>CM076579.1:1487621344-1488264715 GCA_034641835.2 Pinus albicaulis
AAAATTGGTCGTACATGGTGTACTTTTTTCCATATAATAGTAATAGGTTAGATAACAAAAATTGGTGTAACACACATGAAGGTAGCAAGAGAATTACATAAACTAGAATGTATAACAAGCCATTCAAACAAACCTTTGCTTTGTTTTGAATGTTGCCTTCCAAATGTTACCTTCAAAAATTCTAATTTGATGGTAGACACTCCTTAAGTCCAACTTAGTGAAATAATTTTCATATTTAAATTGATCAAGTAAATCATCTATTCTAGGAAGTGGATAATGGTTCTTTACCGTAATCTTGTTCAATGCATGGAAATCTATAAACATGGGCCGTGTTCGATCTTTCTTTGGCACTGAGACAATAGGTGATGCACATGGAAAAGTGCTTGGTCAGATGATCCCTTTGTCCAACAACTTTTGGATTTTGTTTTTGATTTCAACACTCTTCATAGCTAACATCCTATACATGCCAATGTTAGGAAGATTGCAACCTTACTGGAACTAGATTTCATACTGGATTCCTTTCTTAGGAGGAAACCCATTTGGCTCCTAAAACATGTCATTATTTTGATTACCGCTTCAATGAAGTTAGATTTCAACTTTGGATCACAACCTTGAAATTCTTCGTAATCAACATCATTCTTTGGTGTAATCATAAGAAGCACAAATTTATTGCTTAAATTCACTAGTCTTTTTATTTTCCCTTCTTTAACTATTGAAAGATTTAGTTTCTTGCGATGATCTCTCACAATATACTCCACATGATTTTTGAACAAGTGGTACTTGTTTTCATGGTGATAGAAGATGGATTTTCTATTACAGAGGTAACGACTACCCAAAGCAATTCCTAAAATGTCAAGTGGTACAACATCTAATTAAACTCCGTCAATGAAGTTTGTTGTGATTGAAAACCGAAGAATAGACTTTCTTGTAACCTGCAAATTTATGTTATTGCATATCCAACCCAATGAATATGGTGTATGACGAGGGATGGTTTCAAGATTAAGTTTCTTGACTAAGTCTTCAGATATCAAAAGGCTTGAGACCCACTATCAAATAATGTGTCAATTTTTGTATGTTTTGAAATAACCCTCAAATGAAATAATTCAATTCTTGTTTCTTCATTTGAAGTACTAGTGTGACAACTTGATCAAGTGCTAGAAATGGATTCTTCTCCCTTCATACCCATGGCTATAATTTTAGTCTCATCTCCCGACTTGGATCCCAAATCCTATTGAATGGTTGCAGTCATTTTTTTTCTTCCCTTGTTGTTGAATTTCTTGGGCCTCATCTCAAGATGAAGCTTCCAAGAGTGGTCTTCATCATGACCATCTTTGGAACAATTTTTGAATGTAATTTTATCTCCTTCCTTTTTAACGGATGAATTTTTATTTCCCTTTCCTTTGAAACCCTTTCCTCACTCTCCAACCTTAAATGAATTATTTTTATGCTCTTCTGGAATATTTTCCCATCTTGGCTCATGGTGACTGGCTTGCTCACAAACCTCATGTCAGCTAGTGGGATTGAACATAAGTATAGTATGCCTTAGGTAGCTATGTAAACCCCCTCTCGTATATACACAAATATGCGTCAAGAAACCTGCGTACTGAAATTATCCTTCTGAAATTTCATTTGAAAAATAGATCAGATAATTTTAACAACATAGTGAGGCAAGAAAAAATACCAATTTATGTCTGAGATATTCAAATTCTTCTCTCAGAAGAGGTTTAGTAAACATGTCAGCAACTTTTTCTTTGGAGGGAACATACTCCAATTTAAATTTTTTCTCAAGCACTTGTTCTAGTAAAAGGTGATACTTAATAGGAATATGCTTGGTTTTGAAGTTCATAACAGTATTTTTTGAGATACTAATAAAACTTGTATTTTCACATACGATGGATATGGGTGGAAAACATTTAATTTGAATGTATTGTAATGTTTGCATCATCTAGAGAAGTTGTGTGCAAAATGATGCAACGACCACATATTTTTCTTTTGTTGTAGATAAAGTGATGGAACTTTGCTTCTTGCTGAACCAGGACACTAATCAAGGCCCCATATAAAATGCACCTCCATTATTGCTTTTCTGGTCATCAACATTTCTAGCCCATTCCACATCTGTGTAAGAATGAAGCGTAAGATCAAAATTTTGGGATACCATAGAAGAAAGTCTTGAGCTACTTGGAGATATTTGAATATTATTTTTACTTCCTGAAGATGTGATCCCTTTGGATTGGCTTGCAAACATCCAACAATCCCAACTCCATGCATGATATCTGGTCTAGTACTTGTTATATAAAGCAGACTCCCAATCATAGATCTATACTCTGGTTGTTTTACCATGGGAGAATCATCATGATAACTGATCTTACACCTGGTCATCATTGGAGTACACATAGGTTTGCAATCTTCCATCCCATACTTCTTCAAAATCTGCTTGGGATATTTTGTTTGTGAGAGAAAGATGCCATATTTTTCTTTTGCACTTGTAAACCAAGAAAATATGTTAGTTCCCCAGGTAAATAAATTTCAAATACCTACTGCATAACAGAAGAAATTTTTTGACTCATGGATTCTTCATTACTCCCAAAAATGATGTCATCCACATAATCAACAATAATTAACAATTTATCTGCCTCAATTATTGTGTATAGGTTATTGTGTGCAAATCCTTTTATGAAGCCTTGTTGTTGAATATATTTTTCAAGACGATAGTAACATGCCCTTGATAGTAGCATGCCCATGGAGCTTGTCTTAGCCCATATAAAGCCTTTAAGAGTTGCAAACAAGTTTTTGATCATTCATAAATGATTCCTTTTAGTTGTTCTATATATAATTTTTCTTACAGACCTCCATTAAGGAAGGAAGATTTTAGATCCATCTGATAAACTTTGAAACGTTGAAAACTTGAAAATGAAAGAAGAATTCTTATGGCCTCAAGTATGGCTACTGATGCAAATTTTTTTTCAAAGTCTATACATTCTTGTTGAGCATAAACTCTACAAAAAAGTCTAGCTTTATTTCTAATTAAATCTCCATTTTCATTTAACTTATTTTTGAATCCATTTTGTCCCATTAACATTTTTAATATGTGACCTTGGAACCAATTCCCAACAATTATTCTTTTCAATTTGATCTAGTTCTTCAGTCATGGCCTGGATCCAACATTCATATTTACTAGATTGATTTACATTTTGTGGTTGAATGGTGGATAATATTTCTATATAACTAGGAGGTCCCACAATTGTTCTTCTTATTTGTACCCCATATTCCTTTTCTCCCAAAATTTGAGATTCTAGATTATTCTTTTGAACATACCTCGATGGATACTTTTCTTTGTCTGATGTGTCTTATTTTGATGCTTCCTTAGTTTCTTCTTCTATATCATTGTGATTTGATGTGGGAAATAAATAATCATCATCATCATCCTCTTTTGTTTTTATTTCCTTTTTTGGAGTTGTGCATGCTTCATCAATCACAACATCAATACATTCAACAATTTTTAGAGGTCTCTTATTGTAGAATTTGTATCTTTTACTTTTATAAGAGTAGCCAAGAAGTATTCCTTCATATCCTCTAGCTTCAAAATTACCTAGTTTTTCATCATTATTTTTTTATGAAATATTTGTTTCCAGACACTCTAAAGTGACTTACAGTGGGAGTATTACCATACCACAGTTCATAAAGAGTTTTATCAATATTCACATGAACATGAGCCTTGTTGAGAGTATTTACTGCGGTATGTGGAACTTCACCCCAAAAGGTGTCACGAGTTCCAGACTCATCAATCATAGCACGAGCCATTTGTTGAATTTTTTTATTCATTCTTTCTACCACTCCCCTTTGTTGAGGAGTTATAGCTAAAAAATAACATCTTTTTATGCCATATACTTCACAGAGATCAAATAATTCATCTTATACGTATTCTCCTCCTCGGTTACATCTGATAAATTTTACTTTTAGATCTAATTCAATTTCAATGAATTATTTGAAGACCTTAAATTTTTCAAATTTTTCATCTTTGTGTTTCAATAAACCAATCCAACACATTATATAAAAGTCATCAATGAATAAGATATAGTATTTTTCACCACAAGGTGACTTTCTCTTTACAGATCCACATAAATCAGTATGTATAAGTTCAAGAGGCTTACTTTCTTATCCTTCTCTCGCGTTAAATTGAACTCTATTTTTCTTACTGAATTGAGATGACTTACATATGGTACTTTCTGGTAGGGTGATGTTGGGTAGATCACGAATAGATTTGAGTCTGGTTGATTTTCTTATTTGAGAAAAGCTCAGATGTCCCAACCTTTTATGCCATAACAAGTTTTCTATAGCTTTATGTTGATAACATTCTTGTTGGCCACCTTTCAATACATACAGATTGCTCAGTGTTGTTGTTCCCTTTATTATGGTCTTTCCTATGTCAAGTTCACGAACCACACATTATTTTGATCAAAAGACTACTTCATTTCCTTGGTCACACATTTGGAAAACAATAAAAAAGTTATGCTTTAATCCATCAACATAAATAACATTACTAGCTTTAACCTTTTCTTTTGGAAAAACAGATCCTTTGCCCTTAATGACAGTAGGAGATTCATTTTCAAAAATCACATTCTTTTCTTTTTCTAATGCATTTTATGAAAATATTTTATCTTTATCACCTGTCATGTGTTTTGAACATACTTTATCAATGTACCATTGATTCTATTCTCCTTATTCAAATAAAGCTATGCCACGACTTTCAAATTGTAAGTCCTTCCTTTTCTATACCTTAGAATTCATGGATATTTGTTCTTTTAGTTGTAGTTCTCTCCTGCATTCAGATTCCTGATGTCCAAAGTTATTGCAAAATGAGCATTCAGTTTCTTCTTTAAGAGGAGAATTTTTTTTTTTAAGTATTCTTTTGGATTCCTATCTCATTTCTTTATTTTCTTTCTTCTCTAGTCATGATGGTTTTGTATGCAACACATTGAGTAGCTTTGTGACCAAAATTATGACATGAGAAACATTGTCCATTAAAGAGTAAATTATTGTGATCATAGAACCTTCTAGTGTTTTTTACCTTTTGAAATATGCTTATGTTATTTTTCATCCTTAAATTATAACGAACATGATTTAGCTGCGAATTTTCTTTGTTCTTCTCCTGAGTAATGAAATTTTGCTGACCAGATTTTGCTGCATTTAGATAGCTTCTGGTTGTGGCTAAGGATTTTCCTATCTGTAAAGATTCACCAATGTATCCAAGACATATATCCATAAGAGGAGAGTGTTGAACCTTGATAATTTCATCTAAGGTTTCAGATTGTTTAGAAAATCTAAGATTTATAGTTTTTAATTTATCAAGTTCCTTTCAAAGGCTAACTATTTCACATTCTAACTTCTCATTATGCTTCTCTTTTTCTATGAGTTTTTTTTTTAGAGTATCTATGGCTATTTTTTTTTCTTCCAAGCATATTTTGAGTTGAGTGATTTATTCAAGGAAATTATTTTCTTCTAAAGAATCCATTAAATTGTCTTTAGACTCATTAGTGTCCTTTTCAAATACCATGTGTAGGTTAAAATCTTGATAAATTCTACTTCTTCACTATTTGATAATCCATCAGTATCGCCATGAGTATCATAACTTTTCCTATTATCAGATAATCTCCGATTACCTTTTTCTATATCCTTTCCCTTGTCATGATTATCTTTATGAGGACATTTAGCAGCATAATGACCGACTCTTCCACAAGAAAAACATTTCAAGGGAAGCTTACCTCTGAACCTTCCTGTGCTAAGTTGAAGTTTATTTACAAAATTTACCTCATCTTATTCTGATACATACCCCAATTATTTTCTTTCTTCCTTTTCCTTTCCTTTCACATTAGCTTAAAATGCGGCTTCTATGACTTTAGAAAGACCTCCTTTTCTCATCTCGAAAGCAGGCAGGATCCCATGAAGTTCAACAACAGTAAGAGTCTATAGATCCTACTTCTCTTCAATAGCAGACACTTTTGACTAGAATTTAGTCGTTAGAGATATTAATATATTCTATGCTAAAGTTGTGTATTTTATGTCTTCACCAAGATTTGTCATATGATTTACAATCTCATCTAGATGCATAAAGAAACTAGCAATACTTTCATCATTATGCATTATGAGATTTTCATATTGAATTCTGAGAGATTGGAGTTTAGCACTTTTTACCTTGGAATTTCCTTCATAGCTTAGAATTATTTTTTCACATATCTCCTTTGTTGTATCTAAGTGTATAACCTTAAAAAATTATGATTCGGCTAGGCTTCCTAAGAATGCATTGACAAGTTTCGCATTGGTTTCATATTCTTATTTGATGTTGGATCTGTGGGAACTGCAACTAGATATTGGTAACCTCCTTCAACAATTTCCCAAATATCTTCTCCCACAGACTGAATATAGGATATTGTTCTTTTCTCCCTGAAGATTAAATTGTTTTCATTGAAGGGTGGTGGTCTGATAGATGTTGATACATCTTGATATCTCATCTTGGTATATCTTCCTTCTAGAGATAAAGCTTCTTGAGAAGGATCTGCTCTAATACTAATTGTTCAGAAAAATATTGAGAGGGGGGGTGTTATGAAAGCAACTCCAAAAACAGAATAAAAGAGAGATCAACACCTTAGCAATCAGCCACTTTGAGGGCGAAACCTCCTTTACATAAATGAACAATTCTTGGATGATTCAAATGGAAAAATTTCCTTTCTATATATATGAGTCTATGGGGTAACAATATAATCATAGCTGACCTAAAAATAATGATATAAGGGCCAAAAATAGCAATAGTGGGGTTTTATGGGGCACAATGATATCAATATGGGGACTATAGGGATACAACAATAACAATAAGAGGGCTACACTACAACAATAATGGACTACACTAGTAATATAGGGACCTAACATGCCCCTCTCCTTCAAAAGAGTGTTGTCCTCAACGCTTGAGTGGCTCTCGATGCTTTTGTATCAAATTCTAATCCTCTGATGTCGAATCCTCAGTCGGTAAGTTCTTCCACTTCACGAGATACTCTGAAATTTCTCAATTTTGTAGCTATCGAGTTCTTGTTTCCCTGACTACTTCAGGTTACATTGTAATTTTTCCTTCCTCATCAAGTTCTCGCAATATTTTCTAAACTGGAATTTTGTCACCTATAACCTTTAAGCATGAAACATGGAAAACTGTGTGCACTCAATAAAAGGTAGGAAGCTCCAATTTGTATGCCATAGTACCAATATTTTGCAACACCTTGTGAGGACCATAGTACTTTGTCGATAATTTATTATCCCTCTTAGCTTGCTTGAGTGACATTTTTTTGCATTGTTGTAGCCGTAAAAATACACAATATCCTACATCGAAACTTCTCTCGCTGCGATGTTGATATGCCTATTGTTTTATTCGATTTTGTGCCAAATTTAAGTTATCATTTCTTAGTTGGAGAACTTGTTGTTGATGCTGGATGTGATATTCCACTGCTTGAACCTTAGAATTTTCTCTTAAATATTATGTGATGCACGGTGGACGATATCCATAAAGTGCCATAAATGGGGTCATTTTTGCTGCAATATGGTAGGAAGTGTTATACCGCCATTCAGCCAGAGGTAACCACTTGACCCGTTGTGTTTTTTTATTGGATACAAAATAACAAAGATATATTTACAGACATTTTTTCACTATCTCAGTTCTCCCATCGGATTGAGGATGGTAAGATGAGCTATGGGCTAGTTGAGTACAGAAACAAAAAAATAATTCCGTCCAAAATTTTCCAGTGAAAATGGGATCTCAGCCGCTTACAATAATCTTTGGGTTTCCATGTAGCTTTTGAATTTTTTCCATAAATGCAGTATCAACTGTACTTTCTTTAAATGGATGAGATAATGAACAAAAGTGTGCATACTTGGTAATTCTATCAACTACCACCATGATGGAACTCTTTCCTTCGGACTTAGGTAAACCTGTGATAAAATCCATTGAAACCTCCTCCAAATTTTGACTTGGAATGGGAAAAGGTTGTAGCATTCCCGGGGTATTAATTGTTTCAACTTTATTTTTATGGAAAACCAAACATTCTGCCACAAAATTTTGAATATAAGGTTTAAGAGCATCCGAAAAAAATATTTCTTCACCCTATGGTAAGTTTTTAAAAATCCCGAGTGTCCTCCAAGGAGAGAGGTGTGAAATTGCAAAATAATGTTTTGTTTTATTTGGGAATTCGTACAAAGATATAAGTGATATTTGTACCATAAGAAATAATTTTTATAGTTAAATGTATTAGATGTACTGGGATCTTGTTGCAACCTTTGAATGACTGTACACACTTCTTCATCATTCTTCAATTCCTCCCTTTCTTCGGTTATCCAATCTGGTTGGATAATAGAAATGGCACAAAATAAATGCTTCCACCTCCTCATCATCTCTTGAGAGTGCATCTAGAGCAACATTTAGCTTCCATTTTTTGTAGATGATTTCAATGTCATAACCCAACATTTTTGTGATGCATTTTTGCTGCTCTTTTGAAGATAGTGTTTGTTCCAAAACTTATTTCAGACTATCATGATCAAATTTTACCTTCATGTGTCTTCCCATTAGGTAAGGTTTCCATTCGTTTAGTGTATGTAGTATTTCCAACATTTCCTTCTCATAAATAACTTTATGTAAATACTTTCCTTTGATTGAATGACTTTCAAAAAAACATGTTTTCATTCTTGCATTAAAACAACACCAATTACATTTCCTCAGGCATCACATTCCACAATAAATGTTTTTGTGAATTCTGGCGTAATTAAGACCGGTGCTAGGCACATTGCCGCTTTAAGATGCTCAAAAGCCTTATTTGCTTCAAGAGTCCATGAAAATGCATCTTTCTTCAATAGTGTGGTTATAGGTGCTACAATTCACCCATAATTCTTAACAAAGTTGTGATAATACTGTGTTAACCCGAGAAATCGTCACAACTTCCTTATGGTTGTGGTGAATTTCCATTCCTTAATGGATTTAATTTTTTTAGGGTCTACCTTAACACCCTCCTGAGATACAATATGACCTAGATATTCCACATCTTGTACTCCAAAGAAACATTTGGAGGTTTTTTCATATAGTCATTTCTTCCCCAATAATTTGACTACCCTGTCAACATGTTGAGCATGATCCTTACAAGACCCATTGTAGATTAGTATATCATCAAAAAATACTAACACATATTTTCTAAGGAAGGGTTTAAAAATGGAATTCATCAACCCTTCAAATGTATAATTTGCATTGGTAAGGCCAAAAGGCATGACCAAAAATTCATAATGACCCTCATCAATTCGAAATGTTTTTTTCATAATATCTTCAATCTTTATTCTAATTTGATCATATCATGAACGAAGATACAACTTGGTAAAATAAAATTCTCCATGTAATTCATCCAATAATTCATAGAACATAGGAATGGGAAATTTATCTTTCATAGTGAGCTTATTGAGCTCCCTATAATCCAAACACATGTTCCATGATCCATCCTTATTGTCCATCAACACTACTCGAGTAGAGAAAGAACTTTGACTAGGTAGAATTATACCATCCTCTAACGTTTTTGCAATCATATGTTCAATTTTTTCTCTTTTGGACATAAGGATATCTGTAAGGCCTGATGTTTGGAGGAACAATTCCTCGAATCAAATGAATAGCATGATCATGATCACGAATAGGTGGGAGTCCTTTGGGAGTTTCAAACAGCTTGGAATGATTGTCCATGAATTTTTGGAGATCTTGAGAATTATATGATTTTGATGTCGTAACTTCTACTAAGAATAATTGTGAAATTACCCCTCATTTCATTTCTTCAGAATATTTTTCATGACACTAGAGCTTATTATATTTCTTGACTTCCCTGTGATACCCCATAATTCAAATTCCTTTCTCGATTTCCCTCTGATACCCCAAATATTGTAACCATTTTACTCCTAGTACAACATCAATACCTATCTTTGGAATGGAAAGCATTGGACTATTTAATACATATTCCCCTATGGTTAGCTTGATCTTATGGCATTTTCTAGAGATATTTATAGTCCCTCCATTTGCAACCATCACTTGACACTTTGGTGTTGGGTATAGGAAGCAATTCAATCCCTTGGCTACCTTACAATGAATAAAATTATGGGTACTACCTGAATCAATCAACATTATTTCCTTTTTCTTCTTGATATGTCCTTCTATCTTAAGAGTTTGAGAATAGGTAATTCTTGCCAATACATTACATGATATGGTCAGAATCATTTCTTCCTTTTATAGGGTTATTTCCTGTTGTATATCCTCTTCTTTTGAATTTTATAGTTCATTTTCTTCCTCCTCTTCACAATATATGTAAAATACTTTCTTCTCGGCATGCTTATGACCTTTACTGTATTTTCTATCAAAACTGTAACAAAGCCCTTTTTCTCCTTTTTCTTCCAATTGTTGTGGTGTCAGTCTTGTTGTTTTTGGAAGTATAGGAGTAGCAACACTTTCATGTTTATAGATGTTAGTGGTAGGCTTCCTTGTCGCCATAAATTTTCTTTCAATTTTTCTTGCCAACTTGAATGCCTTCTCCAATGAATCGATTTCCCAAAGGCGAACCTCATGTTTGATGTTATCCTTTAAATTTCCTATGAAGACATCAATCCTGTGTTCCTCTAGAATATCAGTTACCCTTATATTCATTTTTTTGAAGTCTTCAATGTGCTCCACCATTGAACCCTTTTGTTTGATATTTATCAATTGGCTAAAGAAGGTGTTTCTCTTTGTATCCTCATAATGTGCTATAATTTCCTTCATAAAAATTGACCAAGTGACAACTTTTCTATGAGAGAAAAGCCATTAATACCATAAAAATGTATTTTTCCGTAAATGTAAAGTTCCAATGTGTACCTTTTGTGTGTTTTTCACATTATGGAGATCAAAATATTGCTCCATCTGTAGTATCAATGTTACGAGATCCTTGCCATCAAGCTTCCTCATATCCATCTTTGGAATATGGTGGGTCTTCAATCCAACATTAGATTTATGAAATCACGATTAACATTTATTTTTTTCTCATCATGACTTTCTTGTACTACCTTTTTTTCATTAGGAATAATTTATTGTATAAACTTTGTCAAACCTTCCTTCAAACCTTCCATGTCTTCTTTTATATCATTCTTCATGTCTTCCATGTTAGCTTAAATTCCATCCATCTTACCTTCTGCACCTTTCTTCAAACCATCCATATTAGCTTCGATGCATTTCTTCAAACCATCCATCTTGGCTTCCATGACTTTCTTCAAACTTTAATTTCATTTTTTGTTGCTCTTTTTGAGAGAGAAATTTGGTGCACTTTATCTTGTAATTTTGATATATCATGTCGCACTTCTTCCTCTTCATGAGTCATAATAGAGAATTAAGAGGGCTTAGTGGGCGTTGAATTATTTTTAGGGGGAATTTTAGAACCCAATATTGATATCTATACTTTAATATGACCTTGGAATCACTTGAAACAATTTTTTCAAACAAGGCTTGTGAAATTTGAAAAAAAAAAATACACACATTTTTCTTGCTTTTGAGGAGCTCGATATTGAAACTGATCTATCTCTATAATTTCGGATCCTTGAGATTTAAGGTTCGGTCCTGTAATATACCTCTGAGTCTTCGTTCCAATGCCACAAGTCTGACCTTATTTTGATTTTTCAAGACAAAGCTATTCTCAATCTCCCACAATGACCTAATTATGGACTCGTTCAGTAGAGTGAACTTGTACGATGTGACACATGCCATTTTTTCTCCTTCGGATCTGAAATTGATGCACAGAAAACTATAGTCCATGTGCTTTCAACCACTTTTTATAGAATTTCAATCTGCTTCTCAGAGAGAGAGTTATGACAATTTTCCTAAGGTCACCTCTTTAAGATTAAATTCAGGAGCGTGTAAAACCCTAACTTTCACAGATCATATCTCCAAAAATATTGCGAACAAAGATCTGAAATTTTTACACAAACTTCTTCAGGATTCCTTCGCATATGGGTTTTTTAAGCATCTAAACCTTCGTAGAAAAAATTTATATCGAAAATGGCACGATGACCAATTTGAAGCAGTGAAGCCCTAGAATGCAATGCTTCGATACAAAATGTTATGAAACAAGCTCCAAAAATAGAAGAAAAAAGAGATCAATGCCTTAGAAATAAGCCACTTCGAGGGGGAAACCTCCTTTACATTACATAAATGAACAATTCTTTGATGATTCAAATGAAAAAACCTCCTTTCTACGTAATATAGGATTCTATGGGGTCACAATATAACCCTAGCCAACCTAACAATAATAATCTAAGGGCCAACAATAGCAATAGTGGGGTTTTATGGGGCATAATAATAACAACATGGGGACTATAGGGGTACATCAATAACAATAAGGGGGCTACACTACAATAATAAGGGACTACACTAGTAATATAGGGACATAATAGGGGGGTGGGGGGGGGGGGGTGTGAATTGGTATTTAAAGGTCATACATTATTTTCGTTACTTTACTATTTTCTATATGTGGCTTCACTTAATCCAACTAGTGTATATATGCAACCTTCTTTATGGAAAATTGTGTATGCCTAGTGAGCTTATTATTCATATAAATCTTCAGTAATTTTACTTAGACCAGTGAATCATTCATTCATCAGAAATTTAGAAGCAGTAAACATGTTCAATAAGAAAAGAATAAATCATCACACATAGCATCACACATGAACACCAAGATTTAAGGTGGAAACCAAATTTGGGAGAAAACCACCATTGTTGTCATCTTTGTCTTAAATATTTATTATATAAAAAAATACTTACAATATTTTATTGGCACAGACTCATACTAGCACGTAGGCACCCACCTGTAGAAGGCTGCAACCTTCTCTCGTTCTCCAGCTGCTACTGGAAGGGAGCTCCAACCCCCTGATCTCGTTTACCACCCACCACTAGAAGTGAGCTACAACCCCTTCATCTGATCACCAACTCCTAATCGAAGGAACATTCGACTTCCATAATGAAGTTCCAACCCTCAGAACCACTACAAACCATGCTTGATAATTTTTCACACTGGATCCAACAAATTTTTATTTCAGACAACTTGTAGGTAAACTGAAGCAAAAATCAACCCAATTTGAACAAAACAATGAGATCATTGTAACCAACAGACATAACTAAATCCAAAATTTTGCATGAACACACAAAATCAACTTCAACCTTGATCATTCATAAGACAAATGTCTACATTACTTTACTTATGGAAACCTGCATGTATACGTGCTTTTATTTGGAGAAAAATGTGTATAGATCTTAATATATTAATATTAGAGCTCTGAACAGACTCAGAATAGATCAAAGATATTTAGACATATTTTTTCATTTTTATATAGCCCTCATATAGTTAGCAACATCAATAATTTTCAATCAACCAATCACCGATCTTCATATACAATCAACTAGCAGCATAATCAGTACTCAGCCAACCCAGATCTAAATGAAGACATCATTGACAGATAATAGAAACAGAACAAAACTCATCAAAATTTTCCTTCAACATTCTTCAGCAAAATAATAGCTTCCATACATGCCTTCCATAAGACATATCCACAACTATACACCCTTCTTCAAAAACCAAATTGCATATAGATCTCAATATTTTACTAAATATACACGTTCCTTTGTAGAACCGAACCCACGCGTCTCACTGTATTCTCCCAGTAGAAAGCCGTGTATAGTTCTTCAGACAATTGAGTATTGTGCAACATTTGAGAACTAAAAACTCACTTAGATCATACTCTTCACTACCAACATCATGGTAGAAAGTCTTGAAACAACTCATAAACAAATCATGAAAATACATAGTTATTTCGGGTTTAGGATGTAATGTTCCTCAATTTCCTCAAGTTTTTTTCTTTCTTTTTTTCTTTTTGTTCCTCCAACCTAGACCATCTTACTGTCTTTGAGTCCTTATTTTCACTATCTAGGAAATTTAATTCTGTTCCTTTAGGTAATCAGAACACATTTGTAACTGTCTCATTCAATATTCCTCTAATAAATATAATGAGTATTTCAACTTGTTCGCTTCATATACCTCCATACATTTGCATGTAATTGGTCCTTGTCTTACTTGAATTAATATAAAGTCTGCCAATAGTGTATGGAATTTGTTTTTATTTTACCATGTATCCCTCATGGTTTTAAATTCACTACTCATACATTTTCTAACTCATGTTTCACATAATTCTCATAATACCCATCCCAAACTTACATGGTTTTCAACACAATTGATATACAATGTTCATGGATATATATGTACCCCCTTATATTAGAATATAAACATAATTTTTGGTTTGGTTTTATGCGTAAGTGCCGAGAGGTCAAATTATAATTAACCTCAATCATGTCATATGGATTTCGATGTGGATTTTATGATAATTGGAAAACGCTCATACACCAAGAATTCTATCTTGGCGTATCTATAGTGATTTTTTTCCATAAAGTTTGAGGTACTCACCATGAATGAGCATCAACTTATTAATAACATGTTGTATGTCGACCCTCAAAGCGTTTCTTTGGAGTGTTACATACGTAAGGTTATTTTCTTGAGGTGGGTATGAATAACTTTCCGTTCTGCTCAAATATCGGCAATTTAACACTGTTGTACTGAATTCATTTAACGTATGGAGATACGATGTTCACAACATGTTTCCACAGCTATGAGTTGGTGTTTACATTTAATTCTTAGCCCATTCCCTTACGCCTTCGATCCTCACTCGATGCACTAGATGTGAACAAGTGTAAGGTTTAGATTTACTAGGGTTTTAGGTCTGTGGTTTTTAAACATGACGTTTCCAATCACTGTCATTTCTTTCTTCTCAGTTTTCCACTTCAGTGTTATCATTGTCCTGTGAATCTCATGGAGCCGGGAGGTTTTTGCCTCTCAATTTTTTGTCAACCACAAGGAACCATGCTTGAGGTTCAATGGCATTCATATGCGAAGATTTCTCATCCATTTGTTTCGGTAAGAATCCTCTTCCTACATATTTTTATGCTCGTTTACATTCGAGACTCAAATTCAATGTATCACTATGTAAAATATTAAGTTTCTCAACTTTCTCTTGATTCGCATGTGAAAGCATGACCCTAATTTATATGTGTGAAATCGTTTTCAGCCACGACGTCTATAATAACAATGCCCTGAGAAATTTTTCACAGTCGTGGGGACGTTTCTCCCAGGTATGAATGGATGTCGTTGGCTAGCAAGTTCACCATATATTCGTTAAGGGTTTCAATGGGGATTTCGAGTTATCTCCCTCACGCATTCCTTGTCGTTTTATTGTTTTTCTCTCATATTTAGTTGCCTCGGCTCTGCGCTATCAGTTAGCTTGTTTAATTAGTTATGAAACACTAACATGATATTTGTGGTTTTTCTACAAAAATAAAGGTTCTCTGTTGTAATACATTTGTTGTAATTATACTTGCGACTCAGTGCTTCCGTGGATAATCTTATTAACATTTCTTGCCACAACTTCCTACGAAGCATTTGATATCGATTTCGATAGTGAATCATTTTTATTTTCTGTCTTCTCCATTTGCGTTTTCACTCATTTTTCAATTTTGAAATCTATGATATATTCTCCCCTGTTTGTATGTCGTTTCTAGTACTCTCTGGGGTTTTGACCCTCCCATACTTGATAAGAATTTTGAGGATTGAACTTCTTATGATTTACTGTCACTACGGATTTATATTGGAACATTGTATTTCATCATATATATAATGCGGGTTTATCCTTCACAGGTTCCCTTTGTTTTTCTCGAGAGAGAGAATGTTACTCTCAGGTACTCCTTTTCAATTTTGGGTATAATTGTTTGACAATTTCGAATTTACAAATTTCCTGAGGATTTACTCGAACTAACTCTATTTTCATATATTGGCATTTTTAGGTAACGAGTTATTGTTTGGGGTTTTCATCGATGTTCCTCTTAACAAATTTCCCTTTCTATTAAAGGTTTTGACAACTCTTTCGCTACTGTTCTAGGTCAGTTACTTCATCATCTGGCTTGACTCCAAAAGATTGGTCCTTCAGACCTAGTCTATATGTGGTCTCAAAAATTTTAATTGAGTTTCTTTTTAACACATATAAATTTTTGTATAATATACTTTGGATCCAACTGTGATCCGGACAGTGGATACTTGACATAATAATTTTATATACCTAGATACCTATGTATACATATATGATTATTCTGGAAATACTCGACTTCCTAACCAATTTTTTTGATTAAATTATGTAGGTATATTAATGCTTACTTATTGTTTTAGAACTTCCCACATTTATATATGTATAATCTGTTACCAACAAGGGTTTTTATTAAACCTATGTAAATCTTTAGATTTGTCTATTCTCTTATATTAGAATAATGACAAATTTTGTTCAATAAAATCTTTCTGCGTGGTTTAAAATAATTTAGAGAACTAGTATATCATTGCATTCTCTATTTTGAATATAGTTATATCACTTCCAAACATTAAATATCAACTTATCAAATACCAGTACAATTTTCTCTGTTCACATAGGCAAAGAGTTTCACTTTATTATTTTACTAACATAATTTGTTAATAATTAGTTGTCAAGTATCTAGTTAATAGTTGGTTCCTCCCTATATGTAGAAAATTCTGCTTCTGATATTTGTATTTATTCTTAAGTATATTCATGTATAATGTAATTGTTCAAGATAATTTTGTGGAGTAATAAAGATTCCATCCTTTACTAGTTTGTTCAAATTTTTCAGAACATTTTAATCATAAGTATTCTTGCAATGAGAAGGCATATATTCTTTAGCAGAATCTTTTCCTTACATGATTGTAGTTAATTAGTATGTCTATATACTTATGAATTTGATTAACATTTTTCATGGAATAAGAGTTATAACAAATTTTCATACATGCAACTATTTGGGAATAACCTAGACAGATTCTAATAATTTCCACTCATTCCATTCAACTTTTAGTTAATTGCTGATGAGTCAATTTGGGTATTACAGAAGCAGATTAAAGTTACACTTTACTTATTCTAGGGAATTTATTTTAATATCTAGGGAATTATCTTAATATCTCCAGATTTAAACTAGACTATGGTTTAGAGATTATGGCTGATAGGGTTCCTTAGAATTTATTCCTACTACAATACAAAAATTTAGAAGATTTATTTCTTCTCTTTAGTTATGTTAAAAGTAAGAAATTTCACCCTCACAAAATTGATTTAAAATAACATCTACATCAATGAACAATATTGCACAATAGCATGCATTTTAACCATTCATACAATTTATGAACATACCACTTCTGAAGATGACCAATCCTCCCAACCTTAGAGTCCTTATATCTCCAGAACTCACCCCCGAGCTGAGATCCTCTCCCCAGAACAAACCAACCCCAATCTGTTTTGGAGTAGCTTATTTAAGCTTATGCTCTCCCCAAAGCCTGTTTCTAATTCTGTGTCCAGAATTACAGGATGCTTTTATTCTTGTTTGCCTAGGCTTCCCTTATTTAGGGACTTTAAAGCTACTTTCAGCTTTTCCAGATTTTTACCTCTTCCCAACTACTCTCCACATCATTGAGGAAATTTAGATTTTTCCTCAAAAATCTAAATTAGAAATAAATTCTTTCAAGGCTTTTTGAAATATTTTTTGGGAAAGTCTTAGCCTCTTTCCATACCTCATGGATTTGGCAAATGATCTCAAAAATCTCATTTGGTCAACCTGCACAGAAATATTTTATTCATTTTTTCATAATTAAATAATTAATTACATTCACACAATAATTATCCATTGGGGTCCACTCCCCTTTGGACTGAAGTTCAAATGTCTAATTTGAAAACACAAAACTAGGGGTGTTACATATTCCTCGTCTAAAAACAAACACCATCCTCGGTGTTAATAGCTAAGTACTAGAGTTTATTTTGAAAATAGATATGGACTTTTTTCCATCATCTCAACTTCTCTTTCCCACGTAGATTCTTTAGCAGTAAATTTCTTCCACTGCACCTTTACTCTTGCTACTGTTCGGTTTCTCAATTCAATTTCTTCCTGCTCCAATATTTGAAGTGGTTGTGGAAAGAACTCCCCTTCTGGTTCCACCTGTATCACATTCCAATCAACAATATGAGAAGCATCATGTACCTATATTTTTAATAACGAAACATGAAACACATCATGCACTTTAACATGAGGAGGTAAGGCCAGCCTATAAGCCACTAGTCCCACCCTTTCTAACACCTCAAAAGGCCCACAATATCTAGGAGCCAAATTTGCACAACTTCCAGCATAAAGTGTGTTTTTTTTGGGTTTAATACACATATAGGCATGATCACCCACTTTGAACTCTCGATGCACTCTCTTCTTATCAGCATAGTTTTTTTGTCGATCTTGTGCTGTCTTGATGTTTATATGTATTTGTTTGACAATCCTTTCCATTTCTTGTAGAGTATTTGGCCCCAATACTAGCTTATCCTCATGTTGGCTCCAACTTAAAGTAGTACGACACTTTCCTCCGTAGAGTGCTTCGAATGGACTCATTTTGATGGAGGATTGATAGCTATTTTTGTAAGCAAATTCGACTAAATGCAAGTAGTCTTCCCATTTTGATGGCCTATCCATCACATGCATTCTCAGCATATCCTCCAAAATCTGATTTTTTCTCTCTATTTGACCATCCGTCTGAGGGTGATAATCAGTACTAAAATTCAATTTAGTGCCCAAGCCCCCAAACAAACCTTTCCAAAAGGCGGCTGTGAACTTAGCATCTATATCTGAAATAATCATCTTTGGGACCCCGTGTAGCCTTACTATTTCTTTTAGGAACACCTCTGCTACTTGGGCTATCCCAAAAGTAGATTTTACAGGTATGAAGTGTGCAGCCTTTGTTTAGGTATCTTCCACCACCATCAATGAGTCATGCTGATACTTTGTTCTGGGTAACCTGGTTATAAAATCTATAGAAACAGTGTCCCATTTCCATTTTGCAATTGGCAAGGGATTCAAAAGACCAGCTGGATGCTGATGTTCCACTTTGACTAGTTGACATTCCATGCATCTAGCTAAATAATTTTCTACATATTTTTTCATTCTTGGCCAAAACAACTTATTTTTCAAGGCTGTTAGCATTTTATGATATCTAGGATATCCTGAATATGGCTATTTATGAAATTCATTTAGGATATATTTTTCAAAGAGTCCACATTGGGGATATACAATCTGTTCTTATAGCAGATCAACCCTTTCTAGTTTTGGGTGTATTCAGCCATTTCTTTTTTCAGCAATTTCACTTGTAGATGCTCATAGTCTGGATCTTGATTCGCTACCTTTTGAACTAGTTCTTCTAAGTCAAAACTAGCACTACTCCCAATGCTGCTTATGGTTTGGCAAGCATTTTTTCTTAGTGCATCGACAAATTTTTTTTCTTTCTCTTTGATATGTTTTATGTCCATATCAAATTCACTTAGAAAAGACAGCCATCTGGCTTGTCGAGCATTCAAATCGGTTTGATAAAAGAAATACTTGAGAATAATATGATCTGTCATCAATGTAAATTTTTTTCCAAGAAGATAGTGTCGCCACATCTTCAAGGCATGAATTACAGCAGCCAATTCCAAATTACATACACTGTAATTATGTTCATGTTTCTTAAGTTTTCTAGACTCATATGCAATAACAGAATTTTCTTGCAACAAAACTCCTCCCAATCCCTCTCTACATGCATCTGTACACACAACAAACTCTTTGTCAGGATCTGAAATTTTCAGTATAGGGGCTGTAGTAAGTTTTAATTTTAGTTTTTCAAAGCTGTTTTGGCATTTTTCAATCCACTCAAATTTGGTGTATTTTCTCTGTAGTGAGGTTATGGGATATGCTATTGCAGAAAATATTTCCACAAACCTTCGATAATAACCGACAATCCCCATAAATGATCATACTGCTGAAACATCAGTCAGCACCGACCATTCTCTAATAGCCTTTATTTTCTCAGGGTCAACAACCAATCCTTGTTCAGAAATGATATGACCCAAATACTGAATCTTGTCTTTATAAAATTCACATTTACTGAATTTGGCATATAACTGGTTTTCTTTCAAAGTCTGTAAAACTGTCCTTAAGTGTTCTTTCTGCTCTTCCTCACTTTTTGAATAGACTATAATATCGTCCATGAACACGAGTACGAATTTATCTAAGTACTTTTTCAACATGCTATTCATTAAGCACATAAAAATGGCAGGGGCATTTGTCAAACCAAAAGGTAGGACTACAAATTCGTAGTGACCATACCTGGTTCGAAAAGTTGTTTTACTGATATCTTCCTCCTTAATTCTGAGTTGGTGATAACCAGTCCTCAGATCAATCTTAGAAAATATTGAAGCCCCTCTTACCTGATCAAAAATTTCATCGATTCTGGGCAATGGATACCTGTTTTTTATTGTCAACTTATTCAGTTGACGGTAGTCAATGCACATTCTAAAGGTTATGTCCTTCTTTTTCACAAATAACACCGGTGCTCCCCAAGGGGATACACTCGGTCTGATGTAACCTTTATCCAACAATTCTTGTAATTGCATTTTTAACTCCATAAGTTTAGGGGGGCTCATCCGGTAAGGGGCTCTAGAAATGGGTGTTGCTCCTGGCACCAAATCAATCGAAAAGTCAATCTCTCTTTTTGGGGGAAGATGAGGAATCTCATCTGGGAAAACTTCCTTAAATTCTCTTACCACTGGTAAAGTTTCTAGCAGGTTTTCTCCAGGTTTCTGTTCTAATTCTGCAACATGTACAACATATACTTGATGTCCTTTTCTAGCTATTATTTTTAATTGCAGAGATGATATTTGTCTTACAAAAATTGGTTTTGGTTTTCCTTTGAGTATAAAGGGTCTTCCTTCCTCATCTATGCAATGTAGATTTTTATCCCAACAGTTCATCATAGCCTTTATTTTTTCTAACCAATCCATTCCTATCAGCAAATCATATGAGCCTAAGGGCAGAATGTTTAAATTTACTTCTGTCTAGAAATTATTTAACTTAATTGCTGTTTGAGGTAACTTATGAGTTACTTTTCACTTGGTGCTAGTGGCTAACTGGACCAACCAAGACTGCTGAAATTTTTCAATTTTGAGATTGCATTTCTCTACAACTTGTGGGCTAATGTAACTCAAAGAAGCACTCGGATCAATTAAAACTTTGACAGATTGGTCAGCAATCTTACCTTCCATCTCGACCATAGTAGCTTGGTGTTCTGCTTGTTGGTTCTCCAAGGCTGCACTGATAGTGGGTATATTCCTTTCTATCTCATTCACTGTGGTAGCTTCCTATCTCTCCTAATCATCTGAATATTTCGGTGTGGACAGTCTCTCAATAGATGAGGTTCTCCACAACCCCAACACTTTAAAGGCTCTCGCATTTTAACTGTTCCATCCTTCTTATTATCTCTGTCTATTTGTTTTGAACCAACTTGGGACTGAGCAGTTTGAATTTCCTTCGGTTTGTTAAATTTCTTCTGCTACTGATCCCTACCAAAGTTATTCAAGTAAGTTGGTTTCTGTTTCTTTCCTTTGAATTCACCCTTGTTTATCAAGATTTTCCCATGTTCACTCTTACCTTTAAACTGTTGGTAGCATAATCTAGCTTTCCTCACCACTTCGTTCATGTTTTTTGGATTATCAAACTCTATTTTCTCTTTGTACACAGCAAGAAAACAGTTCAAAAACCTTTGTACCTTTTCTTTCTCTTCACGAATATACGGGACATATCTTAACAGATTTGTAAACTTGGTGACAAAATAATCTATGGTGAGTTATCCCAATCTGAGTTTGTGGAAATCCTTTGCTTTATCATCATAACATTGTTCATTCAAATAACGATTTTTAAACTTGACTTGGAAATCTTCCTAGGTCACTGTTTTTTCATCAATGGCATGAACCATTTTTGTCTCCTCCCACCACAAGGTAGACTTACCTTGCAACTGGTAGATAGATAATCTGGCCTTTAGATTTCTTTCATATTTGTAGACCTGGAAATACTTAATCATATTCAACAGCCATGCCTCAACATCTTCCTCCTTCTTTCCATCATAGGAGGGAGGTTTAATTTTGCGGAATTCCCCCTGTAATTCTTTCTTCTGTTTAGACTAATGTCTAGTAGTTTCATCTTCCTCAGAATCATCTGAGAACTTTCCCTTCCTCCTCTTTCCGAAACCTTCACCTTCTTGGCTGTTCCGTGAGGTCAGTTCTCTTATCAGCTTTTCCTGCTCCTCCCTGGCTAATGACAGCCTATCATTCTGGCTTCTTAGCTCGGCCATATCTCATTGCAACCGGTGCAACATAGCCATCAAAGGAGAATTGGGATCTAGCATGTTATCTCCATCACCCAGATCAACCTAAATTTCGTCTCCTTCAGCCATTGACTTTTCAGTTTCAGTACCTTTGTACACTAAAACAAAACAACATCAGTAAAAAAAATTTATGTTTTTTTCTCCAAAATAATTCAATTTATATAGTGAGCACAACAACAGCCCACTTTTTCTAACATGAGCTCTGATACCATTTGTAATGTTCCTCAATTTCCTCAAGGTTTTTTTTTTTTCCCATTCTTCCAACTAGACCATCTTACTATCTTCGAGTGCTTAATTTCACTCTCTAGGAAATTTAATTCTGTTCCTTTAGGTACTCAGAAGACATTTGTAATTGTCTCAATAAATATTCCTCTAATAAATATAATGAGTATTTTAACTTGTTAGTTTCATATACCTCCATACATTTGCATGTAATTGGTCCTTGTCTTACTTGAATTAATATAAAGTCTGCCAATAGTGTATGGAATTTTTTTTATTTTACCATGTATCCCTCACGGTTTTAAATTCATTACTCATACATTTTATAACTCTTGTTTCATATAATTCTCATAATACCCATCCCAAAATTACATGGCTTTCAACACAATCGATATACGATGTTCATGGATATATATGTACCCCCTTATATTAGAATATAAACATAATTTTTGGTTTGGTTTTATGCGTAAGTTCTGAGAGGTCAGATTCTAATTAACCTCAATCATGTCATATGGATTTCGATGTGGATTTTATGTTAATTGGCAAATGCTCATACACCAAGAATTCTATCTTGGCGTATCTCTAGTGATTTGTTTCCATAAAGTTTGAGGTACTCACCATGAATGAGCGTCGACTTATTAATAACATGTTGTACGTCAACCCTCAAAGCGTTGCTTTGGAGTGTTACATACGTAAGGTTATTTTCTTGAGGTGGGTACAAATAACTTTCCGTTCTGCTCAAATCTCGGCAATTTAACACTGTTGCACTGAATTCATTTAATGTATGGAGATATGATGTTGACAACATGTTTCCACAGCTGTGAGTTGGTGTTTACATTTAATTCTTAGCCCATTCCTTTACGCCTTTGATCCTCACTTGATACACTAGATGTGAACAAGTGTAAGGTTCAGATTTACTAGGGTTTTAGGTTTGTGGTTTTAAACGTGACGTTTCCAATCACTGTCATTTCTTTCTTCTTGATTTTCCACTTCAATTTTATCATTCTTCTGTGAATCTCATGGAGCCAGGAGGTTTTTTCCTCTCATTTTTTTTTCAACCGCAAGGAACCTTGCTGGAGGTTCAATGGCGTTCATATGCGAAGATTTCTCATCCATTTGTTTCGGTAAGAATCCTCTTCCTACAGATTTTTATGCTCGTTTACATTCAAGACTCAAATTCAATGTATCACTATGTAAAATATTAAGTTTCTCAACTTTCTCTCGATTCGCATGTGAAATCATGACCCTAATTTATATGTGTGGAATTGTTTTCAGCCACGACGTCTATAATAGCAACGCCCTGAGAAATTGTTCACGGTCGTGGGGACGTTTCTCCCAGGTATGAATGGATGTTGTTGGCTAGAAATTTCACCATATACTTGTTAAGGGTTTCAATGGGGATTTCAAGTTATCTCCCTCATGCATTCCTTGTCGTTTTATTGTTCTTCTCTCATATTTAGTTGCCTCGGCTCTGTGCTATCAGTTAGCTTGTTTAATTAGTTATGAAACCCTAACATGATATTTGTGGTTTTTCTACAAAAAGAATGGTTCCTTGCTGTAATACATTTGTTGTAGTTATACTTGCAACTCAGTGCTTATGCGGATAATCTTATTAACATTTCTTGCGACAGCTTCCTGCGAAGCATTTCATATCGATTTCGATAGTGAATATTTTTTATTTTCTATCTTCTCCATTCGCGTTTTCACTCATTTGCCAATTTTGAAATCTAGGATATATTCTCCCCTATTCGTATGGCATTTATAGTACTCTCTGGGGCTTCGACCCTTTCATACTTGGTAAGAATTTTGAGGATTGAACTTTTTATGATTTACTATCACTACAGATTTAAATTGGAACATTGTATTTCGTCATATATATAATGCGGGTTTATCCTTCACATGTTCCCTTTGTTTTTATAGAGAGAGAAAATGTTACTCTCATGTACTTCTTTTCGATTTTGGGTATAATTGTTTGACAATTTCGAATTTTCGAATTGCCTGAGGATTTACTCGAACTAACTCTATTTTCATATATTGGCATTTTCAGGCAACGAATTATTGTTTTGGGTTCTCGTCGATGTTCCTCTTAACACATTTCCCTTTCTATTAAAGGTTTTGACAACTCTTTCGCTACTGTTCCAGGTCGGTTACTTCGTCATCTGGCTTGACTCCAAAAGATTGGTCCTCCGGACCTAGTCTATATGTGGTCTCAAAATTTTTAATTGAGTTTCTTTTTAACACATACAAATTTTTGTATAATATACTTTGGATCCAACTGCGATCCGGATAGTGGATACTTGACATAATAATTTTATATACCTAGATACCTATGTATACATATATGATTGTTCTAGAAGTACTCGACTTCCTAACAAATTTTTTTGATTAAATTTTGTAGGTATATTAATGCTTACTTATTGTTTTAGAACTTCCCACATTTATATATGTATAAGTTGTTACCAACAAGAGTTTTTATTAAACCTGTGTAAATCTTTAGATTTGTCTATTCTCTTATATTAGAATAATGATATATTTTGTTCAATAAAATATTTCTGCGTGGTTTAAAATAATTTAGAGAACTAGTATATCATTGCATTCTCTATTTTGAATATAGTTACATCAATTCCAAACATTAAATATCAAATTATCAGATAGCAGTACAATTTTCTTTGTTCACATAGGCAGAGAGTTTCACTTTATTATTTTAGTAACAGAAATTGTTAATAATTAGTTTTCAGGTATCCAGTTAATAGTTGGTTCCTCCCTATATGTATAGAATTCTGCTTCTGATATTTGTATTTATTCTTAATTATATTCATGTATAATGTAATTGTTCAAGATAATTTTGTGGAGTAATAAAGATTCCATCCTTTACTAGTTTGTTCAAATTTTTCAGAACATTTTAATCATAAGTATTCTTGCAATGAACAAGCATATATTCTTCAGCAGAATATTTTCCTTACATGATTGTAGTTCATTATTATGTCTATATACTTATGAATTTGATTAACATTCTTCATGGAATAAGAGTTATAAAAAATTTTCATACATGCAACTATTTGGGAATAGCCCAGACAGATTCTAATAATTTCCACTCATTCCATTCAACTTTTAGTTAATTGTTGATGAGTCAATTTGGGTATTATAGAAGCAGATTAAAGTTACACTTTATTTATTCTGGGGAATTTATTTTTAATATCTAGGGAATTATCTTAATATCTCCAGATTTAAAACAGACTATGGTTTAGAGATTCTGGCTGATAGGGTTCCTTAGAATTTATTCCTACTAAAATACAACAATTTAGAAGAGTTATTTCTTATGTTTATTTCTGTTAAAAATAAGGAATTTAACCCTCAGAAAATTTATTTAAAATAACATCTACATCAATCAACAATATTTCACAATAGCATGCATTTTAACCATTCATACAATTTATGAACATACACTTCTACATATGACCAATCCTTCCAACCTTAGAGTCCTCCTGTCTCCAGAACTCACCCTAGAGCTAAGATCCTCTCCACAGAACAGATGAACCCCAATATGTGTTGGAGTAGCTTATTTAAGCTTATTCTCTCCCCAAAGCCTATTTCTAATTCTGCGTCCAGAATTACAGGATGCTTTTATTCCTGTTTGCTAAGGCTTCCCTTATTTAGGGACTTTAAAGCTGCTTTCGGCTTTTCCAACTTTTTACCTCTTCCCAACTACTCTCCACATCATTGAGGAAATTTAGATTTTTCCTCAAAAATATAAATTAGAAATAAATTCTTTCAAGGCTTTTTGAAAGATTTTTGGGGAAAGTATTAGCCTCTTTCCATACCTCATGGATTTGGAAAGTGATCTCAAAAATCTCATTTGGTCAAAATGCACAGAATTATTTTATTTATTTTTTCATAATTAAATAATTAATTACATTCACACAATAATTATCCATTGGGGTTCACTCCCCTTTGGACTGAAGTTCAAATGTCTAATTTGAAAACATAAAACTAGGGGTATTAGAGCCCATCACTGGTGTTGTGTGAAATGATCGAAGCGATAATAGAGAATCACTGAACATCCTATCTACCAAAAGCACCTATAAATAACTGACCTTCAGGTACCTGAAACTCTGAAGGATATAGTACATGTGCTCCAATGTATCTATGGGAGTAAACTAAATTATTCCCTGCTACACAACCAGGTGGCACGCCTGGGAATGAGGGAAAATCCACCCCTCTCCTCGATAGTCCTGTAATAAAATAAATTTCCTCCTTAGTGGGTGTGTACCACTGGTCAGGACCAACCTCAAAAGCCTGTCGATGGGCATTTCAATAAGATGTCTCAAAAGCATACTATGGAACTTTAGGCCGAAAATAGCCTTTTCATATAACTTGAGGATGCCTAGCTGCTTAAGGATCTCCTGGGTATCTGCAGTAATAGGGCGAGGGCATCTATCTCTCTCCCTCTCTTTCACCTCCCATTGGCGAATCATGTCATATTTTTCTACTTGTTTTTGCTGCTGTTGCTCCTATTCTCTCTGAATCATTTCCATATTAAATAATTTTTTTTATTAAAACATAAATGTATTTATAAATATACATATATAATTTTTTTTGAAAAAAAAATAAACATACAAGTCGATGGTCCATAAAAACAGCCACACATCGGTTTCAGTGCGTCCTAATATTTTAGTGCACCATCCTCGGGGCCCCTAATGAAATAGACTGCACTGGATTTGGTGTTGATGTCTATTTTTCAAGCACCATGGACTATATATAATTCAGAATAGTGGTGCACTGACTAAAATATACACCCCGGTGCATATAGTCATGTCAGCGCACTGACTTCATGACAATGACATAGTTGACGGTGTGGTCTTTTACTCGGCCACACCGTTGACCCTCTTGGAAAGCAAAATGTGGTGCGCTGACATAAACCAGGGTAGAAAATGCAGTCAACGCACCGCACTGTGGTTGCCAGGGTCAACAGTGCACTTGGATAAATGAGCGCACCGCCTTTTTTATTTTTTATTTTTAGTTTAAAATTATTCGGGGTGCCTTCTAGCATCGCCCCGAAAACAGTGTGGTTACCGTTAGCACCAATAGAGGTGCTGCCTGCAAATTTTACAGGTAGCACCGCTACCGGTGCGAGTGGAACAGTTCGAGCGCACCGCGCGACAAATTTAAATTTTTTTTTTAATGGTTATTTTTAAGTTTATTTCAATATCTAATCTGGTAAAAGGCTTAATTATATAAAAACTAAAAAAATACCTGTACATTTCACGGTCGAGGAGGCATATTGGCTGTAAAATTTGGAAAATAAAATTTTCCCACCCTTTTTCAAAATGAAAGCTAGAGATTGGTGACCAATGCAGAGCAGCAGTGCGTACAATGGGTGCAATGAGAGCACCGATATCACAGCGGCTTAGAAATAAGGAAATAGCATTGAGGCTTGAGAGCTCTGGAGCACTGAGGAAAGTGAATAATGAAGTTTTTTGGCCATAATTTTTTTTTTGTTAACCCTGTTTCGGTGCGCAGGGTTTACAAGCACATTGGTGCGGTTAAATAAAACCGCACTGAGCAGTATCAATTTTGGCACGTTGTTTATAATGCATGGGGGCGTTGCCCTAACCGCGCACTGGGATGTTTCAGTTTTGGCACGAAAATTTGATGATGCACCGGGGCAGTGTAATGGTAAATCACCGGTGTGTAATAGTCGCAAAACACCAGTTTTTTGGACTTAATTATTTTTTTTATATATAATGTTATTCTAGTGTGTGCAGTTTCTGGCACACTGGTGCTCTTAGAGAAGAACGCACCAGTTCGTTTCTGTTTTGGCGTGGTGTTTTATGATGCACCGGTGCAGAAGAATATTGATGCCCTGGTGCGTTACAATAATTGGACGCCCTGACAGTGTGTGTACTTCATGCATAATTTCCGGTGTACGAATGTTTGGCCCGCACCAGTGCATTCTATTGTATCGTGCATACCGGTAATTGATATCTCAGGAGCACTGGAAAACTGAAAAATCCAGGTTTTTTGTCAGTTAATTTAACCCTTTACCGATGCGCGTTGTTCATAGGCACACCGGTACTGTTTTCTACAAACGCACCAGTCGATTTGTGTTTTGGCATGTTTTTTATGATGCACCAATGCGGTTTCTGTCTACCGCACTGGGTGGTTTCGGTGTTGGCATTGTGTTTTATAATGCACTAGCACGGAAGAGTTTTAAGGCACTAGTGCTCTATTATATTATGAAACACCGGGCATGTGTGTACAGAGTGCATGGTGCTTGGTGTGCCAATAATTTTCTTTGCATCGGTGCTTTATTTTTTTGAGAGCATCAGGGCGAGTTTTAACAATAAGAGCACCGATAGGAAAACATCCGCAAAACCCTCCGCCCTCGAACTTCCTCTAGTAATCTCCACTAGAAACGGATGTATGGGGTATTTTTCTTTGAGGTTCCTCAAAAACATCCACTAGAGGGTCTTTTCCTTGTAGTGCTATGGGAAAGATAATTTATGATAAAGGTACATGAGTGCAACAGGAGAGAAATAGGACAAGGTATCAAAGGAGGGATGAGAAGCATCCGGTTAATAGTTTAAGGGGATATTGTGATCAGAATGTTTCCATTATTAGCCATCACTAACCTGGATATAGGGTCATACTGAATTTGACACTAGGCAATCAGATCTGGAAATGGATGAGTTAGAGGAAATGCAAACACAGGAAACATAGATTCCCAAAACCTGATAGGGTATTTTTTATCCATGTGCTTCTGTTTTAGCCACACATGAAGTTCATAGAAATAAAATTCATAGTGAAAGTCAGTGATTTTGAAGTAACAATCAGCTAAGGGTATGAGGTCGAGATTGATTGCTGGAGTTGCAGGATTGTCTTCTGTAACGAATTTGGGAGCTTTAGGAATGACCTCAATAGCTGAATGAGCGACCTCAGAGAGGACCTCTGCAACACTATCGAAATTTGATATTTCTCCTATCACACTTTTCTTACCTTTACCTTTAGGAGTCATTTGTTTCTTTGTTTTGAACTTAGGTGCTGTGCTTCACTGATACAAACTAGTACAGGACTTTCAGGCTTAGGTTTAAGAAACGATGACAGGGTTTTGGGAATATGAAGGGTGTTTTCAGAAATGGAAATTCATTATGAAATGAAATGAAGGATGAAAGGAATTTGATCGAGAATGTAAAGTAAATAATGGGAGGTTGTTGGTAATTTTATAGAATGCACTTCAGCTTTAACAGTAATGGCTAACAGTCTAATGAAGTTTAATTGTGCAAAGGTCCAATTAACGGTCTAAGAGAGGATCTATTTCCCAACGAGAGGATTAATGGTATAATGAATCGCTGGGGAGTAACAGAAAACTGACGTGGAGGGAGAGGTTTGATTGGTCGACAATGGATATGGCACGAGAACAAACAACCATCAACGGATGAAACCAAAGGTGGATTTCAGTGGTGGTACCTCCTGGTTTCTGGTTTAAGGTGGAGTGGGTGCGAAGTGATACTATGCTTCCACGTTGCAGAAAAGGGCAAAGATTAATATTGGAGTTCGGACCCCCCTCCCCCCCCTCCTGTTAACAAGAAAATATCAGTGGGGTAGGGGAGGGTGCAAAGTTGATCTCCATCGTAGATCTGAGGAGAGCTTGAGATCTACCATCAAAACATACCAGCACTTTCTCTATAGTGAATTAGATGCTTCGTCGTTTAGCAACCTTATAATAAAATCATATGCACACACACACACACACACACACACACACACACACAGATATATATATATATATTTAGTAAGTCAACATCAAACCATTTTTGAAAGGTTTTAACATACATAAATTAAAACTTTACATTTTGAAAAGCTAGCACATTTAAACAAGTGACCATTTTTCATTTTAAACACTAAAGCATTAGCATTTTTTTTATTTCATGCTTCCCTAACATTTTTTCTTTTGCCTCTTTTATTTACAACAAACTACTGTATCTTTTTTTCTAACATGGATGTAATAAAATATATTTTTCCTGTCATTTTTTAATTTTTTTCTTTTTCATCCATGTTCTAAGTCACGATTTAATTTATTATTTTTTAAACTACCATGCGAACTTGTCAAAATCAAATAATGTTACAATAGGATGCAATTGGACGACGAGGATCGAATCATAAAATTGAAGTTTTTAGATTAAACAACAAAGATCATATCAGAAGGTGAATGGTATAACATGATATGAAATGGAGGGTGAGTAGTGATGGTCGTTAGATCTGGCTGCAGATCAACAGTGGATGACAAATCGCAAGTTCGCACATCGCAGCTTTTGTTGGATACCATTAAGAATTGGCTGCATAAGCTGTATTTCTTGTGATGTGATGAAGAGAAGGGCCACGTGTCCACATAATGCATTAGTGCTTATCACACATCTCCTGATTTGTGCTTTAATCATTATTGGTATAGGAGTTAAACTTGTGGGCAAGTGAAATGCGATAAGTTATAAAAGTTGATTTATTTTTTTATTTTTTTAAACTACCATGCTAAATTATCAAAATCAAATAATGTTACAACAGGACGAAATTGGACGACAAGGATTGAATCTTACAATTAAGTTTTTATATTAAATGGTAGAGATCACATCACAAGGTAAATGATATAACTTGTGATGCAATGGAGGGCGAGCAATGAGGACCGTTAGATCTTGCCGCAGATCAACGGTGGACGACAAACTGCAGGTTTTCACATTGCAGATTTTACTAGATACCATTAAGACTTGGCTACGTAAGTTATATTTCTTGCGATGCGATGAGGAGAAGGGCCACGTGTTCACATAGCACATTAGCGCTTATCACACATCGTGTGATTTATGGTTTAACCATTATCAGAATAAGAGTTAAAATTACAGGCAAGCGAAATGTGATGAGTTACAAAATTTGATTTTATTTTTTATTTTTTTAAACTACCATGCTAACTTATCAAAATAAAATAATGTTACAACAAGACACAATTGGACGACAAGGATCGAATCGCAGAATTAAAGTTTTTAGATTAAACAACAGAGATCACATCACAAGGTAAATGATATAACTTGTGATGCAATGGAGGGCGAGAAATGAGGACTGTTAGATCTGGGTGCCAATCAATGATGGACTACAAATTACAAGTTCTCACATCCCAAATCTTACTGGATAGCATTAAGACTTAGCTGTGCTAGTTATATTTTTTGCGATGCGATGAGGAGAAGGGCCATGTGTCCACATAACGCAATAGCACTTATCGCACATCGCATGATTTATGGTTTAACCATTATCGATATAAGAGTTAAACTTGCGGGCAAGCGAAATGCGATAAGTTATGAAAGTTGATTTAATTTTTTATTTTTTTAACTACCATGCTAACTTATCAAAATCAAATAATGTTACAACTGGATGCAATTGGATGGCGAGGATCAAATTGCACAATTGAAGTTCTTATATTAAATGACAGAGATCACATCCAAAGTAAATGATATAACTTGCGATGCAATGGAGGGTGAGCAGTGAGGACCGTTAGATCTGAATGCAGATCAACGGTGGATGACAAATCACAAGTTCCTGCATCGTAAATTTTACTGGATAGTGTTAAGACTTGGCTGCGTAAGTTATGTTTCTTACGATGCGATGAGGACAAGGGCCACATGTCCACATTGCGCATTAGCGCTTATTGAAAATTGTGTGATTTATGGTTTAACCATTATCGTTATAACAGTTAAACTTGTGGGCAAGAAAAATGCGATAATTTATAAAAGTTGATTTAATTTTTAATTTTTTTAAACTACCATGTGAACTTATCAAAATCAAATAATGTTACAACAAGATGCAATTGGATGGCGAGGATCGAATTTCACAATTGAAGCTTTTAAATTAAATGAAAAAAATCACATCACAAGTTAAATGATATAACTTGCGATGAAATGGAGGGCGAGCAGTGAGAACAATTAGTTATGGCTGCAGATCAATGGTGGACTACAAATTGCAAGTTCGCACATCACATATTTTAGCGGATAATATTAAGACTTGGCTGCGTAAGTTATATTTCGTGCGATGCGATGAGGAGAAGGGCCACGTGTGCACATAGTGCATTAGCGCTTATCTCACATCACATGATTTATGGTTTAACCATTATCTATATAAGAGTTAAACTTGTGGGCAGGCAAAATGCGATAAGTTATAAAAGTTTCTATGTTGCGATGTGACATCATCGTCGCAACTTCACATCGGCAAGGATTATATGTTAGTTTTTAAGGTTATTTGATAAGTTTCCTGATATGCGATGTGCCATGATTGGTCACCATATTGTCAGACCGTAGAACCACAGTTCCGCCTATAGACATGTTGTTTGGGAGTATTTGTGCTTTGTTTAAAGTCCCGATAAAGTGATCATTGTTGATTGCACGCGTATGTATGTTTAATAAAACTCCATTAAATTAATCCGCTGCTACTAAAGAGAGTTTATGTGACCCTTACATGTACCACAATGAGATTCATGGCTCCTACTTTCGGCGTTCCCTTGTACCTCCCATTGTAATGGCTAGTTTATACTTTAATGAATTGTTTTAGATTTATATGGTATTTTAGTGTGAAGGTAAATTTTTTAGAATAAATAATTTTGGTTTTTTTTGGGAGCTTAATTTCCCCAAAAAAAGTTTATTTTCTATATTTGAATTTAATATTCGGTAAAACCAAATTTAGATTGACAAACTAATGTACATAGTATTAATGATTCTAGTCAATCTATCATCTAAAACTATAGAATCTCTGTTGGAAATAACTATTCCCCAAAAATCTACTATCAAGATACCACCCAACACACTGCCTCCTCATGCACTGCCTCACTGCACATCACTTCAACCTGTTCAGCCTGAAAAGGACATCACCGCCATAAATAATTCAAAATAAAGGGGCAATTATCGACCTAAATTTTGTATAAATTGAGATAATCATGGATTTAAGATGTATATGCAACCATTGTTGTAATGCGGTTGTAGCTGCTTTGATGTTTTGATGTCCACTTAACTCATATGGTTTTTCATTACTAGCTCTAACTATGATTTCGTTGTGTACTCTTAATCTTTCAATTGGTATCAGAGCTTAGGGTAGGAGAAATTGTGAATTTGTTCTTGTGTGAGTTTGAAGAGACCTATTGTGCAGTGTGCTTGTGGTTTTGTGATCCAGGTGGATATTGGTGGCCACTCGTCTATTCCATTGGCACCCCACCATTGTTTCTTTCACTTCTTTAGTTTCCTTAATTGTAGCACAATTTACTATTTTTGGCAGTTTTTTAGGTCCTGAACTTCTGAAGTTGTTTTGAGGCCATAAACGACGTTTTTTTGGCATGAAATTTTCGGCAAATATTAGTCTTTTAGACTCAATATTATTTGTCAATAGTTGTAGTCATCACATATATCATTATAACGATGTATCATGTGCATCAAACGAAGATATTTTTCCCAAGTTACGACCCCAGGAAATTGATGTATCAATTTACCCTGACGGGGCCCATAGATTGGCGTTTCATATCCTAGGGTTAGGTTTTTGTATGTTTAGGGTTTTCCATTATTTCTCAATAATTTATAGGCCTCCGAGCTTCATTCTAACATAGTTTTCAAAGGCATATATCTGCCACATCTCTTCTCAAAGATAAGCTACCAATGCCCTAGCTAATTTATTTCCATTATATCTGTAAGAAAATTTCAGTTCTTTGATATTAGTGAAATGAACTGTTATTTCCATTACATATTTGTATTTATGGTTATATGTGAATTATGTTTCCTTTCTGCATATTTTTAGATCATTCTAACAAGTTTTATATGCTTCTGTGGATTAATTTCATTATCTCTCTACGCTAGGAAAAAGGAAAGGTGACTCATATGCATATTTTCTTATATTAAGTCGTTTTCTTAGAGGCCATTCATCAACTACCAAGGAATTTTGTTGTTTTTGTCATAAAAGTGCGTATTCCAATAATTATTGTCGTCAATGACCATCTGCTGAATATTATATTACATCAAATAGTGATTCCAATGAATATTAAAGACAATATTGATGGACGTGAGCGAGAGGAGCCGGTTTCCTGTGTTATGCTACGGAAAGTCAAAGAGTTGAACTACCATTTTAAAGAGAGTTGCATTATTTTTTTTCTTGTTTGTAGCTGCTACTATTGCAACAACATTTCTTTGTTAATTTTATCGAAGTCGTTCTCTGTTTGGGTTAGTAGTTATAGTTGTTAATGGTATGAATTGTTAAGGCATATTCTTTGCAATGTAGATTTAAATTGTTGGTGTAAAATGTGTGAGGTTGTCCTTCAATTCCATGAGTTGCTATAAAGGAACAAATTATTGTATATGCTGAAAATTGATGGTTTTTGTGTCAAATAGTGAATTGTGTTGCGTGGAGCTTGTTGCATAAATAAGTTCAAATGATTAAGTTTCTAATTGGTATTGACCTATAGCGTGGAGCTTGATGCATTGTCCTATAGCGTGAATGTTTGAGTGGAGAGAAAATATATATAATGTGAATTTGAATCCATAATGGTGGTATTAAATAAAATGTAGCTTAGAGTATCATGGGACCAGCGTTAATTTTTTTGTGTGTGGGATAAGGATTGTATCATTGAGTGTTGAATAGGTTGGATGTTGGAGAACAAAGTCCTGTAGCATGAAGTGAAGTATTGGAGTGTGTAGTTTTATTAAATTTGCGGTCTTGTTGGAGTATAAGCCAGTGTCGTCCAGCGTGAAGTAACAACTAAGGAGTGAACTGTGTGCATGAATTAGTGCGTGATACTGCGACCATTGAGATCTATTTTTTTTTGTCTAAGCTGCGGTGAGTGTGTGTAAAAACCATAAAGTATTGTAGTGTGAAGAAAATAAGCTACGTGGAATTGGTGGTGGAACCACTAATACATAAAGGGGGGTTTTAAGACAATATTTAAGACAATTTTTGGGTAAATTGTCTTAATTTGAGACAAAAGAAAACTTGTGTATTGTCTTAAATATTGTCTTTAAGCGGGTGTCTCAAATTAAATTGTCTTAAAATATTTTCTCTATAAAGACAATATATAACACAATCAATTTTGTCTCTCCAGAGACAATAGTTGCACTACAACACAAAGGGGGGTTTTAAGACAATTTCTAGGTAAATTGTCTTAACTTGAGACAATTTCATTTTTGTCTCTCCAAAGACAATAGTTGGAATTAAAGAAAATAGACATATTGTCTTTATGGAGACAATGTCTTTGATCTTATCTATTGTCTTTGTAGAGACAATATAAAACAATGAATCCAGAAAAATATCTCACCATTAAAATAAATCAATATAAAAAATTTAATTAAAAAAATCAACAATATCATTGAATAATTCATGTTAGGGTACAGTGGAATCAAACCACCAACCTCCTGCATGGCAGGTGCTCTTCCAATGAGCTAGCACCCTTTAAAGAATTATGTGAAGAGTTATAAGTCATGACCAGTATAGGACCAGGATGAAAAAAATCTGTCGTCAATAAGAGCTCCAACATCTTTACACCCACATAAGATTTCCTTGTTTATTCCATGGCTAGGCACACATATGCAGAAAAAAAATAGGTCTACAAAACTCAATAGAGATTGTCAATTTCTGTAGTTTTTATGCATCCAATTAGGCAATTTCAATATGGGTATAATAGAATAGTGAACATAAGAGAAATATAAAATTCTGCTAGGAGAACTTATGACTCTTGGAGCAGCATGCACAGAGCACAGAAAATTGGAAATACTTCAAAATGACAACCTAACACCAAGATTGGGTAACCAAGGCACCCTAAACTAGTAGAAATAAAGATAAAACATGTCAGAAAACAATATTTAGGCATATAAAATTGGAAATTAAAAATGCAAAACCAAGAAACACATAAATGAAGAGTTGATATGAAAGTGACTGTTAAAGTGACAAACTTACTCCTGCTTAAATGAATACACATCCAGATCTTATCATGGTTTATCTTTGGATTTTAATAGTTTGCATATGGACAAGCAGAAAAAGGTTGATAACACCTTCCATAAAATAAGTTTGACTTTGTCTAGGGCCTAAAAGATTAGGGCTGATGTGCAGATCAATTATACCACTTAAAAATGAACTTCCGAGGCAATTAATAGTTTTATGCATCTATCAAATATATATCCAATTGTAAATGAAAACAAATAGGTTTCTCAGTTTTGAACTCATCATTTTATTAGAAGGAAATGCAGGAACGCCTTACGCTTGCCATGAGCTAAGCGCACAAGTTTGACAAAGCATAATACCTAAGCATTCAAGTACTGAAATGGAAGGAATAAAGGAAGCTCAGTGATATGTAAATGTTTCAAAATCATAACCACAAAAGAAGCATCAACCTGTATATTTCATTTCTACTCCAACCATTGCCCATCTCAAATAAAAAATGTAAGATGCCATCTATTAATTTTATCATAATTTTGTCAAACCTCATCAAAAGAGCAGGCCAACAGATTAGAGGATAACATTGTATTTGTATTTTAATCAAGAAACATAACAAGTCAGCTCACTTTACTCCCCAACAATAAGACCACACCGTGTGCAGTATGTTTGGTTGAAAGATTATCTCAAATTACAAATGCATGATATCAGTAGTTAGGCATAAAAATAGGTCATGCTGCAGAGTCATGTTAATGGGAAAAGGGATATATAATAAAAAGCTTTGCCAAAAAGTGATACTTTTAACTGAATTCTCTCCAAGTTAGTTTCTTGTGACAACAAAAAGGCTTATTCTTCATACGCTAACAAAATAATTTAACTAGAAACCCACCCATTTCTATGGTTGTAGTTCTCTTTTGCTTCCTCTACAAAACAATCAGATTCTTGGATCACATTCAGTTCTTCATATTTGGATAGAAGGAATGATTATAAAGGTCAAACATATGAGTTGGATTTAAATTTGAAAATCCTGCATACATTTCAAGGATGCTTCTTTGTACCAAAATATAATACAAAATTGTTTGTGTTGATGATTGTGCTACTGTCTGAAGCAAGTGGAACTTTCCAATTTAGTTTCATTTCCTTTCATTCTGCACCCAATAATTTTAGTTTCTTCTCCTCTGCCAAATTACAGGTAATTTCTATATTACATATTTTGAGTTTTGTACAATTCACTGATCGATTTTGTTTCCCTTCATTTAATTTGTCCATAGGGAAATAAAAAATGAACAGAGTAAATACAACATCGTACAACAACAAAATGACAACATAGATATCGAGTATGTGTAAATTCTGGTTACCAAGGCATATTTTGTACCGCACTGGATAGAGAAAAAAAGACTGAAGATTGTATGGCATGGAAAAATTAACAATGCCCAGTTGAGCTAGAAAAAGGACTAACCATGAAGACTTATTCAACCTGTCATTATTTATAAAACACTGATGGGTCTCTGCACAAAAAGGGAAATATTTCAATTAACGCTCATATATAATTAGATGGGCACTATACCACGCACCTCAATGCACTTCAACGGTTCAAACCCAGTATGAGTGACTCTTCCTATGACTGAAACTGTCCTGACTATGTAGACAACTGTTTTTTCCCAATACTATGGCCTTTGATGTGCATCAGCTTTCATTATTGCGAAGGCAAGGTAAATTATTACGGAACAAGTAAGAACTCAACAATCAATTTTGTTAATATACGATCTTATTTTGATGAATTTCTTTGCATCCTTTTACTTGTAAGTTCGGCCATTACAAGACACAGATGGTCAGTCACGCACCTTAGCATTGCCTTGCCTTCTTAAATCTATTCTTTTCCTCAGCCACTGATTTAGAGATTTCTTTGATATCCACAGCCTCTCAATGGTTGGAGGCTTTTGTAGAGCAATTGCAGAGATTTCAAATCTACTACCAATTTTTTTGTCCTCTTCATGAGCTGAAATCCTATCACTAGTTGTTTGATGATCATTGGTATGATTAGGTAGTCCATATTTGACAATTATGTGTCTTCTAGGTACAAGGTCATTTTTATTACCATAGATAACTGGAAGGCCCAACTCATTTTGAAGGACTTCAACAATAACATCAGATAGTGTGTTCTGTTTGTCAATATCTTTCGCAGTTCCAGTAAATATTACCAGCTCATCTTTAATCGGGTATTTTGCACTTTCAAATACACTAAAATCAGTTTGTCATTTTAACATACAAATCTAAAATATATTAAAAATGAGTATAAAAACATAGATGGTATGCACTAAGTCACTAACAAGAATATTCCATAGGAGGATGCGAGTAAGTGCAACAGTTGACAAAACCATCCGAATATTATATGCCTATTGCTATATGGATGTCAAATATCTCATACTGAGTTAATTCGTCTTGCAAAGCCTCAGGTTTTGTCGAGTATTATAGTGAAAGTAAGCAGCTACACATTAAAATTTCATCCATAGGAATTCCATTTTTCTGTTATGTGGAATGGATAAGAAAGGCTTGTTATCTATAATCACTAACAGTAACAACTTATTGTTTTTGAGTTAGTATTTTCCAAATCTTTTCGGCATGGGAAATGGACAACACCTGATATAGATGGGATATTATTATATATAGAGAGAGATATGTGGGGACATTTCTCATACTGTTCATTGATTCTATGAATAATTTGACCCTTTGGTTCCACTGAATAGTGATTTTGAGCCAAGATAAAAAGAAAAGATATGAAATATTTTTTTTCTTGATGACTGCCTCAATGGATGAAACTAAAAAATTAAATCAGGACGATTTCCCTCGTGCCCACCAGGCCCAAGATCAACACTTGCCACTTTGTTCAGGGCTGTGCCGGCCAGAATTACGCTTGCGCACAAAGATTCAATGATCGAATCCACGATAGATCGCAGGCAGACTTTGTCTATTTCTAATTGCCAAGAGGAAGAAGAGATTGCATAAAATATTAGCCCTATTTACAAAGCCCTCATTGATGGAATAAAAAAAATCAATATCCATGGGAACATAGCCTCTGCAAATGGCAGCCCCGCAAGGCATCATCATCATAAATTTTCCTCATCAGATGGGCAGATGGAAGATTGCAGTCTCAAGGGTGAGAGAATTCCCCTCCCATGGGAGCTTCTACAGTCCATCCTGAAGATCTTGGACCACTACTTTCTGGCTCGTCTTGATCCACAGGAATGTATGATGGCGCTTCGTTAGCGACACAGGCACTCTTCACCAGTCTTGCATGATCTGATTCCTGAAAAAAGTCTAGCCGCCAGGGGTCTCATGAGGTTAGAAATATCTATCCAGGCGACTATGATCACAACTGTCGTTGCCAATGCTGCAAGCAAATCCGATACAATGACCAAGCACAGGAACCCCGAGGTCTTCCTGGCATCCACATGAGTGTTCTTTGTGCTTGAATATAGCAGGGTGAAAATTGAAAACTTGAGATGAAGCATGGGATTGGGAGTTGTGTGTTTTGATTAAAGCCGCTACCATCTCTTGCATGGAGTATTGACTTGCAAGTATTTCCTGGTATGTGGATGAGGATAGTCCTAGGGGTAGCAGAGTATGGGTTATATGGTGTTACTAGACAATAAAATCAAAATTGCAACAATGAAGTAGTGGTGTTGTTGCAGATGTTGAGCTTATGTGTGTCACATAAGGCTCAGATCTAGACAATTGTGGTCTCCCCATTTTCTCTCCTATATGTGTCAAGGATTGGTAAATGGTGCATGATGCCTAGATTAATTTTTGTGTGTGTCATGGTAAATGAAAGTATCAAGAGATTCAGTAGTTGTGATACCAGCTGTATGAGAATGGTTTTTCATGTCCAAGCTGTTAGCTTGCTTGGTGTGTCCGGGCTGAAATGGATAGTTCAATTCAATAAAAGGTTTTGGGTCAGACAGGTCATTATCAAGGTCTAGCAATTAAAACAAAGCTCAATAAAAAAAATACTTTCAATAGAATTTGTCTTCAACGTTAGAGAGAGGAACCAGTTGGCCGTTTCTTGTGGAGGTGTCCAATTGCCAAGACGTTTTGGTTACAAGCAAAATTCAGCTTTCGATTCACCGCCCCGCCCCCCAGCTTGGAGAGAAGTTGGAGAGGTCTCTTCTTGAGCAATGCCCGGATGGTCAAGGATTACTAAATTCTTTTATGGCATACAATATGGCTGTCTGATATTGCTCCTCTTTGGAATAGGAGGTGTAGAACAACTTTTCAAGGAGACAATTCACAGCTACAACTATAGGAGATTGAGAAAATTCAAAAGTGATCTAGCAGTTCATGTCAAAGCTAAAGTCAATATGTCACAGAAGGATGTAGACTCCTTTCCCCTTGGGCCACAGGTTCATATGAGCCTTCTTAGCTTGCATAGGGAAAGGATCGTCAGGTAACTTGTATGTCTTCCTGCTGTAGCTCTAAGTGCACATCTTAAGTAACATAAATTGGAATTAAGAACTTAAAAAACTAATTTCAATGGAGAAGCCTTTCAATCATACATGGGTCTTGAATAGATAGGGATCGGGTGCGCTGTTAAGCTATTAAGGCACTTCTAAATGTTAAGTTACCGATTAAATTCCATGTCTTATTCAGGTGTTATTCTTGGCCATAACCATGACGTAACCTCACCACTTCCAAACTAAAAAAAATAGAGAAACGTTCAAGCCAAGGGTAACCCATGTAGACCAAGGTTTCTCAATTAATAAGGAAATGTCCAGACCGCATTCTTATTGTCTTTTCAGTTAGGCTAGAAGTTTCCTCTAAAAATTAGCTGAGTTTATATCTTTAGTTTAATGAGTATCTTTTCCTACTCAACTAGGTATATAGGCAATCTCAGTACAAAGATATTAGAAATCCGTTATTAGCCATGGGAAGAGAGGTAATTGAAGAGGATATAGAAAAATTTCCCTTCCTCATTTGAAAACTTCATAAAAATGCTTAAAATCACTAATGAAACCACTGACACAAATTTTGAGGTCTCGACAGGTCAAAAGGAAAGATGGAAAAGCAATTTGAAAAAAAAGTAGCACTTTTGAAAATTTTTTGTAGCAAAGCACAAAGGTACGAAGTACAAAGGTAAACAAAGGCAGGAACAGGCAAGTAACAATGAAAGAGTCTTTACCATTTTAGATTTAAGTAAAGATATGAACTTGAAGTGCTACTATTGTGGAAAAATAGGAAATATGAATGTTGTGTGCAGGAAAAGAATCTATAATTTAAAGCATGAAAAACTTTAAATAAAGCACACAAACATTGTGGAAAAAAATGAAAAATAATTGTGTTCTTTGTTTCTTCCCAAACACGAGGAAAGTCAAGTGATTGGTATTTTGATTCTACTGCATCCAACCACGTAACTAATAGAACTTACTAATTTGTTGAATTTGATAACTATAAGTTGAGGTCATATTCAGTGATTCTATGCAATGAAAGAGCACATTATGTGGATGGAATAGGAAATATGAAAATTGAATCGGAGTTAAAAATTCCATGTTTAAGAATGCCTTCTATGTTCTTTATGAGCTTGAAAATGAATCTTCTTTCACTTTTTCTTGTACTCACATAAAAGACTTTTTCAAAAAGTAATGCTATGACATTTCATATGCTCTCTCTCATTTTTCTAGTGTGAACTTTTTGCAATTGCTGTATGCAATTTACTAAGAGTGATAAAGTCAGTGACTGAGCATCTTGGACACAGGATTGTGCTTGTTGATATATGTTATCCTCTGATGCGAAGAGGGTGGTCAATGGCTCCTCAATATCTTGTAGAGAGAAATATCTGCTGCTAATCGCATAGTAACATAACAGTGGGAAGATTAAGTGATCTTCAGTCTCAACAATGAATAAAGCCTACATGCCTGCTCCTTTTAAGGGATATGGTGCTCAATTTCCTGTTCCTTTTGACGGATATTGTGCTCAATTTCGACTCTCAAATATGTCAACATACCCTCCAATTTCCATGGAAATCTAAGTTAATGTAATCAATGATGCCAGTATACTCTGGAATGGACAATAACACCATTAGAAAGATGGACTTGTTTTTCGGTTTTGTAACAGCTCAGAGGACAGTGATAATATGCCTTTGGTGTACGATATAGTTTTCTCGGCCCATCCTTTTCTTTTATAGAGCTGACGATCGGGATTCTTGTATACATGTGCTTTATATCAACACTACTTTTTCTTGTTTGATGGAAAAAAAAACTATTTTCAGTCCAAACAATAGAAATATATAGAAATGTATCTCCCCTATTACTTCTCTACATGTAAATAGCAGATCTGTTCAAAAAATTGACTTTAAAATTTTCTATTCCAATAATTTTTCTGAGTTCAATGAGAGGACTGTAATGCTAAAAGGAATTTCCACACTACAAAATAGTAAATACAGTAGATACTGAAACATACAAGAACCACTAAAGTTTAGAGTTTGTATAAAAACTATAATAATTTAAAACCAGTTTGGCAGAAGGGCCTCTACTGAGTCAAAGTACTCATACAAGTATACTGAAAACATAGTTTTATTTATCATTCTAGATCATCAAAACATATGTTGCCACTCAAACGTTAAGTTCTCATTTTAATCACCTTGACGTAGTCAATGAGGAAATAAAATAGAGAGAAAGTATAAAAATGGACATAGAGCACCCCTGCATATAAGGCATTTCAATACTATATCGGACAACTAAAACATTCCCAACATTCTGATGCTTATTAGTTATTTCCAATGAAGGGCTATGGAGGAATATCTTTGTTTATGAGAGTGTGCAAGTAGTTTTTCTATAAAGGAGATGTATTATTAACATTAATGAAAAGAAAAGGAAAAAAAAAATAAGCAATGGGTTAGGATCTTGCCTCAAGAACTTCAAGATTAGGGTAGAGCCCTGCCAACTGATAGTGATTTTATGTGCTTAAAAATGTGTATTGCAGATCCAATCTCTTGAGGGCAGAAACTCTTGGGAATATAGCAGGCATTTTAGCCTCCATCATGAAGTTTAGTCCTAGAAATGATGTAAACTTTGGAGGAAATGTAATCATCTGGGACATATTGGTATCTGTAGGATGCTGTACACTGGTGTTAAATGTCCCACCACCAAACTCCTCCAATGAAGTAGCCTTTTTCAGAACACCTCTCATCCCCAGTATATCACAATCTCCAACCTTTAAGGATGTTAATGAGGGGCAGTTTGTTACTATTAGCTCAAGATCACTAGTATTGATCATTTATAATGTTGTCATGTAGAAGTTCAACACTTCCAAAGAAGAATGGTTAAGAGCAAGCTCATGTAGCCATTCCCTACTTTCCTCTTCAATTTGACTCTCGTCCAGCATTAAGGTCTTAAGAGACCTACAAATAAAATACAGTGTTGATTAAAAATTCATTTGCGAACTTTGATAAGAAAGATCAGGAGTTAAGACTGATCTAGGCTGGTTTAATATATATATTTCTTCTTACATAAAAGTATCATTGACAAAAAAATGCCCAAAAATTGATTATTTAGACCCAATTTTATTTTAATTATTAATTTTATTTTTTATTTTTATGTAATTTGACCTAGACAAATATTTAAATAACATAACAAAAGAAGACATTACAACATTTTTTTTAAACTAAACTAGATAAATACTTTGGTACGAAAGAATAAAGAACATTAAAAACAAAATACAAACTCCATGTGTATTTGACCAGTTCTCTTTTCAACCATGAACCTTCAAGAAAGGAATTATCATCTCTCACGTCATTATGGACAGGAGCATGGCATCCGGCCCTGCCAAATGCACTAGGAATGATTGAAATTTCTTGGAATAGTTTTACAGGGAAGTGTCACAGAGTAAAGCAACAGTAGGGCCTGGTTACCATGTCTGATGCCCAAACACAAAACTGGGTAAACATAAAACTAGAGACCTGCAACTGGCTGAGTCTGTCCTTTGGGGGCAAGTCCATTTGTCAGTTTCATATTTCAGATATAAATTATCTCATGTGGTCTAATATATGCAACTTCACCAAACTTGGGAAGCACTAAGCATGGGACTCAAATAAGGATGCTAAAAATCCAAAACCACCATTAAAACACACATAAAATCATTAGTTCCAAGCACTACACTAAGCAAACAATGAATTTATCTTGACCTACTTTCCAACTAAATAGATAAAGCCGAGAGAAATTTACTTATATAGAGATCTCATCGCTTGTATGTCCTTGGCCATAATGAAAATTATTCTTCAAAGATATTCTTCTTTCCATAATTTGAAATAAAATAAAAAAATTCTAACAAAGACTCCCCACTTTTTTTTTAGCTGGAGTGGGGTCAATCACATGGGACATGTCATTCTGGGGATTCTTAGGTTGAGCCATACAGAATGCACTATGAACTGAACCTTGGTCAGTTGTGATAAAATTCCATAGATCTACGGCTGGACCACATCCCAACCAACAAATCAAAATGGAAGTGGGCTTGGTTCCTATAATTTAAAGCATGAAAAACTTTAACAAAAGCACACAAACATTGTGGAAAAGGAGGAAAAGAATTGTGTTCTTTTTTTCTTCTCAGACACGAGGCAAGTCAAGTGACTGGTATTTTGATTCTGCTGCATCCAACCACGTAACTAATAGAACTTAATAATTTTTTGAATTTGATAACTACAAGTCGAGGTCATATTCAATGATTCTATGCAATGAAAGAGCACATTATGTGGATGTAATAGGAAATATGCAAATTGAATCAAAGTTAAAAATTTCGTGGTTAAGAATGCCTTTTATGTTCTTTATGAGCTTCAAAATGAATCTTCTTTCACTTTTTCTTGTACTCACATAAATAAATTTCTCAAAAGGTAATGCTATGACATTTCATATGCTCTCTCTCATTTTTCTTGTGTGAACTTTTTGCAATTGCTGTATGCAATTTACTAACAGTGATGAAGTCAGTGGCTGAGCATCTTGGACACATGATTGTGTTTGTTGATATATGTTATCCTCTGATGCGAAGAGGGTGGTCAATGGCTCCAAAATATCCTGTAGAGAGAAATATGTTCTGCTAATCGCATAGTAAGATGAAAGTGGGAAGATTAAGTGATCTTCTATCTCAACAATGAATAAAGCCTACATGCCTGTTCCTTTTGAGGGATATGGTGCTCAATTTCCTGTTCCTTTTGAGGGATATTGTGCTCAATTTTGACTCTCAAATATGTCAACATACCCTCCAATTTCCATGGGAATCTAAGTTAATGTAATCAATGATGCCAGTATACTCTGGAATGGACAATAACACCATTAGAAAGATGGACTTGTTTTTCAGTTTTGTAACAGCCTAGAGGACATTGATAATATACCATTGGTGTGTGGTATAGTTGTCTCGGCCCATAATTTTCTTTTATAGAGCTGACGATTGGGATTCTTGTATACATGTGCTTTACATCAACACTACTTTTTCTTGTTTGATGGAAAAAAACTATTTTCAGTCCAAACAATAGAAATGTAAAAAAATGTATTTGCCCTATTACTGCTCTACATGTAAATAGAAGATCTATTCAAAAAATTGACTTTAACATTTTCTATTCCAATAATTTTTCTAAGGTCAATGAGAGGACTGTAATGTGAAAAGGAATTTCCACACTACAAAATAGTAAATACAGTGGATACTGCAAAATATATGAGCCACTAAAGTTAAGATTTTGTATAAAAGCTATAAGAATTTAAAATCAGTTTGGCAGAAGGGCCTTTACTGACTCAAAGTACTCGTACAAGTATATTGAAAACATAGTTTTATTTATCATTCTAGATCATCAAAAAATATGTTGCCACTCAAACGTTAAGTTCTCATTTTAATCGCCTTGACGTAGTCAATGAGGAAATAAAATAGAGAGAAAGCATATAAATGGACATAGAGCACCCCTGCATCTAAGGCATTTCCATACTATATTGGACGACTAAAACATTCCCAACATTCCGATGCTTATTAGTTATTTCTAATGAAGGGATATGGAGGAAGATCTGTGTTTATGAGAGTGTGCAAGTAGTTGTTCTGTAAAGGAGATGTACTATTAACATTAATAAAAAGAAAAGGAAAAAAAACATAAGAAATGGTGTAGGATCTTGCCTCAAGAACTTCAAGATTAGGGCAGAGCCCTGCCAACTGACAGTGATTTTCTGTGCTCCAAAATGTGTACTGCAGATCCAATCTCTTAAGGGCAGAAGCTCTTTGGAATATAGCAGGCATCTCAGCCTCCATCATGAAGTTTATTCCTAGCAATGATGTCAAATTTGGAGGAAATGTAATCATCTGGGACATATTGGTATCTGCCGCATGCTGTTCACTAGTGTTAAATGTCCCACCACCAAAATCCTCCAATGAAGTAGCCTTTTTTAGAACACCTCTCATCTCTGGTATATCACAGTATCCAACCTTTAAGGATGTTAATGAGGGGCAGTTTGTTACTATTAGCTCAATATCACTGGTATTGATGATTTCTAATGTTGTCATGTAGAAGTTCAACACTTCCAAAGAAGAATTGTTAACAGCAAGCTCATGTAGCCAGTCCCTGCTTTCCTCTTCAATTTGACTCTCGTCCAGCATTAAGGTCTTAAGAGACCTACAAATAAAATACAGTGTTGATTAGAATTTTATTTGAGAACTTTGATAAGAAAGATCAAGAGTTAAGACTGATCTAGGCTTGTTTAATATATAAATTTCTTCTTACATAAAAGTATCATTGACAAAAAAATGTCCAAAAATTGATTATTTAGACCCAATTTTATTTAAATTATTAATTTTGTTTTTTATTTTTATGTAATTTGACCTAGACAAATATTTAAATAACATAACAAAACAAGACATTACAACATCTCATTTAAACTAAACTAGATAAAGACTTTGGTACGAAAGAATAAAAAACATTAAAAACAAAATACAAACTCCATGTGTATTTGACCAGTTCTCTTTTGGACCAAGAACCCTCAGGAAAGGGATTATCATCTCTCGCGTCATTACGAAGATGAGCATGACATCTGGCCCCTACCAAATGCACTAGGAATGATTGAAATTTCTTGGAATAGTTTTATAGGGAAGTGTCATAGAGTAAAGCAACGGTAGGGCCTGGTTACCATGTCTGACACCCAAAAACAGAACTGGGTAAACATAAAACTAGAGACCTGCAACTGGCTGAGCCTGTCCTTTGGGGGCAGGTCCATTTGCCAGTTTCATATTTCAGATATAAATTATCTCATGTGCTCTAATATATGCAACTTCACCAAACTTGGGAAGCACTAAACATGGGACTCAAATAAGGATGCTAAAAAGCCAAAACCACCATTAAAACACACATAAAATCATCAGTTCCAGGCACTATACTAAGCAAACAATGCATTTATCCCGACCTACTTTCCAACTAAATAGATAAGGCCAAGAGAATGTTTATTTATATAGAGATCTCATCGCTTGTCTATCCTTGGCCATAATCAAAATTATTCTTCAAAGATATTCTGCTTTCCATAATTTGAAATAAAATAAAAAAATTCTAACAGAAACTCCCCATTTTTTTTTAGCTGGAGTGGGGTCAATCACATGGGACATGTCATTCTGGGGATTCTTAGGTAGAGCCATATAGATTGCACTATGAACTGAACCTTAGTCAATTGTGATAAACTTCCATAGATCTACGGCTGGACCACATCCCAACCAACAAATCCAAATGGAAGTGGGCGTGGTTCCTATAATTTGAATCATGAAAAACTTTAACAAAAGCATGCAAACATTGTGGAAAAAGAGGAAAAATAATTTTTTTCTTTGTTTCTTCTCAGACACGAGGCAAGTCAAGTGATTGGTATTTTGATTCTACTGCATCCAACCACGTAACTAATAGAACTTACTAATTTCTTGAATTTGATAACTACAAGTCGAGGTCATATTCAGTGATTCTATGCAATGAAAGAGCACATTATGTGGATGGAATAGGAAATATGCAAATTGAATCGGAGTTAAAAATTCCATGTTTAAGAATGCCTTTTATGTTCTTTATGAGCTTGAAAATGTATCTTCTTTGACTTTTTCTTGTACTCACATAAATGACTTTTTCAAAAAGTAATGCTATGACATTTAATATGCTCTCTCTCATATTTCTAGTGTGAACATTTTGCAATTGCTGTATGCAATTTACTAAGAGTGATAAAGTCAGTGGCTGAGCATCTTGGACACAGGATTGTGTTTGTTGATATATGTTATCCTCTGATGCGAAGAGGGTGGTCAATGGCTCCTCAATATCTTGTAGAGAGAAATATCTGCCGCTAATCGCATAATAAGATGACAGTGGGAAGATTAAGTGATCTTCAGTCTCAACAATGAATAAAGCCTACATGCATGTTCCTTTTGAGGGATATGGTGCTCAATTGCATGTTCCTTTTGAGGGATATTGTGCTCAATTTTGACTCTCAAATATGCCAACATACCCTCCAATTTCCATGGGAATCTAAGTTAATGTAATCAATGATGCCAGTATACTCTGGAATGGACAATAACACCATTAGAAATACGGACTTGTTTTTCGGTTTTGTAACAGCCCAGAGACATTGATAATATTCCTTTGGCGTATGGTATAGTTGTCTCGGCCCATCCTTTTCTTTTATAGAGCTGATGATCGAGATTCTTATATACATGTGCTTTACATCAACACTACTTTTTCTTGTTTGATGGAAAAAAAACTATTTTCAGTCCAAACAATAGAAATATACAGAAATGTATCTCCCCTATTACTGCTCTACATGTAAATAGCAGATCTGTTCAAAAAATTGACTTTAACATTTTCTATTCCGATAATTTTTCTCAGGTGAATGAGAGGATTGTAATGTTAAAAAGAATTTCCACACTACAAAATAGTAAATATAGTAGATACTGCAAAATACAGGAACCACTAAAGTTCAGAGTTTGTATAAAAGCTATAAGAACTTAAAATCAGTTTGGCAGAAGGGCCTCTACTGAGTCAAAGTACTCATACAAGTATATTGAAAACATAGTTTTATTTATCATTCTATATCATCAAAAAATATGTTGCCACTCAAACGTTAAGTTCTCATTTTAATTGCCTTGACGTAGTCAACAAGGAAATAAAATAGAGATAAAGTATATAAATGGACATAGAACACCCCTGCATCTAAGGAATTTCCATACTATATCGGACGACTAAAACATTCCCAACATTCCGATGCTTATTAGTTATTTCTAATGAAGGGATATGGAGGAAGATCTGTGTTTATGAGAGTGTGCAAGTAGTTTTTCTGTAAAGGAGATGTACTATTAACATTAATAAAAAGAAAAGGAAAAAAAAACATAAGCAATGGGTTAGGATCTTGCCTTAAGAACTTCAAGATTAGAACAGAGCCCTGCCAACTGACAGTGATTTTCTGTGCTCAAAAATGTGTTCTGCAGATCCAATTTCTTAAGGCCAGAAGCTCTTGGGAATATAGCAGGCATCTCAGCCTCAATGATGAAGTTTAGTCCTAGCAATGATGTCAAATTTGGAGGAAATGTAATCATCTGGGACATATTGGTATCTATCGCATGTTGTTCACTGGTGTTAAATATCCCACCACCAAACTCCTCCAATGAAGTAGCCTTTTTCAGAACACCTCTCATCTCCAGTATATCACAGTCTCCAACCTTTAACCAGTATATCACTTATCACCAAAATCCAGAGCAGGTCAACTGCAATAATTGAAAATCCAAGACACAGAATTGCATTTAAGCCTGAGCTTCGAAACGTAAAAATTCAGTACCCACATACCTGTAACCGTGAGCCACTTCCTCAAGCCCCCTCGTAGAGAACCCAGAGTACTTATCGAGTTTGAGCTCTTGCAACATGTGACATCGGCCCGTGATGAGAGTGGCGAGATCATCATCGGTAACAATCATTTTGCACAGATGGAGCACCTTGAGGTAGAGACAGGTGAAGGAGATCTGGTCTATCCAAGGCTTGGCATGACCCCCCCAATTGTTAGGGAGCAGATTATACATGGCCGCCCTGGGTCTCCCCTTCACCGTAAGGGAGTCCGGGCTAGTAAACCTGCGGTTGAGGTCGCTGGCGTGTATCGAGTAGCAAAAAGCCACGGTCACATGCTTTCTTATGAAGGCATCCACGTCATATCACTTCTTGCATACTAGAGATACCGAGCCACAGTCTCTCAGATCCTCCAGGTGGCCCATAACGCACTCCAGGGTCTCGTCTGATATGCATCCACAACTCACCCGCTTCATGGCCCTTGCATTCAACACAGAGACAATATACTCAATGAATATGGAATTTTTCCTCGAGGGCTTCTGTTTGCTGGGAAAATATTTGTTGCAAAGAAAGCGAAATGATCCAGGGTAAAGCACGGGATGGGTTAAAACAGTAAAGGAGAAACGAAATGTTTCAAAGCAGCTGGGGGACAAATGAACATGCGTTGGGCCTGAGTGCTCTGTACCACCTTCATCCAGATGAATTACGGTCTCATGGGAGTGTTATATATGTGACCTCTTTTACGTTGGATTAAGACTCAGCGACAATAAATGAAACTAGTGAATTTGTTTATTTTTCCTCTTTTTCAGAATTTTGCCGCCTCTTTGAATGAATTGTGTTAATTTCTGAATGAATTGTGTGTAATTTCTAACTAAAAAGTTTTAATTTTTAAATTAAAATAATTCAAATGATAATTTAGGATTTAAAAAAAAATTATTAGTTTCGCTTAAAAAAATGTTTTAAAGTATCTTTATATGCTAGTGATATAATTGTTGTTATTGTTTCATTTTTTAGTGTTTTTATCAATAGTTAAGTAACTTTATTAATTAATGAATATTATTACTATTCATTTTTATTTATAAGGATTATTTTAAGATATTTGTGTTGGTGTAAGTCTAAAATAATCCAATATACAATGGTGTCTTTGAGTACAAATTAAATTATAGAGGGTAGTGATGAATTTCCTAATTAAAATTCCTGTGATTAGATGGAAAAGTGGCAAAGAATATCCATCCAATATGAACGTAACATTCAAATAAGTGCATTGTAATGAAAACATAATCCTTGTAGCATGATAACATATACAAAACAAACACATGAACTCAAAGAGCTATAAAATAAGTATATTATAATTCATTTGATATGTGAATGAAGTGTTGGAAAGTAAATCATAGAGACACTATACAATGGGCTACCCTATCAAGTGCATGTAGTGGGAGTGCTCTCAAGTATGAAATGGATGAGGGCACATGATGAGAAGCTCTTGACACCTATGTAGTAAAGCCACCCTCTAGAATGAGGACTTTCACCTCTCCTTTATAGAACAGAATATGAAGATAGAGAATGTAATTGATGAAATAGAAGAGGATCAAATTGTGGTTTAAAGGCTTATGTGCTAGATCATTTTGGATGTCACAATTTCTCTCTAGCGAATTTTGTTGAAAGCACACATCTCCTCAAAGCACTTTGTAGCTAATGTTTTCCCTTTAATTGACAATTGCGTATAAAGTATCTTTAGTGAGGCACATGTCTTCTAAAATATGTGTTATTTTAGCATGTAATACTCAGAATAGTGCATTAAATGTATGAGAAACATGTCAACACAACACTATGGCACTACTCCATGATATCTATTTTTTTCTTACTATGAAGTTCCAACCTACTAGAAATAGTTCACTATGCTGCCCCCTTTGTAATAACTTCTTGTTTTCCTTTAGTAACCATATATATCTATTGTTTTTGTTTGTATTGAGTGAGAGTTTATACTATAGGAAGGTGTAGGTCGAGGGGGAACTTTGAGGATCCCGCTGCTCCACCTTCACAACTGGTATTGTCCATCATTGGGTCTTTCCAATTGCATACTCTATCACTAACTAGTTCAATTTCAATTTCCCAATTTCTTGCCAAAATAATGAGTGGTTGACTGCCAATCGCCACGATATAATACCATGACTAACAAAGGCTGAATGAAGAGCACGAGAGAGAAATAAAGATAACAAATTTTCCCGTGAAAGCCAAGGAAACCGATGTAGACCAACAACCATTTCGAACAACAAGTTATTGATCTGCACCTTGCTCACATAATCACATCCTTAGTTAATTTCCTCCATAATGTTTCAAAGCTTTTGCACAAACAAATGATTCTTCCCTGGCATGTCTGGACCTTGATGGAAGAGCTTGGTTGCAAGAGAGAATTTCCAGAAATCGACCTCGGACAAGTCAGACCACTACACAAATCTCTCATCCAGAGCTCGTGAGCTCAATGGAACCTCTCAATCATTAAAGAGGTAGAGCAATCTAGAGACCTAGAAGGAGCCTTTACTAATACTAATAATTTTAATTAAAAATATGATTCATTTATTTTTTATAATTTTTTTTATTTATCACTATAAAACATATAATAAAATAAAATAAATAAAAATTTGAGTGATTTAATACTTATTATAAATTAATACCTTTAAGTTATATAAATATATCACATTTATCCACATCGCCTCATAATTCCTCATAACCTTTCTTTGCAGGATGCTTAAAAATAAAGGAAAAGAACAACTACCATATATTCGGGCAACCAATGCGCTCTTTGAGTCTTTATTATGCAGCATTCCTTAGCCTCATCCCAAAAGTTCTAATCAATCCATATTTTTATTTGATGTTTTATAAAATGTTTCATAATGTTTTTCACCTATATTTCTATACATATTAAAATCAGTTGACTGGTAAATCATCCAAAATATGTCACCCGATATGGCTGTGTGAGTTCATTGATTGTCCAGGTTCAGCAACGTGCAAAATTTCGGTGATGTGAAGGGATGGACGCACCATATATCTTGAGTGGGGATGTGAGTGGAGTTATATAAGAGGCCATAGGATTCTTTTATGTTGAAGTGGCCAGCCACATTAGAGCCCCATATTAGCTTGCCCGACTGATCATCCCTTTGAATCTTCCATTTCCTAAGCTCATCAGCTAGGTTAGTCCAATCCTGAGAGTGTTTTTACTGGACCCATTCTGGGTCCTCGAGTCATTCCCTCCATTCATTGTTTTCTTTGTTTTTCTAGGAAAGGGATTCTTTGACCGAGGGAAAGCCCATAAGTAGAGTGTCATCCACATCTTGTTAGTGGGTTGAAGGGGGGTTATAGGAGTAGAGGTTAATGGGTTAGAGGTTTCGGAGGTTAAATGGGTTAGGCATTTAGAGGTTTAGAGGGTTAGGGGATGGTGGAATTAGAGCTCCAGGAATCCTCCAATTTTGAACAAAATACGATGGTGGAATTTCAAATAAATTGTTGCCCTAACTACCACACCAAGAGGGAACCCTTGATGCTCCTTTGACTTGAGGATTTCTTGAAGGTTTGCACTTTGTAGTTCATCATTCAAAACCTATTGTATTAAATATAAATTATCATTGGATGAGCCTTTACCATGGTATATCTCCCAAACCTTAGTCTCTTATAGTATTTCTCTTAAAAAACAATTCATGGAAAGTCACCCTAGATTCTCCCAAAGCTCATACTTTAATTGAATTTTTACTTGCCTTGCTTTGAAGCCTAGTATAAAAACGTCAATCACAAGAGAGGGATTTTGGAAGTTTTGATCTTAGGCATTCATCATTTTTTAATATTCCTAAACCCGAGGTCATCTTTCCCTCAAGCGTTTCTTGGAGAGTCCTTCTTTTGCTTCTAAAGTAGGGAACCTATTATCTAATCCTCTTCTTTGAATGGGCATTGGAAATCACATTGTGCATCATTATTGGTCTCATCATTCTAGTAATTTCCCTATACCGAGACTCCTCCCATCAGTGAAAGTTCATAAAGAGTAGAGGAAATTGAATGAGGTGACAATGGGTCCTTGTCCCATTGTTTCCACCTAATCTAGTAGTAGTCCCTTTGGAACCCCTCCTAGGACCCTTGCTAAATTAATTGCTAACATTTTTCAAAAACAAGTATAAAGCAGATGGCTCACTTGAAAAGAATAAATCTAGGCTTGTGGCAAAAGGTTTTACACAAAAATAAGGGTTCTATTATGAGAATACTTTTTCCCCCATAGCAAAATGGGATACCATATGGACATTCTTTTCCCTAGAAACTCATAAAATTGGAAATTCCATCAAATGGATGTAAAAATTGCTTTCTTGAATGGAGATATGAAAGAGAATGTTTTTTTCTCCCAACCAGAAGGTTTTTTTGTGAAGGGTTAGGAACATAAAGCATGCAAGCGGTAAAATCCTTGTATGGCCTCAAGAAAGCACCATGAGCCTGGCATAATAAGGGTTTAGGGGAATAGGGGCTTAGGGGTTAGAGGTTCACGGTTTAGGGGAATAATGTGTTAGTGGTTAAGGGGTTAGGGATTGGGGGCTTAAGGGTTAGGGGCATAATGAGTTAGTATTTAAGGGATTAGGGATTCAGGTTAGGGGAATAATGAGTTAGTGGTTAAGGGGCTATGGATTGGGGGGTTAGGGGTTAGGGGATTTAGGCACATTTAGGGGTTATAGGAATAATGAGTTAGTGGTTAAGGGATTAGGGATTGGGGGCTTAGGGGTTAGGGGATTTAGGCGCAGTTAGGGGTTAGGTGAATAATGAGCTAGTGGTTAAGGGATTAGGGATTAGGGACTTAGGGGATTTAGAAGTTAAGGATTTTAGGGGTTAGGGGTGAGGGGTTAATGGGTTAATGGTTAAGCGTTAACAGTTTAGGGGTTAAGGGGTTAGGGGTTTAGGTGTTAGTGGTTTAGGGGTTTAAGGGTTTAGAGGTTTAGGGTTTTGGGGGTTAAATGGGTTAGGGTTTTAGGGGTTTAGGGGGTTAAATGGGTTAGGGATTGGGAATTAGGGCTTAAGGGGTTAAGGGTTAGAAATTTAGGGTTTACGAGGTTAAATGGTTTTAGGGGTTTAGAGGTTTAGGGGGTTAGGGATTTAGCAGTTAAGGATTTTAGGGGTTAGGGGTTAGGGGTTGAGGGGTTAAGGGGTTAGATGTTTAGGGGGTTAAATGGGTTAGGGATTTAGAGGTTTGGGGGGTTAAGGTATTTAGAAATTAAGGATTTTAGTGGTTAGGGGTTAAAGGGGTTAGGGGTTAGGTTTTGGCGGTTAGGGTTTGGGGGTTAAATGGGTTAGGTTTTTAGGGGGTTAAATGGGTTAGGGTCGAGAATTAGGGTTTACGGGGTTAGGGGTTAAGGGTTTAGAGGTTTAGGGTTTAGGGGGTTAAATGGGTTAGGGGTTTAGGGTTTAGGGGGTTAAATGGGTGAGGGGTTATAGCCATTTATTAGGTGAACAAAGCATAATCTAGTTGTAGTAACCATAACTTGGTCAAGTTGTTATAGTCAAGGCAAGACTTGGTTGGGTTCCCAAGTTCCAAAAAAGTAAGGGTCATTGTGAGGGCATGAGAACTAAGGAGTGTCAGTGTGTTCCAAGGAATGAAAAGGCATGCTAACACATGCTAGAAAGTGTCAATGGATTTTTAGGAGTGTTAGGGAGTGCCAGGACATTGCAAGGGAGAAATAGGTCAAAATGCATGGAAATGAACGAATAAGAGTGTGTGCCAAGTAGTGTCAAAAAAATCCAAATGTCTCAAGGATAAAGTGTGTTAGGGGAAGGCCGGAATAAGACTTGTAGGAGGCAAGCCTATGGTTACATAAAGGGTTGCACAAAGTAGTTTCAGACAAAGGGAAATTTTGGGTTGGGCACAACATTTATTTTCCAATGACTTGGTTGGGTTCCCAAGTCACAAAAAAGGTAAGGTTATCTATGATGGCATGAAAGCTAAGGAATACCAAGGTGTGTCAGGGAATTCCTAGAAGTACTAACACATTTTAGGCATTTCCAAGGCATGATAGGTGTTGTGTAGATTAATCCATCTTGCGGACAAGACCAATCTCTCTAGTGTTAGCCTCCTATATCAATAGGTTTCATCTTTCATGATTGTCTAGATTGAACCATGGAATATGTTCAAACCTTCTTTCTTGAGCAAAGGTGTTCCATATTCTTGAAAAACAAAAAAATCAAAAAATTTAAAAAATGTAAAGAGGGTATACCCTAAAAGAAAGATCAAAGGGTAAAAAGAATAAAATGGTCAAAAAAGAGAAAGAAATGAACCCCAAGAAAAATAGACCAAGGAAAGTGTGCAAATCCAAATGCCACTACTATTTCATTTTTGTAATAAAGCAATTGTGTGCAGCTTGTCAAACCTTTGCCACAATTCATGAATAAGTCAAACTGTTTAAACTTGACTCACTCATATTTCAATTTCATGTTGTAGATTAGAGAATAAATATCTAGCCAAACAGTTTAATCTTGGCAGATAAGTAGATAGGAAGAGTTAATAAAAGGTGCTCAACAGCTTAATCTGAGCCCTTGGATGTAATAAGGGTAGAATTAGATAGATTTGCCTTGTAAAAAAGAAAAAGATTGAAAAGGGTTTGCAAGTCTAAATGCACCCTAATAAAGAAGAGAAAATGGTAGTGTTAAGTAGATAGGGTAGGTAGATGGTGCTGAAAAGTGTTATCTGATGAATGATGCTGCTACATGCCTTCTGACCCTTTACTTTCATCACAAGTACTAAAGCAGAAAATACACTGGAAAATCACAGCAAGCAAAGTCAAACTCATTAACTTCCCTCATCACTTTCCCCTCCAAAGTTTTACTAACTTCCCCCAAAGGACTAAGGTATCTGGAGATCAAAGGGGCTCAAGGCATTTCCTTGACTTCTGGAGGGACCGGACCCTCGGCCTAATGATCAAAAAGACCTAAGTACTTGAGATAATCCATCATTATAATCATTCACCTTCAAGTTTTTCCTAAGTAAAATCCCATTTTTCTTAGGAAACTGATGCAAAATTCCATAAAATTCCTCAAAATAATTTGTTATTCTAATTTTAAGTGTTGAAGATAAAATGTGGCAATTTACTTCACAAATTCTCACTTTCTTAGATGTACAAAAATGTTTTGATTTTCCTTGTCCTTTGCCATGTTAACATTTAACTCTATTATATTAAATCCCTAGTCAAATACCCTATCCTAAATATATAAATCCCTTTTTATAAATAACCCAAAAAACCCCCCTATTATAAAGTTTAACCAAAGTATTTTATATCCCCGCGCATTTAAAATAAAAACCCATTATATGCCCTTTGGTTAAAATTATCAATATGTTATAATCCCGCCCCTATGGTGAATCAGTTGTATTGATTAATTTACCATATAAATAAAATATATGCACGAAAACTTTAAACATGCAATATGTATGTTTAAATACAAAAATTTGAATAAAACTTCGGGAAATTGTCATGCCACTGTGGTCTGTCCACGTGGAATTCCATTTAAGCAAACCCCCGTCGCGACTCCTTTCATTATACACATGGGATTAATTAGTCATCCGGACTAATTAATAACCTTCTCCGCCTATTAAAAATTCCCCGGGGTGATTAAATTACGCGTTAAAATCTTTTAAAAACCCGACGGGCCCACCTTTGAACCCTCCGCCTATCTCCCCATCGCCCCAGCCGTTGGATCAGCCTCCCGCAGATAAACGGCCAGCGTTGATCCCGCTGCCCATCCCGTGTAAGTTTTTTAACCAGCGGGGGATGGGTGGTTTTGAATAGTCAGACCATCCACGTGGCAGGAAATCTGTGGAATCGCTGCCCCTCCGTTAAAAACCATCCTTGACCAAAAGCAGTGCGGGAATACCACTTACTGCTTACCGCTTACTACCGGCTTACGTCACCCTGTACGTCAATGACGTCATACCTCGAAAAAATAAAAACCCTTTTGACTTGCGAATAAAACCATTTTTTTCATGTTTTTCCTGTTATTTTCGTTATTTTGAAAGCGACAGAGCTCCCGCTGCGATTTTCAAATTTCCACTGTAATTGATCATTTCGCCCCTAAATTCCGCTGCGCCCGTGTTGAAGAACAGCTCCGCCATTGCCTGTTACCTGTTAGAGAACCAGTTTCCATCTAAAACAGGTATTTATCCTTTACGCCCCGACTGCAAGTAATACTCAGTTTCCTTTGTTTTTTTTCGCTGAAATAGTGGTTAAAAATCATCACCGAGTCCTCCCTGGAGATTTTAAACCTGTGAAATTGCCCCCTGAACCTGCAAATTGTTCCAATTTCCTCCATTTCAGAAATCCCGTCCGGTCTGTAAGAAAAAACGAAAACCTCCATTTTGAATCCACAAGAACCAAAATGGAGGCCCCAGCAGCTCTAAATATCACTCCATTGAATGCTCCTCACCGTGAATTGGACTATTTACCCCTGATAGATGAAGATTTCCAAATTAAAGACCTGCATTTTGATGAAGGTCCCCGATTGAGCTTCTGTCGCTGCAGAGACGAACACTCAAAGGGGCAAGATCTTATAGGGTTGTGGGAATCCAATCTCCCAAGGTATCTTATTCCTTCAGTCCTCATTTTCCCCGAAATCATTCATTACTGTCATGCAAACTATGATCCCGCACAGAGAGCTGTATTAGCTCCTGACCAAAGTATTCTGTTCCCCATCACACCTCAGGCTATCAATGCTATGTTACACTTTGCGCCAGATCAAGAATTAGCACCATTATCCATGGAAGGATTGATTGAGAAAACCAGACAATTAACCCCAGAGAAACTAAAATCCATGTGTCAGTATTTCATGTTACCTGAGCATCAGCCAAAAGGGTCTCCCCCCTATGGTTTTTACTATTTCAATACATTGGGAAGGCTCATTGTAAATATAATATCTTTTGTCTTAGGATTTAACACCAGTGAATATGTGGATGGGATAACCTTAGCTCTGCTATCCATTTTTACTCCTGGGCAACCTCCTGAGATAAAATATGACTATGCTTCCTTCATAGCCAGCAAGATCCATGATCAATTCTAAAGGCTAGATACTGAAAAAGTTTTTAAGTATTCCTTAGTCATCTATCATCTCATGATCTTCTATCAGTCAGAAAGGTTCCCTTTCCCTGTACAGAAATTTGATACCAAGGGAAATCCCAGGTCAGTCATTTTTTGGTCCCCCATCATTCATTTTTCCTCTGATTCTCCCTACTCCTACTCAGAATTCATTGATCAGTTTGTACATCCTGCAACAACTTTGTTAACAGGAATTTCTCCCCCCAGACTCAGTACTGAAATTAGAAAGACATTGCAACTGTCAAAGAGTTATAAAGTTGGGGATTGGTACTTATACCAAAACCATACAGTCATCAGGATTTATGGGTGTGAATTACATCCATTCAAGTTACCCAGATATGTACCAATGAGAATTTTTGCTTTGGAATACTTTAGGCAGATGAACAACTCAAATGTGATCCATTTTTGTAATGTAAAGAAGAAAGCTCAGTTAAGGATCAAAAGCCAATTAGGTCCTTTCATCTGCAATTCTAGGGAAGCTGAGAGAGAAGCAGAAAATCTATTAGAGAAAAAGTTCCAGACATCTTTCCGTTGGGTCCCTTATGACCCCTTTGGTTTCATTTGTGAAAAGAGATTAAAAAATAAGTCATCTCCTTATGTACACCACAAGATTCCTGATTTAGAACAGTATGCAAATCAAGATGAATGGGTTGAGGGAACACTTGTCGAGGAAGAGACTGAAGCAGACAAAATGAATAAAAGGATGAAAGATATTGAGAAGAACTTTGACCTAGAAACGTGTGGTCAAATGTAGGTACCCTATATTGGCACATCTTCAGCAGTCACCCTACAGCAAGCATTACAAGAAGACACTCCATCAGTTGCAACAGAACCCAAGGGTAAAGAAAAGGAACCTGTAATCCAGGTTATTGAAACTTTGGTCATGGCTGAAAAACCACAGAGTTCCAAAGCACCGGAACAATCTTAGGCTTCTCCTACACCAGCAAAGCACATCCAAGTTCCAGAAATGCAAACTCCATTAAATGTGGAAATAGGGAAAAAGAGGCTGGCTCCAGATACCACACCTCCAAAAGGGGCCTCACAGGTACATCAGACTAAGAAACTCAAATCTGATCCACCTCCAGATGTAGAAATTATAGATGAAGTATTTGATGATGGAAGGGAAGATAGTCAGCAAACTGGCACAGCAAGTGAAACAAACATAAGCCAGAAAGGGATACAAAAGCAATTAAGCACTGAGGTATCTTCTTTCATACCGCCAAAGACAGACACTGGAGATATTAAAAGAACCTTCATTAATATTAAAACAAAGAATGACCCATTGAAAATGAAGGTATATGATCAGTATATGAAGATGACTCCCCATAATCAAGAAAGGCTAATGTCAGCATTTGATCTTTCACAAGGTAAAATGCTGATGAGCCACTTCAAAGCAAAAGTGCCAAAGCCAACTTCAGCAGCAGATTACATCAGATCAAATTTTGAAGTTTTAGCAAAGGATATCCATCCCCTGGACCAGATAGAGCTACATAGACAAACAGGGGAAATGGTTTATTCTACTCTCACCAACAAAGCCATGGCAGCTTTAACGCTGCAATATTATTTGAATAACACTACTGCACAATTGAAAATTGAGAAGGCCTCCTCACAGGCCAAGGATAATAGAATAAAGTCTCTAGAAGAGATAATCATTGGTTTGGGTCACAATCCCAAAGACATTAAAGGTATTGAGGCATTGATAAAGAAGAAAGAGGATGATATAGCTGCACTCAGAAAACAGCTAAAACTACCAGCCTTGAGGCACCCACAGACCCAGGAAGTTATAAAAGGGAATTCACAGGAAGAAACGATGGATTTTCTCCTAAATATGACTGAGCGACTAAATGAAACAGAGAAGGCATTGGAAAAAGCATTGCAGGAACAGGAAATGATCAAACAGACTTCAACAACAGGTACTACAACTACAGGGCAGCAGGAACAACCATCTCAAGTGAATACTTCTGGCTTGAGTTCGGAGGACTTAATAAAACAAATGGAGAGTTTGCAACTGAGGGTCACAGAACTCCAAGAAACAAAACTGCAATTAGTAAAATTGGAGGAAAAATATGACACAGCTAAAAAGACAGCTGCTGATAACACCAGGGAGATAAAAAGATTGGAAAAATTGGTTCAGGCTTTAGAAAAAGATCTTTCACTGGAGAAGCCTTTGAATGAAATAAATGACATTCTTTGGAGTAACATCATTGAATTAATAAAGGGTATTTGGCCCTCTATTCAAGCTATTTTTGAGCAAAATGAGTTAGTTAAGGTAGCCCAAGAAGAAATAAATAGAACCAGGAATGAATTGAGAGGCAGGCCTGAACAGGCCAGTCAGCTCATTCAATTTTTGAATTCCAGAACAAAGAAACAGCTTGCATTGTTGGGAATTGATGACAGGACAGGTGCAGTTTTGGAAGCAAAAAGAGTTTTCACCAAGAGGACTTTCATGCAAAATTTAGAAAGGAAATGTACAGACATTTTGGTTGATATCAACATTTTCAGAGGGAAATTTCAAGCTTTGCTGGATAGTGGGTTACCAAGTCCCATGCTCACAGAAGATCAAATAGTAGACTTGGAAACTTATGAGAAGAGAATACAGGCTCATGCTAAAAATACAGCTGCTTGTTCTACTAGCTCATCAGAACCTGCATTACCATCTGGGAAAAGTATCTACGATAAAGTGAGAAATTTATTTTATCTGGAGCATGAAATAAAATATCTATTTCCGAATGAGCCCACTTTCTATAAACTTACTGAAGCAGATGAAACTTTGAGAAAGCTCAGAAGAACTATGATACCAGATGACCAATGGTGGTAGGAAATGTTGGAGATTCTATAAAGGTTGCTTTCAGAATGAGAATTTATCTTTACTATCAAGTAAATGGTAAGAACATGAAAACAGATGAAAGAGTATCAGATGAAAGGTTAAAGAGTATCCGTGAGAATAAAGAGTGTTCAACAAGCCAAAGAAATACTGCAAAGGACAGCACAGAGCCCTATTTTAGCACTTACCTCCAGCACATCCACGGAAAAAGGAACAGCACATCGGCAGTTGCACATTATTCTATCAACGAGACCGTTTGTCTCTTGTTTGTTTGTAAAATATGCTTTAAGTCAGCCTAGATTATTGGCTAAGTTAGTGTAAGATTGTTTTATATTATTTTGTGTATAAATAAACCCTCAAAGAGAGTGTTGAGGGTGGATTCTATTACTCTGCTGTAACATTGAGATTTTCGGAATAAAAGCTTTTGGAGAAATTTACTTGTGGCTTGCTGGATGACGATTTGAAAGCACTGGACTTGTTGCGGGATTCATGTGTTGGACTACAGTTCAATAAGTGTTTCTACCTTTTGTCTGAAATTTTATATTAGTTTTTAATACCATCATATCCATTTCTGAATAATTTACATAAAAGATTGAAACAAAATTTGCTTAATTGTACTCTGTTTTCAAATGTGGTTATTCTTAATGTTTTCTTCTAAATTAGTTATAAGCATGAATTCTTAAATGCTCCTGCTTTGCTGATTTAAACATTGTTGATTACTATAATAAAGAATTCTTCATTGCTCTTTGTTTGTAGTCATTTCACTTCTTTCTTTTGAACATGGTGAAAGATTCTTAGCTACCTTTCATCCCTTCAAGATCATCCCATCCACTTTAAATTTTAAGGATTGTTCTCTGTCTAGCTATCTTGCCCTGTAATACCATCTTGTGCTTAGAATAGAAATCCGGTAAAGCCATCCTTTGACTCCATAGCCCAATGGACTGAAAGCCCTCAACCTTACCCTTAGTTTGTGGATTCCACCATTTTCCCAAAACAAACTCTTGAATCTATAACTAGCCTAAAACCTTCCAAGAACAAAGATAAATCATAAAGAGAGAGCCCTCTCTGGATGCAGATTGGCTAGATTCTGCATCTAAAAGGTTGGTTTTTGGTTACCTCAGGTATACTTTCCTCTTACACAACTTCTAGGAAAACCTGAGTGATAACATAGTGGCGACCATACTGGGGATCCTGAATCATTTTATTGATACTATTGTTTGATTTATAAGCTATAGAAAGAGTCTGAAGATCAGCCAGGTAGCCTTTGAAATTGCTTTTGCTCTGCAATTGCAAAAGTAAATAAATGTTGCTTCAGTCTATCTCTGATTTAGCTTATATATTGAATCTTGATTTCAAATTTTTCAATCAGACTCTCTAGTTTAAACAGATCTTTGAGGAAATCTTAATCACATATCATTATTTCTTGAATAATTTTTAGAAGTTGTATTTATTTTTCAATTAAAATCCAAAATCCAAAAACACATAGTCTAGGAAAGCTGGCTTCAGAAAGGATTCGACATACTAGGTCAAACCCCGACCCCAATCCACCACCAATATTTGAAAATCCAAATCTGATTCCCAGGATTCTTAGAAGACAAGGAAGTCAAGAAAGTTCTGACAGAGGAAGTCAGGAGAGTACAGGAAGTTCTAGACCACTTTCTAGATCTGCATCTTGTCCTGTGAAAATTATATATATTGATGACATTCCTTTTGATGCACGATTTGAAACATCTTTGTTTGTGAATTTTTCTGAGACTGAGTTATCTAGATTAGTTCCAGATCCTTTATTCTTTGAATATTTGCAATACCGATTTGTTTCACATCATCTTGACAGAGAATTGCATAACTCCATTCAGTCTGAGCAAACCTTTGAAGAAAGCTCAAACATTTCTGTGATTACTGAAGCATCTCCAAGCTCAGTCACTTTTTCTCAAACTTTTCAAACACCTGTTAGACCTCCATCTCCTCCTGTTAGACCATCAACTCCTGTCACTCCACTTTATCTTCCAATGGCCAATCGATATGCCCCTTTACAGTTACCAGCCAACCCTCCAGCTTTACCTCAGGACTACCAAAGTAAGATCACACCTTTTGATGGATCAGGTACCTACACAGCTCAACAACACACCAAAAGGATGACTGATTACTTTGAGTTTTATGAGATTGATACTGATAATATCCGTATGAGAATTTTCGTACAGAGTCTTACTGGAGAAGTTAGAACTTGGTTTAGGGCTCTTAACCCGAACAGTATTGCTGATTTAGAAGCGTTGTATAGGGCATTTCTGAACAGATGGGAGAAAAAGAAGGATCCTCTTCAGATCCTTTCAGAATTTAAAAAATTAAGAAGAAGACCAAACGAAACCTTACAAGATTACATCATAAGATTCAATGAATCATATAATGCAGTTCCTATAAACCTAAGACCCCCACCTAATAACGTGTTAGTCAAATTTCCAGATGGTTTTGACTCCGATATAGCTTATTCCCTTAGGGAAAGAGCTCCACAAACACTAGAGGAAATGCAAAGCATAGTGGTGAGTGTAGAAGCAAATCTGATAGAAAAACGGGCCAGAGCGAGGGCAGAAAGAAGAATGCCTATGAATGAAGAACCTTCAGCTTTTGAAAAGAAGCTGGATGTAATCATTAAAGGTATGGAAAGATTAGGAGACAGAGTGGAAACCATTGAAAGAAAGTCTTCTAATGACAATCAGAATGTTGCAAGAAATCCGAACTTTAGGAGGAATCTGAATCAGAATAGTGGAAAGAATGTTCCTGATCAGAACATTAGGCCACCCTTTCAAGAAAACTTTGTTGAAGGCTCAAATTCTGAAGAACCTACAGAAGATGTAGAAATAAACAATGTAAATGATGACAAAAATGAACCAGAAATCTTCCTATCCCAGGATGATCAAGAGAATCATATCCTTGAAACATTCCAAACACATTCAGGAGAGACTTTTGATTTCAAGGAAGGCTATGACACAGCAATCTATGAGGTTCATAAACAATATAACTTGAGAAGTAGAAGGATTGATGTGCCAGAGAATAGTAAACAGAAAAATGCAAGACAAAATGTCAAAGGTAAACAAAACATTCCCCCTGTACAAAACATTCCCCCTGTACAAAACATTCCCCAAGTACAAATTTTGTCTAGAATAACTCCCAGTTCTTCAAATCCAATAATTGAAGATGTCTCTGACAACCAACCAATCAATAAACAACAATCTACTACTTTTCCTCTTGTGGGAAATGTAGAAGACACCGTAGAAGTTAGTCCAGAAACATCTTCGAAACAAAACTTCATTCATGAAAAAGAGAAAAATATCGAAGACACAAAAAACAGAGAAGACCCAACTGTGCAAAACACTAAAACTCAAACAGAAAAACCTTTTAATCTAGAGGCTGAAACAGGCAAACTCAAGATAGTTGTTCCTTTATCAGAATTGGCTAAGCATGATGTCTATAGGAGTCAAATTACCAAGTCCCTAAACATTAACATTACTGGATTAGATGATTCAGTAAACATTCTGGATGATCAACCCAAACTTATTTTTGGCCCTGAGGTAAATGGCAAACCAGAAAGTGGAGGAACTCCTCCATTTTATGTAAGCTTGAATGTTCATGATAAGATACTCCATAACGCAATGCTTGACTCTGGAGCATCTCACAATTTGATGCCAAAAGCAGTAATGGAAAGATTGAATCTAGATATTACTAGACCATACAAAGATTTGTTTTCTTTCGATTCCAGTCAGGTAAAATGTTTGGGTTTGATTAAAGATTTGTGTGTCACTTTGGTACAATACCCTGCTAAGTCTGTTTTAATGGACATAGTAGTTGCGGATATTCCACCTAAATATGGTATGTTATTGTCTAGATCTTGGGGTGCTAAACTTGGAGGATCTATTCAACTAGACATGTCATATGCAACCATTTCAGTATTCGGTCAGCCTAAAAGATTATATAGAGAAACCTTAATGAAGTACTTAGTTAGTAGCCATGAGAAGCCTGAAAACTTCCCTGTTTACTCTGTACATTCTGACATGGATTATTTTATTTTATACAATGCTGAGTCAGATCTTCCTACTGAAATAGAAGCTCCAAAGTTGAAAACCATAAACAAAACCACTATTAAAATTGAAGAAATCTTTGAAAACAAAGAAACACTAGATGATCAAGAAGAGCCCGAAGAAATTAAACAGCTAGTTCCTGTCAAGAAACACTTTAAAACAATTGATGAAGATTATGAACATGAAATTCTATGGCATTTAGAGTTTGATGGATCAGTAAACAGACTAGGGGCAGGAGCTGGGATTTGGTTACACAATGTGGAGAATAATCATGCAGAGGGTCATGCTTTTAGGTTGAATTTCAAATGCACTAACAACATGGCAGAGTATGAAGCTCTTTTATTAGGGCTTAAACATGTCAAGAAGTTAGGGGGTATTAGAGTGTCAATCATAGGTGACTCCGAACTAATTATCCAGCAGATTAAAGGAGAATGTGCAACAAAAGACATGAGACTGAAACAATACCGAGAGACAGTTGTTGAAATTCTCAACACATTTTTACAAACCCAACTTGCCAAGATTCCCAGGAAACAAAACTTGCATGCTCACAGTTTAGCAATGTTTGCTAGTACATGCAGGTTACCTTTCGACCCTAATCATCAGTTTTCGGCTGAAATTAGGCATAGGCCTGCCATACCAGACAATCTTTTGAATTGGCAAGTATTTGTGAATAACAATCAAATCAATAATTTTTTGACACTTCAAAGTGAGTTTTCTAACTGTAATATAGATGAGGATATAACTATTGATGAATCTGATCAAGAAAAAGAACAAAAAATAGAAATTTCAACAGAAAATGTAATTCATATGCTGCATCCAACCACATTCACAGAAAAGGACATAAAAGATTTGAAACACATGGAATCTGATGAGATCATAGAAGATGAGACAGAAATTATTAACTTAAAGGATAATAATTTGCCCAAAGGATTAACTCCTTTGGAAGATCTATTTGACTCGAATGATATTCCATTTAGACCTAAAATGGAACCTGTAAAGGCTGATATGGAAGAATGCAACTTAGGAACCCCAGAAAATCCCAAAATGATCAAGTTGTCCAAATCTCTTCCACAAGATCAAAAGGTTAAATATGTTGAACTATTAAAAGAATTCCAGGACATTTTTGCCTGGAGTTATGAAGACCTCAAATCTTATGATACATCTATCATTCAACACACTATACCTTTGAAACCTGACCAGAAACCTTTTAAACAAAAGCTTAGGAGAATAAATCATGTTTTATTACCCTCAATTGAAAAGGAAATCAAAAGGATGTTTGAAGCAGGGATTATAGCTCCTATCAGATTCTCAGAATGGGTTTCTAACCTGGTACCAACAAAGAAAAAGACAGGAGAAATTAGACTGTGTGTCGACTTAAGAAATTTGAATAAAGTTTCTTTAAAAGACAACTATCCTCTGCCGAAAATGGACCACATTCTGCAAAGGGTGGTAGGATCTTCAAGAATATCACTACTGGATGGATTTTCAGGATACAACCAGATTCTGGTTCATCCTGATGATCAGGATAAAACAACATTCACTACACCATGGGGCACGTTTAAATATGTCAAAATGCCATTTGGGCTTAAGAATGCAGGAGCTACATTTCAAAGAGCAATGGATATTTCTTTCGCTAAAGAGATACATGATTTTCTGGTTATTTACCTAGATGATTTAACTGTTTTCTCTAAAACAGATCAAGAACATTTAGATCACCTTAGGCAAGTATTTATAAAGTGCAGAAAATATGGAATTTGTTTGAATCCTAAGAAATCATTGTTTGGTTTGGAAGAAGGAAAGCTTTTAGGACACATTATTTCTAAAGATGGCATTAGGATTGATCCAGAAAGAATTCAAGCAATTTTGCAAATACCCCACCCCAGAAACATAAAAGAATTGCAAGCATTCATAGGAAAAATAAATTTCTTGAGAAGATTTATTTCTAGTCTAGCAGAGTTACTTAGATTACTAACTAACATGTTGAGGAAAGATTCAAGCATTGACTGGACTGTTGAGGCCAAACAATCATTCGAGGAAATTAAAATGGCTTTGACAAGGACACCAGTTCTGACCAGTCCTAAATTTGATAGAGACTTTATCATTTTCTCATTTGCTTCTGAACATATTGTTGCAGCTGTTTTACTTCAAAAATATGACCAAGGGTGTGAAAAGCCAATAGCATTTTTTAGTAAAGCACTGAGAGATGCATCTCTAAAATATAATATTATGGAAAAACAGGCTTTTTCATTGGTAAAAGCAATCAAAGATTTCAGAGTCTACATATTATATTCTCATGTGATAGCATATGTGCCTAATGCAGTGGTTAAAGATATTTTGACTCAAGATGGCATAGAAGGTAAACGAGGTAAGTGGATAGCTACCATTTTGGAATATGATATTGAGATCAAGCCAACAAAACTTATAAAGGGCCAAGGTTTATCACAACTTATGACAGAAACTAATTGCCAAGCCTTAGACCTCAATGAACTGGATAACGAGCAGGAGATGGCGACTCCTCAGATCAGTCAAGCTTTCTTAGATTCACCCTGGTACACTGATATAATTCATGTTTTATTAAACCTGCAGGCTCCTCCAGGGTTTTCCAGAACCAAAAGAAGATTTTTAAAAATGACATCTTTGAAATATTGTATTTTAGATAGCACTTTATTTTGGAAAAATCATGAAGGAATTTTGTTGAATTGTCTCTTAAAAGATGAAACTGATAAAGTGCTTAATCAATTTCATGCAGGGGATTGTGGAGGACATCTCTACTGGAAATCTACTGCAGACAAGATCTTAAGGGCTGGCTTTTACCGGCCAACTTTATTCTCTGATGTTAAGAAATTTGTAACAACTTGTCATAAATGTCAAATATTTGAGGGTAAAAGAAAGTTGTTACCTCTGCCTTTAAAACCAATTTCCACAGAAAGACCTTTTCAACAATGGGGGTTAGATTTTATTGGAGAAATTCATCCCCCTTCTTCAGGGCAACATAGATGGATTTTAACTGCTACTGACTATTTCACTAAATGGATTGAAGCCATCCCATGTAGACAGTCTAATGATTCTGTGATCATAGGCTTTTTAGAAACAAACATACTCTCAAGATTTGGCTGTCCATAAAAGATTATAACAGACAATGCTGCTGCATTTAAATCAAAGAAAATGATCAATTTCTGTAGTAAATATCATATTACTCTAGGCCATTCAACAGCCTATTACCCCCAGGGTAATGGATTAGCAGAATCTTCTAATAAAAGCCTTATCAATATCATCAAAAAGTTATTAGAAGAAAACAAAAAGAATTGGCACAAGAAATTGACCTATGCATTATGGGCAGACAGACTTACAACTAAGAAATCTATTGGGACTAGTCCATATGAGTTAGTTTATGGCATTGAAGCAAGATTCCCATCATCTTTAGGAATTCCTGTCATGAAATTACTTCAGGAGGCTCAAGTGGAGCCAAATGACATTCAAAGAAGAATCAACCAGACAATCCACTTGCAACAAACCAGGGAAGAGGTATATCAAAGATCACAAGTCTTGCAGGAAAAGTTAAAGAAAATGTTTGATAAAAGGACTAAATCAGAAGATTTTCAACTAGGAGATAAAGTCTTGAGATGGGACTCTAGAAGAGAAGAAAAAGGAAAACATGGAAAGTTTGATTTCTTGTGGAAAGGGCCTTATATCATTCATGCCTTGCAGGGAAACAATACTTACTTTTTGAAGGAGTTGGATAATTCAGAAGTTGAAGAGGGACCAGTCAATGGTCGAATGCTCAAGCATTATTTTGATCCCATTTACTAGAGTGTTTTAATGTTTCTAACTTGTATATAATATATTGTTTTTGTTTTATTAATGCAGTTTGGATTGGATGGTGACTTCTTGGGATTGAAGCCCGAAGTGAAGGCCCTAAGTTCTAAAAGTTTCACTATCATATGTAAAATAAAGCTACCAGGAGAAGGGAAATTTCATACTTTCAGTTTGAAGACATTGTGAGGCATCTGACCTGCTGTTCTTGACTTTTCACAAGGAAAAGCCATCCCCAAGTGGATCCAGTGTTAGCCTCCTATATCAATAGGTTTCATATTTCATGATTGTCTTGATTGAACTATGGAATATGTTCAAACCTTCTTTCTTGAGCAAAGGTGTTCCATATTCTTGAAAACCAAAAAAATTCAAAAAAATTAAAAAATGTAAAGAGGGTATACCCTAAAAGAAAGATCAAAGGGTATGAAAAATAAAATGGTCAAAAAGAGAAAGAAATGAACCCCAAATAGAAAAATAGACCAAGGAAAGTGTGCAAATCCAAATGCCACTACTATTTCATTTTTGTAACAAAGCAATTGTGTGCAGCTTTGCCACAATTCATGAATAAGTCAAACTGTTTACACTTCGCTTAGTCATATTTCAATTTCATGTTGTAGATTAGAGAATAAATATCTAGCCAAACAGTTTAATCTTGGCAGATAAGTAGATAGGTAGAGTAAATAAAAGGTGCTCAACAGCTTAATCTGAGCCCTTGGATGAAATAAGGGTAGAATTAGATAGATTTGCCTTGTAAAAAAGAAAAGATTGAAAAGGGTTTGCAAGTCTAAATGCACCCTAATAAAGAAGAGAAAATGGTAGTGTTAAGTAGATAGGGTAGGTAGATGGTGCTGCAAAGTGTTATCTGATGAATGATGCTACTACATGTTTTTGATCCTTTACTTCATCATAAGTACTAAAGCAGGAAATACACTGGAAAATCACAGCAAGCAAAGTCAAACTCATTAACTTCCCTCATCACTTTCCCCTCAAAAGTTTTACTAATTTCCCCCAAAAGTACTAAGGTATTTGGAGATCAAAGGGGCTCAAGGCATTTCCTTGACTTCTGGAGGGACCGGACCCTCGGCCTAATGATAAAAAAGACCTAAGTACTTGAGATAATCCATCATTATAATCATTCACCTTCAAGTTTTTCCTAAGTAAAATCCCATTTTTCTTAGGAAACTGATGCAAAATTCCATAAAATTCCTCAAAATAATTTGTTATTCTAAGTTTAAGTGTTGAAGATAAAATGTGGCAATTTACTTCATAAATTCTCACTTTCTTAGATGTACAAAAATGTTTTGATTTTCCTTGTCCTTTGCCATGTTAACATTTAACTCTATTATATTAAATCCCTAGTCAAATACCCTATCCTAAATATATAAATCCCTTTTTATAAATAACCCAAAAAACCCCCCTATTATAAAGTTTAACCAAAGTATTTTATATCCCAGCGCATTTAAAATAAAAACCCATTATATGCCCTTTGGTTAAAATTATCAATATGTTATAATCCCGCCCCTATGGTGAATCAGTTGTATTGATTAATTTACCATATAAATAAAATATATGCACGAAAACTTTAAACATGCAATATGTATGTTTAAATACAAAAATTTGAATAAAACTTCGGGAAATTGTCATGCCACTGTGGTCTGTCCACGTGAAATTCCATTTAAGCAAACCCCCGTCGCGACTCCTTTCATTATACACATAGGATTAATTAGTCACCCGGACTAATTAATAACCTTCTCCGCCTATTAAAAATTCCCCGGGGTGATTAAATTACGCGTTAAAATCTTTTAAAAACCCGACGGGCCCACCTTTGAACCCTCCGCCTATCTCCCCATCGCCCCAGCCGTTGGATCAGCCTCCCGCAGATCAACGGCCAGCGTTGATCCCGCTGCCCATCCCGTGTAAGTTTTTTAACCAGCGGGGGATGGGTGGTTTTGAATAGTCAGACCATCCACGTGGCAGGAAACCTGTGGAATCGCTGCCCCTCCGTTAAAAACCATCCTCGACCAAAAGCAGTGCGGGAATACCACTTACCGCTTACCGCTTATTGCCGACTTACGTCACCCCGTACGTCAATGACGTCATACCTCGAAAAAATAAAAACCCTTTTGACTTGCGAATAAAACCATTTTTTCATGTTTTTCCTGTTATTTTCGTTATTTTGAAAGCGACTGAGCCCCGCTGCGATTTTCAAATTTCCACTGTAATTGATCATTTTGCCCCAAAATTTTGCTGCGCCCGTGTTGAAGAACAGTCCCGCCATTACCTGCCACCTCTTAAAGATCCAGCTTCCTCTAAAAACAGGTATTTATCCTTTACGCCCCGACTGCAAGTAATACTCAGTTTCCTTTGTTTTTTCGCTGAAAAAGTGGTTAAAAATCATCACTGAGTCCTCCCTGGAGATTTTAAACCTGTGAAATTACCCCCTGAACCTGCAAATTGTTCCAATTCCCTTCATTTCAAGAATTCCGCCCGGCCCGTGAAGAAAACCAAAAACCTCCATTTTGAATCCACAAGAACCAAAATGGAGGCCCCGGCAGCTCTTAATATCACTCCATTGAATGCTCCTCACCGTGAATTAGACTATTTACCTCTAATAGATGAAGATTTCCAAATTAAAGACCTGCATTTTGATGAAAGTCCCCTATTGAGCTATTGTCGCTGCAGAGACGAATACTCAAAGGGGCAAGATCTTATAGGGTTGTGGGAATCCAATCTCCCAAGGTATCTGATTCCTTCAGTCCTTATTTTCCCAGAAATCATTCATTACTGTCATTCAAACTATGATCCCACACAGAGGGCTGTATTAGCTCCTGATCAAAGTGTTCTGTTTCCCATCACTCCCCAGGCTATCAATGCCATGTTACACTTTGAACCAAACCAAGAATTAGCACCATTATCCATGGAAGGATTGATTGAGAAAACCAGGCAATTAACCCCAGAAAAGCTAAAATCCATGTGTCAGCATTTCATGTTACCTGAGCATCAGCCAAAAGGGTCTCCCCCCTATGGTTTTTACTATTTCAATCCATTGGGAAGGCTCATTGTAAATATAATATCTTTTGTCTTAGGATTTAACACCAGTGAATATGTGGATGAGATAACCTTGGCTCTGCTATCCATTTTTACTCCTGGGCAACCTCCTGAGATCAAATATGACTATGCTTCTTTCATAGCCAGCAAGAACCATGATCAATTCTTAAGGCTAGATACTGAAAAATTTTTTAAGTACTCCTCAGTTATCTATCATCTCATGATCTTCTATCAGTCAGAAAGGTTCCCTTTCCCTGTACAGAAACTTGATGCCAAGAAAAATCCCAGGTCAGTCATTTTTTGGTCTCCCATCATTCATTTTTCCTCTGATTCTCCCTACTCCTACTCAGAATTCATTGATCAGTTTGTATATCCTGCAACAACTTTATTAACAGGAATTTCTCCCCCAAGACTAAGCAATGAAATTAGAAAGACCTTGCAACTGTCAAAGAGTTATAAGGTTGGGGATTGGTACTTATACCAAAACCATACAGTCATCAGGGTTTATGGATGTGAATTACATCCATTCAAGTTACCCAGGTATGTACCAATGAGAATTTTTGCCTTGGAATACTTTAGGCAGATGAACAATTCAGATGTGATCCATTTCTGCAATGTAAAGAAGAAAGCTCAGTTAAGGATCAAAAGCCAATTAGGTCCCTTCATCTGCAATTCTAGAGAAGCTGAGAGAGAAGCCGAAAATCTATTAGAAAGAAAGTTTCAAACATCTTTCCGTTGGGTCCCTTATGACCCCTTTGGTTTCATTTGTGAAAAGAGATTAAAAAATAAGTCATCTCCTTATGTACACCACAAGATTCCTTATTTAGAACAGTATGCAAATCAAGATGAATGGGTTGAAGGAACACTTGTCGAAGAAGAAAATGAAGCAGACAAAATGAATAAAATGATGAAAGATATTGAGAAGAACTTTGACCTAGAAACGTGTGGTCAAATGCAGGTACCCTATATTGGCACATCTTCAGCAGCCACTCTACAGCAAGCATTACAGGAAGACACTCCATCAGTTGCAACAGAACCCAAGGGTAAAGGAAAGGAACCTGTAATCCAGGTTATTGAAACTTTGGTCATGGCTGAAAAACCACAGAGTTCCAAAGCACCGGAACAATCACAGGCTTCTCCCACACCAGCAAAGCACATCCAAGTTCCAGAGATGCAAACTCCATTAAATGTGGAAATAGGGAAAAAGAGACTGGCTCCAGATACCACACCTCCAAAAGGGGCCTCACAGGTACATCAGACTAAAAAACACAAATCTGATCCACCTCCAGATGTAGAAATTATAGATGAAGTATTTGATGATGGAAGGGAAGATAGTCAGCAAACTGGCACAACAAGTGAAACAAACATAAGCCAGAAAGGGAAAGCTTCACAAAAGCAATTAAGCACTGAAGTATCTTCTTTCAGACCGCCAAAGACAGACACTGGAGATATTAAAAGAACCTTCATTAATATTAAAACAAAGAATGACCCATTGAAAATGAAGGTATATGATCAGTATATGAAGATGGCTCCCCATAATCAAGAAAGGCTAATGTCAGCATTTGATCTTTCACAAGGTAAAATGCTGATGAGCCACTTCAAAGCAAAAGTGCCAAAGCCAACTTCAGCAGCAGATTACATCAGATCAAATTTTGAAGTTTTAGCAAAAGATATCCATCCCCTAGATCAGATAGAACTTCATAGACAAACAGGGGAAATGATTTATTCTACTCTCACCAACAAAGCCATGGCAGCTTTAATGCTGCAAGATTCCTTGAATAATACTACTGCACAATTGAAGATTGAGAAAGCCTCCTCACAGGCCAAGGATAATAGAATAAAGTCTCTAGAAGAGATAATCATTGGTTTGGGTCACAATCCCAAAGACATTAAAGGTATTGAGGCATTGGTAAAAAAGAAAGAGGATGATATAGCTGCACTCAGAAAACAACTAAAACTACCAGCCTCTAGGCACCCTCAGACCCAGGAAGTCATGAAAGGGAATTCACAGGAAGAAATGATGGAGTTGCTCCTAAACATGACAGAGCGGCTAAATGAAACAGAGAAGGAGTTGGAAAAAGCATTGCAGGAACAAGAAATTATCAAGCAGACTTCAACAACAGGTACTACAACCACAGGGCAGCAGGAACAACCATCTCGGGTGAACACTTCTAATTTGAATTCTGAGGACTTAATAAAACAGATGGAGAGTTTGCAGCTAAGGGTCACAGAGCTCCAAGAAACAAAATTGCAATTAACAAAATTGGAGGAAAAGTATGACACATCTAAAAAGACAGCTGCTGATAACACCAGAGAGATAAAAAGATTGGAAAAATTGGTTGAGGCTTTGGAAAAGGATCTTTCTTTGGAAAAGCCTCTAAAGGAAATAAATGACATTCTTTGGGGTAACATCATAGAGTTAATAAAGGTCATATGGCCCTCCATTCAAGCTATCTTTGAACAAAATGAACTAGTTAAAATAGCCCAAGAAGAAATAAACAGGACCAGAAATGAAGTAAGAGGCAGGCCTGAGCAGGCCCATCAGCTTATTCAATTTTTGAATTCCAGAACAAAGCAATAGCTTGCATTGTTAGGAATTGATGACAGGACAGGCGCAGTTTTGGAAGCAAAGAGAGTTTTCACCAAGAGGACTTTCATTCAAAATTTAGAAAGGAAGTGCACAGACATTTTGGTTGATATCAACATTTTCAGAGAGAAATTTCAAGCTTTGCTGGATAGTGGGTTACCAAGTCCCATGCTCACAAAAGATCAAATAGTAGACTTGGAAACCTATGAGAAGAGAATAAAGGCTCATGCTAAAAACACAGCTGATTGTTCTACTAGCTCGTCGGAATCAACATTACCAACCAGGAAAAGTATCTATGATAAAGTGAGGAATTTATTTCATCTGGAACATGAAATAAAATATCTATTTCCGAATGAGCCCACCTTTTATAAACTTACTGAAGCAGATGAAACTTTAAGAAAGCTCAGAAGAACTATGATACCAGATGATCAATGGTGGCAGGAAATGTTGGAGATTCTATAAAAATTGCTTTCAGGATGAGAATTTACCTTTACTATCAAGTAAATGGTAAAAACAGGAAAACAGATGAAAGAGTATCAGATGAAAAGGTTAAAGAGTATCCGTGAGAATAAAGAGTGTTCAACAAGCCAAAGAAATACTGCAAAGGACAGCACAGAGCCCTATTTTAGCACCTACTTCCAGCACATCCACGGAAAGAGGAACAACACATCGGCAGTTGCACATTATTCTATCCACGAGACCGTTTGTCTCTTGTTTGTTTGTAAAATATGCTTTAAGTCAGCCTAGATTATTGGCTAAGTTAGTGTAAGATTGTTTTAGATTATTTTGTGTATAAATAAACCCTCAAAGAGAGTGTTGAGGGTGGATTCTATTACTCTGCTGTAACATTGAGATTTTCGGAATAAAAGCTTTTTGGAGAAATTTACTTGTGGCTTACTGGATGACGATTTAAAGCACTGGACTTGTTGCAGGATTCATGTGTTGGACTACAGTTCAATAAGTTTTTCTACCCTTTGGTCTGAAATTTTATATTAATTTATAATATCATCATATCCATTTCTGAATAATTTACATAAAGGATTGAAACAGAATTTGCTTAATTGTACTTTGTTTTCAAATGTGATTGTTCTTAATGTTTTCTTCTAAATTAGCTATAAGCATGAATTCTTAAATGCTCCTGCTTTGCTAATTTAAACATTGTTGATTACTATAATAAAGAATCCTTCATTGCTCTTTTTTTGTAGTCATTTCACTTCTTTCTTCTGAACATGGTGAAAGATTCTTAGTTGCCTTTCATCCCTTCAGGATCATCCCATCCACTTTAAATTTTAAGGATTTTTCTCTGTCTAGCTATCTTGCCCTGTAATACCATCTTGTGCTTAGAATAGAAATCCAGTAAAGCCATCCTTTGACTCCATAGCCCAATGGACTGAAAACCCTCAACCTTGCCCTTAGTTTGTGGATTCCACCATTTTCCCAAAACAAACTATGAATCTATAACTAGCCTAAAACCTTTCAAGAACAAAGATAAATTATAAAGAGAGAGCCCTCTCTGGATGCAGATTGGCTAGATTCTGCATCTAAAAGGTTGGTTTGTGGTTACCTCGGGTATACTTTCCTCTTACACAACTTCTAGGAAAACCTGAGCGATAACATCTAGTACTAAAGGTAACTAGCAACAAACAGCCAATTATACTAATCTCTCTCTAAGCATATAAGATTCATAAAAACACTACATAGGTGTAAGTCCTACCTTATGTCCAACGCTTGCTTGATTTCGTTGAAGTCCTTCCCATGCACTGAAAGAATGTTCCTCGTGAATCTGCAGTCACAAACAAGCAAAAAAATTACACAGCACCTGTATAGACATTATTATAAACCATGCTTATCATAATGATCAAGGAATTTACGAAATAAACCATGAATAGATAGTTTAATGAGAGAAATGAGTATATTTGTATTAACTTCAAATAAAGAAAACCTTTACAACCTGTGCCTTGATGTTGTGCAGGTCCTCCTGGGGTCCGAAGCAGGAATCTCTTCTAATTTGACAAGCATTGCACTCTTTGAACCAAGACAAATAGAGATGAGTGATTTAACCTCATAGAAAGTCTTAGTTAACTGAGTCTGAATCTCAACAGCATTTAACTTCAAATATCTTAAGCTTGAACTCCCTTTGAGGCTACCCAAGGCCTCTTTTTATAGTGGAAAAGAGGAGGTTTCTTGTTCCAAATATGAAGGGATAGAATTCTCCTTCAAAGGGATTAGCTCCTTACATCAAGGGGTTAGCTCCATCAAGTGAGGGATGCATGAACCTTCTCAAAGCGTATCCATTCCCGAAAATTCCCATCTAGAATCTTCTAGAATTCATCTGAAATTCACTTTTTATCTTTACTTTCTCGCCTTTTTGGATTTTACAGAGGTCCGCACCCATAACACAAGGAAAGTGCGGTATGGTTCCGCATGAAGGTTGAACTTTAGGTGCGGGACCGCAAGGAATGTATAGAGAAAGTGCGATACCAATTCTTAGGGGATTTTAGGGATTTTTCTCTGATTTTGAAAGCTTGACATGAGGAGCTGGTATGTTGGACTTGCAAAAGGAGGAAGTATGAGTAACAATGAGCTCATACTCATAGTAAAATGTCAGGATGACAGATTTTAGTGTAACAAATTGCCCCCTAAAGTGCAAATTCTGGAATAGATGAAGCTGTAGTCTGTCATATATGAAGAGTGCAGTACTTTATCATTTCAAAGATCATCCTGTGGACACCCCAGTCGGAACCTGTAAAAACATTTAATGCAAAATATATACATGTATATGTCATCACTGAGGTAGGCATTCCCATACTCAGATAAAAACTAACTATAAACTAACTGAAATCGTTCTGATACAGGAATGATTTTGAATACATCATAATACATATATATGTAGACACAGTATGGACGCAGCCATCTGTTTATAAATAGTCTACTGTATAGATGACAACAAAATTCCTCGCAGCCTCGATGGTGGAAACTAGATCTAGGGTCTTGATTTCCGCATCTCGAACTAGTACGATTCTATCCATGTGAATAAATGTGTTGAAGTCGAACATGGTAGAAACCACTTGATTACCAGTCAATGATGTGAACTGTTAACAAGTGTGAGAGAAACCACCAGTAATGCCAATGGCTCTCAAAGTACTCAGTACAATCCATGAAATGTGAATGAATGAGCTGAAGTCGAACATGTCACGGAATCATTCGATCGAAGGTCAATGATGCAACTTGTCGTCGAAGGCGAGAAACCTGCCATTGAGGCATGCAGATTTCAAGGTACTGACGATTTCTGGATCAACTTCCTAGATAATGTGCTGATGTCGATAGAAAGTGATCTGTCGTAGGCAAGCCCACAACATGAAATCATAGATCAAGTTTTGAAAATATATTGGCAAGGACTGACTCAGGGATGGTCAAAAGATGGATGACAGATATTTTGCAGATGAATGGTTTATTTGAACTGTTCTCTTGGACACATAATGACACTGCAGATGGCTTGGTAACAATTGACCCAAAGCTAATACCCAGAAACCGGCTGAAAACTTTCAATGTGGTTTGATTAACTGTTAGGCAAAGGATTTCCCAACCCAGGTGAATATAAGTGTCATGTCCAAGAGTGGTTGACTGAGTTTTCGAAAAATTTTAAAATACAACAAACACACCCATTTTTCTCTCTTTTCCCCCACCATTTCTGGCAAGTACCTCTTTATTTTTGACAAGCTTGAGGAGGATAACATTTGCTTGATTATAAGCTCATCCTTCGGATGAGTCCAACTTAGTTTAAAATTCGAACCCTAAGAAGGAGTGGTTCGTTCTTGTTGAAAATTAAACAGGTCCTTTACTGTTAAGTTTTAACGAGTCCAGTATAGGAGAAACTCGGTGTTTTTCAGTTTTAGGGAGTCAGAAGAAAAACTTAAGAAAACTCTGTGGGTGTACTTTTTCATAAATTTAGTCTCTCGAGCCCGAAAAAAGATAAAATAATGCGGGAGAGAACTCTATTGACTGTATTTAGTCAATGTATACATTTTTCGTAAATAGTCCATCTCAGTCCGTAAAAGGGGTAAACTTATACTGAAAGGACGACTGTTCATTTACTTTAACGAGTTCGAATAGTCAATTACTCGTCATTATTTTCATATTTAAAGAGTCTGAAAAGGGCTTAAAAGAGGACTCCAAGGTTTCTCTTTTTCGTAAAATTTTTGAAAGAGTCCGAAAAAGTGATAAAAGTATGCTCTTTGTTGAAAAATGATCAGTTCACCTGAAAAATCCTGTTTCTGCACAAAAACTTGAAACATTACACATACCTGTTTAATATAAGTAAAAATGCTTTCAAAAATACCCCTTTTAAAGTGAAAAATAAATAAATTAAAAATTCATCCATTCGAAAAAACTTATAAAAAGGACTTTTTCTATTTCATTTTTACCGTTCAGTTCCAGAGTGAAAAGTAAAAAGCTTTTGGATAAAAAAGTTCCCTTGAAGATTCTGGAGAATTCAACCATTGGAATCAAAAGCCGTTAGCCCCAGGTAATCCATGACCTCCTTATCTTGTTTTTCATCCGTTTGAAATTCGTTTTTAGGCTTTAGTTTGATTTTTTAGGGCAAAAAATGGTTCAAAAATGCACCCGCGGGGTCCGCAGGTGGGACATAGGTTACCTGCGGACCCCAATTTTTTCCTAAAAGGAAAAAATTGTGGGTACCTCACTCGGCACACAGCCCGCGTGCGGACCTACACTCTGTCTACAAAGAGCGGGTGCGGTACCCACGCGGTTAATTTTAAAGCATGGTTTTCTCATTTATCTGCCAAATTTTTTCAAATAAGATCATTCTAACTTGCCTTATTTTGTATTGCAAGATTAACAAGATGCTTATCTGGCGAGAACGAGAGCACGAGGAAGTAGATGAAGCTGTCATGCTCCATTTGCCCACAGAAAGGGCATTAAAAGCATGTGGCTTATACAAATTTTGGGCTATCTCTGGCATGAGGGCACAAGTAGAGCTATTGACATGGTTGGTAAACAGATGGAACGTGGAGGACCAATGCTTCTTCATTGGTGGCCACCGGCTCGAAATTGAGTTGGAGGATATATACTTTTTGACTGGTTTGTCCAAGAGGGGCGAACAAGTATCCTTGTTTGGGACTAGGCCAGGTGGCCAGACTGTCGCTAGTCTTCAACTGGAATTTTGCAATGATCAGGAAAATCCTTGGGACAAACGGATTGACATAAAACACATCATCCATCCTGAGTTGAAAGTTATAGCTTTTACTGTTACCAAACTGTGTGGGAGCGCTGCGCTTCACGTAGCTACTGGTTCCCAAATGCGTGTTGCAGTGGACTGTTTTCGCGGCACCATCTTTAACTAGTGTGAAGCTGTGTTGGCCAATGTAAAAGGCCAACTAACCAGAGCAAGAAATGGGAAACTCAAAAACTTTGGATATGGATCCATCGTTGTTTCTTTTGCTCTGGAGAGGATCCCACAATTAGCTCCACAGAGTATTTCTGTCGATGCCGGTCGACCTCGAGAACCAAGAATGGTTCGTTGGTCCGCGCTGATGGCCCGTCATGCTATTGAGGGCACTGAGATTGTACGATTCCCTTCTTCATATTTTCGTTGGCTGGATCGCCAAGTTTTCATGATAGAGGATTTTCCGTATGCTGGGATAGATTTCCGTGGTGACAGAGAGATGACTCTCCCTGCAGGGGAATAGTGGGATGATTCAGGTAAAATTATTTTTCAACGTTTGCTAAGTTCTAATTTTTTTTAGTTTTTTATCGTCTTAGAAAACTAATAACCAAAAGTTTTTTGAATACAGACGTGGGTCCACATCGACCATCTCATCTCCAACCTTTCGAGAGGAGACAACCAGTTGCACCCTCACCAGCCCCAGCAGGCCAATCAGTAGAGATTTTGACTGATTTGGAGCATCATCTAGAGTGCTTGACTCTAGATATACCAGAGACCAGCATAGATGACATCCCTCTCAGGCTACAGAGATATGTGATTGGAGTCCCAGGACCTTTCAGGAGGTTCCTATGCAGGGTGGCCCGGGCAGTTGTTTCTTATCGAGATCACCATCAGTGATGGGATGATCATGTAGACTGATATTTTTGACTTTTGTATTATCATTTTTGCTGATCATAAGGTGTTTCCAACCTATGATCGAAGGCGATGTATATTTTTTGAACACACTCCTATACTATGATATATCACTATTTTGCCGGCTATCTGTGTACATATGTGAATGTTGTTTGTTTTACTGCTTTTAATTATTGCAAATGTCTATTTATCATACTAGAAGCAATTGAATCTGCTAATGTATTTAAATGTCTTGGAATATGCTGATATTCAATGTAATCAAACTCACGTTCCAAGAGACGAACTCTTAAAAACAACCTTAATAATACTATATTTCTAATGGTATAAACCCTGCTAAGCTGTAATACAACAAGTTCAGAATCCAACCTTACAATCAAACTCTGAATTCCAAATGATATGGACTCAGACAATAACTCAATTACTGCACTATACTCGGCAATGTTATTTTTTGTTTGACCAAGGCTTACCCCATGCATGGATACTACTCGTCAGAGGGTGAATAGATAACCCAAGCTGCGGAAGAAATGTTCCGTGTACTACGACAAGCACCATCAGCAAAACCAATGTAGGTTTGAAAAGACGTCGACATCTGCAATATCAAGAGTAAAACTCAGATAAGAAGGAATAGTGACAAAACACACTTCTAAACTAGGCACACTTTTCTAATCTAAAACACACCAGCAGTAAAGAAATCTAAACTAAAAAAAATCTCCACACCTCATTTAAGCATAATATCGCTTTAGATAAAGCCCATTTCTGGGTTTATCCAAAGGGACACCGTCAAAATCTATCAACTCATAGGCCCCTTTTGCTAACTTTCATTTCACAATGTAAGGACCATGCCACATAGGCACGAATTTTCCAGCTCCTAGCTTGTCGTTAGCTTGATCATAAAGTAAAAATAGGTCTCCTTCTGAAAAATTTCGAGGGGTCACATTTCTATCATATTGAGCTTTTATCCTTTTAACATGAGCCTCGTTTTCTATTGCAGCATTTCGTCGATTCTCATCTAATTGGGCTAAGTACAAGAAATGTTTCTCCTCTTCAGACGTTGCTGGAAGTAATTCTACGGCTAACTTTAGTGACGGTATCTCGCATTCAATCGGCAGCACAGCTTCCAAACCGTAAACCAGTTGAAAAGGAGTGAAACCTGTTGATGTTTTCACTGAGGTTCGATATGCCCAAAGCACTGAAAATAACATGGAATGCCAATTCGTCTTGTGAATACCAATGATTCATTTAATCATGGTGACTAAAACTTTGTTAATGGCTTCAACCAGACCATTTGCTTGTGGATAGTACGGAGTGGAACTATCATGGCGTAGGCCAAGTTGTTATGTCAGTTCAATCATCATGATATTCCGAAAATGACTTCCATGATCCGTAATAATAGCTTGAGGAACACCGAACCTAGCAATTATGTGATTAAATATGAATGTTGCAATAGTCTTGCCATCAGCTGAATATGTAGGCATCGCCTCGGCCCATTTTGTAAAATAATCTACTGCGAGAATAATATAGGCATGCCCCTCAGCCGAGTGAGGGTTACATGTGATAAAATCGATACCCCATTTTGCGAAAGGACCAACAGCAATTATAGGGTGAAGAGGAGCGGGTGGCGCGCACATTTTCCGATCAAAAATTTGACAGTTGTGGCATTTCCGAACCGCATAAATGCAATCTTTAAACAACGTTGGCCAGAAATAACCTGCACACAATATCTTTTGGGCTGTGGCATACCCAGACATATGACCACCACATGCTCCAGAATGGCAGTCATTTAACACCTTCTCAGCTTCTTCATGAGTTAGACAACGTCGGAAAACAGAATCTGCTCCACGTCGATAAAGTGTATCACCAATGATATTATATTGTTGGGATTGGAAGCGTATTTTCTGTCACTGAGTTCGTGAAATGTCAGGCCGAAAAGATTGGGTTTGGAGATACACAATAATATCCCCATACCATGGATCAAGTGTACTGATAAGAAACAAAGATTCATCCACAATGGACTCTTCTGCCACTGTTTCAGTATCAGTAGAGGGGAAATCACACATCAGTTCCGCAAATACCAAAGATTTCTTTGCCTTGGATTTTTCAAATTCCAAGTCAAATTCTTCTTGAGAATCTGTCATTTGAATGCACCACACTACTTAATTGTTTGATCAAAAATGTACATCAGGGTTGCAATTAGCCGTGGTTTATAACAGTGTAATGTAAAAACGTTAGACTGACTTGGGCATTTATCAAGGCCAATTTATCACATGTTGTGTGTTGATTCTGATAGGATCACAATTTATTCAAATATATCATATTATTCTTAATTATTCATTAGTACCATCCCAATAAGTTAGTAGCTGTAAGTACAAATATCAATCTTGGTTGTATTGGGAGGATGCAGTACCGTTACGTAGATGCCGTCTTCATCATCAAATGATCAAATCTAAGTCAAAAAAATGAATATCTATTCACAGATGAAACCCTTTGCAAGCTCGGCATAGTTCTGAATAAATCTACGTAAAAAGTTTGCTTTCCCCTACAAAACTTTAGGTTAGTGATAAAGATGAAGGAGGAGAACGAATTGCTACTATCATTTACATATAATGGATCTTGACGTGAATGCTACTTTAGAGACCGTCAGCCATCAACCAATTCAGAAAAACGCATTTATGCGGATTAATGCTATCGATAATACCTATCACCATTAACAAGTAATGAGTAGGATGATTGGCCTAAATATAGTAGCATTAATCATCAGAATGGCTGAACTGTGTGCTTATCAACTCTTGTCATAGACAACAACTATGAAAAGTTATACGGCGTTCTTTAATCAAAATCGTTACCAATAAGAAATATTACAGACAAATGAAAATTGTTTTGGGCTCGTCTGGAGATATATTATTTTGATTGTCATGGGAAAAACTAATCTTTCTAGAAAAATAATTCTTATACAGCCTAATCATCGATTATTTGATCGATATAGGGAGTTGGATAATTATCTTTTGGACACGCTCAATTAATATCCCTATAATCGATACATACTCTTATCGTTCCTTGTTTTTTAGTCACAGGAACAATATTCGATACCCAATCCGTTAAAGGAATTGGATAAATGAATCCTGCTCGAAGTAATTTTTCAACTTCAGCTTTTATAGCAGCAACTTTTCTAGGATGAATTTGACGTAATCGTTGACGAACAGGTTTAGCATCCGGGTAAGTCTTATTTTCATGAACTACGATCGATGGATCAATTCCTGGAATTTCTTCATAAGACCAGGCAAACACGTCATGGAATTCTTGAAATAGGGCTTTGTAAGTCTGAATTTCTTCATCCGTAAAACTTGCACCTGTATGAATGTTTTCAATTATTCCTGGTTTTATTGAAATGTCAATTGGAACCGTTCTAGATATATTTTCCAAATTTAACTCAGAATCAGGATTTTGCAATGGATTCTGAGGTTCCTTGGCATATTCAGCAGTAAAAATTGAAGCGAAATCATTTTCAAAATGATCTAATTCAGGTAAAAATGAAGACCGGTGATGTAGATCTTCCCATGGTAGATCATCAACAGACAAAAACTCACGAATTTTCTCAGCTGTATGAACAAGTTCAGGAAATGTCGTTGTAGCTGAACTAGATATAGAAAGTGATTCCTCGTGGATCCCATTCATTGGATCAATTTCGGTTGAAGAGGGGTCAGAAAATGACTGTACAGCCTAGTACGCACTTTCAAATGGACTCAAAGGCATCACGCCATCAAATGAATCTTTCTCGGATTCTGAAGGAATAATCCAAGGATCATCAAACATAACAGTGTTTGACGAAATCATATGAATACTTGCAGTAGAAGGCGATACGTTAGGAGGAGGAAAGGAAAAAGTTCCTAGTAAACCAGAATATTTAATCAAACCTACTCCAACATCCTTATAAGGGATAGCCATTTTACCAACATGCTGGATTGTTTCTGTAGAGGCTGGGTCGGACGAAAAATAAGTTAACTGATCTATTGTCACGATCTTTCCTTGATATGGAAATTTTATAAGTCGAAAGACCGAAGAGACAACAGCAGTCATAGCATAGGACCAACTACGACCCAGAAGAAGGTTGTAATCTAGAGGGGCATCAACCACTTCCACATCTAGATTTACAATTTTACCTTCGACCCCTATGGGTAAATCCTGCAAAATACCAAAAGGTTGAAAACCTCGACCATCAAAAGCCTTAAGAATCATCGGAGATTGGTTAAGTGTAGGAGATCCAAGTGATTTCCAACACTGAATTGACATAATACACGTTGAAGCTCCCTCATCAATCATAGTCCGAAAAATAGGTCTGTTTTTTACTAACACTGGAATCTGGAAAGCCATTTGATGAGGAAGACGTGGTGTACTATTTTCTAAATCGAAGATTATAAGGTTAGAATCCTGAACATCGACAGCTCCTATAGCAGACAATAATAATTTACGTTGTGCTGGACACGATTGCAGCACTTCTAAAGCCGACATTGCTGAAGGAGAAACGGCTAAGTCTTCAACAATGTTGTAATTCTGAGCAGCTCTCGCATGTGGATTGAAAGCTGATTTACGAAGAACACCTTTAGCAGGCGGTTTGATTATCAAGTCTGGATTTTGTTTCTCGATCTGTAGCAGACCGGAAACAGGAGGAGTTGTATTTGATATATTTGCATTAGAAGACTCTGCTTCTCTGCCATCAATGGGATTCTTAGAACCGTAATCTTGCGATTGTGTCGCAACCCTTACATGAGACATCATCATAATAGGCTCTTCTAAAGTATTCGAGGAAGAACCAATCATCTTACTATCTTGAACTGGAAAAGGATCCTTCAAGACAGCAGGTTGTTGTGATCCTTTAACGAGTTTCGTAACTTCCTCTCGATATGGACATTCTTTCGTGAAATGATCTTGTTCACAAATGAAGCAAGGATAACGAGGTTTACGTTTTTCGTCATTGGATTCATCTTTATCTGTTTTCTCTTTCGAATTATTTTTGTTTTTGTTCCTCCCCTTCTTTTTACCACCGGATTTTGATTTTTTCGTAGATGTTTCAACAACATGAATGTCGGCGGAAACTTCGGGAGAAGATTCTCCTTTCGGGGAATCAGGTAAAGTTATAATTGGAGAAGAATTCTTTGAGGATTTCTTCTTGCTTTTAGAATTAAGCATGCAATCCTTGTTTCCTTGTCAATGACATGAGACCACGAAGGAGCAACATGTTGACCTTGTTTTGGAAGATTGGGAATTTTCTTGATGCACAGTGCCAGCTAGGCTTGACGTCAGAGTGCGGAAACTGAAAATTACTTGTCTTCAAGTAATAACACAAATAGCCAACTGTCTTGATCTTTGATATGTGGTTAACAACCGATGCCAAAATTTGGTCGGAATACAAGCATTATACAGCGATAGTCTCATCCCTTCGTGGAATATGATCAGAAATATCGTGGATGTAGATTGTTTTATGATTAATAATCCGTATGTATAGTATCTTCAGTGCTTTGGAAATGAGTTAATAAAGAATATTTAGCTCATTGCGTGGGTGAGGGTCTAGACGATGGAAGCATGGAACACAAGTCTGGTGGGATATTCCCTCCACCGTCACCTTGGGAAAGAATCCTATAGATTATGGCCACTAAGGTCACCAACAGGAACAAATATACCTGGGGGAACAGTCTACGATCTGACACACACGCAAGGGCAGAGTAACAAAGCTCAATCCCCTTGAAGGCTCTTTGACATAATCCAAGGTTTACTGACAAGTGACCCCAGGCTCCTCGATAACGGTCAATCTGAGGTTTACTGTTGTTAATACATGTATATCTTCTATCGTTCCCAATGAGGAAGGATTGATTATCCCACTGGTTCAGATATGATCTCGTGCTTAACTCCTTTAAGAGGAGCTTCCCAGAGCATACATGAAACAACTGGAATTCTTCCTACCGCAAGATTTGTCTACTTGTTTGTTTTAGCTATCTTGGAGAGTTAATTACTCCCTACTCCAAGATACTAGCCTAAGCTATGTTGGTGATAAGAGCCCTAGAAATAAAAAGATTACTAGATGAATTTTATTTAAGTGTTACTTTTATGAGCTGTTTCTTAAGTCAATGGGTGCGGAAATGAAACTTTGGATGATGTGAAGACTCGACTTCCAAAAAACACTAAAATGCACCTATGATGATATTCAATTATTTTTTCTTTCAATGAACTTTCTATCTAAAGAAAGAGTTAGAGAATGCAATCCTTTAAATTCCTTCTTTAAACATGAAAAATAATTGAAAGAAACTATTTTGTCTTTTCAATAAACTATCAAAGCTCACAAGAAAAATCCTTTTCTTTTCCAAACTAGAAGCTACAAAACAATTTTCCTTCGAAAGAAAGCTACAAAAACTAAAACTACTCAAAACTACAAAATCTAATCTTGAGATCTAAAATCTAAATTGAGTAAAAGCTTTTAAGATTTTTTTTTTATGAATGTTTTCCTTAGTTGTTCAGCAAACTAAGAATCTATTCGTTCAGAATAACAAATAGATCAAAAACACTCAAAATATGTTTTTATAAAAATGAAATTCAAAACTTTCAACCAAGTTTTTTCGAAGATTTGCAAAGAAACAAAAGGCTTAATTTCTCAATATAGGATGTTTTCACAATCAGGTCGGATTCAAAAGACAAAAAGAGATCAATGTAATCTGAGATACTGCAAATTGTCAAAAGTTCGAATCACTACAAAGACCAAGCGGAAAAACAATCCAATCGGCAAAATCTTCTAGAAAATCATCAAAACATTAACACTGTTGGAGTTCATTCACAAAGAATTCTTGATAGACACAATAATCAGTCTGGGCAGAAACCAAAGATCTAAAAATAAACTAGAAAAAGAAATCTAGAGATTTTCTAAAATTTTTACAGGGTCCGCAGGTAACCAGTATTGACAGGTGCGGTCCCGCACTGTATTCTTTACAGAAAGTGCGAACCTGCCCGCACTGTCAAAGTAAGGCAAAGTGCGGTCCTAGGAAAAATTATAGAAAAACTTAAAATATTTCTAAATTTTCAAAAACAGGGAAAATCTAAATTACCCAGACAGATATGTATCAATCAAAAACCAGGAAAAAATGTTTCCTCAAATCAAAAATAAAAGAGAACCAAAAACAACAAGTTCTTTCCCCAATGGAGTCGCCATTTTGTTGTGTAGATTAATCCGTCTTGCGGACAAGACCGATCTCTCTAGTACTAAAAGTAACTAGCAACAAACAACCAATTATACTAATCTCTCTCTAAGCATACAAGATTCATAAGAATACTATATAGGTGTAAGGCCTACCTTATGTCCAGCGCTTGCTTGATCTCGTTGAAGTCCTTCCCGTGCACTTGAAAGAACGTTCCTCGTGAATCTGCAGTCACAAACAAGCAAAAATATTACACAACACCTGTATAGACATTATTATAAACCATACTCATCATAATGATCAAGGAATTTATGAAATAAACCATGAATAGACAGTTTAATGAGAGAAATGAGTATATTTGTATTAAATTCAAATAAAGAAAACCTTTACAACCTGTGCCTTGATGTTGTGCAGGTCCTCCTGGGGTCCGAAGCAGGAATATCTTCTAATTTGACAAGCATTGCACTCTTTGAACCAAGACAAATAGAGATGAGTGATTTAACCTCACAGAAAGTCTTAGTTAACTGAGTCTGAATCTCAACAGCATTTAACTTCAAATATCTTAAGCTTGAACTCCCTTTGAGGCTATGCAAGGCCTCTTTTCATAGTGGAAAAGAGGAGGTTTCTTGTTCCAAATATGAAGGGATAGAATCCTCCTTCAAAGGGATTAGCTCCTTACATCAAGGGGTTAGCTCCATCAAGTGAGGGATGCATGAACCTTCTCAAAGCGTATCGATTCCCGAAAATTCCCATCTAGAATCTTCTAGAATTCATCTGAAATTCACTTTTTATCTTTACTTTCTCGCCTTTTTGGATTTTACAGAGGTCCGCACCCATAACACAAGGAAATTGTGGTATGGTTCCGCATGGAGGCTGAACTTTAGGTGCGGGACCGCAAGGAATGTATAGAGAAAGTGCGATACCAATTCTTAGGGGATTTTAGGGATTTTTCTCTGATTTTGAAAGCTTGACATGAGGAGCTGGTATGTTGGACTTGCAAAAGGAGGAAGTATGAGTAACAATGAGCTCATACTCATAGTAAAATGTCAAGATGACAGATTTTAGTGTAACAATAGGCATGCCAAGATGTGGCAGGTGCCAGGGTGTGGCATGAATACATGCTAGAGAGTGTGAGGGCCAAGTGTCAAGGAAACACAAGGGAGAACTAGTTTAAAATTCATGGAAATGAAGTATCAGCCAGTTCCAGGTGTGTTAAGAAGGGAATGAAACAATATTCTAGCAACTTCCAAGGCATTTTAAAGTGCTAGGGAAGCATATAAAGATGTTACAAGTGCCAAGGTGTGCCGATGCGTGCTAAGGAGTGTTAGGGAGTGCCAGGAAAACATAACATAGCACTGGGTCAAAATTAATAAATAAATGAATAAGAGTGTGTGACAGGGAGTGTTAGCAAGTTCTAGGTGTTGAGATTCAACAAGATGATGAGCTTAGTGAAAAGATTCACCTTCAGTAAGTGGGCCCACAGGCTATTTTTGGCGCAAGTCTATTTTTAGACATGGAGACCATATTTCAGAAGTTGCAGGATGCTATTTGTGGATGGTTGGTCAAGTTGGAAAAATAGATGGATTTCTATTTTTAGACATATTGGGCGAATTCTATTTATAGATCGCTGATCTAAAAATAGAAGTGTCGATTATTATTAGCTCTTAATAATATGAGACCATAAATAACAACTTATTCTCTTGGAGCACTTAATTTCAGTTAACAGGTGTGGTATATAAGCTAGCTGAAGGAATTACGCAATTCCTAGGGTTTACTGGTGTTCATGCATTGAGTACTCAAGTCAGGACTCAAGTGGCAGAGTTATGATGGAGTTGGTGAAGTAGTTCATGGAGTTTGTTTCAGTTTAACCAAATCCTCGGAGTTAAACTCAATTCAACTAATTGTGTCTATTTCTAACTTATTGATACATTAGTGGGAGTGGAGTGAATTAATTAGTTAAATTAATTCACAAATAATAACTCATTAATCAGCCGAACAGAGATAACAGTTAACTACTTGCATGGGAGTTCCAGTGGAGACTCAGTGGAGAGATAGGTGAAATGGCAGTGTGACTATCAGTTGTGACTATGTCGAGGCATCCAATGCATCACACATCCATTGGAGATGCCAATCAGGATTGCACAGTCAAGGCAAGGGTAATTTGAAGTCATTTAGAGCTATTCTTCAGCAAGGATTGTGCAGTAGAGGCAGGCTATCAGGAGGTAAGAAATCGGTGCATAGATTTGCATATTTCTTCATGATAGTGTGTAGCGATTGTATTACTGAGAGCTTGATATGTTCAGCTTTGTATGAGGATTTTTACATGATCTCTATGACATATATTATACATATAGTTGGGGTTTTCAGCTTCAGGCTTTCCTGTTAAACAACTATGTTATGTGTGTTGATTTTTGTCAAGCTTCATGTGTATGCATTGTGATCTAGTTTTGAATTTCCACAAATGATCAATGGTGGAATGATTCTGTATTTTGCATAAAGTTAAATAGTGTGAGATCAAGAGAATCTATAATATATAACACATTAGTTATATAATTTCTATACTAGCTGTCTCGAGGAGGGAGTGACACGGTATGATAGTCAGTACTAAGTCATGTTATAGTGTTAGGGCGATATGCATCCAAGATGTGCTAGGTGCCAGGGTGTGCCAACATGTGCTAGGAAGTGTTAGGGATTGTCAAGGAAACACAAGGGAGCATTTACATTGTAGCCATTACAGAAGTATTTACGTTGTATCCATTCTAGGACCTCAAGGATTTTTGTCCATGGAGAATTATTTATGTTGTGGCCATTGCATTAAAGCAAGAGGTCTGTCAATACCTTTTTGTATGTGTTTATAAATTGGAAGAGAGAAATCAAAAACAGGAAGGGCCTGAAAGAATTGAACAAAGAAATGGAGGTCACTAGGATAAAGTTGATGGCATTTGATTTGGTAGTTTCATACTATCACAAGGGCATCCAAGACAACCATGACTTGATTGAAGAAGTGGAAAAAAATCTGGCAATCCACATTGAGGAAGATATCAATCCATTTTCCACTAAATCAGATATATAACTGTGGTTGTCTCTACTCACAGTATTTCATTGAGATTGTGTTAGTTATCTATTATTAACCCATGCTTGTGTCTATTTAAATGGATATTGTATTGATAGCCCAGAAATGAGGCATTTTGGATTGTCTATATTTTGTACTAGTTCTGAAAAATGACTAGCAACAGTTAATCTCTTTGACTGAAAAAGCTATTCTACTTGTTGTGTTCGGGAGTTTCTCTCAGGAAATTTATGGAGAACCTGACATATTTTTTATATATGTACTGTGCAGAACCTTTATAATCTACCCTTCAAATCAAGGTCCACCCAAATAAATCTGATTTGGGGGTTCCACTGCAACAACATTTTCCCCACAACAAGCACAAGATCAAGCCAACATGTGTGATGTGTGCGTTTAAAGAGATGGATAGGTAGGTTTACCCTTACGAGAATATCGCACCTTAAAATCTGACCACGATTACTGAGTGCAAGCATTTGTGAAATGGCATTATGAGTGGAGCCTTTTCCAGAAGAGATTATTCATTTACATTACAATATATACAACATGCAGTTAGTGTTCCATCCATGTTAGCGCATACACTTGATGGTATCAATCCTTAAACTGGTACAAAAAAAATGATTTTATATATTCACATATGGGACAGTCACAAGATGTCAACAAAGTCACATACTTATCGAAATCCTCAACCAAAAACATGCTACATTACTTCTTAATGTGCTTTCAACTAGGTAAGCATCAATGACAATCATTACAATGGGTTAAGGGGATCTAAGAGAGAATTATGTAAGGAGTTCCTTCTAGGTAAAGGCCATTGGTATTACTATTGTTAAAGGGGGTGTTAAAGGGGGTGGCCTACAAGGATACATTGGTAGCTACTGATGCAAGAGCATAATTTCAACAATTTATTTCAAAATTTGTATTTGTCCTCCATAAGGCCTTAGAGATTTATAGAAGAGGAAGTTGGTTTCCTTGTTGCCCTATAATTTTGTAGAATTTCTAACTTCACATTTGGGATAGGAAATTTTAGAAATTTTAGGCATAAGTTAAGATGTTGTTTTTATTTTTAAGGCCTCCTAGTCATTAAGAAATTTGAGTCTTGTGATTAGGATTACTTGTGGCATCCTATCTATATTTCAAACTCCAATACACCAGGGAAAAGATGTGGAGGAAATTTTGGGGAAATGTGATTGTCCATCAAATGTAGATCGGATTTGGGGAACTTGTAGCTCTTTTCCTTGGACCCTACTAGTTCTTAGAGGTTGTATTTGGAGTGGTTAGTAGGAAAAAGCATAATATGCCCAAGAATATTAGCGTTGGAGCACCTATGGTTTGGGATAAAGAATAAGGGGTTCTTGGAGTTAATCGGTTTAAGGGTTTAGGAGAAAGGGGTTAAGGGTAAAGGGTAAAGGGTTAGGGATTATGGGATTTAGAGGTTAGGGGGTTGAGATATAGGGGGTTTAAGGGTTAGAGGTTAATTTCTTAGTGGTTAAGTGATTTAGGGGTTAATATTAACCATCAAGGGCTTACATGTCAGGGGATTTAGAGGTTATGTGCCTAAGGGTTATGTTATTTAGGTGTCAGAAGGTTAAGGGGTTAGAGGTTAATGAGTTTAGGGCTTAGGGGTTATGGGTTAAGGGTCAAGGTCTAAGAGGATATGGGATTAGGGTTTATGTGGTTCAAGGAGTCTAAGTTAGTGGTTAGGGGTTAAGGGGTTAATGGCTTTGGGTTTAAGGGATCAAGGGGTTAATTTGTTATGAGTTATGGGTGTAGGGATTAAGGGATTGTGGCTTTGGGGTTAAAGGGATAGGGACTTTAGTGATTATGGGTTAAGTGCATATGGGTTGTGATAATGTGGCACCTAACCCCTTGTCACAACTATTGGGGGTTCCCCTATCAATTTCTCTCATTACCTTATCTATAGGTCCCCTAGCCCCTATGCCATAAGGCCCTAAGACTCCTTCTCATTCTCTAATGTTAGGATTATAGATCTCAGTAAACCATGCTCGAACCTCTCACTTCTACCCATCCATGCTACCCTTATGTCCCCTTACCCTGCTCAATACACCAAAAGACCCCCCTCCCCCAAAATTCATGAGAATTGAACATTTGGAGGCGATCATTTAACAACAACTTCACAACTACTCCATTTATAATGGTGTCTTGGAGCTATTAGATGCCATTTAATTGAGCTACAGTGATGGGTGAGAGCTATGCATAGCTCACTAAAGGTGTATCAAGAGACTATTAGTCTATTGGCTATAGAATTTGACTCTTTTTTTGTAGCTTAGCGAAATGGAAAAGATGTGGAGACAATCTCCATTCTTCTTCTTTCATTAGGCCATGTAAAATAAATGAATCAAATAGTCTCAGCCCCTTGGAGAAGAAAAGTTGAGAACAATAATTAGCATGAAAAAACAAAGAATCCACTGAGTTAAGCTTAGAGGGGTCTCCCTTTGTAAAAAAGCATCCATAAGCTTGTTAGAGTTAGTATGAATCTTTACTAGAGGTTGAGTAGTCTTCACATCACCAACCACATCCAATAGAAAGGTACCAACCCCTACAATAAAAATGATGTCTCCAAATAAGGTGTAGTTAATACCAATAATATCACCTTATGAATCTATTACAATATGATTTGGAAAGTACGTTTCCATACATGTGTGAAAGAAAAAATCCATTTGGCTAGCAAAAGGAAGTCTTTTTTAAGACCTTCAGAAACCCCCTTAAAGGAGACAAGAAGGGTTTGAAACCATATAATACAAGTCGATCTATGAACCCTATTTCTGATGTTTTCTATGCATGTGTTTGTTCACTCGGTTTGACATGTGATAGACAATATGTGAAGCCTTTTTTTCCACATATCATATTCATTAGATATCATGTTGCTAAGAATTAAGTTTCTAGATTAGAGTTAAAGTTCCTATTTTAGTTTCTTGTCTTTTTTTGTCTTTTAGAGTACAAATATTTCTGGTATATTGTGCTAAGGTAGTTTGGATTTCAAATATTCAAGGAATATGTGAGCTAATATAATAAAATATTGTAATATTTGAAATAACATGATGAACTATTTAGCACAATTTATGTTGTTGGATTGATTGAGATGTTTATTTTTGGATGGATGGATGTACATCTCTTTAGCCAATAGATAAAACTCATTAAGCATTGTTGCAAGTATGTTATTGACATGTTGAAGTGCCATTGAGACTTAGAGGTAGAAGATTTAGACTTGTATGTTTTCACCTATCTGGGTGTGATGATACCTTGTGGTAATATTTGAAATAACATGATGAACTATTTAGCACAATTTATGTTGTTGGATTGATTGAGATGTTTATTTTTGGATGGATGGATGTACATCTCTTTAGCCAATAGATAAAACTCATTAAGCATTGTTGCAAGTATGTTATTGACATGTTGAAGTGCCATTGAGACTTAGAGGTAGAAGATTTAGACTTGTATGTTTTCACTTATCCGGGTGTGATGATACCTTGTGGAGGTAAGAAAAATTTCCATTTTTTAAACTTTTGGATATATTCTATACGCTCTTGAGAGAATTTCAACCTTTTAAATAAAACTACAAACAAATGTACATTCATGCAATAATTACTAATTGATTTGGGGGTGACTCAACAAATTGTAGCATGTTGTCTTGTTGAATTTGTTAGTAAGTTAATTAGGGCTTGATAAATTTGTAAGCTTCAGTAGGATTTATTGCAGTTGTATGTGTTTTAGAGAAGCGAGTTTGGAGTGGTGGTTGTGCTTCCTTTATTGAATTTTATTTCTTTGGTTCTTCTTCTTGTGAATGCCCACTGTGGTATATTCTCGTTAGTGGTTAAGGGGTTAGGGATTGGGGGCTTAAGGGTTAGGGGCATAATGAATTACTATTTAAGGGATTAGGGATTGGGGTTAGGGGAATAATGAGTTAGTGGTTAAGGGGTTATGGATTGGGGTGTTAGGGGCTAGGGGATTTAGGCGCATTTAGGGGTTAGAGGAGTAATGAGTTATTGGTTAAGGGATTAGGGATTGGGGGCTTAGGTGTTAGGGGATTTACACACAGATAGGGGTTAGGTGAATAATGAGCTAGTGGTTAAAATATTAGGGATTAGGAGCTTAAGGCTTAGTGGATTTAGCAGTTAAGGATTTTAGGAGTTAGGGTTGAGGGGTTAATGGGTTAATGGTTAAGCATTAATGTTTTAGGGGTTTAGGGGTTAATGGATTAGGTGTTTAGGTTTTAGTGGTTTAGGGGTTTAAGGGTTTAGAGGTTTAGGGTTTAGGGGTTAATTGGGTTAGGGTTTTAGGGGTTTAGGGGGTTAAATGGGTTAGGGGTTGGGAATTAGGACTTAAGGGGTTAGGGGTTAGGGGTCAAATTTTTAGGGTTTACGGGGTTAAATGGGTTTAGGGGTTTAGTGGTTTAGGGCGTTAGGGAATTTAGCAATGAAGGATTTTAGGGGTTAGGGGTTAAGGGGTTAGATGTTTAGGGGGTTAAATGGGTTACGGGTTTAGAGGTTTAGGGGGCTAGGGGATTTATCAGTTAAGTATTTTAGGGGTAAGGGATTGGGGGTTAAATGGGTTAGGGTTTTAGGGGTTTAGGGGGTTAAATGGGTTAGGGGTCGGGAATTAGGTTTTAAGGGGTTAGGGGTTAGGGGTTTAGGGGGTTAAATGGGTTAGGTGTTTAGCGTTTAGGGGGTTAAATGTGTGAGGGGTTATAGTCATTTCTTAGGTGAACAAGGCACAATCTAGTTGTAGAAACCATAACTTGGTCAAGTTGTTATATTCAAGGCAAGACTTGGTTGGGTTCCCAGGTTCCAAAAAAGTAAGGGTAATTGTGAGGGCATGATAACTAAGGAGTGTCAATGCATGCCAAGGAATGAAAAGGCATGCTAACACATGCCAAAACGTCTCAATGGATGTTGAGGAATGTTAGGGATTGCCAGGACATTGCAAGGGAGAACTAGGTCAAAATGCATGGAAATGAACGAATAAGAGTGTGTGCCAAGTAGTGTCAACGAATTCCAAGTGTCTCAAGGATAAAGTGTGTTAGGGGACGGTCAGAATAAGACTTGTAGGAGGTAAGCCTATGGTTACATAAAGGGCTGGACAAATTAGTTTCAAACAAAGGGAAACTTTGGGCTGGGCACAACATCGATTTTCCAATGACTTGGTTGGGTTCCCAAGTCACAAAAAAAGCAAGGTTATTTATGACGACATGAAAGCTAAGGAATACCAAGGTGTGTCAGGGAATTCCTAGAAGTACTAAGACATGTTAGGCAGTTCCAAGGCATGATAGGCATGCTAATATGTGGCAGGTGCCACGGAATGGCATGAACACATGCTAGGGAGTGTGAGGACCAAGTGTCAGGGAAACAAAAGGGGGCACTTGTTTAAAATGCATGGAAATGAAGTATAAGCTAGCTCTATGTGTGTTAAGAAGGGAGTGACATGATATTCTAGGAAGTACCAAGGCATGTTAGAGTGCTAGGGAAGCATACAAAGTTGTTCCAAGTGCCTAGGTGTGCCAATGTGTGCTAAGGAGTGTTAGGGAGTGCCAGGAAAACATAACAGAGGTGCACTAGGTCAAAATTCATAAATGAATGAATAAGAGTGTGTAACAGGGAGTTTTAGCGAGTTCTAGGTGTCTCGAGGAGGGAGTGACATGGTATGATAGGCAATACTAAGTCATGTTATAGTGTCAGGGCGACATGCATCCAAGATTTTATATATTCACATATGGGAAAGTCACAAGATGTCAACAAAATCACATACTTATCGAAATACTCAACCAGCAATATGCTACATTGCTTCTTAATGTGTTTGCAACTAGGTAGGCATCAAAGAAAATCATTGCAATGGGTTAAGGGGATCTAAGAGAGAATTATGTAAGGAGTTCCTTCTAGTTGGTAAAGGACATTGGTATTACTATTGTTTAAGTGGGTGGGCTATAAGGATACACAGGTAGCTATTGTTGCAAGAGCATATTTTCAACAATTTATTTCAAAATTTGTATTTGTCCTCCATAAGGTATTAGATATTTTTGGAAGAGGAAGTTGGTTTCCTTGTTGCCCTATAATTTTGTAGAATTTCTAATTTCATATTTGGGATAGGAAATTTTAGTAATTTTAGGCATTATAAGTTAAGATGTTTTTTTATTTGTAAGGCCTCCTAGTCATTAGGAAATTTGAGTCTTATGATGAGGATTACTTGTGGCATCCTATGTATTTTTCAAACTCCAATACACCAAGGAAAATATGTGGAGGACATTTGGGGGAAATGTGATTGTCCATGAAATGTAGATTGGATTTGGGGAACTTGTAGCTCTTTTCCTTGGACACTACTAGTTCTTAGAGGTTGTATATATTTGGATCGGTTAGTAGAAAAAAACATAATATTCCCAAAAATATTAGTGTTGAAGAAGCTATGGTTAAAACATGAGATTCAAAGTTCAAATCCCCTTGAGTTGTGAACCAAAAAATAATAATTTTTTATCTATTTATCTATTAAATTTTTAGAATGTGGTTTAATGAAAAAAGAAAAATATAATATAAAAGAAATAAATTATATGACATGATTAAATTTCATGTGGTTTGAATATCAATTTTCAAAAATAAAAAATATAATTTTATCCACTATCCACTCATGGATATTTCAATGCAAACTTCTCAATGTTAATGATTTTGTCTTAATTGCTAACTATCTTAAATGGGTTTCATCTTAATTTTCATTGTCTTAAGTCGCCACTATCTTAAATATAAAGTTTTGTCTTAAATATTTTTGTCTCAAAGTGCTTTTGTCTTAAATCTAAAATTTTCTCTTAAAATATTTTTGTCTCAAATTGTTTTTGTCTTAAAATATATTTGTCTCAAACTGCTTTTGTCTTAAATATAAATTTTTGTCTTAAAATATTTTTGTCTCAAACTCGTTTTGTCTTAAATATAAAATTTTGTCTTAAAATACTTTTGTCTTAAATTTTTTTGTCTCAAATTGTTTTTGTCTTAAATATTTTTGTCTCAAATTGTTTTTGTCTTAAATATAAAATTTTGTCTCAAATTATTTTTGTCTCACACTATTTTTGTCATAAAATTTATATTTAAGACAATTTAATTGATATTAAATTTTAATATAAAATAACTAAAATAAAAAGTAACTTTTTAAGACAAAAGATTTCTTTTTGTCTTAAACAAATGTCTTAAAATTCCCTTGGTGTAGTAGTGAACTGAGTGTTTTCCTAAGTTTTTCTGCCATCCGAGAGGCCATTAGTTGAGGGGAGTATATGAGATCCAGAAGGTGGATTCAAATGTTAAGACACCGAAAAAATTAGCGAGATCCACCGAACCAAGGGAAGCCATATGTTTGTTGCTTCCAAAGATTGCCACATCCTTGAATAACATTGAATTGGGACCAAAGTTGCCTCTTCTCAGTAGTAATGGAGGTAATGGTGTTGTTTGCTCATAAAGAGGACTAAGAGCCCTTTTGGCCATAGCTGAAAGATTTTTTTCGAGCTATTGCTTATAGAGAAACCATCGTGGAATATAGAATTCCTACGAGTAGAGAAATTGAGCGTAAGATTTATTTGAAAAAATTATAAAACTGTGTGTGGATCTTGATCGACCGAGAGAATGTGAGAAGTGGACATCATTGGAGCTAGAAAGAAGTGGATGTGGAGCTATGGATTGGAGTTGTGATAGGATTCATTAATTATCATTCCTTTTGCTTATATGAAGAAAGAAGAAGATATTCAATCAGTTGTTTGTTACTAGCTATAGAAGATAAATTAGACTACGAGTGAGGAACTGTGGAATATAAAGAGTCATAGAGATTAGAGCTCATTGTGATGGTTTGAGTGATCCTTGAGTTCGAATAGAGTTGTCGTTATTCATTGGGACCAAAAATACCATACACCACTCAAACGTAGCGGTGGTAAATCCCTCGTTCATCGATAAAGAGCACGAGACCTTTTGTGTTCTCATTAAATAAATGGGAATGGGAAAATAAAAAAGGTTTATAAAATCAAATAGTTTTTTAACGTGTATTTGAAAGAGTTGGAAGCTAAAAGGAAAATAATTCCTTTAATTCCTTGACATTAAGGTACATAAGCATTCTTCCCCTCATTACAAATACAAATACAACAAAGGAGGCTTGGGATATACTTGAGAGAAATTTTGGTGTAAGGAAGAGTATTCAAGTCGGAGATAGTAGTGTTGTACAACCTATTCTAGAAGTACTAGAAGATGGAAAGAAAAGTGGATTTGCAGTAGCAGATCTACAAAAAGATGAAGAGTTTGGTAAATCTCACTTGAAAGTGGATAGCAATGTTCATGGTGTGTGACCAACAAGAGTTTATTTGGCATAGTTAATTCAATGAATGGTGAAGCAACTGGTTCAGTGGATCCAACAATTGAAATTATTTATATCAACTTTGATAAAGAACAATAAACTAATGATAAGTGGTTGCATATGATGCAAGAAAAGCGTCTTATTGATATGTTTTTATTTGGTGAGAGAAGCCCACTTGTGCCTACAAGACAAGTAGAAGAAAACATGTTTGCAGAAGCTGAGGTTCGTTTACAAATGGATAATGAAGATTATGATGTAATGATAAAAGCGTAGACAACTGTGAGATAGGAAGAGAACCAAACACAAGAAGAGAAAGCTCTCATTGCAGAACAAAATGAACATAACCAATATGGTTGTCAAGATATATTTTTATATAAAACTAAAATTTACTTTGACTGTGCAACTGTTATATGCAACTGAGAAGAAGCAACAAAATTTGAAGAATTAAAGTTCCTTGAAGCATGAGTTGAAACATCATGTGTTGATGATGTTTTCGTTGAAGCTACAACAATGAATGTTGAAGAGAACATGGACGATTTTGAAAATGAAAATTTCAATAAAACTTTCATGTATTATACTTCTAAAGAAGTAATATTTTATTATGAACTCATGTTGCCACAAACTGATAATCAAAATATTGATGATAAATAACAAACTATAGAAGATGACATGTGACAATAGTCCACATACAAGAAAAAATTTTAAGAAGTAGAGGACATCCATGGAGAACCTGAAATTATTTTCTATGTTTTTATGATAAAAAAATATATAACGATGGACAAGCTACAACAATAAAAGGAGAAACTTAAATTTGGAGCCTATACCAAAAATACAAAGATGAAGCAGTTCATAGAGTATAGGATTTTGAAGAAAAGGAAAAAGAAATCCAGCATATGACTGCATGTCAAAATTCTAAGTCATTGTAAACCTAGCAGAGACTTAGACCAATATACATGTTTAAGTTATGTTAATTGAAGGTTAAGTTTTCAGTTGTAATTAAAGGGAATTGTATGAAATAATTACTATCTACAAACCTATTATCAATGCACCACGTACACCTCATGCACCACCTCATCACACATTGCCTCAACATGTTCAGCTTTGAAAGGACATCACCACCATAACTCTTTCAAACTGAAGGGGTAATTAGTGACCTAAATTTTGTATAAATTGAGATAATCATGGATTGTAGATGTATGCACAACCATTGTTGTATTGCAGTTACAGTTTCTTTGACTTTTTGATATGCTTTTTTTATGGTATTTGTAGGTACAATTTCGTTGTGTACACTGACTCTTCTAATCTAAGCCTCATACAAACCAAAACCAAAACCAACTAATATATACTTCATAAACGATTTAAAATAATATTATTAATCAATAAACTAGAGATGGAAAACTCCATAATAAACTTAAAATGCATTTCCAAACTATAAATATCCCCAAGAATATACCATTTTTTTGTAACTAGGAGAATAAACAACTGTAACATTATCATACTCACGTGACATCGGGTCGAATCCCGCTGGCTACCCCTATAGATCTAGGAGGAACAGCGACGCCCGCCATAACGACCATTGGGATATCCAAGACTCGAACTCGTTACGTGCACAACATCATGAATGTGTTAGCAAGCGTCCACTGGCCACGAGCCCAAACACCAACGGGCCCCGAGAATACACCATTAAATGCCATTGGACAATAGGTTTTACATGAATGTGGAGATTAAAATTAATAAGTGACATTCATTTGTCTCTTTAAATAGTACATGCTAATTTGTTTTTTTAAGTGTAATATATATATATATATATATATATATATATATATATTTTTTTTTTTTTTGAAACTATAAAAAGATTTATAGATTTACAATTTTATCAAAAAAATATATTGTAAATATATCAAGATCTTAATTTTATTTTTTTATTAACTTTTCTCTTTTGTATGGGATGTCACTTAGAGATGAAATTTCAACCAGTAAGGCTTGTATTATTCAATCATGTTAGCCTATTTTCACTTCAAAAATCCTTTCTAGACATTTCTATGAATAAATAAGATATTAGTCATCGACTATGAGTATGATTTCTACGATATAATTTGAAGATGTCGTTAAGATGTGTTAAAATTTGATCTGGTATTAGGATTTCCCATGAGTAGATGGTGAAGTATATGGAATGAACCATTTGATGAAAATCTTATGATAAATTTTTTGGTAGGATTGGTTTGATGACAATATTTGGTAGGAAAGGGTTGTTTTCATATGTTAATCTACATAGATTTCATGTACACCCTAGAGAAAATAAGGAGGAAGAAGGAAATCGAAAGTAATATTGGTTTCACTATTTTATTTTAATCAATCGATTCTCCCAACACTACTCCTCCCTTATTTATTCTACTTAAATATTATTTTATTTTGGTTGTAAGTGACTATTTTTCTAGTTAGGTGTGAGTGAGGTTATTCGCCTTTAGTCTCTATGTTTACCCTTTGCATTGGGATTCGGAAGTGGTAAAAGGAGTCTTTTGGGACACCTCTACCTCATACCATTTTCCATCCATTTTTACTAAAATTTCCTATATTTTATATCCTTAGATGGTGGGTTATATAAATTGTATGATTCATTCATAGTTTAATCTATGATGAGGTTGCTTGTGAATGAACCATTAGGATTGCCTCCACTATGGTCTCATCAACGAGGCATCCCTACTCTACAAAATTACCTAGTGAGTTACAAGAATATAAGAATTACTTTAAAAAAAATATTTAGCCCTACTAGAAGAATTGTAGGAAGTCGCATAAGCCATAAGGAAGACTCTCTAACATCAATATCTTGGAGAAATTTTCATGAATGGTTGAAGGATATGATTCATTTTCAGACTCGAGGAACCAAATTCTTGAATTCTTGAAGGTAACATGCAACTACTGGATCGTGAAAATACTAATTGCTAAAGTTATTGAAAATAAAGGGGTAAAATAAAAATACACCCTTCATATAATTAAACCTCATGAACAAAAAACAAATAGAAATAAAAAGTAGTGTTTGCAATTGGAATATTAATCTCTGGGGTTGCTACGGAAAGAATTCCTTGATGTAGGAGGAGTAGTCCAAATATTTTGAGTCGATGTAGGTCAATCCAATGCTATTGGATGAAGACCCTTAGTAATCAAGGACTACATAAGGCAAACATGGGGAAAGAAATATATATTTGGAAATATATGTGAAGGATAATGCACAATATAAAAGCTTGATATTGGGTTTTTAAATTTGTGTGTTCTATAGATAGGATAAATGCTTATAGGTAGTCATTATACGTTATGAACATTTTTCAATGTGGTTTGCAAATTTGTTGTTAATGATTATTTGGACACTTTTGATGATTCTAAACTGGCGCGGATTTCAACCCTTGAGGCACGTCCCCACTAGAGATTACACAAAACCCCTTTGTATATAATGTAAGGAAATATCAATTATTTAAATCAAATATAAAATTATATAAAATGCGTCTCTAAGAAAATAATTAAATGAAAGAATGAATAAAAAATTCGACATCAATACAAAAAGTCATTTTTTACAGTGGATTCTTCAAATTCATCAACTCTCAGAATTTTGTTTCTCTATGATTGGCTCATTCCTCAAATAGATTATTCAAACTATGATAAAAACCGAATTGAATAGAAAGGGAGGCTCTCAAGTTAGTACTACAACTCAAGACTGCACACCAAATGGAGAGTACAGTCTACATTCATTAATCAAATGATACAACTATAAGTACATCACAAAGGAGTACGAATTTGTAAACAAACTCCTATATCCTAGGAACTAATCCTAACTTAAGGAGCTACGTTACAATGGTGTAACCATTTCTCCATTAATAAAAAATAATATTAATTATTTTCAACTCTCCCCCTTAATGGAGAAAGGATTGTTCGGAATTCCTAACATCCCTCTAAACAATTCAAACTTAATTTTCCCAAGAGGCTTAGTAAAAATGTCTGCCATACTGTCACAAGTTTTATAATATTCAATAAATATCTCTTTTGACTTGACTTTTTCTCGAACAAAGTGAAACTCAGTATCTATGTGTTTCGTATTCTTGTGGAATACTAGATTGTATGATAGCTTGATGGCACTCTAGTTGTCATATTTGATGATAGTTTCTTATTTTTTATTTTCTCCTGCATCATGGAGAAGCCTTCTCAACCAGATAGCTTCACATGTAGCTGCACATAATGCTTGGTACTCAACTTCAATTGAAGTTAACGCCACAATACTCTAATTTTTATTGCTCCATGCTATGACCCTGAATCCAATACTAAATTCATAACCTATGATGGACCTTCAGTCATCGAGATTACCTTCCCAATTTGAGTCTGAAATACCTGCTAAGATAACATCATATGTGTCAGTGTATAAAATACCATAATAACTAGTACCAAGAAGATACCTCAACACACTTTTTGCTGTCATCCAATGAATTTTGAGTGGATTAATGATATGAAAGGACTGTATTAGTTTTTTTTTGCTAAGTTTATTTTAGTTTATAAACATGTGCATATTCATTTCAATAGCTTGCATAGGGATTTAGGTGTTTTTCCATGAATTTTAGATGAGTTTAGGTGAATTAGAAGTATAAAACAAGCTTAAATAACACTAAACAACAGTGTAAAACAGAGAAATAAGTCACCACATGAAATTTACACAAGAGGCATGATGAATCAGTTCACCCCTCCTAGGCTACATCTATTGGTTGAGCTCCCAATGTGATCCAAAATCTTTTGTTTGAGATGCATAAGAGAATTAACATGTGAAAATTGTAGCTTTAAACAAGAAACTTTAAAGGCATAAGAGAAAAAAGAGGGAAGCAATTAACATCATGCACAATGACACAATAGTTTATATTGGAGTTTGTCCAGGAGGGACTACGTCTCTGGGCCCTGTTATAATAGTGGGGAGGCCCTGCTTTCATTAAATGGAAAAATGAAAGTACAAGTACAAAATGAGGAATTACACCCTTATACCTGCCCAATCTGAAAATGGCCGAAAATTGCAGACCTCTGATGACGAAATGGGTAGCACCGTTGGATTTGTGGCATCGAGTAGTGCTAAATCCATATAAAACTTGCTCCAATCGGACAAAGTGAAAATCTGGCCCCTCTGGAAAAATGGCTCAGATCATGGTTCCGCCCCCTCCTGCACACTACTCAAGGTTCCACTGCCTCATTTTCCGTGCCTGCTCCTGTCCATCCTTGGGCACAATGTAAAATGAATTTTTATATGCTGAAACATTGGCGGACTTCCCAAGGATGTGGTTAGGTAGATTGGTTAAAGATCCAGTTGTTTGGGAGGAGGTCGGGTGGTCAAATCCCGACCCCTCCATTAAAAGGCTAAAATCCGTTTGATTTTTTAACCGCATTATATTTTAAACTTGAGTTGATGTTGATTGGGGGGGGGGGGGGGGGCTGAACCTGGATTCAGGCGGCCGCCCCGCCCCGTGCCAAGTATGCGGCGGCGGGTGGTGGAGTTAACAACCCCCACCCCATTTAATGCATAACAGCTGTAGAGTGTGGGGACCGCGGGGGTGGCGAGGCTGACCACCTGTCCCCCAACAAAATTCCTTTTTTTATATATGTGGATTTGCATGGGGTGGCGGGGTTGGTGGCTCGCCACCCATATATATATATATATATATATATATATATATATATATATATATATATATAGACATATATATAGATATATATGTATATATATATATATATATTTGTTTTTATTGTTATTTTAAAACAAATAGTTCTTTTCGAACCTTCGGAATTTTTACCAAAGGAGTGCAATTAACGGTCCCGCAAATTCGCCCAGAATCTGGCCAAGTTGGCCGGAATCTGGTGGCTGGGTTTCAGAAAAATTGTTGCCTCTTTAGTCTGCCACACCACCAAGTCAACCTCCGAACTTTGACTGCTCCTAACTCCTTCATACGGACTCGGAATTCAGTGTCGTTTGCGTCGTTGGATTCAAAATGACGAGATCCACAACTTGAATTTGGTTTGAGAGATTTTTGAATACTTTGATTTTTGAACCTTGTACTCAAGCCATTTGTACGTATACCTGTTTAATCCACCTGGTAGATAGTGCATCACATTCTATAAGAGGTTATTCTATGTGTCCAACAAGTAAGCCTAGTAATAGGAAGCTTGGATTGTACACACCACTACCAATACCGTTAAGGCCACGGGAGAGTTTCTCCATGGACTTTTTTGGAGGTCTACCTCTGTCAAGAATGCAACATGATTATCTTTATGTAGTTGTGGATGGATTCAGTAAAATGTGTATACTTCTGTCATGTAAGAAAACCATTTTTGCTGAACAAATTGTTGAACTTTATTTTCAACATGTTTGGGTTCATTTTGGATTGCCAAATTCTATTGTTAGTGACAGGGATTCCAGGTCCATTGGAAATTTTTGGTCAAATATATGGAGAATGATGGACATAAAGTTGAAAAAGATTATCACTTTCATCCGCAAACAGGTGGACAAACCAAGGTGGTGAACAGAACTGTTGTGCATCTATTAAGAGGATATTGCACCAAACATCCCAAGTTATGGGATGAAAAACTGCATTACATTCATCACGCTTACAACCGGGAAAATCACTCTTCAACACAAACATCACCTTTTGAGGTATAGTTTGGGTATTTTCCAAAATCGCCATTAGAATTCATCTTTGGGAAGGATGTTGCAATTGATGGCCATAGTGACATTGATAAGGCTTGAAATTTCATTGAGAAAATTCAGATTATACACCAACAAGTTCAAGAACATCTTGAGAAAATTCAAAGCAAATACAAAGAGAGGCATGATAAACATCGGGTTAATCACAAGTTTCAAGAGGGAGATGAGGTATGGTTTCACATTAGCAAAGAAAGGATTTAAGGGGAAGGTAAAAAGCTCAAAACCATTCTCTATGGTCCTTTAAAGATCATAAACAAGTTGGTAACAATGGATTCCAACTTGACTTGCCTTCTTACATGCAAATGTATTTAGTTGTTAATGTTGAAAACTTACACTTGTATGAGCCACATTTGATCAATGATCAAGGAAGTGATGTTCAGTTACCTTCTATTGAAGATTTCTCGCCATAATTTCTGTATGAGCTCAAAGAAGATGCAAATCTTGACAGAAGGACAAGAGCATCCAAGAGGGGAAGTGTTGACTACCTTCGAGTTGGGACCAAGGCACTAAATGAAGCAAGGAAAAATAGATGGAGGTTAGAAAGGTGAGGGAGCTATACCCTCATCTATTGAACATGTAATCAAGTCTTTTGGTTTCAAAAAGCTTCCCAATGGGGAGGAGTGATTAGGAGTTCATAAATTCTTCTCAAAATTCAAAGTTACAATATTGGGTTAAAACAGCGATGGTTGTGTAGACCCCGTCTTCTCGATTCTAGCGCTATGAATAGTTCGAAAAAATGACGTCATATGAGGGAGATATCGCGTTTTGGTCGAAATTCCAAATAGATAAAATTACAAAATTTTGACCAAGTTTGACTTGGATGCACAGTCAGAAAGGTGGAGGTACCGTCAGCAAAAAGGGAATATTCTTGGAATATTCCTTTCCACCGAGCCAATCTATCGATGACAAGTGTATCAATTCTATTGGTTGAATGAGTTTGGAGGGCCAAATAAAGGGCGCCACATGGCTAGCCATGAGGCTGCCACATGTCCCTCAAATGGCATGGTAAAATTTTGGTTCGGTCCACAGGGCTCAACTGTGAGACCTCCTGTCAGGCACGTGTGTGCTTACCACCGCACTATGCATTAGATCTTAACTCTATATGGTTACAAGTTTGTATTAAAGTTTAACGAGATGGTGTATGTGGGGTTGGCCAGTGGTCCTCGGAAGTTTGGTCAAATTGCAATGTAACTCCAACCATCACGGTTAGCACTAACCTCCAACCCGCAGCTCAAGCTGGAGTTTCGACCATTCGACTGCAGTTATAATCCTTGAGTTCCACCTATCCGATGGTTACATGACCGTGGGGTTTAGGGTTGGCATGTGGCCACCCCAACCATAAACCTTTAATGCAAACAGTTAATTCCGATGGAATTTTGGCAAGTGCGCCTAAAAAAATGGCGGAATATGCTATTTTTTCCCGAGTTAAGTGGAGTTCTCCACTTTTAGTGGATCTTTTCTAGGTGAAATTAGGAAAAAGAGTAGGAGACTCAATTTTTGCCCATTCTGAGTGAATGAAGAGTCATTTTTACTAATTGGAGCATTATGGAGCCATTGGTGTAGAGAAAACAACCATTATATCACTCTAACTAGATTTAATAGAAAAAGTTTGAGCATAATGAAATATGGACATGCCATTGTGGATGAGACTATGTACCTGTATTAGTTTTGACATCCATTTGTACCCTCACCTCTGTAACCTCCATCTATTTTGCCTTGCTTCATTTAGTGCCTTGGGCCCAACTCGAAGGTAGTCAACATTTCCCCTCTTGGATGCTCTTGCCCTTCTATCAAGAATTGTATCTTCTTTGAGCTCATACAGAAATTATGGCGAGAAATCTTCACTAGAAGGTAACTGAACATCACTTCCTTGATCATCGATCAAATGTGGCTCATACAAGTGTAATTTTTCAACATTAACAACTAAATACATTTGCATGTAAGAAGGCAAGTCAAGTTGGAATGCATTGTTACCAACTTGTTTATGATATTTAAAGGACCATAGAGAATGGGTTTGAGCTTTTCACCTTCCCCTTAAATCCTTTCTTTGCTAATGTGCAACCATACCTCATCTCCCTCTTGAAACTTGTGATTAACCCGATGTTTATCATGCCTCTCTTTGTATATGCTTTGAATTTTCTCAAGATGTTCTTGACCTTGTTGGTGTATAATCTGAATTTTCTCAATGAAACTTTAAGCCTTATCAATGTCACTATGGCCATCAATTGCAACATCCTTCCCAAATGTGAATTCTAATGGCGATTTTGGAAAATACCCAAACCATAATTCAAAAGGTGATGTTTGTGTTGAAGAGTGATTTTCCCGGTTGTAAGCGTGATGAATGTAATGTAGTTTTTCATCCCATAGCTTGGGATGTTTGGTGCAATATACTCTCAATAGATGCACAAAAATTCTGTTCACCACCTTGGTTTGTCCACCTGTTTGTGGATGAAAAGTGATAATATTTTTCAACTTTGTGTCCATCATTCTCCATATATTTGACCAAAAATTTCCAATGAACCTGGAATCCCTATCAGTAACAATAGAAGTTGGCAATCCAAAATGAACCCAAACATGTTGAAAATAAATTTCAACAATTTGTTCAACAAAAATGGTTTTCTTACATGACATAAGTATACACATTTTACTGAATCTATTCACAACTACATAAATATAATCATGCTACGTTCTTGACATAGGTAGACCTCCAACAAAGTCCATGAAGACACTCTCCCATGGCCTTAACGGTATCGGTAGTGGCATGTACAATCCAAGCTTCCTATTACTAGACTTACTTGTTGGACACATAGAACAACCTCTTATAGAATGTGACACACTATCTACCATGTGAGGCCAATAACAATACCTCTGTAGATGCGCCATTGTTTTTCTTACCCCAAAGTGTCCAGAAATAAGAGGTGAATGAGTTTCTATCATGACACTTAGCCCCTCTGCTTGTGGTATACACAACTTTCCCAAATGAAACATAAAATTTTTATGCATGTGATAATTGTTTTCTTCAACTTCATTCCCTTCACCCAAACTAGCATACACATATTGAAAATCAATGACATGTGCATATTTTTCTATGTAACTCTCATGTACAACAAAACCAATTTTGATTAAAGTAGATGCACTAATGATTGGTCTTGAAAGCATATCTGCAACTTTATTGAAAATACCTTTCGTGTACCTTATAACCAAGTGAAACTATTGAAGAAATCCCATCCATCTGAATGCAATTTTGTTTGTGACTGCAGGTACTGCAATGGTTGGTGATCGGTATGTATAATAGTCTCTTTACCCATCAAGTAGTGTTTCCACTTCTTGAAAATTTGTACCAACACATATATTTCTTTGTCATATGTAGGATAATTAGTCACAACACCATTAAAATTTTCAGAAAGAAATGTGATAGGCTTACTATGATGCAAAAGTATTGTGCCCATGGCATAATCACTAGTATCAATTTGAATCTCGAATGGATGTCTCAAATTTGGTAATGCAAGGACTTGAGCTGAACTGACTTGTCTTTTAAGTCTTCGAAATATTATTGTTTTTTTCCTCCCCATTGGGAGCCTTTCTTCACACTTGTCACTTCATGCATAGGAGTTGTGATGGAAGAAAATTTAGCAATAAAATTTCTCCAATATTGAGCTGCACCTAAGAAACTTCTTACCTAGGTAACTGTTTTGGGTGTGGGCCAATTCACAGTGGATTCCACTTTAGAAGCATTAATCCCCAATTCTCCTCCTCCTAAAATATTTCCCAAATAGACCAAATAAGTCTTTCCAAACTCACACTTTGACATCTTAAGAAATAATTTCTCCTTCTTCAAAATATCAAGCACTCTATTCACATGCAAGACATGATCTTCTCTTTTTTTGCTGAAATTCAATATGTCATATAAGTAGATAATAAAACATTCATCTAGGAATGGATGCAAAACACTATCCATAACATGCATGAAATTTTTTGGTGAATTACACAAACCAAATGGCATAACTAGCCACTCAGAGAATCCTTGTTTGGTTTTGAATGAAGTTTCCATATATCAATTTATGCAATTCTTACTTGATGATATCCACTTTGTAAATATAACTTAATGAAAAACTTAGCTTCTTTTAGTTCATCGAGAAAATAATCTATTCTTGGGAGAGGGTAAATATTTTTTACCGTAATCTTTTTCAAAGCTCGAAAATCTACACACATGTGCCAAGTCCCATCTTTCTTTGGTATCAAAACTATGGGTGAACCGCATGGTGAGGTGCTTGGCCTTATGATTCCTTTATCCAACATCTCTTTTATTTTCCTCTTTATTTCAACATTCTCCATTTTCAACATGCAATACATACCGATGTTTGGAAGAGGAAAATCTTGCTGCAACTGAATCTCATGTTGAATCTCGCTTTTTGCGGCAATCCTATTGGCTCCTGAAACATCTCATGATGCGAATTATACATCATATAAATATTATTACAACTTAGGATCACATACCTTAAATGATTCATGATTAACATCAGCTTTAGGCTTAATCATAAGAAGAAAAAAATTCTTACTTGAATTTACCAGCCTCTTTACCTGACTAGCATTTACCATAACAATGTTTGTCTTCTAGCGATGTGCTCTAGCAATGAACTCCTTGCCATATTTGAATAAATGATATTTGTTCTCATGGCGATGGAATATCACTTTCCTATCATACAAGTAAGGAATCCCTAATACAATACCAGTGATGTCAAGCGGAAGCACATCTAATTCAACTGTGTCAACAAAATTTGTATTGATTGCAAACCACAATATACATTTCTTTGAAACCTGTAGATTTGCATCCTTACAAATCCAACCCAATGGATATGTTTTTTGATGTGGTATGGTCTCAAGGTTAAGTTTCTTGACCAAATATTCAGAGATTAAGTTTGCTTGTGACCCACAATCAAACAATGTGTCAACCTTGGTATGCTTGTATATGACCCTCACATGAAACAATTCTATTCTTTCTTCTTCATTTGGAATGTTTATGTGACAGTTTGATGTACTAGTACTAGGTTTAGTTTTAATTTATTTTCTCTTCATTTTCTTCAATCCCATTGTTGTAATATTAGAATCATCACCTGAATCAGATCCTAAATCATGTTGAGCTGTAGAAACAATTCTTTTTTTCCATTTGTTATTTGGTTTCTTTGGTCTCAATTCAGGATGTAATTTCCAACAATTAGTTTCATTATGGCCTTCATTTGAATAATGTTTACAAACCACTTTTTCTCCCTCTTTCTTAATAGATGAATTATTTTTGTTTTTACTTTTTTAGGTCTTCTCTTTGGCTTTACCCTTAAAATTTTTCTTTCTACCCTCTTCAGATATGTTCTTCCCTCTAGCTTCTAGATGTGTGGCCTGCACACATACTTCATCTAGACTGGTGGGGTTAAACATGAGAATAGTATGTTTTAGGTAGCTATGTAAGCCTCCTCTGTAATTGAGCAAAGTATCTTGTCTCTGCAAATCTACCCCTAATAAGAAAGCTCTTCTCCTAAATTATTGGGTGTATTCTTGCACATTGTGTCCCTTTAATTGCCTAAAATTTTTCCAGTTCATTATGGCTTTCTGTATATGAGTTAATGGATAAAACGGTTGTTTTATAGCAGTAATGAAATATGAGCATGATAGAATAATTTTACCATGCTTCTTGATTTCCTCCTTTGTCTTAAAGTTTTTGGATTCTCAAATAGAACTCCAATTGCCTAATCCAATTATCAAGCTTTTCTGCTTTGACTTCACCATTAAACATTGACAATTCAAACTTAACATCAAGTTTTAAAAAATGACTTTTACGAGTGTTATTTAACTTTTGTGGTTGATGTACTGAAGAAGAAGTAGAGGATGATGATGATGATGAGGTTGAGGATGATGGCTCTCCATTGCCTCCATTTCCTCCATTTCTCTTCTTTGACTTATCTTCATCATGGTGACCTCCTGAAGATCCTTGTTCTTCCTTCTGAAGTTTATATCCTTCTCCTTCAAGTCTCTCATTCCTTTCTTGATAAAGGATTCTAACCATCTCAGTCATGTCAAGAAATGGTTTCCTGAACACTCTTTCTTCCTCCTTGGGATCAACTTCTCCATTGCTTTCTCCATCTTCTTGAGGCATTCTTAATGGAAATTTTGATTCTTTAGGAGGTCAACTAGGTGGTGGATATTGTGGCAATATTGCTCTCCTTTGTTGCGGCTCCCTTTCAGACCCTTCTGCTTCCACCAATTTTCCTTCTTCTCTTTTGAGCTTGAACCTTGTAAGCATCTAAAAATTGCAAACAATTAAACATTTATTTTCAAAAAACAACACTAGAAAATAAACTCTAGCTCTGATACCATTATGATCTAAAAGGAATGTATTAATTTTGTTGTGTTAAGTGTCTTTTTAATTTATAAACATGTGCATATTCAGTTCATTAGTTTGCATATGGATTGAGGTGTTTTTCCATGAATTGAAGATGATTTTAGGTGAATTAGAAGCGTAAATCAAGCTTAAATAGCACTGAATAGTAGTGAGAAACAGAGAAATAAGTCACCACATGAAATTTACACAACAGGCATGATAAAGTAGTTCACCCCTCGTGGGCTACATATGTTGGTCCAGCTCCCAATGGCATGTACATATTTCATTATGCTCAAAATTTTCCTATTACATGTAGTTACAATTATTCAATGGTTGTTTTCTCTACACCAATGGCACCATAATTCTACAATTAGTCAAAAATGACTCTTCATTCACTCAGAATGGGCGAAAATTGAGTCTCCTACTGTTTTTCCCAGTTTCACCTTGAAAAGATCCACTAAAAGTGGAGAACTCCACTTAGCTGGAGATAAAATAGCACATTCCACTATTTATTTAGGCGCGATTGCCAAACTTCCACCGGAATTAACTATTTTCATTAAGGGTTTATGTTTGGGGTGGCCACATGCCAACACTAAACCTCGCGGTCATGTAACCATCGGATAGGTGGAACCCAAAGATTATAACTACAGTCGAATGGTCGGAACTCCAATTTGAGCTGCAGGTTTGAGGTTAGTGCTAACCATGATGTTTGGAGTTACGTTGCAATGTGACTAAATTTCTGGGGACTGCTGGCGAGTTGGGACCACCGGTGGCTCCCAACCCCCCATACACCATCTCATTAAACTTTAATAAAAACATGTAACCCTATAGAGTTATAATCTAATGCGTAGCGCGAGTCATAAGACACATGCATGCCTGGCAGGAGGTCTCAAGGTCGAACCCTGTAGACCCAACCAGAATTTTACCATGCCATTTTAGGGACATGTGGTAGCCTAGGGCTATCCACGTGGCACCCTTTAATTGGCCCTCTAAACTCATTCAACCAATAGAATTGAGACACTTTTCATCCATAGATTGGCTTGGTGGAAAGGAATATTCAGAGAATATTCCCTTTTTGTTGATTGTACCTCCACCTTGCCGACTGTGCATCCAACTCAAACTTGGTCAAACTATCGCAATTTTACATGTTTGGCATTTCGATCAGAACATGATATATCCCTCATACGGCATCGTTTTTTCAAACCATTCTTGGCACCAGAATCAAGAAGATGAGATCTACGTAACCATCCTAGTTTTAACCCATTCATGTAACTTTGAATTTTGAGCAAAATTTATGAACTCCTGATCAATTAGACATGAACTGGATCCACACACTAACAAAGTATGCTAAATCTTCTTTAGTTTTAGTTATATATACCAGAATACCAACTAATTGTCTATACAAAGTGGCATCCACCTCCTTAGAGCCATTGTTACTGCATAACATTATATTTTGAGGTAAACATGTTGATTGTTTCTTACACTGCTTCGTCCTGAACCTTGTGAAAATATTTCTGACGTACTTCCCTTGAGTAAGAAAATTATGTCAAGAGACTCTCCATACTTCCAGACCCAAGCAATAATGCAGACTTCTGAGATCTTTCATTTAAAAAACTTGTGACGTCTACAATTTGATTTATTTGATCAAAGTATCTTCATTACCTGTTATAATCATATCATTTACATACAAAGAAATCAAAATAATCTTCCTCTATTTATCATACACGATATACATATTTGGATTATTCATGCTCCTATGAAAACCATGCTCTAAAAATAATGAATAAATCTTCTCATACGAAGACCTAGGTGCTTATTTTAAACCATATACTGCCTTTTTCAAACTACACATGAGATGTTCCTCCCCATCTTTGATGAACCCTTCAGGCTGGACTAAATAAATCTCTTCCTTTAAATCACCATTCAGAAATTAAAACTTAACATCTAGCTGATGTAGCTACCACTAATATTTTGTTGCTAATGAAATTAAAATTCTAATTGTATTCAGTTTTGGCTAGATGAGAAAAGTTTTCTTTAAATTCTATTCCCTCTTGCTGCGAATAAAATTTTTCTACTAGTATAGCTTTAAACTTTTCTATATTCCCATCTGCATTAACTTTAGGTTTGTAAATCCACTGACAACCTATGGGTTTTTTTCATTCAGGCAGTTCTACTAGATCCCAAGTATGGTTTCTAATAATTTATTCTATTTATTCATTCATTGCAACCCTCCATTCATCAGATTTACTTGCTTATTTATAGTTTGCGGGCTCTATAATATTTAAAATGTTTGACATTAAAGTATAGTCTTTCAATTTCGCTAGTAATTGAGTTTGCTTACCTGATCTTCTCGGTAAAGGACTCACCTCAAATATGTCTGCTTCAGACATGTTCAGGCTTGCCTTGTTGACTACATCACCTGTTTCTTCATGTTTCTGCTCATGCTGCTGGTTATCCTCACTTCTTTCTTCCATAAATAATGGACCGTGCCATTGTTTATGAGTGTCTTCTTTTCCTTCCTGAATCTGATCATGAAATATAACATCTCAACTTGCAAATATTTTATGAGTCACAGGTTTAAACAACTTGTAGGCTTTAAAATCAGTGCAATATCCTACAAATATACATTTCATGGCCTTAGGAACTAACTTATTTCTATCCTCCTTGGGTATATGGGAAAAGGATTTTGACCCAAAAACTCTTAGATGACTCACTGCTGGTTTAAATCCGTAAAATTCTTCAAACAGAGTATTAAAGTTAAGACATTTACTAGGAATCCTATTATTTAAATAAACAACAATGTTAATAGCTTCAGCCCAAAAACTATTTTATAGACCCTTACCTTGAAGCATACTTCATACGCATTCCACTGGGGTCCTGTTCTTTCGTTCTGCAACTCCATTTTGCTGTGGAGTCTGTGGCACTGTGAATTGTTGAACAATCCCATGACATTTGAAAATATTCATGAACTCACCCAACCTGTATTATCCTCCTTGATCAGAGCGGAGAATTTTTATGAATTTCCATATCGGCTTCTCCACCAGAGTCGTAAATTTTTGAAAACATTGAAAAGTACGACTATTTTTACTTAAAAATATATATCTAAGAGAATATAGTGTAGTCGTCAGTAAATAGTAGAAAATAATGTGCACCACCTAGCAACCTAGTCTGCATAGGTCCGCATATGTATGGATGCACCAACTCTAGAATATCTCTTTCCTTCCTATCACCATGCAAAGGAAATTATTCTCTATGAATTTTTCCTAATGCACATCCATCACAATCTAACTGAACACTATGAAAGGCAGGGATTCCATCAACCATACCTTTTATTTGAGGTAGAATGAGGTATTGTAAGTTAAGGTGACCGAATCTGTGGTGCCATAGATTTTTGGTTGTCAACCCTATTGAAACCAAGGCTTCACGTGGCATGCTCTTGACATTCAATCATTACAAGCTCCCCACACACACTCTTGATGCAACTGGTTCCATATTTCTATCCTTTATGACACATTATGTCTTGAAGAATTCAACTTGCAGGTCCTAATAAATTATCATTGATACAGAGATTAAGTTCTTCTTAATCCCAAACAGATACATCACATTCTTAATATGTTTGATGTTACCTCTAGGAAACATTATATGAATATCACCATACCCTTTGATCTCATTTATATGGGTTAAATTAAGCTTACCGTTAACCAAGACCTTTCACTTAGGCTGATGTGTTAGAATTGCATTAATCAAAGTATTAATGAACATAAATGAACAACTGTATGTTGTAAATAAGAGGAACATAACATGTCAAGATCACCAATCATAAGAGGACATTGTTTGATAACGAAATTCATTTACGAGGGATACATCTCTGGGCCATAGTGTCAATATGGTGTAGGCCACTACATTAAGTGTCGTAAGGAGTGAAGATGTACATGGATGCATTTTATCTAACATACAAGGAAAATTCCCTCACACGGGAGTGGCTATACCTCTGTACGAGATGTTCCACTACAGAACTCGCATGCATTAAAAGGACTCCTATCAATATGACAATAGCTCACACATAAAAACTATGAGTATCCTACCAACATGGAAAACAAGGGATCTCCAATGACATACGTGTCACAATGATTATCCTGACAACATGGCATCAAAGGGATAAAAAAAATAATACATTTCCATGACATAAAGTACATCAATAAAAAAACAACACAAGATCCCACAAGTCATAAATCAACAGGCATCTGTACAACACTATGCATCTCAGGGACAAAGAAGTACATGAAATAAACACATCATATACCTCACACTAAACATGACTGAAGAATGGGTTTTTGCACTACTGGATCTAAAATCACCATCACAATCGTGGCATCGAAAGATGTGAAATCGACTGCTCAGTCACTGAAAGCTAACACTTGCAACTTCACTTGAAAAAGTGGCCGAAAGATAAAAATCGCAGATCAAGAATTCTGAATGCGCCATCAGATTTGTGGCTTCGAATAGTCCGAAATCAACTGTCCATTTTCTGAATTCTAAGAAAGTGAAATTTTGGGGCAAAAAGGAATCTTTTAGATTCCCCATATATTCCTCCAAGATGCTGCTCCATGGATGGACTGGAATTTTACAACTCAAAAGGTGAATTTGGCCTCACCATTGCGTTCCCTGTAAAAAATCATGAAAAATGACTGTAAACTTGACTATATTACGACATGGAGAAAAATTACCTCCCTGGGAAACTTTCAAGGCTCATTGTTCCACTCCCTGTTTCTGGGCCTGCTCATGGTTCCACCTGCAAATTTCCTTGATCCGCATGTGCACTCCTGCTCTATTCTAGCCTGGGCGAACTTGCGAAATGAGGTTTAAATACAATTTCCTAGGCATAGCTAACTAAGTGTGCTAGTTAGCATAATGGTATGTTGGGTAGTCCGTTGTAGGGAGGTTGGGGGGACAAATCCTGACCCGTCCAAAAATTCACATATCCATTCTAAAAAATAACAAAAAAAAATTAAATGTGGTGGTCGGGTCCGCATTGGGTGGCTTTCCCCTAAACCTTTTCCTGTTGCATATGGTATATGTTTTAAAACTAAAACATATGGATTCATATGGTTGGCTTTTAATGGGGGGTGACCGCGTGGGTGGGGTTGACAACCAATTAATCATGGGTTCAACTCAAACTTATGTAATTTTTAACATACTTATGTTACGTATGGTGGTAACGTGTGGTTGGGGTGGTGAGGGTGGTGGCACACCACCCCCCTATTTTAATAAATTTTTATTTTCTATTTTTTTTAAACTAATGATACAAGTTTAAAATTTTCAGTTTTAAGCCGAAGGAGTCTTTTTAAAGATGCCATAATTTTTCCTAGAATCTGGCTAGAGTTGGCTGGAATCTGATGGCCATAAAAGTGTGAAATTGTGCCTTCCTTAAGTCTGCCACCTCATCAAGTCAATGACTTCTTCTAAATTTTTCATGCAGGCTTGGTTTGATGAATCTTTCACACCATTGCAATCAGGGCGAAGAGCTCTTCAACCTGAACCTGGTTCAAGAGCAATCAAAACACTTTGACATGTCATCTTCCCTCAACCCTCTTTGTCATATGTCTGTCTGTGGAGACACATGGATCACTCACAGCCTCTATCATCTCCTAGATAACTTTTATATCTGCAAGAGGTTTCTTCAAAAAACTCAAACCAATTTCTCTTACTTTTCATATGTGAGGATGCGCCAAATTCAACGTACCATATGTCGTCCTGATCTTCCTCAGAAGTTGAAAGAGCACAATCAGCTACAAACAATCAAAGATCAGGACTTTGACCTTTATCAACAAAATATCATGTGTGCTTACTCTATTTATTCCTGGTCTCATCTATCTGCCTCTTGAAGAAGAACTTATCTTGATGAGCATTTTTCCCATAGTAAAAGAATTTAATGCCAGAAAAATGTTTTTCCGACATAACTCTAAATGGTCTCTTTTGGAAAGTGCTTCCGCCTTTCTATTGCTACTGTGGCTATTTCCCTTTGTACGGATTTTTCTTCCCCATCAGCGCAAGATCAACACTGTGAGGTATCAAATTCTGCGGCAACTCTTCTTCTTGTAATAAAATTCCCGTCAATTCTTTAAATTCAGGGGCTTTATCTCGTGCTTCCAAGCCTGTGATGAACAAATGATATTCATCCTTCATTATGTTCAACGTGATTGTGACTAGATCGAAATCAGACTCCTCCTCCTCGATGTCACCCAATCTGTCCTTCAGGTCTTTAACCCTTGCAATGAATTGAGCAACGGATTCATTCTCCTCCATCCTCATTGAAAACAATTTTCCCTTGAGTGACAAGATGCGATTTATGTTTTGTGTCTGGTATAAGTTCTTGAGCATTGTCCAAATCTCAGTGGAATAATTTCCATCTATTATGTGTGGATTAATATTTTCTTTAAAAAACATATTCATCAGGAATTTTTCCTTGTTCTCCCTTTTATCCTGGTCTTGTATAAGTGTGGTCGTCCATGTTACAATATTCAGTTTTTTCTCATCAGTACTAAAAATCGATCGTCCATTTTCTCCCCAAAGAAGTGTTTGTAGCCTCAATTTCCAATTGGTATAACTAGAACCATCGAGTTTGGTAAACTCGTTGAGATATGTTTATGTAAATTTATTCATAATGGACTAATCACATTGTTGATCTTAAGATTAATTCTAACCTATTGAATAATTACAAGCTACACTAAAAAAAAATGTATACATATGAGAACCTAATCGCAGATTTGCGAGTGATCTGGCACAATCTCTGTGACTAAAACTCATATACACCACTGGTTTGATGAGCTGTTGTGTTTTCGACTTAGATCCACCATAGACTGGGAAATCCCATGTGAAAAACCAACAAAAGATGTGTCTGCGACTTATATCCACCACAAATGGGGAAATCCCATGTGTAGATCCAATAAAAGGATGTGTCTACGACTTAGATCCACTGTAAATGGGCATATCCGATATGTAGAACCAAAAAAAAGAGTCAGCACTCTTCTGTGAAGAAAAATTGTGCCGGTAAAAGGAATTATCTATGTAAATCCAAATCCACCTGGGTATTGCCCAAGAAACAATTCTTATTTCCCAAACACAAGCGTTGATTACATCAGTCGACATGACTGTCATGCAAAAAACCACGCTGACCCGCCTTGTGCTTAGAAAAAAATTATGAGTCCCTATGAGGAACTGTGTTCCTTTTGTGAGTGAGGTGTTTTTTGTAGTCCAACTACTCCTCTGTGAGCATTGAAGCTCCTGTGTACACCATAGCCACGAAGGCTATATAGACGTGAAGGCTCTATTGCCGCGAGGGCTCGGTAGCCACTTAGGGCTCTAAGGAAATCAGGGTCACCCGGTCTGAGCTCTAAATTCATGGAAAATTTTAGGGGCTAATATTCGTAGGTGGGCTAATTTTCCATGGTTTTAAAAAAAAAAAGATTCGCCAATTTCCATTTTTTTGTAAAAATAATTCGCCCAAATTTTACAATATAAAATTATTTTACCTTAAAAATAGCCAACCTTATATAGACACTATATATAAAATCATTATAAGTTTGTATAATTTTACAATTACATCAATAAAATTTTATAGTTCACATATTAGGGACTAGTGAAATTCGCCAACATTTTAAACTTCAAGATAATTTTCCATCCTTAAAATTATCCCTGGCTCTAATACCATGATAAAAACTAAATTGAATAGAAAGGGAAGCTCTCATGTGAGCACTGACCTAGAGAATGTACACAAAATGGAGAGTACACTCTAAATTCATTAACTAAATGATACAACTATAAGTACATCAAAAAAGAGTATGAAGTTACAACAGTGTCACCATTTCTCCATTAATACAAAATAATATTAATTATTTTCAACTAACTATAGAGAATAGAAGTCAGAGCCACATTTTTAGCACTCCAAAGTTTACAAAAAAGTGACCATCTACTATATTTTTAAAAACCATTCACTTTATTGGTGAAGGATGCTTGGAACCTTCATTGATACCAGTCTCATATAATAGAGGAAGCCAAACTAAAAATAACTTAGAAGAATGTACCACACACAACATACTTGAGCTATGGTTCTGTCACTCAATTTATTTATCTAATTGCTTAAGCCTACATGATTAAATAAAATAAAAGCCACTAACAATTTATGTGTTAACGTTAGCTCAAACATGTATGATTGAAAATTCCTAAATTTAGAAAAAATGTAAGTTGTCATAAACCATTAACAAACTAGGACATTTATCCTTCGAATGCTAATACAAGTTTTCACTTGCATAATTATTTAGGATTGGTATGCCTAGACACTATTGAGATCATGATGTCCCTTGAGGAAGAAACTAGGTGGTGGTTAAAGATCCTAGGAACCCATATTTGATTCTAGACCATCTAATGTAGCATTATATTTGTACTTTGCACAGTCGATAGTACTCATTTCTAAGGTATGTAGAGGTTACAATGATGACATGATTATATATAAGAGGTCTTACAAAAGGTTCATATAAACATGGAATATGGACTTTGCATTGGATTTCCTAGGCTGAAACATTGGGATGACACATGCAAATAATTAACATGGTTTAGATCATCCACAATATGTGAATGTATTTTTTGAAATTGATGATAACATATGGGTTAGTGGTGAGAATAATATCACATCTATGGAGGATACAAATATTCCTATAAAACATTATTTTTCAATTCTCATTGCCAATATTTTTGACAAAAGAAACATCAAATACCTTCGTTAGCGTCGGGTTTAGAGTTGGTGGTCCTAATGCAACTATTGTAACCTATCAGAGTGGTGGAGGTGATGTTTCTACTTTGCAAGGCTTTGTGATGATGGTAATATAAGTCACAGTCATGTGCTTAGATCAAGTACAGATAAATATATTTTTTTTAGGTAGCAACCCCATGTGGAATGAGTTGCGTGTTTTCATTATAACTTTGGGAATTTTTTATCTTGGATTAAATGTAATGGACACTATAAGTTAGAAAAGGATGACTTTGTGGGAGAAGAAATAATTCCATTTAGGGATGTATTCCTTGAAGGAAATATTTTAATATCTATGTATCACCTCCCTTCAAGATCCATGCAATAAGTTGTCCCATTGTAAATTAATATTTTATTCCACATCAGTCCCAAACTATATTTCTTTGAGATTATAAAACATGAAATGACATTTTTCTTGGAGTTTCAAGTATTTGAAGGTGCACAACTTGTGGTTAAATTACGTGAGGACATGAGAAAGGTTACCACTTAGAAAGAACAACACCCATGTTCCTAATTGAGCAAGACACAAATGAATTCTATAAAGGAATATTATATAAGTAAAGTTACAACCCATACACATGATTACACAAGCTATAAATGTCTTGAATAAAGTAATATTTCAAAAAGAAAGTTATGTTTTTAGCTCACGGATGGGCTAGAGACTACGATGTCAATGTTCACAATGCAAATCTATGGGGCAACATTATCAAATATTATTGTCTATGACATGTTGAACAGTAACTACCAAGAATGTTCATTGAATTGATGAAGGTAGTGATTTAAAATCCATTATGTCATTAGAAATTTCTAAACCATGATCTTCACATATATTTTGTTTAAACTAGTCAATGTTAATCAAGTGATATTCTAAAAGTTCTTAGAGTGATCATGTGAAATTTTTATTGTTAAACATATATTGAGTCTAATTAAGAAATCATCATGGTGAGAAAGGACATGAAATTATTTTGTAAATGTTAAGAATTTTTGGTATCACGTAATCATGTAGCATGTGTTATTCATATTCTAAAGGAGGAAGTGACATCAACTTGTGGAATCAAACACTCACATACGTATAAGGGCAGGAACTGGACTCATATCTATGTTTTTGATGAAATGAAATAGTTTTAAATTGAATAAGAGAATGTGAGGGACCATGTAACAGAGAGTTTAATATGCCTATTAACCACATATGTTAAAAGGATTCCTAGAGATCCAGTTAATACAATGGATGACACCCATGTGTATCGTTAGATAAATTTATTTTTAAATGATCATCGATGATAAATAGTTTGCACGAAGAAACACATTTTTTTTGTATCCACGTATAAGAGGAAGAAGAAGATATCCCATAGTGAAGAAAGTCCAAGTGAAGATGTAAAATAACATACCAATTGGTTCTAATGGATGTCGAAGTATTGTGATGGTAATGAAGATGGGAACAAAGGTTGCTAGTTATGGAAATAGTGGAAATGGGATGAAGATGTACAATGAAGGTGAAGTTTATGAGAGTGTTTTAGAATAATGTGAGTCACACATTGTGATTGTAAGAAAATATATTGCATCATGCTCAAGTTAACGTACTATTCTTAAAAATATTTGAGTATGTATCTAGTATCTCCACAAATGGATTTTGATAGAGGAAAGCTTATGGTTAGTTAGAAACCACTTTGTGTTATGTTTTTTTTCATCCAAAACCACTTGATAGATTATTCACAGAAGCCATCTCACGATGTGATAAATAAATGCATGTTTGCAAGATATAGGGAGCATATGGAGTAGGATTCATGTAGAGTGTTGTTCCTTTGGAGTGTAATGTAGGAGAATCGGGAGCATGGTTGAGGGAAAGCAAGGAAAACCTAGGTCGTGCTTGAGGGTAAGATGAAAAAATTCATAGCATGTTTGAGGTTAGGCCAAGAGAAACCATAACAATGTTGAGTGCAATTTTATAAACACAATATATTTATGGGTATGTTGAGAGAACCTATGATCATGATGATATTGATATAGTGGGATTTGAAGATATAAGTATGTGTATGAATATATCATAGTTGAATGAATCATGTATTAGAAGGACAACCTAGTAGTTGCAGTGACTAGCTACCAATGGATTGCAGTGGATAGTTGTTCTTTTATATGAACATCAAATTTTTGATAATGTTTATAAATGCTAGGTTGGGCCATGGATAGGATTTTATAATCAAGAGGTTCTTTAATTCATATTGCATCATATTCTTTTTATCAAAAATATTGGTGCAACCTCAGCTAATTGATATTAAGACAAGTATTTGTTAAGGGGAAATGTTAGACTATGTAACTCCTACTTGTCTTAGGTGTGGCTTTTTGTTTTAGAAGAGACCCTATTCCTAGTCTTTAGGATATTGTTGGAACTAAGGCCTTCAGATATTTTCTCCAAAATGATTGAGCAGAGGGGCCTATTCTACAATCCATTAGGAATGGATGTGTAATTTTGTTCATTCGTTCTCAACTGGGAGTTGACATGTCTCCCTTAAAACAAATACATTTTCAGTTATTATAAAAACGTAAATGAGTATATATATTTGGTTAGTTTTGATAAAATCATTATAAAACATTATTAATTTCATTCTCATTGTGCTCACTTGGTTCACTGATATTTCACTTTCACTCTTAGGGTAATAAATAAGATATTCCATATCTATATTAAATAATATAATTTTATATAACTTAACATACATAAAGTAATTAAAAAAAAATACTTATATTTCCCTTTTAAGTATGTCAACTTAGAAATTAAATCAAGTGTTTGAATATCAATATTAACTAATATGTTTCAATATGAACTCTTTATATATATATATATATATATATATATGTTAATTCTTATGATAGTAAAATATTTCAATGCTCAAAATGGAAAAGCAATTAAAGATAAAGTTACTTATGCTTGATATAGAGAGAAATTATCACTATACATCCATTTTAGTCATTGATTTTTCAAATACTAAAAAATTATTAAATCTTCTAATATGTAATTTTTTTTTCAGATTTTACAATCTAAATGATGTGTTGTATAAATTAAATTTGATCCATCTCAGCTCTATAAATTCGAATTAAGATATATTTATACTGATATATCCTATATTAATATATGGTAGAGAGATTTAATCTTCATAAATCGTTAGTTAAAATATATTTATGCTAGTATTTCTTGTATTAAATGTATGGTCGAGAAATTTTATCTCCGTAAATCTGTAGTTAAATATACATTTATACTGGTATTTCCTATATTGATGTATCGTCGAGAAATTTAATCGACCAATTTATTGTGAGATGAAAAAAAAATTCGCATTTTGAAAGATATATTTATACTGGTATTTTCTATATTGATGTATGGTCGAGAAATTTAATCAACCAATTTATTGTGAGATGAAGAAAGATTCTCTATTTAAAAAAAAAAAAATCATTTATTTGATATTTAAAGATATTAAATGTGAACGTATCTAGATATCATTAGTAGGATAGTTTTTTTTTTTTTAATTTCCATCTTTATAAAACCTGAAATGGAAAACAAAAAATACCTACTTAATATTTATAAAAATAAATAGTTCCAATATGATTCTCTTATTAAAAATATATAATTATATTACAAATGCATATTTCTTATACATATACTAAACTTGAAATACTTTTAGTTAACAAAGTATTTGTATATAGTAGATAACATACTATATTAAAAATTTATTTAATATTTTTTATTTAAGTAAGAATAAATTTTACTTATAATGAGTTAATATAGATTCATAATGATCTGCAATGTGTAACACTACTCAATAAAATGTATATATTTTAATCATTTTTATTGCACATACTTGGTAAATCATGGGCTAAGTGGAATGTTGTGAAACCAACTCCAAAAATAGAAGAAAAAAGATATCAACACCTTAGAAATAAGCCACTTCGAGGGGGCAACCTCCAATACGTTACATGAATGAACAATTCTTGAATGATACAAATTACAAAAACTCCTTTCTATATATAAGATTCCATGGGGCCACAATGTAATCCTAGCCAACCTAACAATAATAATTTAAGGGCACAATAATAACAATATGGGGGTTACAGGGATACAATAATAACAATAAGGGGGTTACACTAACAACAATAAGGGACTATACTAGTAATATAGGGACCTAACATGCCCCTCTCCTTCAAAAAAGTGTTGTCCTCAATGCTTGAGTGGCTCTGGGTGCTTCTGTATAAAATTATCATCCTCCCATGTAGAATCTTCAGTGGGTAAGTTCTTCCACTTGATGAGATACTCTGAAATTGATCGATTCCGTAGTTGTCGAGTTCTTGTTTCCATGACCGCTTCTGGTTCCAATATGATTTTTTCTTCCTCATCAAGTTCTGGCAATATTGTTTGAACTGGAAGATTTTCACCTATAACCTTCTTTAAGCATGAAACATGGAAAACTGGATGTACTCGCGAAGAAGCAGGAAGCTCCAATTTGTATGCCATAGTACCAATCTTTTGCAACAACTTGTAAGGACCATAGTACTTTGGCGATAATTTATTATCCTTCTTAGCTTGCTTGAGGGACATTTGTTTGTATGGTTGTAGCTGTAAAAATACCCAATCTCCTACATCAAAACTTCTCTCACTGCGATGTTGATCTGCCTGTTGTTTCATTCGGTTTTGTGCCAAATTCAGGCTATCCTTTAAGAGTTGGAGAACTTCTTACTGATGCTTGATGTGATATTCCACTGCTTGAACCTTCGAACTTTCTCTTAAATATGATGTGATGGATGGTGGATGATATCCATAAAGTGCCATAAATGGGGTCATTTTTGCTGCAGTATGGAAGGAAGTGTTATACCACCATTCAGCGAGAGGTAACCACTTGACTCATTGTGTTTGTTTATCAGATACAAAGCAACGAAGATATCCTTCCAAACATTTATTTACTATCTCCGTTTGACCATCAGATTGAGGATGATAAGATGAGCTATGAGCTAATTGAGTACCCAAACAAGAAAATAACTCCATCCAAAAATTTCCAGTAAAAATGAGATCTCTGTCGCTCACAATAACCCTTGGGTTTCCATGTAGCTTTTGAATTGTGTCCATAAATGTGGTAGCAACTGTACTTGCTTTAAATGGATGAGATAATGCACAAAAGTGTGCATACTTGGTAAGTCTATCAACTACCACCATGATGACACTCTTTCCTTCGGACTTAGGTAAACCTGTGATAAAATCCATTGAAATCTCCTCCCAACGTTGACTCGGAATGGATAAAGGTTGTAGAAGTCCTGGGGTCTTAATTGTTTCCACTTTATTCTGTTGGCAAACCAAACATTCCGCCACAAACTTTTGAATATCAGATTTAAGGCCATCTCAAGAAAATTCTTTCTTCACCCTGTGGTAAGTTTTTAAAAATCCTGAGTGTCCTCCTAAAGGAGAAGTGTGCAATTCCAGAAGAATCTTTTGTTTTAGATGGGAATTCTTACAAATATATAAGCGATATTTGTACCATAAGGAATCATTTTTCCAACTAAATGTATCAGATGTACTAGGATCTTGCTGCAACTTTTGAATGAGTGTCCATACATATTTTTCCTTCTTCCATTCATCTCTTGCTTCGGTTATCCAATGTGGTTGGATAATAGAAATGGCACAAAGCAATGCTTCCACCTCTTCATTCTTTCTTGAGAGTGCATCTGCAACAACATTAAGCTTTCCTTTTTTGTAGATTATTTCAAAGTCATAACCCAACACCTTTGTGACCCATTTTTGCTGCTCTTCTGAAGATAGTCTTTGTTCCAAAAAGTGTTTAAGACTATCATGATCAGTTTTTACCTTGAAGTGTCTTCCCGTTAGGTAAGTTCGCCATTTCTTTAGTGCATGCAGTATTGCTAACATTTCCTTCTCATAAATAGGTTTTTGTAAATACTTTCCTTTGATTGGACGGCTTTCAAAAGCAATGGGTCTTCCTTCCTGCATTAAAACTGCACCAATTCCATTTCCTGAGGCATCACATTCCACAATAAAGGTTTTTGTGAAGTCTGGCATAGCTAGGACCGGTGCTAGGCACATTTCTTCTTTAAGATGTTCAAAGGCCTTAGTTGCTTCAGGAGTCCATGAAAATGCATCTTTCTTCAATAATGTTGTTAGAGGTGCTGCTATTCTCTCATAATTCTTAACAAACTTGCGATAATACCCTGTTAACCCGAGAAATCCTCGCAACTGCTTTATGGTTGTGGGGACTTTCCATTCATTAATGGCTTTAATTTTGTTAGGGTCTACCTTAACACCCTCGTGAGATACAATATGACCCAGATATTCCACCTCTTGTACTCCAAAGAAACATTTGGATGTTTTTGCATATAATTATTTCTCCTCCAATAGTTTGAGCACCCTGTCAACATGTTGAACATAATCCTTCCAAGACCTGTTGTAGATTAGTATATCATCAAAAAATACTAGCACAAATTTTCTAAGGAAGGGTTTGAAAATGGAATTCATCAACCCTTGAAATGTAGAAGGTGCATTGGTAAGGCCAAAAGGCATGACCAAAAATTCATAATGACCCTCATGAGTTTGAAATGATGTTTTTGGAATATCTTCAGTCATCATTCTAATTTGATGATATCCTGAACGAAGATCCAACTTGGTAAAATAAATTGCTCCATGTAATTCATCCAATAATTCATCAATCACAGGAATGGGAAATTTATCTTTAATGGTGAGCTTATTAAGATCCTTATAATCTGGAAACATGTGCCATGATCCATCTTTCTTGTGTACCAATACTACGGGATCAAAGAAAGAACTTTAACTAGGTTGAGTTATACCAACCTCTAACATTTATGCAATCATACGTTCAATTTCTCTCTTTTGGACATAAGGATATCTATAAGGCCTAATGTTTGGAGGAACACTTCCTGGAATCAAATGAATAGCATTATAATGATCACGAATAGGTGGGAGTCCTTTGGGAGTTTCAAGCACCTTGGAATGATTGTCCAAGAATTTTTGGAGATCTGCAAAAATATATGATTTTGATGTTGGAACTTCTAGTGAGCATAATTGTGTAATTACGCCTCGTTGCTCTTTCTTTAGAAGCTTGTAATGACATTAGAGCTTATTATATTTCCTGGATTCCCTCCAATACCCCGTAATTCGACTTCCTTTCCTTCTGAAAAAAATTTCAAGAACATTTCTTGAAAATTAAAAGCTACCATCCCCAAAGATTGTAACCATTGTATTCCTAGTACAACATCAACACCTCTCATAGGAATGGAAAGAATTGGAATATTAAATGCATATTCCCTCATGATTAGCTTGATATTATGGCATTTTCTAAAGAAAATTATAGTTCCTCCATTTGCAACCATCACTTGACATTCTGGTGCTGGGTATAGGAAACAATTCAATTCCTTGGCTACCTTACAATGAATAAAATTTTGGGTACTACCTGAATCAATCAGCAGTATTACCTTTTTCTTCTTGATATGTCCTTCTATCTTGAGAGTTTGAGGAGTGGTAATTCCTACCAATGCATTACATAATATGCTCGGACTCATTTCTTCATCTTCTAGGGTTAGTTTCTGGTGTATATCCTCTTCTTTTGAAGATTCTTGTTCATTTTCTTCTTCCTCTTCACAATCTATGTAAAATAATTTCTTCTCAGCACACTTATGACCTTTAGTGTATTTTCTATCACAACTGTAGCAAAGCCATTTTTCTATTTTTTCTTCCAATTTTTTTGGTGTCAACCTTGTAGGTTGTGGAAATCTAGGAGTAGCAACACTTTCATCTTTATAGAAGTGAGTGGCATGCTTCCTTGTCGCCATAATTTTACATTCAATTTTTCTTTCCAACCTGAATGCCTTCTCCAATGAATGAGGTTCCAAAATGTGACCTTCATGTTGGATGTTATCCTTTAAAGTACCTATGAAGAGATCAATCCTATGTTCCTTCTGAATATCAGTTACCCTTATATTCAATTTTTGGAAGTCCTCAATGTGCTCCGCCACTGAACCCATTTGTTTGAGATTTATCAATTGGCTAAAGAAGGTGTTGCTCTTTGTATCCTCATAACGTGCTATCATTTCCTCCATAAAAATTGACCAAGTGACAATTTTTTTATGGGAGCGAAGCCATCGATACCATACAAATGTATTTTGTTCTAAATGTAAAGTTGCAATGCGTACCTTTTGTGTGTCTTACACATTATTGAGATCAAAATATTGCTCCATATATAGTATCCATGTTACAGGATCCTTTCCATCAAACTTCCTCATATCCATTTTTGGAATATGGTAGTTATTCCCTCCAATATTAGAGTTTATGAAATCACAATTAAAATTTATTTTGTTCTCATCATGAGTTTCCTCTACTATATTTTCACCATTAGGAAAAATTTCTTGTACCAACTTTGTCAAACCTTCCATGTCTGCTTTTATATCATTCTTCATGTTTTCCATCTTAGCTTCCATGTCATCCATCTTAGATTCCATTCGAGCTTCCATGCCATCCATCTTAGCTTCCATGCCATTCTTAAAACCATCCATATTAGATTCCACGCCTTTCTTCAAACCATCCATCTTAGTTTCCATGCATTTCTTCAAAACTTCCATGTCATTTTTTGTTGCTCTTTGAGAAAGCGAAATTTGTTGCATTTTCTCTTGTAATTTTGATATGTCATGTTGCCATTCTTCGTCTTCATGAGTCATAGTAGAGTCTTCTAAAGGCTTAATGGGTATTCAATTATTTTTAGAATCCATTTTATAATCCAATACTGATATTCTACAATATTCCCTTGGAATCAATTCAAATTGATTCTTCAAACAAGACTTATGCAATTTGGAAACAAATATACACACCTTTTACTTGATTTTGAGGAGCTCAATATTGAAATTGAATTACCTCTATAATTGCAGATCCTCAATATCTAAAATTCAGCCCTGTAGTATCCCTATGAAGCTTCTTTCAAATGCCATAGGTCTGACCTAATTTGGATTCTTCAAGTAAAATTTATGTCCAATCTCCCACAATGACCGAATTATGGACTGGATCAGTATAGAGAACTTGTACGACTTTCCACATGTCACTGTTTCCTCCTTCGACTCTGAAATTGATAGAAAAGAAATTACCATCCATGTACTTATGGCCACGTTTTACAGTATTCCAATCTGATGCTTAGAGAGAGAGTTATGAATATTTTCCCATGATCACCTCTTTGAGATGAAATTCGGGTGCCTGAAAAATCCGTAACTTCTATAGACCATGTCTTCGAAACTATTGTGAACCAAGCTCTTACATTTTGGGATGATGGTTATCAAGATTTCATTTTTGCACTCTAAAAATTTTAGCTTCTGAAAGTTCGTAGAACAAAATTTATAGCGACAATGCCACGATGACCTGTTTAGGTTAAATTCAGGAGCCTCCAAAAAGCCCTAATTTCGACAAATCATATCTTTGAAATTTTTGCGAACCAAGCTCTAAAATTTTGCACTGCCATTCCTCGGGATATCTAGTTCGCACTCTAAAAATTTCAGCTTATAAACCTTCGTATAAAAAAAGTTATAGCGAAAATTCCACGATGGCCTATTTGGAGCAGCGTAACCCTAGAATCCAAAGCTATGATACCAAATGTTGTGAAACTGGCTCCAAAAATAGAAGAAAAGAGATATCAACGCCTTAGAAATAAGCCACTTCTAGGGGGTAACCTCTAATACATTACATGAATGAATAATACTTGAATGATACAAATTACAAAAAAATCCTTTCTATATATAGGAGTCCATGGGGCCATAATGTAATCTTAGTCGACCTAAAAATAATAATTTAAGGGCACAATAATAACAATATGGGGGTTATATGGGTACAATAATAACAATAAGGGGGTTACACTAACAACAATAAGGGACTATACTAGTAATATAGGGACCCAACAGGAAAGCCTAGTAGAAAAATTGAATGTTAACATTTTATTTTAACATTTTATTTTAATTTATTCCAAGAAAATATTATTATTTATTCTAAGAAAATATTGTGGAAAGTGAGACCATAGATGAAAATTTTCATTTACCATACAGTTAGAATATAGTTATTTCTCTCCATTGAGATAAATAATCTCACTTTGGAAAAGGGAGCCTCTAAGTTTGGACAAGGGAGCTAAGCAGGTGAGGGAAGTCGATTGGGGGATTAATGACTACTTGTCTCAATATCTATCTGCAAAATCGACAACTGGTTCTGTTGTCAATGTCCATATAAAGGAACGACTGTGTACCAAAATGCATGGGTTCCAAACGCTGCAACCGCCAGTCTACTGGGAAGTCCTTCACATACATAGTTCATCCAACCTCTCTATTAACTCCCCCTTCATATAAAATTTCACCTTATGGAGTCTAAAACCAATACGGCCCACCCAAGTGTATCCATCCTGCATGACACACTCTTCCAGGGTGTTAAAACTCTCTGACAGAAGGAACATATAACAAAGGGGTATGCATGCCTCTTTGGGTCTTACAGCACGTACAACCAATAAATGAAATGTAGATTTGCTTCTAATTACAAACTGTGACTCATACTTATGGTCATGAGTCTATTCCAAGAAACTCACACAAAACAAACTCTCACAAACTTGATTTTCCATCATCCTTTGCACTCGTCATACCATTCATATGCTAGATCTTTCTTGCTTGAATATTTCTGTCATATATTTTGTACTTTTGAATTTTGGATGCACTGGTCTTGAATATCCATGCTATACCTGTCATTAGTTATAGTCGTGAATTCTAACAAAATGAGTTCATATTGAGGTCGCGAATCTCAATACGTATATAAACTTTCAAGGCTTGTCCACATTTACCCATACCAAACAAAAAAAAGCAATACCAAATGACAATATAAGCAGAAACGATAACCATGACAGAAATACAACACATGGCCATGCCATTCACTGCTATGGATAGACTGCCTTGAATTTCAGTTCACCATAACACTACCCACACTAGTGTTGTGAGCCAAACCAAGATCATACACTGCACGTTGTCTTCGATCTGATCCCTATCAGATCACTGACAATTGATCGCTCCATGTTTCTTCATGAACATGCATGAGCAACACCCTTTCACCTGCTTGCTAGTTCACATTTCGACAAGCATTAATCCACCTCCACCGCTCAGGTGCTCAGCCTTGAGGAGATAAAATGTAGCCACCAAGGCTAAACTCAGCCACCTAGGCTTATCAAAGCCACGAAGGCTCAACACAGCCACGAAGGCTCAACAAAGCCGCAAAGGCTCAACACAGCCATGAAGGCTCACCACAGCCACAAAGGCCCAACTCAGCCATGAATGCTCAACACAGCCACAAAGGCTTATCACAGCCACGAAGTCTCTCTAGCCACCGAGGGCCACAAATCTGCCACTAAGGCACACCAGCCACAAAGGGTCCACAAGCCATTAAGGCTTACCAGCTCTTATGTAGAGCATGCAATGACACACAGGTCATATCTGCAATAACGTCACCACAGTAACGCAAATAACCCAAAAAAAATACATCCTCATTGCACCATATTCGTCTCTCCCTCATCGTCGATGGGCGTCTGGTACCGACACAAGAGAATTCCAAACATGCCTTCTCACATTGGTTGTTAGGCTGCAACAACGAAGAACGAAGAACTACTGCCAGGCTAATCTCCTCACACTGGCCTAGATCAAGAATCTTATCACACTTCCACTACACCATACAACAATGGATCCACGAAGTGATCCATAAATAAAATTATCCATGAAAAACAACAGCCACACCAACAACTCTCCAGGCTTGGCCTCCGATTTGTGCATGAATCTGAAAATATGTTTGTAAAGCATTTATGGCTTTTCAAAGGTGCTCACAAACAACATTTTTATACTCTGCAGTCCCAGATGCTGAAGCATAGAAACAACACTCAAAAGTAACATTGTTGGATTGGCAAGGTTCTCACCAGCTATATCGGGTGCTGAACCAGCGGCACTGATATCTGTTTCACCACCTTCATTTCCATCAATCCAAGCAAGAACAAATGAAACAATAGCAGCCACGAGTAAAATTATTACTAGAGTATCATTAAATTGATCAACGATGAGATTCCAAACTGACGGGCCAGAATGTTTTTCCAACAAAACCCCATTTTTTTTCCCTTTTTGTCGTCTCTCAACATCTTCACTGCTCAGACCTTGTTCGACATTTACTTCAAATTCTTTCATGAAAAGGATTTTCAAATCTTTGTAACTATCGCTGGTGTTGGACCAGAATTTCCACTGGAACATACCACCAGTCTGTGCTTTGTTGAAATTCATACGCTGCACAAATTCCTGATAGAGCATTTCATCCTACCTCTGAGATATCTCCCAACTCCTTTCATCAGGATCTTTTGCAGTGCCATCCCAATCCTCGGGCATAACTTTGAAATATGGACGAAGAGGAAGTTATACTACATGAAATTCACGATCTGCATATTTAAATAATTTGGGACACGTATCCAGCAGCTGCTCCATGACATCATCGACTGGTCGGCCCATCCTCTTCTCCATATCCTCCTCATTTGTGTTCCTCCTCGTGCAGGAAATAAAACTCTCACCTCAGACAAAAAGTTGCCCAGATACGTGTAGAGACAAAAAAAATTATACTCCTCAGTTGGCCACAAAATCCACATTGCAGCAGTTTCCTTACTAGAGAATTTGTTGATAGCATCCTGAAGGCATTCCATCAAGTTTGCAACCGTCGTCTCCTCTGCAATCGTCTCCAAATTTCCCGCAAACCTGCGTTTTCTAGCTGAAACCACCAGAGGTGGAGCCATTTCCACCCACAGAGAACTGTAAGCCATTATTTCCATCTTCGCAGGTCAAGCACAATTTTCTTCTTCTATTTATTCGCCCCGGCTTCTATACACAGGCAATTGGCGGATAGAACGAATAGTAGGCAGTCTTGTATTGAACTATGCAAACATAAGTTAGCATTTTGTCTTTTGAAAGGTTTGTTGCTCCTTCACGAGTATTTATAAGGTCTAGCAACTGTCCACTAGCTATTTGAAATTCAACCTCATTGAAAAAATCAAGGAGGTACACATAATAAGGCTTACTGCAAAAATGCCCTTTCAGAATTCTGCATATGTGGTTACGAAGCAATATTCCATCATTAACATCAATTAAGCCAACCTTAGGTAATCTGAACCAACAAGGTTGTCCACGCCTATATGATATGCAAGAACTTGGTAAATAAATTCACTACAATCTATTCAATCTTCGTCGACTCTACCATTGTAAGAGCGGTAGGACACGAACCAGAAAACTCTCGCAAAAAAAAAACACGTTAAGAAAACTCCGAACCCTTACGGGTGCAGAATTTTAATAGACATTGCCACGAATGGAACCATGAACGCTGTAATAACCTACTCTATACTGACCCTACGGCCAGTAAGCTGAGTTGAAGTAGATTTGAAATCGTAGAAGAAACGATTATGCAGAGATTATAATTCCAGTAGCGCTCACAACATAAAGATCTCCTTCTTGATTTCTCCGAGATCGCTCCAAAGATAAATGTTCGAAAAGTGATGAATAGAAAAAAAAATACTCTTTTATTTCCCTCGGCCTAGGAGGGCCAAGGCCAGGCCCAAACAGGGTTTGATACCAACTTACAAATTAAGCATGCAAGCTCTATTGTATTAATCAAACAAATAGAGTTACATATATACATAAGGTATAGTCTCAAGATAGAGAAGCTATTGTAGACGCACAATAATTTGATTGAGAGAATATCTCAACCTCACACCAAAATAGGAACTAACCTATCAAATAGGAACAGACTCTATATATAGAGAGAACCACAACTGATGACAAGTAGGAATTACATATTCCAACATAAACTTCATATAAGTAAAACAAAAATTAAAATTACATGACTAGAATATTGAACTATTGGGATGCCTGAATTATTCGACATTCTCGAACGCTCCACCATCAAGGGACGAAACAATAATATGGTTAACAACAATATAAGATTAAAGAGAAGAAAATACTTAACTTCTTATAAAAAAAATGCATTATAGACTCGCCATACCTTAAGAACTCTCGGTTAGAACCCTATATTGAAGAAGTCCTCGAAAATTATTGCAAGTATTAGATCATAAAGTTTCGGAAGAGGGTTCATCCCTCCCCATCAATGTCAATACTCATGGTAATTGGTAGAAAAAATATAGCTCTCAAATGAACTATGTACAAGGTTAGGAAGGTTAGGATTAGGATTAAAACTTAATACCTCAAAAAATAAATAAATGATGTATGAGATTTTTTTTTTTGTAGGACAAGAGACTCACTTTTGAGCAACGATTTCACTGGTAAGTCCACTAAGGCATACATACTCTATCACTCAAACTACTCTTAACCATTAGACCCACTCAAACTGTAATTTTTATGAAACAAAAAATGACATTAGTGACTAGGGTTCGAAATGCTAGTATCTAACACTCTTTAATACGTTGAGAGTGAGAATGGAAAGCGTATATGGTGAGGGTAAGTGTGGTTAGACCGCATAACCAACCATAGCCTTATGGATCATTAGATCATGAAACTGAAGATGAAATTTTGTGAGGGTGCCACTTGACAATGATGAGTACAAGCCATGTAGCCTGCCGAATATTCTAGAACAAGGGATAAAAATTAAATTATAGTGCAAGATCATGCAATGGAGGAATTAAAAGTTCCCGATGTTTTATTACAAAAAAAAAATTATAGTCGAAGATTAAAACTCACAAATAATTACCGATAGTCAAGAATTGAACCTTTTACCATGCTTTACTCTAATAACACAAAATGAAATTAAATTTCTTAGTGGGATTCTGGGAGTAGAGTGGTCTAGCGAGCGGTAGTGTGCAAACATATTTTTATTTCAGTAATAATCACAAAACTTATAATAGATATAGCATTATCATGCATAGATATGGTATGGTAAAGCCATAAATATTTCTGATGACAAAATAAGAAAATACAACTTATTCCATAAATGTTGAATAGTAATACCAAGCTACTATTGCAATGTAAAGAATTATACTAGTAAAATAAAAATAAAAAAATTATTTTGGATATTACAAGTGGTATCAGAGCTGAAGGGTTGAACATTGTGGCTTATTTACGAGAAAATAGTAACAAGTTTTATTGTGGTGTTCCATAGAAAATAAGAATCGGAAACATGGCAACTCCTCCTATAACAAAAAACTCTACACTCTTAATTAAATCAAATCTTTATATATGGGTGTAGCTAGGTGAAGAACTTCGGTCAATATCCACTATGTTGTTTTAAACAATGCAGAATGGAGGACAAAAATAACTAATTAAAGTTGGAAATAATAAATAAGAAACAAATAAATGGTTTATATGTTATAAATCTAAGGAAAAGAATTTCATGATTGATGACAATGATGAAGTGTATGCATATAAAGATCAAAAGATTTATACAAGAGTAAACTTGGTACAATGGCATTTCTTATGCCACAAATATGTTTAAAGAGGAATGTGGGGGTGTTGCATGTGAAACCACACTGAAAATTTTGGGATTAACTATTGGAAAAAAAATTAATACCAAGAGGGGGACAAGATTAATCAATATTAAGGCTAATTTAAAATTTTGTGCCAAATCATGCTTAACATTTAACCTAGGCACTAATCCATATAATCATCAACAACATAGCATGTGGAAAAAATATAAAATAAACACATAAATACATACACCATGAGTAGCATAGACATGAACAACGAGGTTTAACGTCGAAACCCTTCTAGGAGAAAACCACCAAATTTTATTTATTTATTTGACATAATAATATGCTCCTAATATATTTCATCAAATTTTTTGTGAGCCTCCACTCACAAGAAGCACCAATTCCCATTGATTTTTTTCTAGCACCCACTAGCGGGAATTACCAACTCCCTCCTTTTGTATACACCCGATTAGATTACCAGAAGCACCATCTGAACTACCAACTTCATGTATTTGTTGCAAGCACCAAGATGCAACTCGATTTTATGAAAGCATCGACTTCCATGAGACACCAACCCCCAAGCATTCTTCAAACACTCACCTAGATGGAGTCACAAACTTCCTATATGCAGGCCCTAACCCACACTCAATAAGGAACACTCTACTTCTATAAATGCAAACCTCTCTTCATTATATTAGATCATTATTCTCCACTTCGTTTTTGTCCCTATGTTCTGCTCAACCTACTATAATATACACTGAGCTCTTTACCCTTTTCTCTCAACAGGATATAATCATACTAAACCCTCTACCTCTTGCACTCTTGGCTTGTATTAACAACTTAGGCATGCTCTCATCCTACCCTTCTGCATAGGCACAATCGACCTCTTATCCTCTACGCATGCACCCTCAGCCTCTCTTTCTATAGTGCACATAGTCATCTCTCCCCTTAGATGGCTCACAAAAAGGTTGCATCCAAAACTTGCTCAATGGAAATATATGGGTTTGTTCCTCTACTTCATGGGGAACAATGTTGTTCTCTCTTTCCCCGATACTACCTGGAAGCATGCATCTACATGACTATCCATGATGTGTAGGATAACACTGCCTTTTTACTTCCATAACTACAAAAAATCTCTTCATAGTGATATTCCATCAAAATAATTTGCTAATACAACAACATTGAACACTGATACTGGGATCCTGAGCATTCTATCCACTTTCAAACTCCATTCTCAATCTATATGTGTACCATAGTAAGGCTCTCTATCCTCCGTGATTTACTGTAGGGCTCAGATTTTACTTCAGGGATAAATATCTTGTTTTGTGAGAAATACTCCTTTACACAAGCATCTTTATCATTTAATTCTTCTTTGTGTGTAAGGAAGTATAGTGGTGGCTTGTTTCAGTTTGAAACAATCTTCATTAATGCCTTTGAGTGGAGTCATGTTCCGATTTGTTCTTAGACCAAAAAATCTTTGCAATTTCCAATATTCTAATGAATGTTATAGATTTCTATTCATCCATGACTGTGAGCCTCTAAGCGAGAGATATTATTCCACAAATATGTGACGATCATTTCCAACCATTATAACACATTATCAATATGATAACCACTAAAGTAACTAAACTAATTTAGCTACTTTAGTAAAATTGAAAAACAAAAATGAATTAGAAACATTCATAGAATAATATTACAAATATTCATAATCCATGCATGAACAACGTGGTGGCCACCATGTTTTATATATTTATTAAAATTTCCAAGACACATGGGTACATTGAACACCACTCGCTCCAATAGTGGATCATTGGATGCACCACTTGCTCCTAGAAAGAACTAGTTTGTCTCTCTAATGCCTTACATCAGGATCCAAGTTGAAAATTCCTTTGTTCATATAGTGAGGGTGTATATAAAAATAATGGGGTGATGCTTCACCTCCCTTGTTCCTATTTGACTACATTCATGATTTTTTGAATTCCTATTACTTTTTAGCTTTACATGACTCTTCATATTATGTACATGTCCTGTGGACTTCCACTTTACAATACATGTTCAAATCATAAATTACATAATCCACAATAATGGTGGGGTATATGATGATTGATGACATGAAATTACATGGCATTACTGATATGGAAATTTAAATCCATTCTATGCTGCTCCTTTCTATGTGTCTTCTTGAGAATTCTTTTTTATCCACCTCCATATGGCTAGAGGTAAGGTGTCTTTAGTGATATCATATCTTGAGTTGCGGTCACAAACTCGTCTCCCTTTTATTTATTTTAATTGAACAACTCGCATAATAAACGACAAAGATTTATTTAATGATGTTTCCCTTCTCCATCTCCTTCTTCATCATCCTTTCATGTATTGAAAGAGTACCTACATTTGTAATTCATTCATGAAAAGATGACATCGCGCTTATAGCCCCCTAGTCTAATATGTTGCATGTTCATCGATTGACTGAGCCGGAACCGAGTGGGAGGAAAAGGGAGAGGCTTAGTGTCTGCACAATTGTACAGCTCAAGAATTTAGGGGTGAAGCATGAGCCTTGAGTCTATGCAATGTCTAGTTCAATATCGACTGAGGAAGGAAATTGCGCAATCTGGAAGCTCAGTCATCTAGGATGAGAGGTTGAGTACTAATTCATCTTATTGAGTAAGTTTGGATGGAAGAAAAGACCTGGTGATTGAAAATTGTGTATCTCAAGAGCTCAAGGGCTGAGTTTGAGGTTAGAGATTGTGCAATGCATAGTTGAGGCGAGGCTATAGGGTTGAATTGTGTAATTTTGGATGCCAAGGTCCCGACTAGGGAATTGAAACTACACAATGCACAATCCTCAGGGGGAAAGAACTAGAGGGGAACATATAGAGGATTGAGGCTAACTAATGCATGGTTTAGGAGGGTCATATGAGTCTAATTGTCTTAATCGAAGAGCTTCCAAATTTTTACTAAGTGTGGGATCGATGAAGTTGATGTGAATAGTGATAACACTTAACTGTGATCACACATTTAGCACACTTGAAGACATAGAAAAATAGATAATATATGACACATTAACAACATACTTTCCTCTGTGTGACAACTTCATGATGATTGTGATGACATGTGTAACATGAAATTTATACTTTGTGATGACCATGATGACAATTTTGTGAAACTTCTTAAAACTTTGGAAATGAGTTTGAAAAATGTTTACATGGTAATATAAACTCATTTACACAAATTTAACCCTCTAAAACCACCAAAATAGGCTCATATACATTGTGGGACACTTGACATGAAAAAATATGACACTTTTCCTTTCTTACAAAAGGGACCAAAACACTTAGAGAAAACACATACAATGGATTTCCATATTTGCAATGACCATATACTTGGCCATGTCAAGCTCTGAAATTTGGTGCAGGCAAACATTTTGGAAGGTTTTGTAGCAGGGACAACACTTAGAGACACATTGGTAGAATTCCAGCTTATATGTATTGGTTGAATATTCTGTGTAGGATCTCAGTTCTTTAGGTATTATTCATTCATCATGCAGATCACTTTGGATGCCCCGCTTACCCCGTTAATAAACATGGTCCCCTTCATGCCATCTCAGTTGAAAAAAATCATAAGATTCAGTAATATCGCAATGCTTTTAATTAGAAAGGGTAGTAAAGTTCGTGAGATTTATATTTTCATCATGGTAAATTTTAGGGGCTAATATTTGCAAGTGGGCTAATTTTCCATGATTTTTCAAAAAAAAAAATCGCCAATTTTAGTTTTTTATAAAAATGTTTCTTTCAAAATTTATAATATAAAATTATTTCAATTTAAAAATCACCAACGTTATATAAATAATATATACATAATCATTATAAACTTGAATAATTGATAATTATATCAATAAACATTTTATATTTTCCATATTAGGGTCTAGTGATATTTGCCAATGTTTTTAAACTCAAGAATATTTTCAATCCTTAAAATTTTCCCTGATTTTCATAGTATATTTTTTCATGTTTGGTGTGTTGAATCTTTAGTTAAATTGAGAGGGGCGAGGGGGGTGAATCAGTTTAACACATACATGAGCTTTTTAAACTTTTCATCAAGCTTATTTACAGCTTAATTTTATAACCAACTTAATATGAGAACAATCTTAATATGTAACAGCAAGTATTAAGTTAATGTGACACCAAACTTATTATGAGAGAAGCAAACATTAAACAGATTGGATAGAACATATCAACACATAAGAAACACACACAGAGACAACAGATATAAGTGGAAACCCATAAAAGGAGAAAACCACATCTTATTATTGTTGTGATGCAAAGGCAAGCTCCAACTCCCTCTCACCATTGATTTTCTGCAGGCACCAACCTACAAGAGGCTCCAACCTCAGTCAGCTACAACTGACATGTATCAAGCTTCAGCTTGACAGGGAAGCTCCAACTTCCTCATTCAATCAAAAGAAAACATTTGCTGATTTACCTCAGATATCAGCTCTGTTCTGTAGTATCTCTTTCTACTCCTCCCTTCCTTATCTTCTCTGCCTCAATTTTTCATACTCTTCATTCTCTAACCTCACTCTCTAACCTCTCTATGCATATCAAGGGGATATCATTTATAGATATTTCCTTATGACTATTTGTATTCCTCAAGGAATTTGAAATGGATAGCCATACCTCTTAGCCCTCTGCCTTCTCATTTCTTTTCTAGCTCACTCAGAAAAATATAACTGTATGTACTAATTTTAATATTACAGTGGGATTTTTGTTTTCTTTCGAAGACTTGCCAATGCATCACAAACAATATAAACCAATTAAAACATTTACATTTAATTACAATGAGAAATCCATCTCAACTCATTCAGCCTCTTGGATCACTGCGTATTTGTCTTTTTTGTGACTGTGTCTGTCTTTTTCTTCTCTGTAACCTTTCTGTTCATTGCTATTACGTAACTCCTACATGTGTGTAACTGTGCTTTTTATATAACTCACTTTAACGCTCGGCGTTATCATAAAGGCATTTTAACACAAAAACCGCTCCTTCAATATATCGCAAATGCTTCTCGGTTATAAAATAATAATGGACCCTTTTAATAAAAGAATTTTTCTGTTCAAACAGTTGATCTTTACTTAAGTTCCGATGTGATTACACTTCTTGTGAAAGACCCGATGCGATAATCACAATCACAGCTTTTAGTGGAATGATCTGATGTTCAGTTCTCCTCCGATGCACTTAGGCCAGAACTCAAACAAGATATGAGAATCATCATTTAAAATATGTCGGTTCCAGAACTCAATCGCAATCGCAAATTTTTTAACATGTTCCGCTGCCATAAGTTTCTCTGATGCGATTGGTAAGGGTCCCACAAAGTTAATAAATCCTTCATATATAGAGCGCTGCACACACTGTCAAACCTTACATCTAAGGTTTTCGGTCATTAGTTTCCATATAAAGAATTCATTTTGTTCAATATAATATTATATATATACATAGTAACCTATTAATCCAAAGTCTCCATTCTTAGTTTATTTCATATTAGAACTCCGACCATTCAACATACTTTCAGCTGGGCCCCAACGCCTTCTCCACTTATATTACCATATTAACGCTCACATTTTCATTTCCAAAGAAGTATTAATGTTTCTTCGGCATAAAATATTTTACCCAACACTTAACACTTCATATTTGAACAATATTCATATGCACTTATTAACACATAGTTGGTCACATCATCTTCTATACTTTGGTTAAACCATTGCACTAATATATATAGCAGCAATGGCTTTTTGGGCCAGCAACCTTATTCAAGGTTTAACTTTGGTTTATGCTACAATCGTCGGTATATCATAACATAAAATACAGACTATACAACACAGCCCGATATGTTATCCCTCAGCCATATCATTACAACATATCCATATTATATAAATTACCATAGGTCCGCACCCTTTGCATCATTTCATTCGTATCATCAATCAACTTATAACAAAACCCAACGCAACATTTTAATACACATACATTCCGTGGAGCCCACATTACATATGGCCCCACTAGTTAATGCACCTCTTCAATCGACGGTTAATAACATATCGTGCTCCCCTCTGACAAATCAACGGTGGTCACGTAGTTGAATCACACAAGGTTTAGTCCTCCGAACTTACACAATGAACTGGGGCCCAGTGGTTAAACTACCCCTTGCATCCGATGGTTGTGATCTCATCGCTCCTCCGACCTCAATCCAACTGTCCTTAACGGTTTTCGTGTTTTTTATTGGTACGAGGTTTAACACTTCAAATTTGCGTGAAAAAAGTTGTTTTACAAAACTGCCTGAGGACGTGTGTCCTGCTCCGATGTATATCGCATTTTTATTTCACATACCATTTACCACTTTAGAAAAGTTCGAACCCGCTGGTTTTGTGGCCCTCCCGTTTTACTGTTAATGTTCAGGGTTTCGCTTATAGTCATGGTTCTGCTCTAACAAAAACTTCACGCCTTCGTTATATACATATACATATAATCTCTGTTTAAAGGTTTCATTTCTTATTTATTCCACACTTTAATATATGAACCATGTTTCATTGTTATGTTAATACAATGCTACCATAAGGTTTAACACCCGACTGCATTAGGTTTTTGTTGCTAAATGCTTGGTTCCATTACCCTCAGGGTTCCGTATTGATCTTTCAACATTTCTGTTGCACTCTTGGTGCTTCCGCATGTTAAGCCAATAGCTCTATCAGTAATTACAATGCGCATTCTAGGTTTCTATTTCGCCCTTACTATGATTCTTTCTCTTCTGCATGTGAGTTCTTCTTCCTTGGAACCCCCTCTGGATTTTTCACTCTCTGTCTATTCTGCTGCCCTGTCTCTGTATTCTCGGTACATATCCTGTCACTTTATTTCCTGTATGTATAGTCTGTTGCTCTGCCAAATGTAAACTCCTATCACTATATTCTCTGTATGTATAGTCTCCTGCCCTGTATTCTCTCATGCTGTCTCTACAAGTTCTCTACAAGCCATCAATGACAACACTTCTAACAATCTCCCCCTTTGACATTGATGGCAATAACATTGCCCTGTTTGTTTTAACATATTCTATGTCTTTAGCTTTTCCTCCACCTTTGACATCAATGGAAAAGGGTTGTTATTCTGATCTTGAGGACCTGTTCCATGCTCTTGGTGGCATTCCTCGTTAATTGATCTTCCCCTAGAATGATGTTTTCTCTTCGATTCTCCCCCTGAAATGATCCTTTCTCTTTATATCATAGAGTAGCATCTATAGACACTATCCCTAGTCTATCTCTCAGATATTCAAATGGTTCTCTACCAAGAGGTTTTGTAAATATATCTATTGTATGTTCTTTTGTTTGCACATATTCCAACTTCACTACCTTCTGAGCTACTTGTTCTCTGAGAAAATGATACTTGAATGGAATATGTTTAGTTTTTGAATGAAGCACATGATTTTTTGATATGCTTATAGCACTTGTATTATCACATTTAATTGAGATAGGTTCATCAATTCTTACCTTCATGTCTTTAAGGGTTTTCTTCATCCACATGACTTTTGTGCAACATGCTGCTACTGCTATATATTCTTCTTCTGTTGTAGATAGAGAAATAGATGTTTGTTTCTTTCTTAGCCATGCCACCAGACTTTCTCCTAGATAGAATGCACCTCCACTTATGCTTTTCCTGTCATCCATACAGCTGGCCCAATCTGCATCTGTGTATGCTGTCAAAGTGAAGCTTTTGCCTTTTGGATACCAAAGTCCATACTGTGTAGTTCCTTGTAGATATATGAATATTATTTTGACTGCTAGAAGGTGATTTTTTTTAGGTACTCCTTGATATCTAGCCACAAGTCCTACTGCCAACATAATGTTTGGTCTTAATGCTCTTATGTACAGCAGACTTCCTATCATGGATCTGTAAATTCCTTGATCTATATCAGTAGATTCATCATTAGCACATAGCTTGCATCCAGTGGTCATGGGAGTTGACACAGGTTTGTAGTCTTCCATTTTGAACTTTTTCAACATCTCTTTTAAGTATTTTTCCTGTGAGATGAATGTACCTGTGTTCTTTTGCTGAATTTGAAGTCCTAAGTAGAAACCGAGCTCTCCAATCATAGACATCTCAAACTCTGATTTCATCTCTTCAGCAAATCCTTTTGCTAGCTCATCTTTGTTTCTTCCAAACATAATATCATCAACATATACTACAACAATCAGGAGTTCATTTTCATGGGCTTTTATGTATATATTGCTATCTAATTCTCCTCTTTTAAAGCCTTCACTAGTACAAAATGACTAATTAGTTACTAAAAAAATGACTAAAATTTTCATATAAACGACTATTTTTCGATCGGTGACCAATAGTAGCTAATTTACAGTATCTTATAACGCGACCAATTTTTAGTCATTTTTAGCTTAGTCATTAATTGGTTGTCTCAATTTTGTTGTCTAGTAGTATACTTGGTCATTAATTTAGTCATTGATTTGGTCATTGATTTAATCATTGATTTAGTCATTGACTTTCATTAATTTAGTCATTGATTTGGTCATTGATTTAATCATTGATTTGGTCATTAATTGTCACAATTAATGACCAAATATACAACAAAATATATTACTAAATGATCACCTGAAAAAACCAATTAATGACCAAAGAAATATGACTAAAATGTTAGTCGTGTTATAAGATACTGTAAATTAGCTACTAATAGTCATATATATGCAAATTTTAGTCATTGTTTGAAACTAATTAATGACCAAAGAAATATGACTACATTTTAGTCGTGTTATAAGATACTGTAAATTAGCTACTAATAGTCGTATATATGCAAATTTAGTCACTATTTGCAATCACAAATTTATCATTTGCAGTAATTATTTACCGTTTTTTGGTAGTTTCATATTCATTATATAAATGACTACTTTAGTAGTTTATATTCATTTCATTTACTTTCATTAACAATCGTAATAAGCTACTAAGTTAGTCTTATATTCATTTTATTTGTGTTCATAATTAATAAATATAAACTACTAAATTAGTAATTGTAGTTTGATTTTATGTGTTCATTATTAATCAACATACATTAATTAGTATTATTTTGCAACTAAATTAAAAAAATAATGTCATACAATGTACATGTTCATCTAATATGAAAACACAAAGTTACATATGTTAATTACAATACTAAGTAATATCAAGGGCAACTATAAATAACACATAAATTATATTATATAAAATGTCAAGTATTACAATATGAGTTTCCAACTTAATATTGGTTGGAGTACAATTTACACATGAAATATTGTTTCATCACTTCAAACATTATCATTTTGTTGCGAAGAAATTGCAGAAGACATTGCAGGTGAATTCACCAACTCTTAAAGCTTGGTCATCAGTCTCTATGTGTGTCTTATGCAGGATATTGTCCCTACAGATACCACTAGACTAGTTTTCTTCACTCCCTTTAATTTGCATTTTGTCGCTCTAATGTTATTGTTCTCCTCTTTCTTCAATTCATGCTTCTTGCCATCAATACTTAGTTCCTTCTCTAGGAAAAAAAAACAAGATACAATGCAGAGTATAAGACATGAAAGTCGATGAACACTGGAATATAAACTAAAGTAGACTATAAAGAATTTATACGATATATACCTCAACATAAGAAATATTTAAGTCAAGAAATATTGTTAATGTCACTTTTCCCCATAAAAGCAAGAAAATCGAACAAGCTTTCTTCAGTTGGGAAATAGTGGCCACTATCTAGCCAAATGACCTGCATAAAAATAATAATAATAATAAAAAATCACCATAGAATAAATTGTGTACCTACTGTGTTCTCATTATACAACATTTGTTGATGAAATGTTATCTTCAACTAAAGTAATAAATGAAAATAGCACACATTCAGTATTTTGAATTCTCATGCTTATGGTACACTGTAATTTTGATTTTATCCAACATAATCAAACACAACAGAGCTAGAAATTTCTACTATGAATGTCTCATGCTCTACTTTTGTAGCTGTATCGTTTCATCTAGTTATCTTTAAGAAACAGTGACACTTCAACAATAAAACTGGTCAGTATAAATCTAATGGGTGGAGCAAAGTATTGCTGACACAAGATTACAGGAAGAAACTAAAAAAGAATAAGATAAGACTTTGTAAATTCGATACTAACCAGAAATATAGCTTCAATATAACAATCTTCATTCATCGGCATACTATTCCAGGGGAAAAGGAATCAAATTCCTAGTAACCAACAAATTATATCCAGCGAAAAACTAAACATGTTGGCTCCACATTCAAAGGTAAAGTAACTGGGACTAGCTATATCAAATAATTTTTAGAGTGTACGGGTAGCTACTAACACCATTAACAAGAATTTTAAAATATATCTGCCACGTATGACCTCAAATGTGGCAACAAATTCGATATATGCACAACCTGTATACATTTCAAAATGCATTGTAATGATATAAGAGTATCAAAATTAAACTACACATAATTACACATTCACTATCCCCTTTTATTCCAAAACAAAATTCAAATAATTGTATAACTTACCCTGAAAAATATGCCGAAATTTCAATTCATTGTCATGAATATCCTTGGCTGTGAGTTCCCTGAAAGGTGGTTGCTTAGTGAAATCCTACCCAAAACAAACAAAACTTAATAAGAGACAAATATGACAAATACCTTTACCTTTTGATCCTTCAAAAAATGTAGTCTTCTCTTAAAAAATGTCTAAAATTCTAAGCACTTGTCTATTAAATCACAAATAGAACAACAACTATGGGAAAATAAGAACCGCACAAGTGGAGGACAAAATTTTTCCGCAGCGCGTTGTGGCACATAAAACCTATCATCGATGATAGTGTTACTTGCAGTCAACGTTTTATAAAAGTAATTCGGTTGCTTGCTTGGCGTGCCAAGGTCAGAACCAAAATAACAATATTTTTCGCTTGTTGCACATTATCATCAATTTTTAGTTCCCTGCACAAATGGAACTAGTACCAAAGAATTTCTCACCAAAATTGGAAATTACAGCAAAGAACATATAATGAAATTGAAAATGTCTTACAACATTAAGAGGTTGCAATGTCATTTGAGCATATACTTCATCTGTTTCCACATCTTCTTGGCATTCAATAAGGTGTTTATGAAATTTTAAATCTTTTATATATAGCGATATGAATAAAAGTGTTCACAACCAAAGCAAGGATGAAATGCAGACAGCCCACATGCATTGTAACATTGTGAAGTTGGCTTATTTAATTGAGTTGGAAAATTCGTATAATTGGATATATGAGCATCAACCTCCTTGTTTGTTGAAGCAGCTACCTAAAATCACATTGATTATGATCAGTTTCATTACGTAACATTAAAATTTCAAAATATTGGAATCACATTTTATGATGAAAATAAGATAAGCATTCATTATTTTCAGTCATTTGTATCCAAAAGAAGATTGCAAATTAAAAATTAGTGAGAAACAACCTCACCTGCTCATTGTAACCCTATGGAAAATAAACAACCTTGCTCCCAACAACAGGTAAGAACACAAGCGGTCCGACACAGGCATGCCAAAGCTTTGAATTAAGGCATATCCTTTCCCCTACTTTATGTGACATGAACAAAAAAATTGTCAATTGGATATTCCTTTAGAAACCTCTTGAAATTCCAATAGTAATTGTGTAAAGTAATATGATATTATGAATGTAAACATTGCAGTATAAAACACATTAACTTGACAAATATTCCAGATGACAGTATTTTCCATAGACATTCTTTCTCTCTCTTTCTTTGGTTGTTAAATTCGTTGTCCAGTCAAGTTGGAATTCTGGAATCTGTGAAAATTCTTGAATACAGTTATGGAAAAATCCTACCGTAGTATCATGGTTTATTTCTCCTACTTGATTAAGTTATACAAGTTATTTTCATAAAGAATATTCAGAAAATACCGAAGTAAACACAACTAACAACCTACACATGCAGATCATTTACTGAATATTATGCTCATTCAACAAAGTGACACACCGATTTTTGGACATAAGTCCCCGAAAAAACCAAAAGTGACAAAACCGGTGCAGCAAATATGAGGGTTTATTATTATTAAGTAGATTATGAGTACAATAAATCTGGGCACCAAATCTGGTTAACCCGACATAGAAAAAGTAGATCTACAGCTAACCCATTGTTCTAAGACTAAGATTCAGATTGATCAACACCCTCAAATGGGATTTACAAGACTCAACCCAATTCTGACCCTAGAAACCCCAGCGCTGCCCCTGAAGCCCCAGTGTCAGCCCTACTAGGCTCTGCGTGCCACTACGCTGCTCAAAAGGGGACTGTGTAAACCCAAAGTGGGTGGCGCAGTCCTTACGCTGCCTCTGGAGGCCTTTGTGTAACTCTGGAAGCCCTCTGAAGCTGCAGCACTCCCTCTCCTGGGCCTGCATAGCGGCTGAAGCGTTTGTGTTGCGCAACTTCTGCGTCGTTGTTGCTGCTGCCCTTGCTCCTTTGCATTGTCCCTTAAAGCTACTCCTCTGCCTCTTGCTGACTCTACTATGCTTCCTTTGAAATGTAAACCTAGTGAGTCTGTCTAAAAATTAACAAATACAAACACAACAGGAAGAGCACAAAACAAACTACCATGTAATCTCTTGGAATCCTTCTCCTTCGTGATCACGCTAAGAAGGGCCTTTTTGGCAAAATATTATTAAAGGATTGTCTAGTAAAGGAACAATTTGGAAAGGGAAATGACTCTCTAGCTAGAAAACTACAACTGTCAAAGTCTATCCTACAATTGGCCAATTCTGAAAATTTTAGCAAATGTGTAGTCCGTTAAGGAACACAACAGACCAAAAAATATTATCTTGCTCGCTTGGAAGAATGTGTATAAGGCTTGCAGAGGCTTGGGTCTATGTTATGGGGGATTGGATTAATAAGGCTTTAATGGAAAAGATGGTCCAACATATTTGCAAGGAAGAAAAAAAGATCTAAGGAAAACTACACAGGCACCATATCCCCAGAATGTTTGCTCGTCCATCTGTATTTCATTTGATACAACCTGAACATAATTAAGGATTATATTTTTTGGGATAGCAAGGATGACTCCAAGGCTAAGTTTGTGAGAACTCATGGAATTTGAAGATAACGCTCTCTAGCATGGAAGATTTAGCAAGTCGAAAGGGGTCCTTACAACATCCCTTGGCCTCTATTTTTTGGAACTTTAGGTATGAAGATGAAGATGGACACCTTTAAGGAGAGAAACAGGAAAATATTGGAGGAATTTAGAACCCATATCAATAGAGATGCAACAAAAATCTCAAGAAAGATCCTAGAAAATTTCAGAATTCCAACGAGGGGGAACAGAATGATTGAAAATGGAGAGCTTCCACGACTGAATTGTACCAAGTAAAGAGAGGTCATGAAAGAAGGGGCAACTTCAACAAAACCTGGAAGAAGGTTTGGGTGAAGGAGGACTTGACTAAAGCAAAGAATTTGTTACAACTATCCACTAAAAAACAACCTAACACAGGATCAGCTCTTGAGGAAAATGCTTCCTTGGCCCTTCCTAATGACCCCTTTTCCTCTGCTCCTTATGTGTGAGTACCCCTGCCATATTTGATGTCATTTTATAGAGAAACATATGATATTTCCTACCTTGTTACCAGATCTCTTTCAAAACTGGCATATGATATCACAATCCCCAAAGCTTAAAGCAATTTGGAAACATGTTGCCAGCTATGGAAACCTAGTAAGTCTGTCTAAAATTAACAAATACAAACACAATAGGAAGAGCACCAAAACAACTACCAAGAAATCTCTTGGAATCCTTCTCCTTCATGATCATGCTAAGAAGGGCCTTTTTGGAAAAATATTATTAAAGGATTGTCTAGTAAAGGAACAATTTGTAAAGGGAAATCACTCTCTAGCTGGCAAACTACAACTGTTAAAGTCTATTCTACAATTGGCCAATTCTGAAAATATCAGCAAATGTGTAGTCCGTTAAGGAACACAACAGACCAAGAAATATTATCTTACTGGCCTAGAAGAATGTGTATAAGGCTTGCAGAGGCTTGGGTCTATGTTATGGGGGATTGGATTAATAAGGCTTTAATGGAAAAGATGGTCCAACATATTTTCAAGGAAGAAAACAAGCTTTAAGGCAAACTACATAGGCACCATATCCCCAGAATGTCTGCCTGTTCATCTATGCTTTATTTGATACAACCCAAACATAATTAGGGATTATATTTTTTGGGATAGCAAGGATGGATCCAAGGCTAAGTTTGTGAGAACTCATGGAATTTGAAGATAACGCTCTCTAGCATGGAAGATTTAGCAAGTCCAAAGGGGCCCTTACAATAGCTCTTGGGCTCTATTTTTTGGAACTTTAGGTATGAAGATGAAGATGGACACCTTTAAGGAGAGAAACAGGAAAATATTGGAGGAATTTAGAACCAATATTAATAAAGATGCAACAAAACACTCAAGAAAGATCCTAGAAAATTTCATAATTCCAACGAGGGGGGATAGAATGACTGAAAATGGAGAGCTTCCAAGACTGAATTGTACATAGTAAAGAGAGGTCATGAAAGAAGGGGCAACTTCAACAAAACCTGGAAGAAGGTTTGGGTGAAGGAGGACTTGACTAAAGCAAATACTTTCTTACATCTATCCACTGAAAAACAACCTAACACAGGATCAACTCCTGAGGAAAATGCTTCCTTGGCCCTTTTTGATGCCCCCTTTTCCTCTGCTCTTTATGTGTGAGTACCCCTACCATATTTGAAGTCATTTTATAGAGAAACATGACCTCAGCTGGAGCTTTCCTACCTTGTTACCAGATCTCTTTCAAAACTGGCATATGATATCAGAATCCACAAAGCTTAAAGCAATTTGGAAACATGTCACCAGCTATGGAAGTTTGGTTAGAAAGAAACAGAAGTATTTTCAGATATCAGTCTATCGGGCAGCCCTTGAGAAAGACTAGTAGCATGTGTGGGGGCATTTATAATTGAAATAGTAAAAGCCACCCTGTCTAGAGAGAGAAAATCCCCCAGCAGATGATTGTTGACTTTAAAAACCAAGGGAGCTTGAATCCTCCATCCCTGACAAAGGAAGTGGGACCCGTCGTACATAGTCAAACTAAGAGACAAGGAGGATAGTTAAGACACAATAAACCTATGGTAAAATGTAACAATCTAGCCAAGATAGAGGCATGATCAAGGGATTTAAACTAGCTTTTCAAATAGGATTTCCTCATCTGAATTGGAAGAGGACTTTGCCATAATCGTCAGAGCCTAAAGTAGTCAAGGGGATTATTTTTCACCTCAGCCATCCTTTGCTTCTCGCAACGGTCTGGTTCAATAGATCACGAGTACCTTGTGATTGAAGATTATGAGCACCAAGACATCATGGTGAAGAAAATGCTAGAGATAAAGCAAAGAGGCCATGGAGAGGGGGATGGATATTTGAACCCCTACCTATGATCCCTCAAGACCACCAAGGCAATAGACCCCCCTCATTATCAGAAATTTGTGTCTGACAGCAATGGTAGTTCAAAATGGTGTGGAAGGGAAGCTGCATGAAAGGAGGATACAAAACATAGTAATTACGTAAAGGGTGGCTGCTAGAAGAGAAATTATAGGAAGAGCCAAATGCAAGAGGGAGCATGGATGATCTGATGTTTGACTCAGGGGGATTTACACTAGCTTTTCAAATAGGATTTCCTCATCTGAATTGGAAGAGGACTTTGCCATAATCGTCAGAGCCTAAAGTAGTCAAGGGGCTTATTTTTCACCTCAGCCATCCTTTGCTTCTCTCAACGGTCTGGTTCAATAGATGACGAGTACCTTGTGATTGAAGATTATGAGCACCAAGACATCATGGTGAAGAAAATGCTAGAGATAAAGCAAAGAGGCCGTGGAGAGGGGGATGGATATTTGAACGCCTACCTATTATCCCTCAAAACCACCAAGGCAATAGACCCCCCTCATTATCAGAAAGTTGTGTTTGACAGCAATGGCAGTTCAAAATGGTGTGGAAGGGCAGCTGCATGAAAGGAGGATACAAAACACAATAATTACATAAAGGGTGGCTGCTAGAAGAGAAATTGTAGAAAGAGCCAAATGCAAGAGGGAGCATGGATGATCTAATGTTTGACTCAAGATCAAGGAGGAGCCCCACACAAATGTACCATATCTAGACCATGAACTTGTTCTTGAACACAATATTGAGTAGCTTCTGGGCGAATCTTTGCTGCAGGCCAAAGTAGCAAAGAAAGATCGATATTTTCAAGCTTCTCATTACTGTCTATAACCTCTTTATCCATCTTTAGCATATATGCACGACCGACCATATCCTTTACAGTTTTGAAACCCATATCAGACAAAGTTCACGATCCTTTCTATTAAATATTCAAATAGGATAAATCTGTTATTGCAGCTTATAATTTGCAGTATGCACTGTTTCTAGCCTAGAAGAAGTCATTATCATGCTCAACAGTGAAGAAACTAAGTTTGAACACACAATTTTGTGTTAGATGGGATAGGTGTAGATTAAGGGTTCTTAAGTCTGAGATCAGGTGTGGCATAAGCCTTATAGGCTAGGTTGTTGGATTTATTATGCTGCTGGTTTACGTTAAGAGGGACTTGAAACACTAAATTTCTTCAAACTCTGTGAACCTTGTGTATTTATTTTCTTTAAGGACACTTTAAACAATGTCATAAGATGTAATCCTCATCACCAATGCTAAGAGATGAGAAATTAAGTGTTATATGACTCAGTTTCAGAGCATATAGATCATCAAACAATGGTGCAATAAACTTCAGTACTTGACCACATAAAATACGTAGATAAAAAGTGAGAACTAGAGCCAAGTTTTTATGTCAGTGACAAATCTGCATATGTTGTTGAATTATAAAGTGGGTTGTTGAGCTCATTGTTGCATTTTCTTGCATTAGAAGGTGTTTAAGACTTCATTGTGCAAAAAAAACATTGAAATTATCAAGGTGTAACATGCCACATTTCAGACCTTGATGAAGAGTGAGTAAAATGACATACAAGAAATAAATCACATGCGTTGAGGTGTTAAATGAATAACTAGGAAGTTGGTCATACCATGGATCATGCAATATCCACCAAAAATAAAATTAGATCTGAAGGCTTGAATTTAACCCTAGAAATCAATCTCAAATGGCATGAATTGTTCCACTTATTATTAAGTAGGTTGTTCACCCTATTTTCACATTGATTAGTCTTCTTTGAGTGTGTAGATCATAAAGATATATCGATTCCCAATGTTGAAACAAGTCATTGTAAATTGACCTCAAATGAGCAATATATATTCAATTTTCCCAAGCATGACAACTCAATTAAGTGCTTGTGTTAGATCCAAGATAAGTAAATGGGTGAAATAAAAATATAGCAAATGAAATAACCTTGGATCTAGTGACCTAGATTTAGAGATACAGCAAGCAAAACCCTCCAAAGAATTTAGAGCAATATTCCTTTATCTAATGAATCATCAATAGGGTAGTGCAACCATGAACCCATTACATCTTCACGAATGGAACTAGAATTAGTTAATGACTCCAGAGTATTATCCTATCCACAAGAGAAGGTTTCCAAGCTAACACAACATCATCATTTTATAGCGTTTTGACAGTTGAGTTGGCAAAGGAAGCTTGACCACTTTGTTCACAACCTGACCATTTTCCACAGGAGTTCTTCTACATCATGCTCTACATCGTGGATATCTTATGTAGTTGTAATGTATGCAGTAAAAATCAAGTGAGTAGTTCTCTGGACCAATTAGCTCCTTTATTGGATTCCATGACATTGTAAGGCTGAAGTTTTCCCAATGTCCTGGCAATCAATGAAATCTTACAAAAATCCAACCATAAATGATGTTTACTTCAACAGAGAAGGAGGTTGTTGCCCTCATCAAGAAATGTGGAAGGAATTTGAGAAATCAATTAAAAATAGAGTCCACTCAGTAAATAAGGGGATTTCTATCTTTATTCATCTGTAAAGCCCAACAATGGCACATCCGTAGCTCATGCATGCCAAGCGATGAGAGTAAACGTCGAATATAGTCCCTCTACAAGAGATTTATGTACTAAAAACTTTGTCCAAAGCCTAAGATGATTATAAAATAGCTTTGTTCAATATAGATAATACATTTGTAAAATGTCTCATTTGGGAAACCCAACTCAAATCCCAGGACCGTAGTGTGAAAAACATAATGAAAAGCATAGTAGAAAACACAAAAGAGTTGTCAGAAATTTTGCCAAAGAAATCAGCACTGCTATGGATCAGGCCTATGCTTAACAAATCCAAAATGTCGTCTAGATTTTGGTTGGAAATGGCATTGAAAATATCATACTTTGCAACATATCAGCCAACAGTTATTAACCATATTTGTTAGATGGACTCGAGTGGTTAGATTGAACCCATAGTGTCTGTCAAACAGCTTAAATGACTGACAATATGTGCACCAAATGGACGAATTTATGAGGATGAAAATGCAAATATTTAGTTAGTTGTATGATGTACACATGGTCCAATTTATTTGGTATACTAATCAGCAACAAATGAAACTGATCAAGATGAAAATATTAGTGTTGGATGAATCCTCTATGATGTTTTGTATTATCATCCAATTATATCTGTCTTTATGCTTTCAAACAACACATTACAACATAAATTTATTTTTTCTCAAGGTAAACCTATTAATGTGACCAAAGCATATTCCATTACACATGCAACAGGTAACATTCATTCAAAGATTATTCTAAATCACCTGCTAAAAATGTGCTACTATAAAATAGTTCAACCACCAGGATTATATAGTCTGGCCATCTGTGATGAGACTGTATAAAATCCAGGAAGCTGGATAGAACACTCGAAGAATATATATGTGGGAGTCTTTTTGAACAGAAATTATATTTACAGCTAGCCTATATGTATTAGACAGCCTTGAGACTAAGAAGATGCTGCTATATCTGATTTTCTTTATGACAAATGCTGTAGGCACCTAAAGAATGTAATTATCCATTCAACTATGAATGGAAATTACGATTTTTTCTCACTGGAGGAAAAAAATAGTCTCGTGATGAACACCCAGGAAGCTAGCATATCTCCAGATTCTGAGGACGTTATTTCTAAAAACATTAGCATACTTACACTAATATGGCAAAACACTGACATTATATGAGGAAGAAAAAGCAGAAATACACTTCATAATGTCTTGGTTTCCATGTAGTGATGTCATGCAGGAAAAAATATACAGTAGCTAAAGGATAACAAAATGGAATAAGAGGAAAACATGCTACTAGACCTGATGGTGACACAGTCACCATCATCAGACTGAGAGACCATAATGCATCTTACATCAATATGTTATCTATATTCTCTATGAAGACATCCAAAATACCTCTAGTAGATAATTCCATTTTTTTTGCTGGAATTTATAATCTAAAACACTTGAAATCCATAAAAAGGATGAACTACTGTTAACAAAAAAATTTATGTTAAACCTACCTAGCAAGGCATGCTATGTTGAATTTTATAGCTATGGCCAGTCTTCATAATTTATATTTAAGCCCTTGTAATGTATAATGTAAATGTAAGGCATGTTCTTCATGTCATTTTTATTGATTAGCACTTGAAAGAAATATTATGAGAAATTTGAATTTTGAATTTTTGGCTCCAAACTAATCAAGTCAGCCCTTCCTCAAGTCAATTCGGCTCCAGTGAAGAGACAAACCCATTCATGAAGATAGAACACTATATAAAGGCATTCAACCTCCTCCACAGAGGCACCATTCGATCATACACAAGAAAGATAGTTTATGGGCATTCAAGCAAAGGAGAAGAAGGATGAAGGACAAGAAGGATGAATTCATCTCTATCTATTTCTCTCTCTCTCTCTATCTCTCTCTCTCTCTCTCTCTCTCTCTCTCTCTCTCTCTCTCTCTTGAACTTGAACTTGCACATGTAAATTTCTGGGTAGTTTCTGGGCAGGCAGAGTTTTCTGGGCATATTCTGGAGGCTGAAATTTGGCCCAGGTTAGAGCAAAGAGGGCCGAAGTTTGAAGGGCAGAAGTTTGACTTGACTTGAATAGAGGGATGCTTGACCAGGTTCAACTGTAGCTTGTTGATCAGTTTGTACTAAATGATGAATGAGGCAAACGAGGTGGTATTTATGTTGCTCTTGCATTGCTCTTGAGAAGCATCCCTGCTGATGTGCAGTTTAGTTTACAACACAATGACCCCTCACAGAAAGAAAATCTTTCCTGCCCAGTGCCAACATAAATTCTAAGTTTTGAAAGTGTTAAGGGAAGAGCACCTTTTAATTGAAATGGCCTATTTTAGTTGGATTCAAGTGCTCATTAATTAAACTAAGCACCACGGATTATTTTTTTGATAGAAAGAAACTTTTTGTATTATGATGGGCCATTGCTACAAAAAATTTATATGAACCTGTCTAGCTTTTTTGTTTACAGAAATAACTTTTCTCTTTAGCTCATTTGACAACAGAATTTTCTTTTGATTAATATTTCAAAGTTCTGTGGTGGAGATACTTCCAAGAGCTTCCCTTTTAAGTCTGTCATACAAAGTAAACATAGTTCCATTACATGCTTTGCTAATGCTAAGTTATTACTGTTTTGATTTCTTAGGGATATCTGGAGAAAATTTTCCTCGTCAAATCCTAGAGTTTGTCAAGTTAAATGACTTGAAAGAAAAAACAAGAATAACTAATATAGACAAGTCAAGAGTTACTAAGCTTCACCAGATGGTTCTATTTATATAACTCGTATTAATATTGTTTTTTTCATGCTCTGTAAGAGAAACGGGGATCATTTTATTTTGTATGCATGACCAAAATTTAAATCTGCAATGAACATGGGAAGATAAGTGTTGAGACCCGAAAGTTTGGTGCAAAAGGGCATCGACGAAATGACAAGGAGAACATAAAGAGAATAGGGCATATTGAGTGAAAGTTGCAGCCAAGGCAAAGGTGCCGAAGCAGAGGAAGGAGATCTCAGCAGCTCCACTCTCTATTTTCTTCTTAACGAATGTTATCTGCCTCATTCATGGTTCAAAACTAAGAATCATAGTTTGAAACTAAGATACCCTGGTTTGAAGCGTTTGGACTTATGTATTGATGATGAACCTAAATATCTAGGTTTGAATCATCGATATAAATATAAGTATTGAAAATATTCTTTTTTTTAATAACAAGGTAGTTTGAATTGGAAAAATGGTGTTGAACCACAACGAAGGTACATCCATAGCATTCTGTAGCACAATGTAGCATAATATTTTGTAACTAAACATGTTTGATCATGTCGATTGTCTCAATCCTACTGCAAGGCTCAAGAGTCCAAAAAAATCCATAAGGATACATTTTATAGAATAGGTGTATATGTGATAGCAATTGAAACGAATTCAACAAAATTTAAACCAAGGTGGATTCTTAATCATCTATGATAATCAAATTATCTATTAAGGATACCTGGTTGAGGCCTGTTAGGCAATCCAATTGAAGTAGCTTGGACTAAATTTACTGAAGACACCTAACGATCTCTTCCCCGTGCTTCTCCCTATTCCATAGCCCGTGCATTTTTCATTTGGAGTTGGAGATGCTAGATTTCCATACTCACATCTTGAATCTGTTGGTAGTGAGTGGAGATAATATTAGTTATTTCAGAGTTTTGGTATTTTTGGAGAAAGACGAATCAAGCAGCCTCAAAGAAAGTGAAAGACACAGTTTTGGATGATCTATGGTGGGAGAAGATAGATCTAGTTATTCAGATCATGGAGCCTATCATTTCCTTGCTCTGATTTGCAGATACAAACCAACCCATCCTAGGAGAGGTTTATGAGGGATGGAATTCCATGATTGAGTCTGTGAGGACCATTGTTTTACAGAGTCAGTGCCCAGAGTATGAGACATCACCAGAGGCCTTCTTCACCAACATACAAGATATTATTGTCAACAGATGGGACAAGAATTGCACACCTTTACATTGTTTGGCTCACTCCTTGAACCCAAAATACTACAACCATGAGTGGCTGAATGGTGGACCTTCCCACAGATTCCCTCCTCACATGGATGGTGAAATATCACAGGTTAGGAAATATGCATTGAGGAGGATTTTTCAGGAGAGGGCATCCCTTGATGAGGTGGAGGATGCCTTTGCAGATTTTTCCACTGGCACTGGGCGATTTGCAAGCTATGATGTGCTTCGAGACAAGGGGGGCTAAGAAGCCCTATTCTTGGTGGGAAACTCATGGGGCAACAAGCCCTCCTCTACAATAGTTAGCCATGAGGCTCCTCTCTTAGGTGACTTCATCCTCTTGTTGCAGGAGGAATTGGAGCACATATGGGAATTTGTATAGTGTGAAGAAGAGCAGGCTTGAGCAGTCCAGGGCAGAGACAATGGTGTATGTGCACACCAACCTTCATCTAATCTACAGGCAGAGGGAGGATTGGTTGAAGGGAAAGACAAAGATGTGGGATGTCTTTCTTGATGATATGGGTCTAGAAAACAGCGTTGATTTGGCATTGGCCAACTTGAATCTCAATGCGCCAGTGCTAGAGCCTGTCACATTTGATGATGGAGTAGAGGCATCATCCTCCACACCAGCAGATGCAGAGATGAATGAGGAGGAGGATGCATCAGAGCTAGAGGAGATCAGTGGTGAGCATGATGATCGAGATGAGGACAGTGATGTTGATTATGATGATGAGGATTGACGACTCATTGACTCTAACTCATTGATGCTTCAAGCTTGTAGTCTTGTAGACTGTAGTTTTTTTGTATTTTCTATTTCTATTTGCCATTGGCAGTGTAATTATGTCACACATTTTGATTCTGATGTCTTAATGAGAAAACTACAGTATCTTACTATCTTGTCTTTCTAAGTAAATTTGACAATTGTATGATGTATCAATGTATCATGCATGAGTATCTAAGATCTTAAATCTATGTTTGAATCAATGAATTTGTATGAATTTGTGTAAAAAATAATATATATATATATATATATATATATATATATATATAACGTATTGTATCACAGACGTGTCCTGTTTCGAGGGTCACCATACCCGAATCTGATTCTTGAATCCCCATATCCCCATATCCCCGTATCAGGTGACTTAGGTACAGAGTTTATGAGCTTCCATCCCCTATCCAAATTGCCTTTGACATTCCTATTAATGATTGTGCCAATTACCTTGATGACCCTGCTTTCCATAGAGTGTTTTGAAACCAAATCCAGAAAAATATAACAAAGAGGTCCCCTGAGCAAGTTACCTCCCTGAGTTCCTTCAATTCCCAACTCATTGATGCGCAAGGAGAGGGGGTAATATAAAACTTAACTTCTCTAATCCTCCACGACCTTGCCTTTATAGTCCCTCTTTGTGTTGAATATTTCCCACTACCAACTTGCATGGGGTGACTACTTCTAGGGATGGGCCAGAACTGGCTATACCATGCCATTCACACAAGGAAACTCCTCTCTTCACCTATTAAGGTGTTCCAATTGTATACATGATTGTTTGCTACCTCTCATGGATTCCCAAGACTTGGAAACATTTTACTCTGACTTACTTATCACAATATGGCAGTTCAACTTAACTCTATCACTGTTGTCACAAGATAGTCTGTGATTGCCACGTTCCAGGCATGCAGAAAGCAATACTTCCATGCTTTTTAATTGAGTAGACATATCCATTGAATTATGTTATCATTTCCTCCCTCCATTGTTCCTTTGATATGCATGCTTTCAGGTGCTAGTGATAAGGCTTGGTTGGCCATCCTATTAGCTATAGCGTTGAGGTCTCTTAGAACATGATTTACTTTTGTGATTGGTAATATGGATAGATTTCCCATGATTCTTGTGTGGAGATGTCACATCTAAGAGTCTGAAGAAAAATTTCTCAACACAAGATGACATATGGTGTTATTGGAGTCTCCTATTATAATGAGGGACCTGATTGGAGAAGAGGAAACCAGAATAAGGCCTTGAAGGATTATAATATTTTCCTAGATTCCAAGAGTAGCCTAATTCAATCTATCCTTCGGGGCCAAAAAGAACCTTCCCCCCTCACTTGCCACCCCTATAAGCATTGCATATATTCTTGAAAATGGTGTCACAAAGAATGGCTTCTGCAAAAGTTTGTAATCTGAAAGCACAATTTTGTTTGAGGGAGGTATACAGTTTATGCATTTCAAAGTATTGCATAAGAGATGATCTAGTTAATCTAAAAACAATACTTTGTTTGGGAATAGTATTTAACAGTTTTTACGTTTCATATAATGCATAGAGACCATTCAGTTGTAGTAAAATATCTAAATATCATATAATCCGTCTAGCAGACAGGTTGCAATTGAGATGAGTTTTGTTTGCAAAAAAACAAGGTTGGTAGCATCAACTAACAAACTAATTGTAAGAAAAATAAGTATCAGTTGAACTCAAACTTGCCTCTTGGTATTTTTGAATGTTTATATACCTTATGAATCTCTTTGTGGATTTTTGCAATGATAGAATATGCATAATATTATATGTTTGAAAATTGGACTACTATGGCACAAATGTTTGTACAACTAACTATTTACAGTCTCAAACTGAATGCTAACTGGCTAAACTATGATTTATATCATTTAAACTGATAGGTTTTGGGCTCTGAAATATATGACAAATTTTCAATAATTTTCCATTCTATATTTTACAAATATATCTAAAAAATAAGCACTGTAACACCTTATCAAGTAGATCACAATTTTGGATTAAAGAAAATGTGAACACAGTAAGTGAAATTCCCTTCTCAGAGTTTGAAACAGTTTAGAAAAAAAAATCGACATTTGTAACCTACAAATGTTAGACAAGTATCGATTTTTCAACTCTCATATATGATACTTAGCTTAGAGAAATATATGTGCACAAACATGCCCATGCACACATATGGCACACATGAAAAAACTAGATCTGGCTTCGTGGGCATCAATGATTTTGGTTTTCCTAAGTACACAGTGGTGCAACATTTTTCCTTGTGCATGACGCTTCAACAAGCTAGATATTACCTATGGCCCCACTTCCACAGGACTAATAGCCCTCGGCCCATAAGGGGTGAACCACAAAGCGGCCTACTTATGTAGGAAAACCGGTCCACGACGCTTGGGCATATGCTCTCAAGAGATTGGAAAGCAATGGGAAACTAGGAACCCAATGGAAAGTAGAGCAATTTTGAAAGGAAGTCTTAACAGTGAGAAAATAATAAAATCAAATTTGAAATTAAAGAGAGCATAGGGTGAATGTTGGTCCTATGTGACATTAAAGAAAGCCTTGGTGAGAGGGATAAGGATTCAAATGCATAATGATTTACTATTGTTTGTGGTTAATGGATATGATGTTAGGGCTAATACCATTTTATGCCAGAATCATTGTGAGAATTCCATCAGAATTGTAGGTGGGTTTTGGCTCTGAGCCAAGGTTAAATATTGGTAATTCAGTTTATGTGCTTCTGCAAGATTATGAGTGCATTGATTAGTGGAATTTCTAGAAATATTATTAAGTGATATAAAGAAAAATTGTAAAAACAGAGAAATGCATGTTGTCCCAAAATTCATTTCATATTTTAAAATTTTTCATAAATTGTAATGGCATACCTCAAGTTTGACATGTGCAACACAACCTCACCTTTATTTTCTTTCACAATAGTGCAAATACATATGTGCCACTTGGATCCAGTGACAATTCACTTGCTAGGTATTACCCACATTTGAAGGTTGAAGCACACTACTCCAAGTTGATTCCCTATTCTAATAGACATTTTCCCTTCTCTAAAAAATATAGAAGAGTTGGAATCTCCCACAAATCGTGACACATAATTTTTTAATGCACCAACCTAGAAAAGTGGGAAATAAATAGTCTTCTATGCTACTCTGTCTTCACATTTTCCTTTTCAATTCAACTCCTAATATTTTCCTGCCCCTCTTTGCATGAAATCTACTCTCAATTCTGCAAAATATTTGACAAACAACACCATATACTCTACAAATTACTCCTAAATTTAGCTCCAGAAAGAGACTTAGCACATAATTGATGAATGCAACAACCTAGCAAAGTAGGAAATACATAGTGTTCTACACTACTTGTCTCCACATTTTCCCTTTGAATTCAAATCCAACAAACAAATCTATATATCAAAAATATTGAAATATTAAGCAATTTGCTACAGGACATATGGATATCTCTGTTATATATCAGGTAAAATCATAAATGTTAGAGATTTTCTCTAACTGTTGAGATATCGACATGAATCTAAGCACAAAAGCAATTATTTTCAACATATTCCAATGAACCAGAAGCTCTTAAAGTCCATCAAGGATTTGATGTACTAAAATAATTTTTTTTTTGAAAGGTGATAGTGATCAACAACTCAATGGTGGTTATCTAATCCCTCCTTCAAATTCCCCCTACTTACAAACCTAAATCTTGCCAAAAAATATTAAAGTCAAAATGTTGAAGAAAACTAAAAGGCCAATGTACTAAAAGACAAATGTGTTTGAAAGGTGACAGTGATCAAAAACTAAATGGCAGTTATCTAATCCCTCCTTCAAACTCCCCCTACCTACAAACCTAAAGCTTTCCAAAATATGTTAAATTCTAAAGGTTGAAGAAAACTAAAAGGCCGATTAAAGGGTTCAAATACAAGGAGGTGTTTTGTGTGTAAAGGAGGGGGTAAGAGGCTTGAACTCCATGTGACCACTCACATGAAGTAGCAAAGTGTTAAGACAAGAAACCCTTCCCATGATACCTATCATATCATGAGGAAAATGTGGAGGATAGGGCTTAAACGACCTCACCTTCTAATCTTATGCACGTTTATTTGATTCATTCTCTAAAGAACTATATTTTGGTGGAAATGGATCCTACATGTGGGATTAAGTGATCCATCCAAAGGGTGAACATTGGTCCTATGTTACGTTAAAGAAATCCTTGGTGAGAGGGATAAGTATTTGAATGTATAATGATTTGCAATTTTTTGTGGGTAATGGATTTGATGTTAGAGCTAATACCCTTTTATGTCATAATCATTGTGAGAATTCCATCAGAATTGTAGGTGGGCTTTGGCTATGAGCCAGGGTTAAATATCATCAACTCAGTTTTATGTGCTCTATAGGATTATGAGTGCATTGATTGGTTGAATTTCTGGAAAGATTATTAAGTGTTTCCCGGCTTAGAGGGAATGGGAGGATGAACTTCAGGCCTCGGCCATGACCATTTTTAGAGGGAACTAGTTGGAAATGGCCTCAAATATGGAGTCTATAAATGATGGTTGGGTGTAAATTTGTTCACTTCAACCTCCCTCTAGAGTTTGAGTTAGCTCCTAATCTCAACTTAAGCAACACCTCTGTAGACTCTACCTCATTTTCTATACGTCATTCAATGGATACACCCTAACTGCCCATATCTCAAAGCTATTGGAAGGCCTCACTAAAGACAAACATGTGGCTATATACTTTGATACTAGCTCTACAACAATGAAATATGAAGACCTAGAGGCTAACAATTCATGTGGACCTAGTAACTAAAGGCCAAAATGGGCATTACATTTTTTATTTTCTTTTAGTAACCTAGTGTGTTTGTTGAGTACCGTTTACATTATTCCAGTGCGTTAAGTAGTATGGCTATGGACTTCTAAGAGGTAGAGATGGATAGGCCTCCATAGTATTTTTTTTTTCTATTTCAACCTTCATCCTTAGCTGGGAATTCTAGGTCATGATTGCCCAGGACTACATATTTTTTGTAAACTTAAGTTGTATGGTATGGCCATAGATTTTTTAATATAAACTCTACCTCCTGACTTTGAAAAAAAAAATACAAATATAATTAGCATAGCATAGAAAAAATTGGAATTTACTATATCCCTCAACAATGAACAGGGATAGTTTTTTTTGCTTTTGTTGAGGGTTAGGTTTTAGGTTAAGCTTTTGAACAATGTCATTCAATAATACAAATTGCACCCAACCCATTATACATGGACTACAAGCTTTCTTGGTTATCCATGAGTTTCCGACAATAACAACTTCAAGAAAAGGTCAATATATACTTCAAAGGGATCCAAAAGTAATGCAATTTATTAGTGAAACTACTATACTTACTGCCCAAAAACAATTGCAACATTCCCCCCCACTCAATGCGAACATAAAATAGAGGCGTACAATTTTTTTTTGACTAGATAGAATAAATAATGCTTCCCTGATAACTAATTAGAGGGAGCTTGTCAATGGTTACAGCGATGGATAATAAATCAAGTATCTAATTCGTAGTGCAAAAGTATCAACAAATGAAGGTTAAGAAATTACATGTTTTCAAAAGAAGGCCATATTTCAGACATGAATTGTTGGGGAGTGCAAGGAAGTTGGTAGTCCTCTATAATTAGAGTCGTTGCTTCCAGTGGGCTTTTCCCAAGCACTTCTCATCTCCTCTGCCATCCCACTGCTTGCCATACTTGGCCACTGCTTGCCATACTTGGCCAAACACTCCTTCGGAACTTCATCCACAACGTTTTCTATGTCAAGAAGTGTGCTGACGGTAAATTCGGTAGTCAAGGCGTTAAGAAAAGAAAAAAACAATGTACTAAATATTTAGTATAAACAAAAATCTTTAGTAACTTTACATAATCCCCGAGAGGCCCTGTGCTTTCATGAATAGCTAGAAAATTTTGTGCGTATTTACTTGCAGTCACAACCTTATCTTCAACGTTATCGTTTTCATTTTTTGTAATGCAAGGGGATTCTGTTGTATTTTTGTAATGCAAGGGAATTCTGTCGTATTTTTGTAATGCAAGGGATTTATCCAAATTATTTCTAGATTCATTCATGCACCACAATCATAGTTGGCAGAATAACACATGCACATACAACTAGAAAACAATTACAGTAACCTTGGCAATAAAACTTAAATATTCAGAGGGTTACTCCTTGCAAGACAGACATTCCTTACGATCTGATCTGATCATTGCACCTAGGAGAAATAATACCTTGTAAAACTGCCAATTCTATTTAGCAGCACTGATGACCTGAAACTTTCATTCATTGCATCACTGCTAAATTATCAAAAAATATGGCAATAAGGAAATTGAATCATACTTGCACAATCGAAGAGTGGAGGTAAAAATTGTGAGGCATGATATTTGCACCAAGAAGGCTCACAGTTGTATACATATTTTCACGCTTCACTCTTGGAATCATTCCATTCACTATAGAGACAACATTTGATTACATGGATAAAGTGTCGGGTGCAAAGAACAGAACCACCAATCCTGTTATGCTTATAGATAATACTTCAGCATGGCGCTTTCCCAGGAGAGCTAAAATAACTGTAAATAAAAGTGCATCAACTATGCTCAGGATCACACACACAAGCATATCCAGCCCCAATAGAAGATTAATTCCAATAGCGGTTCCTAGAGTCACTGTCAAATCCAGAGCTATCACAGAGGCCTCACATTGTAGCCACATCAACATGCACACGGGTTGAGAGTACTCCTCCAACAAATCCGAGCAAGATGTTTCCCAGTCGTGACTCCAATGTGAGATGCAAGGGGCTGACATAAAATAGCAACCACATTTGACAGCATTAACAACCACAAAAACTCAACCCCAAAACATGATCCACCTTCAATTGTTGTCACCCACTTTGCAGGGTCAATATATCCCATTGAGACTAGAAAAGTAGGCCCTAAAAATGGGTATATTTTCATTGAAATACCTTGCATTTCCATTGTGCCATCCATCTCACTGTCCATGCTTAATGCTTCATAAAAACATTGAACTGAAGCATTATTTCTTGAAACCTAGGTAACAAATATTTTTTCCTCTGGATTTCCAAATTGTATGTGCTTCCTTTTTACATTTAAACATGGTCTAAAATGTATGCGCAATTAAATAATGAGGAGTATGTATGAATTTACGACCAAGGTCATGAAGCTTCTGCTGATGGGTAACCCATCACTTAACGGATGATGAAGATTATGATTTTTTTTATAAAAGCCTTCGCTCAGAAATAAAAATATTCAGAGTGGGCAATCTGTCTATTATACATGAAGAAATCAAGTCCGATCTAGCCGATTCTAGTGTTTGGAAGAGCGAGAGTGAAGCTTCAATGGTATATTCTCCATCATCATTCCGAAAAGCAGAGCCAAAAGAGGATTATATTGAATATTTCTACAAGAAATACTGAGAGAGGATGTGCTGCTTGGATAAGCTTAATAGTCAGTAGACCTATGCATTAGGAGTTTTTCAGAGCCATGAAATCCGAAATTAGGAGTTTTTCAGAGCCATGAAACCCGAAAGCCTAAAGGGGTGACTTCCAGGCGGAAGATATATACTCTAAACAAGCATGTGGTCACACATAATTCCCTCGAATCCTTGAAGAGAGTGCAACAGGACCTGGAGACTGTGTATGTCGGCTAGACATGTTTGTCTTGGGAGGCCCTTCATTGGCAATACAGAAAGTTTCGGGAGGCGGCATTGTATGGGTCATAGCAGGATTTGTTTTATGACCACGTGGTAGATCAGTTTCAGCAATTTCAATTTTTGTTGCAGAGGTTCTTAGAGAATGATCAATTTGAAGGTCCCATGATTTGGTCAAAGGTTCCGTGAAGCAAATAAAATACCAACAGCTCAGCTGGTTAGTATCATGGAGGAATCCATAATGATATTCTGGGATTTTGTTAGGTCTCACAAGCACAAAAGTTTGGTGCAGCACCAAATGCTGATTTTTTTGTGCGTAAGTCAAGAGGTAGAGGATCCCAACAACTTTAATCTCCTGCATTTTATGAGGAGAAGCATGCATTGTAAGGAGTTGAAGGTGCAAGAGCTTGAAAGTAAAGGGAGATGCTTGATAAAGAGGCCCGATATTGTGGGTAGAGAGAAAAGGATAGAGATCTTGATGACCCTTTTGGACATCAAATTAGTATCCCGGGTATTGAGGATGTCCAGGATCATTACAGATCATATGTAATGTTGCCAAAAGAGACTCGGTAAGCTCAGTATTCACAAGGGTAAGGTCCATATACCACACGGTACTGTATTATTTCCGTATTGATCATACATTTTAGGCCACTACTTTGATGCATTTCCGTCGGAATTGTAGAATAAATACAAGAGTTAAAAAAATGCTAACAATAAATATTTATAGGACAGGCAGTTGGGATTTAGGGGTTTCACGGCATTATGAAAATGAAATCTGTGTTTTTTTGTTTTCTAATTTATTATTGTGGGAGCATGATGCTCCCTAGAAGAAGCCATTAGAGCTTAGATTCATGTGACCCATCCCCCTCCAATGATTTTATCATCTAAGGTTTTTGGGAATGAAAGAAAAAGAAATCCCTTGCAAGGATGTTGAGAATCTACAGAGGAGAGTCATACAACTAGATTTAGTTGCAAAACAGGAGATGTTGGTCTCATCTGGCAAATTAAATTCTTAATGGCAAAAAAACAGGTTTCCAAGCTTTCAAAAATGGATACAAAATATACCTTTGTGACGCTTCGTGTGGTGCATCTGTGTGAAAGCTTCAACTGGTCGCAGTTCCCATATGCAAGTTGTTATCAATAGGAACATTGAGGATAACTCTCTCACTTCCTTTTGCATTTTGAATCTGACCTTCTCCAGGTTTTACTTCCACACCCCCAAAACTCCATCTGATATGTAGAATTCGTTGCTGCAGGTAATATTGCAGTGCAAGCTCGATGAAGCAAACCAGAAAATGTAAAACACTAAACCCTTTATTTACCTATTTGAGAATTTCACCATGAAAAATGACTCTGGCCCAACCATTTGTTTGATACTGATACGTATTTGAAATTTTCACGATGAAAAATTACTCCCGCGCAATCTCATGTGATGGAGTATTCGAAGAAAAGAAGTGGACAAAGAAATGACTCCCACCCAAATGGACAAAGAACCCTTGATTTATTTATTTTTTAAATAGTATTTATTGGTTTTTATTTATGAATTATATTTAAAAATTGTTGAATTTTTTGTTAACGTATATATATTATTTATTTATTTTTTAAATAATATTTTATTTATTTTTATTTAGTGAATTATATTTAGAAATTGTTGAATTATTTTTAATGTATATATATTGTTTATTTATTTTTTAAATAGTATTTTATTGATTTTTATTTAGTGAATTATATTTATAAATTTTTTAATCATTTTTTTAATGTATATATATTATTTATTTATTTTTTAAATAATATTTTATTGATTTTTATTTAGTAAAATATATTTAAAAATTATAGAATCTCTTTTTTTTTAATGTATGTATAAATCTATAAGTATTAAAAAAAAATCAACAATTAAATTGTGAAATTTCCACCTAGATTGAGGTTCTCACTTTCCAACTGCATCTTATAAGTAAGCAATTTAATGCTGACATGACCACCATGAACGACTGACGGCTATGCGACATGACTCCACCTCCTTATCAACATGTGAATAACTTAAATGTCCAAAAGATAAATCGAGCCCTTTGCATCTGCACCCTCTTAATGTTAATTCTCATGTCCGGTCTCACATGTAACTTAATGCTCGCCACCATGTTAACTCCTTTGCTCGACAAACATATCCTACATTCCACCTTGCCACCTCTGAAGCTTAGGGAATTCGGCTTTACCATGCTTCCATTACTGTTGTTATCTAAGGCTACATCCCCAACATCTTTGTTCTCCAACACACTATCATGGTGAGGGAACGAGGACATGTTCAACACGGTGACAAGGGTAGTGGTCACCCTCTCACCTCTCCATACTGCAATGACCACATGATTCTCTTTGACCACAACATCCTTCAGCATATCAGGCGTAATGTAGTTATCCTAGAAGTAGTTGAGCACTGAAGAATTGTTGACACGCTCTGGGTTGTACAAAATTTGCTCGCTATGCATCTTTGAGACCTAGAGTTGGCTCGCACTCATGTTGAACATCATGTGGTTGAATATAACACCTATGCCAGTCACATTAGAATGACACTTCATTGTCTCTTGAAAAAAATTGGTATCAGTTTTCCTCCCAAAATGACGTCCTCCACTTCCTCCAAGACTTCGGACAGGTCTACAGAGCAGCAACCAGAACAATTTCTCTCACATCAAATCTGCTCTCACACTATGATTTGAAATCGAATTAAATTCCATTATTACCCAAAAAAAATGTTGTTATCATTCCATTGAAATAGAAATCACTAGGCCTATTCCCTATAAAATATCTCTCGTACGGTATAAAATTAGCCAATAATTGTGGATATTTTACTACTATTTCCAGGATCTACTGTTCAATCTTTAAAAATAATCAAACTTAGTGTCAATCATATAACAAGTTTCAGTATTCATTGCATTGTCAAAATTCTCCAAATTGATATCAAATGTGGTGAGGTCTGAGCAACACGTGGAAGGTGTCTCGCATAACTAAATATAAGTGGAGCGAGGGTGAGGGACGATACTCCTGGTCCGTTCACCATAACGCGTGCAGCGGGAGAGTTACTAGATTCACATTGGAAATTCGTGTGAAAAATAACTGGGCATTGGTGTTGAAAATGCAGCAAGATGATGGAGCTTAGTGAAATGAAGTCGCCTTCACTAAGTGGGCCCGCAGGAAAATTCTGGCGCAAACTCTATTTTTAGACTATGTCTATTTTTAGACATATGGAGCATCGTCCGAGGATTGCAGTATGTTATTCTTGGAGTATTGGTCATGTTGGTAAAAATAGATGGGACTCTATTTTTTGGACCTATAGGTCGAAGTCTATTTTTAGACTGCCTCTCCTTAAAATAGGGAAGTCAAATATCATTTACCCTTAATAATATTTGGACTCTAAACTTCAGTTTACTCTCTTGGAGCACTTCAGTTCGAGCCTTGGGAGTGGCTCATGCATTTGACAGAGGAATTACGCTATTCCTAGGGGTTTGGTGAGCTCATGCATGGTTGACTTCAGTTAGGACTTCAGTGGCAGAAGTTTGGTGGAGTTAATGAGATAGCTAGTGGAGTTGTGTTCGATTTAATTTAGTTGAACTGGTTGAGATTAGTTTAACTAGCTAATCAACTAGTTATGAGTGGAGTGAATTAAATATTATTTAATTCATTAATTAGTAACTCATTATTCAACTCAAGAACACATCAGTTCACTACAGTGCATGATCAGTTCAGTGGAGACCAGTGAAAGAGGTAGATTAAAGGGTGGAGTTAGCTATCAGTGGCGACATCAGTTGTGCATGAGATTTGCACCACACTTGGAGGAATTTCCCATGATGATTGCGCTTTCAAGCCAAGGAGATTCGAACCTTGGATCTCTATATCGACAGGCTTGGATTGCGCAATAGAGGCAAGGCAATTGGCGGTGAGTTTTGAACCAGTAACCTGTTCAAAACCAAGCTAGTTTGTGTGTAACTTCATGAGAAATTACTGAGTACTTGTGAGGAGTATTGTACTGAGTTTGTTACATGATTTCTCCATTATAATATACACAATAGCTGCGGGGTTTTCAGCTATAAGCTTTCCCCATACATACTATGTTAATGTGTATGATGATTTGATGTGTTATCGCTTGATTTATTTTCCGCATGTTTGATGATCTGAGTGGAAGAGATTATGTGTTGCATATAAATTCGAATTGTATGTGATCAGGATAGTCTCGGTGGATAATTAATCATTATTCAGAAAATTTCTACATGGTATCGGAGCTATTGAAGCAGAGATTGATCATCACAGTGATTACAAACTTATTTCGGTAGACAGAGTCTGCATGCGGGCCAGGTAGCCTCCGGATTCATCTTTCTTCGGAAAGTGAAAGGTCTGGTAAACGCCCCTTGCAGTCAATCTCTGTGCTAGAAATAATTTGTTCTCATAGATCTAGAGCAGTTGAGCTTTGAGGTGGAATTCGAAATTTTGCAGCAGTTTTGTTTTCTTGGTGCCAGTGTTGAAAATGTCTTTCAACGGTTTGCGACTCGAATATGCTCTTGAAGGCAGTTCGAATTGTGTTGCATGGAAGGATCGCATGGAGGAAGTATTAGAAGATAATGGTCTGAAGGAGTTCATAGATACGGATGTCCAAAAGCCCACTGATCCTGCTGAAGTCGAAGCATGGAAAAAGAAGATGGCGAAATGTCGAAGGATCCTGTTGGAGGGCGTCAAGGATCATATTGTATCCAGCCTGCATGGAAAGGCTTCTCCATTTTTAATGTGGAAAGCTTTGACGGATCTATTCCAGAGTAAGAGCGACCAAAGGAAGCTGGCGCTCAAAGATAAGCTCAGGAACATCAAGATGGAGAAAGGCGGCAGTATCGCCAAATACCTCACGAAGTTCACTCAATGCAAAGATGAGCTGGGAAGTGTGGGGGTGACTGTCGAAGACGAGGACATGGTCGACCTGGCTCTCCTTGGTCTTCCGAAGGCTTGGCACTCATATCAAGATAGTGTCAATGGTCGGGAGAAGCTGCCGGGATGGGAGCGCCTTTGGGCGGATCTCATGCAGGGGGAGATAAGGAGGACTACTCGAGATGGATCTTCATCAAAGGGAGCTGATGAAGAAAACTGCGCTTTGGTGGCCAAAGCAAAGAAAGGGAAGGGTAAGAAAACCTCTCATTCTGGTGCAAAGGGCAAGAAGCAGGATATGGCGAAAGTGAAGTGTTTTCACTGCCATGATCACGAACATTATGCTACAAATTGTCCAAAGAAGAAGAAGAACAAGCAAGCGGGAAGATCTGCAGATGGAGAAGCTTTGGCTTCACAGTTCGAGCTTGACTTTTCACTGATTGCATGCTTGGTTTCAAGTGTGCTGGGATCGGTGTGGTTCTTGGACAACGGTGCGTCATTTCATATGACGGGAGATCGAGATTTGTTCTCAGATCTGGAGGACAAAGATTTGGGTGTGCACATCGAGATGGGCGATGATGGTAGATACAGTGCGACTGGTATCGGTACCATATCCTTTCAGAGGGAGTCTGGTAAACCCTTCGTATTGAAGGATGTCATGCATGTACCTGGATTGAAGAAGAACTTGATCTCTGTGGCGATGTTGGAGGATAAGGGGTATGATGTGGTCTTCGGCGAAGGAAAAGCCTTCCTGCGCAGTAAGACTACTGGAGAGACCCGGAAGATAGGGGTTCGAACCAAGAACCTTTATCAATTGCAGGTAGATGGCTGCGCAGCTATGGCATGCAAAGCGGGAGAAGTGGTGAGCCGGGATGATGAGGGGCCTTGGCATAGGAGATTGGGCCACCTTCTGTGGAGCTTTGAAGATCTGCCGGCGATTTCTCTTGGACTTCCTAAGGGCACCCTTGCGCAGTCAAATCAGTGCAAGGGGTGTATTTTAGGGAAGTATGTGAAAGCCACCTTTCACGAGAAGGATAGTCGCGCCACGACGATCCTTGAGAGAGTTCACACAGACGTGTGTGGTCCTTTCTCAGTTGCTTTGACAGCAAAGCACAGGTATTATGTGATCTTTGTTGATGATTTCTCCCGAAAGTGCTGGATCTTCTTCATGCAGAAGAAGAGCGATACATTCGCGAAGTTCTGTGAGTTTAAAGCACTGGTCGAGAAGGAGTCGGGGAAGAAGGTGATTGCTCTAAGGAGTGATAACGGTGGTGAATTCATCTCGGTTGAATTCAAGGAGTTCTGCAGCGCAGAAGGGATTCGGAGAGAGCTCATCGCACCCCATAACCCACAGCAAAACGGGGTGGCTGAGCGGAAGAACAGAATGATCGTGGGTGTTGCACGGGCGATGTTGCATGATCAGGGCCTACCCCTTCACTTGTGGGCTGATACATGCAATACAGCAGTGTATGTGCAGAACCGTTGTCCTCACAAGCTTCTTGGCATGAGTACACCGGAGGAGGCTTATTCTGGCAAGAGGCCTGATATTTCCCATTTGCGGATTTTTGGTTCTCCTGTCTACATGCATGTGACGAAGGATGCGAGAAGGAAGCTGGATCCAACTGCTGAGGTTGGAATATTTGTGGGGTACAATGATACACCTCATAACTATCGGGTGTATGTGCCAGACAGTCGCAAGACTGTTGTGCGACGGGATATAAAATTTCAGGAGGAGAAAGCCATGCAGTGTTCGCTTGAGAGGGAGCTACACTTGCATGCAGATGAGGAGCTGTTAGTTCCTAAGGAGGAGCTTCAGGATGTGGATCAGCCACAAGAGGAGGTTCAGGAGGTGGAAGAAACCACCCAGGCAGCGCCAACCATCAGAGGGCGCATGCGCACTACAGAAGCTGAGCGACTGGCTCGGGATGCAGAGAAGGTTGTGGGACCACCTACAGCACAGCGCAGACAGAGACAGTCACCGGATCGGTACACTGGATACATGGCTCTTATGAGTCAATGTGTTGTGACAGAGCCATCCTCTTTTGAGGAAGCTGTGGAGGAACCCGCATGGGTTGATGCCATGATCGAAGAATATGATTTGATCGTCGGGAACAGTGCATGGGAGATTGTCCCAAGACCGGAGGGGAAATCAGTGGTGGGTTCACGATGGATATACAAAGTGAAGCAGGCGGCTGACGGGAGTGTGGAGAAGTACAAGGCAAGATTTGTCGCCCGTGGCTTTTCACAGATCGAGGGGATTGACTATGAGGAGACTTTTGCACCTGTCGCAAGGTACTCTTCCATACGAACGATCCTTGCTCTCTCAGCGCAGATGGGGTGGCACATTCATCAGATGGATGTGAAGACTGCATTCCTCAATGGAGTTATTGAGGAGGAGGTGTACATAGAGCAGCCTGAAGGTTTCGAGATATTCAGCAGTGAGTCGCATGTGTGCCGACTCAAGAGAGCACTGTACGGGCTGAAGCAAGCACCCCGTGCTTGGTACACTCGCATAGAGATCTACTTCACCGGGCTTGGATTCTCCAAGAGTGAGGCAGATCCTAACCTGTACCAGATTGTGGTGGAGGGGAAGATGTTGATCATCGTACTGTATGTAGATGATCTGATTTTGACTGGCGATGAGCAGTTGATACTTTCATGCAAGGAGGATCTTGCACGAGAGTTTTAGATGAAGGACTTGGGCATCCTTCATTATTTCCTGGGATTGGAGATTTGGCAGCGCAGCGGAGGACTGTTTGTTTCTCAGGGCAAGTATGCCCGGGAGATTCTGGAGAGGTTCAACATGCAAGGCTGCAAGCCTGTTGACACTCCTCTTTCTGGTGGTTGGAGGAAGGAGGATGCTACTTCAGCGGAGGTAGTGGATGCCACTGTCTATCGACAGTTGGTGGGGTCGCTTATGTATCTGGTCAATACACGACCCGATATATGCTATGCTGTTAACCAGCTTTCACAAGCTATGGTTAAGCCTACCAAGCTCTTTTGGAAGGCAGGAAAGCATGTATTGTGCTATATTAGAGGCACATCGGGATATGGTTTATGGTACAGACAGGAGGATGGAGCGAAGCTTTCTGGCTTCATTGATGCATATTAGGCAGGGCCCAACGGACCGGAAGAGCACTTCTGGAGGAGTTTTCAACATTGGGTCGACAGCAGTTTCCTGGTACAGCAGGAAGCAGAGATCTGTGGCACTCAGTTCAGCAGAGGCCGAGTACATGGCAGCTAGCTTGGCTGCATGCGAGGCTATTTGGATGAGGAAGATCCTGGTTGGATTGTTCAGGTTGCATTTGGAGCCTACAGTGATTTACTGTGATAACCAGAGTTGCATTAAACTCTCGGCTAATCCAGTATTTCATGATAGGTCCAAACACATCGACATCGGGTACCATCATATCAGAGATTGTGTTCAACCGAGAATCATGATGCTTTCATATGTTTCCACGGAGGATCAGGATGCTGACATCCTGACGAAGGCGCTCACCAGGAGCAAGTTCGAATTCCACAGAGGCAAGATAGGGGTTGCAGATAATCCATATCTTGCTGAGAGGGAGTGTTGAAAATGTAGCAAGATGATGGAGCTTAGTGAAATGAAGTCGCCTTCACTAAGTGGGCCCGCAGGCAAATTCTGGCGCAAAATCTATTTTTAGACTATGTCTATTTTTAGACATATGGAGCATGGTTCGGGGATTCCAGTTTGAGATTCTTGAAGTATGTGTCATGTTGGTAAAAATAGTTGAGACTCTATTTTTGAGGTCAAAGAGGTCGAAGTCTATTTTTAGACTGCCTCTCCTTAAAACAGGGAAGTCAAATATTATTTACCCTTAATAATATTTAGACTATAAACAACAGTTTACTCTCTTGGAACACTTCAGTTCGAGCTACAGAAGTGGCTCATGCATCTGACAGAGGAATCACGTGGTTCCCAAGGGTTTGATGGCATCATGCATGGTTGACTTCAGTTAGGACTTCAGTGGCAGAAGTTTGGTGGAGTTAATGGGACAGCTAGTGGAGTTGTGTTCTGTTTATTTTAGTTGAACTAGTTGAGATTAGTTTAACTAGCTAATCAATTAGTTATGAGTGGAGTGAATTAAATATTATTTAATTCATTAATTAGTAACTCATTATTCAACTCAAGAACACATCAGTTCACTACAGTGCATGATCAGTTCGGTGGAGACCAGTGAAAGAGGTAGATGAAAGGGTGGAGTTAGCTATCAGTGGCGACATCAGTTGTGCATGAGATTTGCACCACACTTGGAGGAATTTCCCATGATGATTGCGCTGTCAAGCCAAGGAGATTCGAACCTTGGATCTCTATATAGACATGCCATGATTGCGCAATAGAGGCAAGGCAATTAGTGGTGAGTTTTGAACCAGTAACCTATTCAAAACCAAGCTAGTTTGTGTGTAACTTTATGAGAAAGTACTGAGTACTTGTGAGGAGTATTGTACTGAGTTTGTTACATGATTTCTCCATTATAATATACACAATAGCTGCGGGGTTTTCAGCTATAAGCTTTCCCCATACATACTGTGTTAATGTGTATGATGAATTGATGTTCTATCGCTTGTTTTATTTCCGCATGTTTGATGATCTGAGTGGAAGAGATTATGTGTTGCATATGAATTCGAATTGATATGTGATCAGGATAGTCTCGGTGGATAATTAATCATTATTCAGCAAATTTCTACAATTGGAGTTTGGAGGTGGTGAAAGGATAAGGCGACGGAAGACGAGGGAGCCTGACATTAGACTCCTCACTCTGGTTTGGTGTTGGTCCTAATGGTTGCCTTTGGAGAGGAAGTGTAAACGTTGCATGAAGTTTTACAAAGGGAGTGGCTTGTGTGTACTTGTCGTGGGAATTTGTTGGTGCGATGTGTTCAACTGGTCCTTGTTGCTCAGTTTCTTAGCCATTGTTTTCATCTGGGTTGAGGATAGGAAGTTGAAGGGAAGTGAGCACACTCGTTTCAATTTTTCTTGGCTTTCGGTGAGCTTGTTTTTTCGTGCTAAGAGACAAAGCTATAATCTGCGGTCCGGGAAACCTCGAGGATGGTGGCGGAAAAATAGTTTATTTTCCAAAATTCATGCCCTTCGATGTGGGTGCGATGGTGTTTGGTGGATTGGTGTGTGGTCACTGGTCACTGCCCTGGGGTAAGTTATGCTCAAGCATCGACTACCTTGTCATAATTTGTTTTTCAATTTCCTCTGTTGGTTTGGTGGGTGATGGTATTTGGTTTTCCTGGTGGTGGCGGTCTTTATCTGGTAGTGGGAGGTTTCTCTGTGCTTCCCTGTGGTGGTGGGTGACGACATTTGGCTCCTTTTCTTGCAGTGTTTACTTTCTATGGTAGGGGTTCTGGTATCTGGACTCTACACACAGTGGGGTTCCTCGACCTTTGTGAATTATGAAGCCCCTGGTGTGGTGTGGGTGTTCTCACTCCCCTGTCGTCCATGGCCCTGTTGGGGTGTCAGACTTAGAAATAATCATGGCGGCTCCATGTTGGGGTGGACAGACTGCGGGGCATGCACGGCTCACTAATGTTGGTGTGCATGGGGGTCATGGAGGAGTTAAGCGAGGGGGTAACAGAGTTTGGGGTTTGAGGGTTCAGAAGCAGAGTCGCCGGGGCGGAGCAGGTTGTGGTGGCAAGGGGAATCATGGGTTTTATTGATCTGAGGTAAATGAGGGGCAGGTTATCCAACATTGTTGCCTAGAGAATTGTCATGCACTTATCAACAACCTGATGGAAAGAGTGGACACAATTGAGAGAGTCTGTCATGAGGAGCATGCAAAGAAGATGGAAACATTGTACTGAATGCAATATTTACAGTTCCAAGTCTGGGAGAGACTGGTAGTGGTTTTGCGAGGCCAAATTAAACACACTGAGAAAGTAGAAAAGTTGGAGACTTGGTTGATGCACTTTGAAGGGCACGGTCAGTGTGACTTTTATCCTCCACCACATCTAGGAACAACCCCAAACAACCCCGCATCCATCACGTCGGACACCTAGTATGTTATTTGGTGTTATTTATGTTTTATATGTGTTTTGGCGCCTTTGGCCCAACCGTATATGGACAATGTCCCTAGTCTCTCTTTTGCATTTTTTTGCATCTCATGAAAATTTTTGTTAACAAACCCAGATGGTGTGAGAACACCTATTTTCTAAGTGGCTATATGTACTCCTTTTTTCCTACATGAATTGAACATTGACTCACAAAAAAACAAAAGTTCATACATCATTAAAAAATTAATTAATTAATGACATACAAAAAAACAAAGGTTCACTTATTATCTAGTCATATATTTTAATCCTAGACTAAATTAGTCATTTAAGTTAGTCGCGTTTAGTTTAGTCACTTATTATCTAGTCGTATATTTTATCCCTAGACTAAATTAGTCATTTATGTTAGTCGCTTTTAGTTTAGTCACTAATTATCTAGTTGTTTATTTTATTCCAAGACTAAATTAGTCATTTAAGTTAGTCATTTTTAGTTTGATCACTTAAAATTGTTCAACTTTAGTAGTAATTCACTTGAAATAATTGTGGCGACTAACATTTTTAGTCACCTAGTCATTAATTTCATCATTTTTTACTAGTGCTTGTTTTTGCAGGTACTTATCCAGCCTTGAATAACAAGCATAGGGAGCTTGTTTCAGTCCATATAGAGCCTTATTTAGTCTGCATACATAGTCTTCTTTGTCTATTAATGAGAAACCTTATGGTTATTCCATGTAGACTTCTTCTTCTAGATATCCATTCCGAAATGCACATTTCACATCCATTTGATATACCTTGAAGTCTTGGTAGCATGCAAAGGCTAGAAACATTCTAATAGCTTCCATTATGGCTATAGGGGCAAATGTTTCATCGTAATCCAGACCTTCTATTTGTGAATATCCCTTGCATACAAGTCTGGCTTTATTCATGATTACATGTCCTTGTTCATTCATTTTATTCTTGAATACCCATTTTGAGCCTATGAAATTTTTCTCAGTGGGTCTAGGAACTAATTCCCAGGTATTGTTCTTCTCAATTTGGTCCAATTCTTCATTCATAACATTCACCCAATACTTGTCCTTGTTGTCTTCTTCAAACTTCTTTGGCTCTATTTGTGATAACATAGCTATGTATACTTCTTCTGTTTGTTTAGTTAGATACCTTCTTGTCTGGACTCCTACACTCTTGTCTCCAATGATCTGATCTTCTGGATGGTTCTTTTGAGTGTATCTTGTGGGGGATTTTGAGCTCAGTTTAGAATCTTCTCTTGTCTTTCTTGTTTCATCATCATCTTGGTTTTCTTCTTCATGATTGTCTGAAGGACTGCTGCAGTATATACTTCTTGTCTTGTTTGGAATATCTTCATCAAATTTTACATCAATGCTTTCTACAATTTTTCGAAAAGTCTTGTTGTAGCATCTGTAACCTTTACTCTTGGAAGCATATCCTAAAAATATCCCTTCATCTGCTCTTGCATCAAACTTCCCCAGATTTTCATCATTATTCTTTATGTAACACTTGCTTCCAAAGACTCTAAAGTTCTTGATTGAATCTGGTTTACCATGCCATAGTTCATAGGGAGTCTTGTCACTGCTTGGCCTTAAATGAGCTTTGTTAAGGATATGCATGGTTGTGTGTACTTCTTCTGCCCATAAGGTTTGAGGAATATTACTCTCTTGCATCATGGCTCTGGCAATTTTTTGTACAGACCTGTTTTGTCTCTCTACTACTCCATTCTGTTGAGGTGTCCCTACAATAGTAAACTGTTTCTTTATCCCATGTTCATTGGATAAGTCTGCAAAGTCATAATCTGTGAATTCACCTCCTCTGTCTGATCTGACGCATTTTAGCTTGTGTCCTGTTTGATTTTCTGCTACTGCTTTGAATATTTTGAATTTCTCCAGTGTTTCCAATTTATTCTTGAGAAATGCAACCCATGTCATTCTGGAGAAATCATCTATTATCAGCATGAAGTAGGATTCTCCGATTGGTGTTTTAGTTCTTGCAGTTCCACACAGATCCATGTGCACAAGCTAGAGTGGTCTTCCTGTTGATAGCTCATCTTTGGCCTTAAAGGATGTGCAGGTATGTTTTCCCAATTGACAAGATTTGCATATGGTATTTGAAGGCCTCTTTATTTCTGGCATATCTCTGACCACTTTCTTCTTGCTCAGGCTAATAATATGGTCGAAGCTGAGATGTCCCAATCTCCTATGCCATAACCATGACTCCTCAAGTTTGCTAATATGGCATGCTTCATCCTCCTCTTTCACTATGTAAACATTACTCTCTATTCGAACACCTTTGAGCAGAGTTTTTCCTGTGGTGCTTGATCTGACTTCACAGTCTTGTGCTCTAAAAATAACTTCATAGCCTTTATCACACATTTGACTAACACTCCGAAAAATTGCTTTCAGCCCATCTACAAATAGTACATCTTGGGCCTTTCCTCTACCATTATCTAGGCTAACTGAGCCTTTTCCTTTGATTTTTCCTCATTTATCATTGCCAAAAGTAACATTACCAGATTTATTTTCATCAAAAGTTATAAAATTTCTTATGTCTCCAGTCATATGTTTTGAGCAGCCATTGTCCAAATACCATTGGCTTTTCAGGTCTTGAGCAGTTATAGCCAGGTCACATTTATTCACCTTCTTTTTCCATTGGAAACATCCTTTTGTTTGGTATCTTTTGTGAGATGATGAACCACATCCTCTCAGAGGACATTTGGAAGGCATATGTCCAATTTTATTTCATACACAACATTTGATCATAATTTTCACAGAATTGTGAGTATGAGTAAAATATCTTTGATTCATAAACCTCCTTGAGGTGTTGAACATTAATCTTTGTCCATATTTTCTGCACTTAATGATTTTATGGCCAAATTCCTTACAATAAAAATAGTAACCATAGAAAAAATTTGCATACCTGATGTGAGGTTTTCTTCTCCATTTGTTTGCTTGAGACAGTCTCTTCACTGTTTGCATCTTTTGCTGGTTTGAATTACTCCTCCTTGTATGACAGTATGCAGCAATGTGTCCCAGCTTGTGGTAGGCATAGCAGGTGGAATTTTTCATAGGAGGGAAGAATCTCCTTTGATGGCTTCCAAATTTGACATACTCAGGGGTATATGATCTGTTTTCTATTATCTGAGTATTTATTTCATTCTTTGTTATTAGAGGTTTCCTCTAGTTTCTGTCTCCCTCATTACATGTTTCTTCTTTTGTAGGAATTATTTGAGCTGCTTCATCATCCTTCTTTGCTTTTACAAAAATAATATTTTTGTTTTCTTTTTCTTTTCTTTTACTTGATTCTCCTTCATAGCCTATCCCAGTTTTTATTAGAGGAGATCTTTGAGCATCCAGAATTTCGTTCAACTTACCAGAGCTTGTTGTTTGAGAAGAATTTATAGACACTTTCCTTTGAGCATTTTCTAATTTCTTCCTCAGACATACTACTTCTTCTTCCAACTTCTCTTGTTCCTGAGTTTTATTCTTGATTTGCTTAAGTGACATGTCTTATATATTCTTGGATTCTTCAAGATCTACCTTTAGCTGCATGAGGACTTCTGAATTTTTCTCTTCTCTTACATACTTGAGGAGAATGTCATTTTGTTTTCTTCATTTCAGTTTGAGTCTGTCAATCTCCTCCAGGACACTTCTTAGCTCCCCCTCAAGGTCAACTTAACCTTCTTCTTCATATTCTAGAAGGATTCCTTCAAGTTCTTCTATGGCCATCAATAAAAATTCAGAGGTTCCTTCTTTACTTGAGGGTTCATCTAAGTCTTCAGATGCACTGTTGTCTTGTTGAACATAGTAAGATTTCCTATTGAATTTCTTTCCTTTCTACCAGTTCTTTGATGTCGTTTTCTCTTATTCATGAGCCTGATTCTTTTATTTCTTATGAGGACACTTAGCAGCATAGTGTGCAACTCTTCCACAGTTAAATAATTTGAATGGAAGTTTACCTTTATATTTACCTAAGCCTCTATCCAGTTTCTTGACAAACTTGGCCTCTTCTTTATCAAAGCAAGAACATATATCTTCCTTTTCTTCTTTCTTCTTTTCTATTTTAAAAGTTGCGTCCCTCGCACTTGGCTTCTTCTGTGGGAGTCTCATCTCATAGGTTGTTAGATTTCCAAGTAACTGGTTCATGGTCAAGGTTTCCCAATCAGTTGTTTCTTCTATTGTAGACACCTTGGGGTTAAAACTGGGTGGAGGAGATCTTATAATATTTTGTACAATTACACTTTCTGGTATGGTTTCTCCAAGAGCTTTCATATTGTTAACAATTTTTGCAACTCTTAAGAAGAAGCTACCAACATCTTCATCATCATTCATTTTTAAATTTTCAAACTGAGCTCTATATACTTGAAGTTTGGTTGTCTTGAACTTTTTATTTCCCTCATGGATGTTTTCAAGAGTATCCAACATATCTTTGGCAATCTTGCTGTGCATTACTTTGATAAATTTAGCCTCACAAAGCCCATTTAAGATTGCATTCATGCCCTTTGCATTCGCTACAAATTCTTGTTTAACTTCTTTCTCTGGGTCAGTTGCCTTTGGGGCATATCCAAATTCCACAGCAGGCCAAACCTCTATTCCTAGAGACATTATGTATGCTCTCATTCTGATTTTCCATAAGTCATAATTAGCACCGATGAAAAAGGGGGCTTTATTGGTTGAGCTTCCTTCTTGACTAGCCATCCTCGGGACCTAGGATCTCTTTTCAGTGGTTAAACTGGTACTAAAGGAACTGGCTCTGATACCAATTATTGAATCTTTAGTTAAACTGAGAGCGTGGGAGTGAATCAGTTTAACACATACATGATCTTTTTAAACTTTTCATCAATCTTATTTACAACTTAATTTTATAACCAACTTAATATGAGAACATTCTTAATATGTAACAGCAAGTATTAAGTTAATGTGACACCAAACTTACTATGAGAGCAACAAACATTAAGCAGATTGGATAGAACATATCAACACATAAGAAACACACACAGAGACAACAGATATAAGTGGAAACCCATAAAGGGAGAAAACCACATCTTATTATTGTTATGATGCAAAGGAAAGCTCCATCTCCCTCTCACCACTGATTTTCTGCAGGCACCAACCTACAGGAGGCTCCAACCTCAGTCAGCTACAACTGACATCTATCAAGCTTCAACTTGACAGGGAAGCTCCAACTTCCTCATTCAATCAAAATAAAATATTTTCTTATTTACCTCAGATATCAACTCTGTTCTGTAGTATCTCTTTTTTCTCCTCTCTTCCTTATCTTCTCTGCCTCAATTTTTCATACTCTGCATTCTCTAACCTCACTCTCTAACCTCTCTATGCATATCAAGGGGATATCATTTATATAGATTTCCTTATGACAGTTTGTATTCCTCAGGGAATTTGAAATGGATAGCCATACCTCTTAGCCCTCTGCCTTCTCATTTATTTTCCATCTCACTGAGAAAAATATAACTGTATGTACTAATTTTAATATTACAGTGGGATTTTTGTTTTCTTCCGGAGACTTGCCAATGCATCACAAACAATATAAACCAATTAAAACATTTACATTTAATTACAATGAGAACTCCAGCTCAACTCATTCAGCCTCTTGGATCACTATGTATTTGTCTTTTCTGTGACTGTGTCTCTCTTTTTCTTCTCTGTAGCCTTTATGTTCATTGTTGTTACATAACTCTTGTATGTATGCGATTTTTATATAACGCACTTTAACTCTTGGCGTTATCATAAAGGCGTTTTAACAAAAAAACTGCTCTTTCAATATATCACAAATGCTTCTCGGTTATAAAATCATAATGGACCCTTTTAATAAAATACTTTTTTCTGTTCAAACATTTGATCTTTACTTAAGTTTCGATGCGATTACGCCTCTTGTGAAAGACCCGATGCGATAATCACAATCGCAACTTTCAATGGAATTCTCCGATGTTTAGTTCTCCTCCGATGCGGTTAATCATTGTTCACTTCACTGCACCGATGCAATAAATCGCTCTGATGCACTTAGGCCGAAATTCAAACAAAATATGAGAATCATCCTTTCAAATACATCGGGTCTGAAACTCAATCGCAATCGCAACTTTTGTTAACATGTTCCGCTGCCATAAGTTTCTCCGATGCGATTGGTGAGGGTCCCACAAAGTTAATAAAATCTTCATATATAAAGCGTTGCACACACTGTCAAACCTTACATCTGAGGTTTTCAGTCATTAGTCTCCATATAAAGAATTCATTTTTTTCAATATAAGACTATATATATACATAGTAACCTATTAATCCAAAGTCTTCATTCTTAGTTTATTTCATATTAGAACTCTGACCATTCAACATACTTTCAGCTGGGCCCCAGCGCCTTCTCCGCTCGTATTACCATATTAACACTCACATTTTCATTTCCAAAGAAGTATTAAGGGTTCTCCGGCATAAAAGATTTTACCCAACACTTAACACTTCATATTTGAATAGTATTCATATGCACTTATTAACACATAGTCGGTCACATCATCTTCTATACTTTGGTTAAACCATCGCACTAATATATAAAGAAGCAATGGATTTTTGGGCCCACAACCTCATTCAAGGTTTATCTTTGGTTTATGCTACAATCTTCAATATATCATATCATAAAAGCCAGACTATACAACACAGCCTGATATGTTATCCCTCAGCCATATCATTATAACATATCCACATTATATAAATTACCATAGGTCCACACCCTTTGTATCATTTCATTCGTATCATCAATCAACTTATAACGAAACCCAATGCGGAATTTTAATATACATACATTCCGTGGATCCCACATTACATATGGCACCACTAGTTAATGCACCTCTTCAATCGACGGTTAATAACATATCGCACTCCCCTCTGACAAATCAACAGTGGTTGGGCAGTTGAATCACACAAGGTTTAGTCCTCTGAACTTACACAATGAACTGGGGCCCAGTGGTTAAATTACCCCTTGCATCCAACAGTTGTGAGCTCATCGCTCCTCCAACCTCAATCCAACGGTCCTTAACAGTTTTCACGCTTTTTATTGGTACAAGGTTTAACACTTCAAATTTGCGGGAAAAAAGTTGTTTTACAAAATCTCCTGAGGAAACGTGTCCTCCTCCGACGTATATCGTGTTTTTATTTCACATACCATTTACCACTTTAGAAAAGTTTGAACCCACTAGTTTTGTGGCCCTCCGGTTTTACTGTTCATGTTCAAGGTTCCGCTTATAATCATGGTTCCACTCCAACAAAAACTTCGCGCCTTCGTTATATACATATACATATAATCTCTATTTAAAGGTTTCATTTCTTATTTCTCCCGCACTTTAATATATGAACCATGTTTCATTGTTATGTTAATACAACGCTACCATAAGGTTTAACACCCTACTGCATTACGTTTTTGTTGCTAAACGCTTGGTTGCATTACCCTCAGGGTTCCGTATTGATATTTCAACATTTATGTTGCACTGTTGGTGCTTCTGCATGCTAAACCAATAGTTCTATCGGTAATTACAATGCGAATTCCAAGTTTGTATTTCACCCTTACTGTGCTTCTTTCTCTTCTGCATGTGAGTTCTTCTTCCTTGGAACCCCCTTTGGATTTTTCACTCTCTGTCTATTCTACTGCCCTGTCTCTGTATTCTCGAAACATATCCTATTACTGTATTTCCTGTATGTATAGTCTGCTGCTCTGCCAAATGTAAACTCCTGTCACTATATTCTCTGTATGTATAGTCTTCTGCCCTGTATTCTCTCATTCTGTCTCTACAAGTTCTCTACAAGCCTTATATCTGCTGCTATAGTGTAAATAACTTCCCTGTCTACATATCCTATCACTGTATTCACCTTAGCCTCTGTTGTTGTCCTTTGTCATCAATGACAACACTTCTAATAGTGTTTCTCTACTGCTAGTAGGCCTAGAAAGTATCTCGATGAAGTCACTATAGGAACACAAACATTTCTTTGCTACCAGCGAGCTTATATAATACCCCAATGGATTTTCTTGCTTCACCTCTCTACATAGGAGGCCTTTCTCTTCTTTTAGCATTATTTATATATTTAAAGAGGAATCTTCATAGGAACTTATTCATTTTATGGGAAGATGAGGGATCCTGACTTATTGAGAGCAGAAGAGGTTGTTCCTTTAGAGAAGCATATAGAGACATATGATTTTGGTTTTCTCATTTATATTTTCCCCTTTTACCTTTATACTAATTGGATAGGCGTGAAAATACTACAACATATAGAACCAAGTGCAAGAATAAGGTTTGAAGAATAGACTTAGGTATAATGGTTCAACACAAAAATCTCCATACAGATGGATCATATTTTTTGTCAAGACATCATTGATGAAAAGGTATAACCAACACAAGCAAGGAGTATTGGAGGTTAACCAAATGTTGTAATGTCACAATACTATTTTGAACTCAGCCACACAAAAGGAAGCTAGAAAAGATGTTCACACATGACACTTATTAATATAAATGAAAACAAACACAAGAAAAAACAAACAGGAAAAAAAGAAATGAAACTATGTACATAAGCTATGGTACATCCACAAATCATCATTGAAAATAATGTTTCAAGGCTTTTCCATTAATTGGAAGAGAGTTAATCTTATCATCTGGTGACTGAAGAGGATATGTGTGTTGACCAAGGTTTTTTTGCATGGTGAACAGTCCAATCTGCAGGGATTGGAACTTAGTTTTTTTTCTTTTGTCCTTGTGGGATTTGTCCCACTTCAAGACTAAGTCACCCAGTGCACCGAATTCATTCTTACCTGCAGACTTCTTATCGAGCCACCCCTTGATTCAACTGTAGTGAAGATATTTTTTTTCTATTTCTTTTTGTCTTTCTTCCTCTAGCTTGCGATGTGATATCCATATCCTAGATAAGTTAAGTCTGGTTAAGAATTTCCTATATTGAACTAATAAGCATGGATTTCCATTCAATTATTGGGAAAGTTGTATGGTAAATAAATATATGTTCGGGGGTAGGATGGCTTCTTTTCTAGACACTAGGAAGCAAGGAGATGTATTTAGAGAAGGTTTCGTTGTGACTCGGTCATCCCATAGGGAATTCACCAAATCGAAGTGCTAGTTCCTTTTTTCATAGAAAATGATATTTGTAATGATACAAATAAGGTTATTGTTAGTAGACTCAACAATACCATTTCCTTTTGGATAGTAATTAGCTGAATGTTTCAATACAATTCCATTTTCCAATGAAAAATCATATAATATTAACAATGAAAAGTATGTTGCATTGTCAAAATTAAATTCCACATCTAATGAGTACCCATTATGCATACTTCTAAGAAGAACCACATCGATAAATATTGAAGATACATTTCAAAAATTTGGTGAACTTATTTTTTTAATGTATATTCAACTTTATTGATATGGGTCTTCTCAAAAGCATGCTTAATGAGTACTCTTACGATGTGGAATTTAATGTTACATCCAACAAGTTTATACACTTGAAATTTGAGTAAAAATATATGGAGATAAGCAAAAGATACAATTAAAAATTAGTTCTTTTTATTTTCCCTTAAAAATATTAACATGTACCTCTTTTTAAATTTAAATAATCTTGATTCTCCTTTTTAATTTAAATAATTTTGATTGGTTTAAATATTATGTACATAAAAATTTCATGGGCACATCAAGGATGAAATTTCCTCTAATGTGGTGGACTCGGGTCCTAAAAGAAAAATATCTTCAACAACATCCTAGCGTTTGAATTGATTCCATTCAATCCTCTTGCCTAGGATATCGTACTTTGAAACTCATTTCGATAATCACAGTCTTAATAAAAAAACACCTATTCTAGACTCTAGGGAATGGATGTAGAATTAAAATATTGTTGAACCCCTTTTTGGATCATTCACCTCTTCAAGAAACTCTAGCCTTACTTCCTCTCAAGAATTTATTTTCCACTAAAAATAACTATACATTAAAAGACATTTTGATGCAGGAGCATCAGCTCCGAAAAACACCTTGTATTTTACCTAAGCTAGGGGGTTTCATGTTTTGAAGAAATATTAAAATTTCATGTAAATATTAATATTATTTGAGTGATTAATTAATTATTTTTGAGAATTGTAAATGTGAGAGAAATTAGTTTCTAGATAATTAGAATTAATGAGGGAGCCTAAGTTGGGATTAGTTTCTAAGTTTTAGCGATGAGAATCTATATTTTAGGGATGTTGAGAGATTTAGGGATTTGATGAGATATTAAAGGGATTGAGAATTTAATTAGTTCATTTTTTCAATTGTATAAATTCATCAAGCCTCAAAGGCATGAGAAAAAGTGTGAGTAGAGAGTGAGAGGTTTTGAACAGCCAAGGCTGTAAGCCTCTGGCAGTTTGGAAAAGGGCCATAGATTTGCATATCTGGCCATGAATAGAAAGCTCTTTGTGAATGTTTGTTTCTATATACACATGAGCATGTTGAATTCGATTCTGTATGAACATGTTTGCGTTTAATAAATTTTGAGATATGGCTCTGCACATGGTTGCAGAAATCGATATTATATAATATTGAAATTGCAGTGGTTAGTTGGAATAACAAATCCGTGTGAATTAATGTGTATTGTGACTCTACACATGAACTGAAGAATCGATGTTATTAACTGCAGGAGAAAACTGTGTGTGTGTGTTGAATAAATCGATTGATTTTCTGTCTTGATCGGTAGTGAGGGCGCACGGTAGTCATAAAGCCACAAGAAATTACATTGAAAATCAAGGCAGAGTTAAATATACATCGTGTGAAGTATGAAACAGAGTTCTATTTGAATATTAACGCTGAGTTCTGGTTTAATCATGTCAAGTGAAACAGGTTTTGTTTTACTGTCTCTACAAATGCAGCACACTGTCATTGAAAGGAAGGATCTTCACTGATTTGAAATGAACGCATGAAGAGTTAATGAAAGGCTGGTTACTTTAATTAACTGCAGACTGGAGTGGCTTGGAGTGGTTAACACTATTCAGACAGCGTATTGGTAAATCGATGGGATTTTGAAAGAGGCGCAAGTTTAATTTCATTCCATTAGCAATTTATGCAGCGAAAAAAAAATTCCAGTTTAATTCATTTGCCGTAGAAATTCCATTTGAGTCGAATAGTTTTCTGTGGAATCGATTGATGAAACAAATGTATGGAAGCGCAGAACTGTGGTTCAATTCTGTTTGGAATTCAATTTAAATACAGTTTTTTAAATTGTTGAATAATCTGTATAGCGTGGCAGATTGGCAAAGAAAGTTTATGCAGTGATGAACACAGACCAAGTATTGAAATTGTGTTATAAATTGTTCTGGCTATTCGACTGTGTATTTGGATCGATATATTGTGGGCATTCGATCTAATCTTTCGTGAATTGCAGAAGCCATAATAATGTTTAAATATCCGGTCATTGTTGGAAAAGCATGGGCGAAAGTCTTCAAATATGGATTGATTGCATTCGAAGACTTTGAAATTTGAATGATGATTTTATCATATCAAGTTTGTTTTTGAAGGACGCAGTCCACAGATGTGGAAAAGAAATAAAAATGTACGACCGGTGATCTATTCGGGTAAGATATGAGCGCATATGAAATGGAATTCTGTGTAGTTTGAATACAAAGCAGAACGCTGGCATTAGATGGGCAAATCTGAGTTTTATGTATGGTAGTACTTGTCATAGACACATTTCTTTTATTGAGATCCGGCAGTTTGGGTGAAATGAAAACTTGAGCAGTTTGTTGTTGAGTTTTAAACATTGTCAGTATTAAACTGAAGCGATATTCATGTGTTAAGCTTTAAACACATTCAGAAGTTGTAATTTTTTAGAAACTAATACATCTGCCAGATTGTTGAAGTTTGAAGGGCGCAGTAAAGTTACGAATTAAATCCTGAATGAAGTGATTGCATGGATCAGCGTTGAGGGTTGACGACAGTGTTAAAAGCAGAGTTTGAGCATGGAGGATGGACTGCGTGTGATAACACAGGTATGTTTAAACCGAATGGAAGTAGTTTGAATAGCGCTGGCATAATAAGTTGTGACTGAGATTCATATTGAATTTTGTTATAATGCTTAGAATCAAGCATGGGAAGACCATGAGCGCATGGTCTAATTGGTTTTTATTCAAATATGGAATTCACACTATTATGGGGTCCTATATACTCATGTTGCTGAATTAAAATAAATGGAATAGAGAGTGATGGGTGAGTTTGTGGAATTGATGTTGAAGGCTTCCGCATAATAATGGTATTGTATGAGTTTGCCAACTATTGAAGTTTTGATTTGGGAAAAGATGCTGAGATGCATGTTGATATACACAGATGTGAGAGAAGATTCTGGGTTTGCAGGCTAGGCCTGCGTCATTTTGGTATCAGAGCTGGAATGCTCTGTTGAAGATGTTTGTTTTCTGAATGATGACAAGAAGGTTTTGTTGAATTGAAATGTATTTTTGTTGAATGACTGAAAGGAAGATCAGATTTCTAAATCTGATATGCAAACTACACAAGTGAACAGGATTACAAGGAGGAAAAGATCATGCAAGATCTTAAGAGGTGAGTTGATTTTTCTGATTTGAAATTTGTAAATGCAGTTTATGGTTGCAGAGAAGATGATGGCAGTGAACCTGGCATTCAGCTAAACGCTGAATAAGAAGGATAATCACAGTGTCCTGAAGAAGAAGGTGAGTTGAAGAGGTAGCCTAGAAAGTGAGCAGAGGAGAGTGCTCAAAGAGGTTCCAGAGGCAGTGAACCAGTGCTTACCAAAAGACTGAGTGAGGAGGGCTTGGTGAGGTAAGTGGCAGCAGAAGAGATTGCTATCGTAAAGGCTAGTACAACTCATAGTGAGTGAACAACTCATGGAGAAAGTGATCATGGAGGATCAGAGAAGAGGTTCAGAGGAATGCCACAGAGATGAGATGACTGCAGAAGTTCGAGAAAGAGAGATTGCAGTAATGAAGGTACAATTGCAGGTACTAGAAGAATGGCTGCAAGAGCAGGAATATCAGAACTCAGGATGGATCTTTCCACTAAAGGGAAAGAGAGTGATTTGGCGACAATTGCAGAGGAGGTGGAGGCAAATTGTGATTGCCTTGTTGAAAAAAGAACTTAGAGTTCTTGAGCCAGAATTGGAATTTGAAGATTCCACATGCAGATTTGTTCAGAGGGGAGTGCTTGAAGAAGCATTCAAGACTGAAAAGTCTTGTGGTTTTAAAACTGATGAGTTGTGTGTGTTTGCAGGTACAGTACAGAGAGATGAGCAAGCTTTAGAGTTTGTTCAGGAAAGAGAAGAGTTGAATCTGAAGGTTGTTCAGATTGATGCTGAGATAGCAAGATCTCAGAAGGGAATGAAGACAGAGGAAGCAGAAAATGATAAGTATTCTGAAAGAGTAAGAAGTGATGCTTTTGCTGTTACAATACAAGAGAAAATTCTTGTGGATGCTAAAGAAGAGAAGCAGTCTGAAGCGCAGATAAGGGAAGTAACAGCTGATACTATTGAAAATTTTATGCAAACTGAAAGTTTATGTATGAATGCAGGTGATGATGATATGCTTCAGCAATGCTATAGAGAAATTGCATTGCTAGAATATTTGTTGGAGAATTCGGAGTATGACAAGGGGATTGCAGCAGATGAAAGAGTTCAGCATAGTGAACGAGTGCATAAAGATGTCATGGAACCAAATGATATGAGAGAAAGAATGGTTGACGGTCTTGAGAATTCTTCAGAGGATTCTTTGGGAAGTTTGGATTAGCATACTAATGTGCTGATAGTGGAGGAGAATTCAGAACAGCATACTGAAATGCTGGCAAAGGAGTACAAGGCACTGATGCCTTATGATTTTTGTTCTAACAAGTTTTTTGTGAATGCAGGTATTGTTGCAGAACATTTGACTCAGTTGAGTAGTCAAATGAAGGAAGAAGAAGTTTTATGCTCCAGAAGACAAGAGGGTATGGATGATGGGGTGGCAGTCAGAACAGAAACAAGCATAGAAGCAAGAAGTCAGCGAGTGACAGTACAAACTGAGCAAGCCGTCTTAGCTCAACAGACAGCTAGAAATCAGCAGCCGGGAGATTTATTGGACCGAGAGATTGAAAGTATCAGAAAACTGATGACGAAAGAATCCCAGAGAAAGACGGCAATAAGAAAGAAAAGGAAAGACAACCAAAGAAAGACTATAGCAGACTTGGAAGGCAAAGCAAGTGGAGCACTACAGCACAAAATATGGAAACCTGGAGGACAACAGTAGATAACAGTAGCAGCAAAGCAATTGACAAGCAAAGAAAGATTACAAAATAAAATCTGGGATCCAGGAGGAAATATCCATACTTATGACCAGGTGGTCATGAATTTTCTTACATGGGGAGTCTGATGCAGGAGCATCAGCTCCGAAAAACACCTTGTATTTTACCTAAGCTAGGGGGTTTCATGTTTTGAAGAAATATTAAAATTTCATGTAAATATTAATATTATTTGAGTGATTAATTAATTATTTGTGAGAATTCTAAATGTGAGAGAAATTAGTTTCTAGATAATTAGAATTAATGAGGGAGCCTAAGTTGGGATTAGTTTCTAAGTTTTAGGGATGAGAATCTATCTTTTAGGGATGTTGAGAGATTTAGGGATTTGATGAGATATTAAAGGGATTGAGCATTTAATTAGTTCATTTTTTTAATTGTATAAATTCATCAAGCCTCAAAGGCATGAGAAAAAGTGTGAGTAGAGAGTGAGAGGTTTTGAACAGCCAAGGCTGTAAGCCTCTGGCAGTTTGGAAAAGGGCCATAGATTTGCATATCTGGCCATGAATAGAAAGCTCTTTGTGAATGTTTGTTTCTATATACACATGAGCATGTTGAATTCGATTCTGTATGAACATGTTTGCGTTTAATAAATTTTGAGATATGGCTCTGCACATGGTTGTAGAAATCGATATTATATAATATTGAAATTGCAGTGGTTAGTTGGAATAACAAATCCGTGTGAATTAATGTGTATTGTGACTGTACACATGAACTGAAGAATCGATGTTATTAACTGCAGGAGAAAACTGTGTGTGTGTGTTGAATAAATCGATTGATTTTCTGTCTTGATCGGTAGTGAGGGCGCACGGTAGTCATAAAGCCACAAGAAATTACATTGAAAATCAATGCAGAGTTAAATATACATCATGTGAAGTATGAAACAGAGTTCTGTTTGAATATTAACGCTGAGTTATGGTTTAATCATGTCAAGTGAAACAGGTTTTGTTTTACTGTCTCTACAAATGCAGCACGCTGTCATTGAAAGGAAGGATCTTCACTGATTTGAAATGAACGCATGAAGAGTTAATGAAAGGCTGGTTACTTTAATTAACTGTAGACTGGAGTGGCTTGGAGCGGTTAACACTATTCAGACAACGTATTGGTAAATCGATGGGCTTTTGAAAGAGGCGCAAGTTTAATTTCATTCCATTAGCAATTTATGCAGCGAAAACAAAATTCCAGTTTAATTCATTTGCCGTAGAAATTCCAGTTGAGTCGAATAGTTTTCTGTGGAATCGATTGATGAAACAAATGTATGGAAGCGCAGAACTGTGGTTCAATTCTGTTTGGAATTCAATTTAAATACAATTTTTTAAATTGTTGAATAATCTGTATAGCGTGGCAGATTGGAAAAGAAATTTTATGCAGTGATGAACACAGACCAAGTATTGAAATTGTGTTATAAATTGTTCTGGCTATTCGACTGTGTATTTGGATCGATATATTGTGGGCATTCGATCTAATCTTTCATGAATTGCAGAAGCCATAATAATGTTTAAATATCCGGTCATTGTTGGAAAAGCATGGGCGAAAGTCTTCAAATATGGATTGATTGCATTCCAAGACTTTGAAATTTGAATGATGATTTTATCATATCAAGTTTGTTTTTGAAGGACGCAGTCCACAGATGTGGAAAAGAAATAAAAATGTACGACCGGTGATCTATTCGGGTAAGATATGAGCGCATATGAAATGGAATTCTGTGTAGTTTGAATACAAAGCAGAACGCTGGCATTAGATGGGAAAATCTGAGTTTTATGTATGGTAGTACTTGTCATAGACACATTTCTTTTATTGAGATCCGGTAGTTTGGATGAAATGAAAACTTGAGCAGTTTTTTGTTGAGTTTTAAACATTGTCAGTATTAAACTGAAGCGATATTCATGTGTTAAGCTTTAAACACATTCAGAAGTTGTAAGTTTTTAGAAACTAATACATCTGCCAGATTGTTGAAGTTTGAAGGGCGCAGTAAAGTTATGAATTAAATCCTAAATGAAGTGACTGCATGGATCAACGTTGAGGGTTGACGACAGTGTTAAAATCAGAGTTTGAGCATGGAGGATGGACTGCGTGTGATAACACAGGTATGTTTAAACCGAATGGAAGTAGTTTGAATAGCGCTGGCATAATAAGTTGTGACTGAGATTCATATTGAATTTTGTTATAATGCTTAGAATCAAGCATGGGAAGACCATGAGCGCATGGTCTAATTGGTTTTTATTCAAATATGGAATTCACACTATTATGGGGTCCTATATACTCATGTTGCTGAATTAAAATAAATGGAATAGAGAGTGATGGGTGAGTTTGTGGAATTGATGTTGAAGGCTTTCGCATAATAATGGTATTGTATGAGTTTGCCAACTATTGAAGTTTTGATTTGGGAAAAGATGCTGAGATGCATGTTGATATACACAGATGTGAGAGAAGATTCTGGGTTTGCAGGCTAGGCCTGCGTCACATTTTCACATGGGATGAAGTGGGTGAATGGATTCGATGGAATCTCAAAGTAATTCCAATAATTTCATCACCCTACACAAGATCATGAAAGAAAATATTGTTAGATGTTCCCCTTGGAATTAGCAAGATGAGGATGAAATAATATGGAAGTCTCACATTTAAAGCATCATGGATGCTTATGAAGGGTTTTTCTTCTCTAAGAAAGTACCACTAATATCCTCCATCTAGAAAAATATCTGGAGTAACAATTCTATTCGTAAGGTAACCATATTTTGTTGGCTACTTTTTGATAAATAAAAATCAACATCCAAAAATATAAAAAAATGGTCATCTTAGGCCCTTCTCGTCATTATATATGTGAAAATAATGAGGAAATGATAACACACATCTTCCTTCATTGTCCTCACACAAACACATTTGGGGCTATTGCTCTCAGTCCCTTGTTCTATTGCACTTGATGGCTTATTAACCTTTTATTCCTCTTCTCGGATTGGCATAAGCATTATACAAGATATCTCTTAGTAAAATGCAAACTTAAATGCCTTTGGATCTCATTCCCAAGTTACTTTCCTCACAAGTTTGGTTATCCTATAATAATGGCATATTTAAAAAACTATGTCTCCTCCCAAGTTGTACTGCGATGAAGGATATCTCTCTTTGTGCTTAGTATAGAAAAAAAAATTAGTACCCTAGAGTCTTTCCTTGACCATAGAGAACAAAAATAGATGGACATATTAGTGGATCCATTGAATCAAATTTTCTATCCTCCCTCCAAATCTCGATCACCTAAGAGGAACTACAAGATATTCCTCTCAGATGGTGATCTATTAGAATGGATTAATGAAATGAAATGTTAGACTCATCATTTTGATTCAGCTTTCGAAAATAATCTAGGATTTGCAAGAGTGGGAGGGTTTATTTACAATCCTAAGGAAAATTATCTATCAGTTATTCCTGGGAACTGGGACAAAACACCCATAATGTAGTGGACATGTATGGCCTTCTATTAGGGCTTTTCTTAACAAAATATATACAATTTTCAGGAATTTGTTCTAACAATTGAGTACTTGTACAAAGGAAATTGGCCTAAATAAAATCATATAAAACTCCTACTTCAAATAGTATATAGAGCCCATGAATTATTCCCCCTTAAATCCTTCCTTAACATCTCGAGGTTTCTAGATATACAAACGAGAAAACCTAGATTGTATCCTTCAAGTTGGTCCAACTAAATTAAATGATTGTTATGGATGGAGAAACATCAAATGAACCCATTGAGCTCATAAGGTTCAATACCTAAAGTTATAAATCTTAATCATTTTACCCTCCCTCTCATTCTAAAGATTAATAAAATTGGGAAAAAATGGTGGATCATGGGACAAGGTATTGTAACCCCCTATGATGTTGCATCTTGTGTAATTAATTTACTCCCTATGTCTTCACATGCGCCAAATACAGAGAAGAAACAAAATTTTAAGATATAATCTAGCCTCACACTCTAGTTATTGATAACTCCAATAGCTTCTAGAAATATGAAGGTTCAGAAAGTGTTAAGTTTATATATATATATATATATATTGATGTTGACATGGTTATGGCAATGACACGTAGAGTTCTAGGTGAAAATGAAGTGTACACATCAAAAATTTGCCATGTTATCATGTCTAGTTACCAAACTAGTGAAATAACCCAATCTTCGAACAACCCTAACTTTCAACCCAGGAGTTTGAATCACATGAACTTTATGTCATTGGAAATCTCTTGGAGAGGAAGAGAAAAAATCACAATAAAAATAAATGAAAAAATATTAATTGAAATATAACTCAAATTAAAGAAACTAAAACAATCAGAAGTGATACAAGTCCATATTTGAAATTTTTGAACGGTGGGCCATTAGCTTTTCTGAAAAATTAAGGTGGATAGTTGTAGTAAAAATAGACCCTTGAGGGGTACATTAGAAGTACTCAAGGTTTACGGGGACCATTTTCTTGTCTCAATACCTATCAGTTCAACCTTTCAACCATTATGAACTTTTACACATGATGTAATAGACACAGGGAAACCATATAACATATTTTTGGGGTTATATTCTTCCTCTACAGATATCTCTATTACCATTACTATGTTTCTCATGATAATTAGAAGCGTTGGGGCCTATACCATACCAAGGGAAGAGAAAAAAAATATAAACCTAAAATGAATATTCTTAAGATTAAGGGAAATAAACTATAGCTTATATAACCACACCAATTCCTTTCAGGAAATATGTGGCTTTAAGTAGAGACATGGGCACCATTAGGAGTTTCTTCACAACACATATATGAGTAAATGCATGTACTATAGTTAGTGTATGTAAATGAAGGCCAGAGATAGTAAACAACTATTTATAGCTATAAATTTCCATCAATAAAGTTAAAAACTACAAATATGGGCACTATAAGCATATTTTATGGAGATAGAATGTGTCTAAGGACCCTTATAATGGCCAAGGGAAGGAAAAAGAGCCATAGGTTGAAAATATGGATTCTTACATTGAATGGATATGAATAAAACTATGATAAGTATTTCACATGATAGGTATCTTCTACAATATTGCACACATTAGTGGAATTGTAAAGATTAATATAAAGCCCCATTTTAGCACGTGTTAAGGATCATGAATGATATCTGCATTAGGAATCAAAACTATTGTAACACAGATGTTGGATTAAACATGGCGGACTAAAATGAAACCCCTTGGACTTTAATTTTCACTCTTATTCACATGATTTTACATATGATCAAACATGGATGAATCTTTGAATAGATAACAGGAGTTTATAGCAAAATTATTGGATTAAACATGGTGAACTAAGATGAAATCTATTGGAATCTACTGTTGACTCATCTTCATTAAGGCGATGACATGTTGTTCAGACATAATATCTTATGAAGAGGTTGAATGGTATTTATTATATGTGTTTTTATATAAGGGGATTTGAACCTTGGATATTATAGTTTACCTAATGTTTCATAACATGGATTTTCTAATTGAACTACCTTGAAGAGTATGTTTTAAATAATATTGTATACCATTTTTAATTTAATTTTTTATTCTCACACATATAATTCATAATATTTTCTTACCCAATTTAAGAAAATATTATTTGTTACAATAGTGAATTTTGATATATAAAATTAAAAAAGAAAAAATGAATGTTCAACTAGTGTTTCCTTATTATATATTTGAGAATAATGTATTATTATGCTAAGATATTTTAAAATAGAAATGATATAATTTAGCTACTCTCTCTCTCTCTCTCTCTCTATATATATATATATATATATATATATATATATATATATATATTTGTACTAGGAGAATCGGCAACGACATCGGTATCGTACTCACATGACACGGGATCGAATCCCGCTGGCTACCACTATACTTCTAGGAGGAACCGCCGCGCCCACCATGACGACCCTCGAGTAATCCGAGACTCGAACTCGTGACCTGCATAGCAGCACGAATGCCTTAACAAGCATCTTCAAGCCATGAGATCAAACCCAGATGGGAAAAAGGTAGTGGTGAACCACGACCTTGCTCAGGATTGTACACGAGACTGGTCCATCGTAACGAGACTGAATTTACCACTCTGTTGCCACCAACGACCTTAAAAGGTAGTGGGCTTTGGCCCGGTTTCGTCTAACTACTCACTCGGCAAGCCACGACCTTGCTCAGGATCGAACAGGAGAACAGTCTATTGTAACAAGCCCGAATTTACCACTCTGCCGCCACCAAAAACCTTTTTATCTACTTTATATTAACAAAAGAAAAATATATATATTATATTTTGGAAAAACAATAACTTAAAAAATAAAAATAAAAATTTGAATTTCAGATAACCATACAAATACCATAAATAAAAACAATATACTCCAAAAGACTAATTATACTTCTTACGTTTTACTTTTCAATCCCATATTTAAATTGTAAAAAGTACATTGAATTAGACATGGTGTCTCGTTGTTTTCATTATTACAATAATATCAAGAGATACTATTAATAACGTGGATTCAACCTTTACACTTTGTTCTCCATGCTCATTTCCCCATTTTGAGCAGATTAGTTATTTCTTTGACATTGATATGATTGTTTGTGCTTCTCGTTCCAAAATATTGTTTATTTCTTAATTTATTGCATCGATATCACTATTCGATTATTTGAAATATTTTTCAAAGGGATGAGTGAAGGTAAGAAGGATACAGTTATGGTGAAGGCAAATGGGTGCAACTACCATAAAGTTCTTTATCTTAGGTGGGTTTCATGACTACATTACCGGTTTAGTTTTGCACTCATTTTTGTGAGTTCCAATTGAAGTATTGTTTCTCAAGTTTTTGAGTTGGTTTTGATTTAGATATTAATTTGAAGACCTGTTTTTTTAACACATTATCATTTTCGAGTTTTTGAGTTGGTTTTTAGTTAGATATTAAGTTCAAGACCTGTTTTTTTAACACATTATCATTTTTTGTATAAATATTTCTAAATTGATCACCGGGTTTGTTATTGAATAGAAAATAAAAATACATAAACATAGAAATGGAAGTAAACAAATAATTAAAATAAATTGTGCTCTTTTTAAAAGGAAAAAGGGAATGGGGTTGTTAGAGAGACAAAAAATATTTTAATAACTGACTACACTTTCTCCATTAATTATAAATTTATTCAATATCTTATTGTATACATTTTAAATGGGCCTAATGGTTAAGAGCATGTGTTTCCTTCTAAGAGGTCACAGTTTCAAAACTAGAGTCGGCTAGAGTATGTATGCTTTCATAGATTTAGCAGAGGTGGGTCTCTCATCCCACGAACAAAAAGGTCTCATATACTAATTTAGTGTCTAGCTTGACAGTGACCTTAAAATTCCTTAATAATAATAATAAGTATATATAATTTCATTTAAAACAAAATTATTTTATAATAAAAAGATAACCCTTTCGTAATAAAATAAATATATGTTGTGGATGAATAAATTTCTCCTCGATATTTTAAATGAGATTTCCATATTTTTCCTAAGATATTGTATATCAAATTTGACATTTTATTTTTATTCTTAATATTATTAAATTTGATTTAAATGGAGAAATGTTACTTTAAATTTAAACAATGTTACAAATACGAGTATATAAGCGCTTAAACTCAATCTTAGTCCCTTTATATTGAATGGTTGGAAGAGCTCCAGGGAGTGTTGAATTTTTAAATTCAACTACTACCCTGCACAGAGAATGAAGAAAGTACAGCAGGGGTATAGTTTTTCAGTTGTGTGGACTTCACTATGCGTTTAACACTGTTGTTAAAGCCTGCAAGGTTATGTTTTTTATTATGGGTTGTAGAATTGTTTTGATCTGTAAATTTTGTGGTTTAAACCATGCAATCCCCAGTTGTTCACTCACTATCCCTCGCACCATCATCCTCTCCAATTTTCTTTTAAACCCATACCCGTTTTCATTAAAACCCACCAACCATCATAACTCCTGTCGTTTCCATTTACAGCAAAAGCTTTGATTTGAATGGGCCATATAGCAGTGGAGCCCATGGTCCACGTCCTTACCACATGGACCAATGAACACACTATCGCGCAGTTCTGAGCCTAGTCACCATACCTAAGTGAACGAGATAAGAGGTCGCACCTCCACCACACCACTAACCCTCGAGCCAATATAATTCTATTGCATAGTTTTGAGGGTGACGTCACAAGACCATTTTGGTACTGGATAATTTCATGAAATGGAGTTTAGTTTTGTTTTGAAATCCAGTGGGCCCTACCTCCAACCAATCAAAGAATGATCGCGCAGTTTTGGAGCCCTACGTCATCAAGGGCATTTGGTATATGAAATTGTTTGCAATGGGATTAAATTCTCGGTTTCAAGTGCGCAACAAAGGTTAAGAACATTGGTTTAAAATTTATTTCATGCAACAAATGTATTTATGTTTTAAAACCTTATCATATCATTTCCCTTATGTTTTGTTAACACAATGGTGAAAGCCTTTTGACTTTATATATATATATATATATATATATATATATATATATATAATTTTCAAGTTTATAATATATATAATTCAATAGTTTAGTTTGATTTTTTTTGTAAGACATATAAAATGCCCGAAGGAAAAACAAAAAAACATATATGACTATGTCAATTTTTTTGAAAAAGAGCCCGAAGGCAAAAATAGACCAGAGCATTGTACGTGCGATTTTTATGTGACAGAGAGCAGTTTTTTGAAGAACACTGCGTGTGAAGCAGTTTCATTTTTTTTGTAATTCCTCAAGGAGGAAGAATCTCATTCTGTAACAAAGTTTATGTCTTAATGAAATAGAATTTTCATGCTTCTCTGTCCAGTAATTTTTTTTAATGATTTATTTGTGTTAGGAGGAGAGATTTTGTTCTCTCTGTGTGTTTGGAATATTTTGAAAATTCCAACATGGTATCGAAGCTAGTCCAGGCTCTTTGAAGTTGTCAAAGAAGTTGAAGGAAGGATTTTGTTGCAGCTTTTGAACAGCAGTGTGAAGGCTCAGTAAAGACCAGGTATTTACAAAACAAAGTTTTCATTTTGTGTTTAAAAAGTGCAGTCCAGATAAGTCCCTTAAAGGAAGAGTTTGTCTCTTAAGCAGCGAGACAGTTTGTTTGAAACACAATCAATTTTTTATTGCATAGTTCAATGTGCTAGCCATGGTAGGATCTAGCACAAGCACGAGTATAGTAAATACTCAACTCCCACAGTTAAATGGGAAGAAATATGACTATTGGGCAATCATTATGAGAGCCCCATTTTCCTCTCAAGATTTATGGGATCTAGTTGAAGATGGTCTAGAAGAACCAACAGATGAAAATGCATTTAATGCCTTAACACAGGCAAAGAAGGATTTTTTGAAGAGAGATAGGAAGAAGGACTCAAAATCCGTCTTCTATATCTTTCAAGTAGTGCATGAAAGTGTGTTTCCAAGGATAGCAGCAACTAAGAGGTCCAAGGATGCATGGGATACCCTCCAGATTTCCTATCAAGGTATGGAGAAGGTGAATACAACAAAGCTACAATTACTGAGGAGAGACTTTGAAACTCTCTGTATGAAAGGGTCTGATAACATAGACTCATTCTTCACACATGTGATTGGGTTGGTTACCCAAATGAGATCTCATGGAGAGACAGTAGAAGAAAGAAGAATAGTGGAGAAAGTTTTGAGGAGCTTACACTCAAGATTTGATGTTATAGTCACAACCATTGAAGAGATAAAGGATCTCTCAAATTTTACTGTTGATGAGCTTCATGCATCATTGATGATTCATGAACAAATATTGGGAAGAACAACAAACTCATATTTGGAGCATCCCTTCAAGACCCAAATTTCCTTTGGAAGAGGAAGAGGTCAAGGCAGAGGAAACTACAGAGGAAAAGGAAAAGGCAGAAGCCAAAATAGAGGAGGAAGAAGTAGCCCTGCAAATACTCATGGAAGGGGCACCAATCAAAATCAAAACCAAGGCCAAGGCAACGACCAACAAGGTGAAAAAATCAAGCACATGGACAAAGGTATGATAAATCCCAAGTCCAATGTCATCACTGTAAGAATTATGGCCATTATTCCAATGAATGTAGGAAGAAACAGAGTGACATGGGTAATAGACCGAGTGTTAATTTTAACAAGGAAAATATCAATAAAAAAAATTGTTTTTAGCATGTAATATGGTTGAAGAAAAGAATGAAGATATATGGTTTCTATATTCAGGATGTAGCAACCATATGACTGGAAACATTTCTATGTTTTCCATGTTAGATGAAAATGTAAAGTCTCAAGTAACATTGGGGACAGACAGTAAGGTCTCTATTATGGGAAAAGGTAGAGTAAGTGTTTTGACAAAGAAAGGAGAAGGAAGATCCATTTCAGATGTTTATTATGTGCTTGGTATGAAGTGTAACCTCTTGACCATTGGAAAACTCATTCAAAAGGGGTAAAATGTTTTCTTTGAAGATGATGTATGCACCATCATGGATAAACCATTTAGCAAGCAATGCATTGCACAAGTGAAGATGACAAGGAACATAATGTTCCCTCTCAAGATGATAGAAAATTTGAAGAAAGGAGCTGAAATGGCAATAGTGACACAAGAGACATTCCAAAGAGAAGAAAAAGGTGAAAGCTGGTTATGGCATTTGATATTTGGACATCTCAACTTTGGAGGTCTAAATTTTTTGCATATGAAAGAAATGGTAAAGGGATTACCATTCATTGAGAAACCAGATAGCCTTTCTGAAGGCTGCATCTTGGGAAAAAAACATAGAGAAAGCTTTCCATCATGAAAGAGAATAAGGGGAAAGGCACCCTTAGAAATTTTCCATTCAGATTTGTGTGGACCAATGCAAAAACCATCATTAGAAAGAATTCATTATATGCTAACTTTTATTGATGATTACACAAGAAAAACTTGGGTATATTTCTTGAAATATAAAAGTGAAGTGTTTGAGAAATTCTTCCACTTTAAGGCTCTTATAGAGAACCAAAGTGGGTAGCATATTAAGGTCTTAAGGACAGACAAAGGAAGAGAGTATATCTCAAAATAATTTATGCATTTTTGCAGAGAAAATGGGATACACAAGCAATTTACAGCAAGGTATACACCGCAGCAAAATGGAGTTGCCAAAAGGAAAAATAGAACCATCATGGACATGGTACGAAGTAAGTTGAAGGAAAAACATTTTCCAAATGAATATTGGGCTGAAGCTATACATTTTGCAGCATACATATTGAATAGATCCCCAACCAAAGCTGTAATGAACATAGTTCCGAAAGAAGCATGGAGTGGCTTAAAACAAGATGTCACCCACATGAGAGTTTTTGGTTGTGTGGCTTATGCACACATTCCACATCTACTAAGGAAGAAGTTGAACAGTAAAGGGGAGAAGTGCCTATTTATTGGATACAGTGAAGAATCCAAGGCATACAAGTTGTATAACCCATCCACCAAGAAGTTTTTTATAAGCAGAGATGTGTAATTCATTGAAGAAGAAGCTTGGGATGGAAGCATTGCGAAAAAAATGAATGTGAAAATCTTTCTGTATCATGATGATAATTAGGAAGAGATGGCTGAAATACATCCCTCATTAGCAGCACCACCTCCACCAGCACAAGGACAGAAAGGGACACCACAAGCAGGTATTAGAACACCCTTGAGAAGTGATGACAGTGCTTCTCCAAGCACACCACAAGGAGTAGATTTGAGTGCTTCTATAAGCACAAGTACACCAAGTGAAAGAGGAACCAAATTTAGAAGTATGAATGAGATTTGTGAGCAAGAGGCAGCAAATGAAGGTATTAGCTCTTTATTTCCATTGTATTGTCATGTAGATAATCCTATTCATTTTGAGGAAGCTGTAAAATATAAGAAATGGATAGATGCTATGGATGAAGAAATGAATGCAATAGAGAAAAATAAGACATGGGAATTGGTTGATCTCCTAAAAGGAAAGGAAGTCATTAGAGTGAAATGGATTTATAAAACCAAGAGAAATGCTGAAGGTAAGATTGAAAGGCACAAGGCCAGACTTGTTATCAAAGGCTACAAGCAGCAACAAGGAAGATATTATGAAGAAACATTGCACCGGTTGCAAGAATGGAAACAATAAGAGTAGTGTTGTTCATAGCAGCACAACACAACTAGAAATTTTACCAAATGGATGTGAAATCAGCATTCCTAAATGGAGTATTGATGGAAGAGGCATATGTTGAACAACCTCTAGGATATGAGAAAGCAGGCCAAGAGCACAAAGTTTGCAGATTGAAGAAAGCTTTGTATGGGCTTAAACAAGCACCAAGAGCATGGTACAGTAGGATAGATGTCTATCTAATGGAAAATGGGTTTGAAAAATGTGAAGGAGAACCCACATTATAGATCAAGGAGAATATGGTAAGATGTTGATTGTTTTTTTCTATGTTGATGATGTGATATTTACAGGTAATGATGCTTACCTCATTGAGAATTTTAAATCAGTCATGAAGGATGAATTTGAGATGACTGATATGGGATTTCTGAAATACTTCTGAGGAATAGAAGTAGAGCAAAATGAAAATAAAATTTTTATCTCTCAAGCTAAATATTTAAATGAAGTTTTGGAAATATTTAACATGCAAAGATTGCAAGGCAGCAATTACACCTACAGTGATGGGATTGAAGTTAAGAAAAGAGGATACCAGCAAGGATTTTGGTCCAAGTTTGTATAAGAGAATAGTTGGCAGCCTCATGTATTTGACTGCAACTAGGCTAGATATTATGCATGCTATGAGTTTAATTTCCAGATTTATGGAAAGGCCAAAGGGGGCACATTGGAGAGCAGCAAAAAGAATTTTGAGGTATGCAAAAGGAACAAAAAGGTATGGAATTTTATACACCACTTCATAAAATTTTGAATTGATTGGATATACTGACAGTGATTGGGCTGGAAGTATAGATGAGAGGAAAAGCACCTCTGGATATGTTTTTCATATGGGTTTAGGAGCCATTTCATGGGCTTCTAAGAAACAACCAATTGTGGCTTTATCTATAGCAGAGGCAGAGTATGTGGCACCTACAGCAACAGCATGTCAAGTAGTTTGGATGAGAAGGATGTTGAGGAGTTTGTGTCATGAATAGGTAAAAGGCACAACAATATATTGTGATAATAGCTCAGCAATAGCGCTGTCAAAGAATTCAGTGTTTCACAAGAGAACGAAACACATTGATCCCAAGTATCACTACATCAGAGAGCTAGTGAACAATGGGGAAATTGTTTTGAAACATTGTAGAACTGAAGAGCAGTTTGCAGAAATTTTGACAAAACCATTGGGGCAGAAAATATTTAATTATTTGAGAAAGCGTTTGGGCATGGAAGAAACCCAACACTTGAATTAAGGGGGAGTGTTTAATTTTTAAATTCAACTACTACCCTGCATAGAGAATGAAGAAAGTACCACAGGGGTAGATTTTTTCGATTGTGTGCACTTCACTGTGCATTTAACACTGTTGTTAAAGCTAGCTAGGATATGTTTTTGATTATGGGTCATAGCCCTGTTTTGATTTGTAAGTTTTTTGGTTTAAACCATGCAATCCCCATTTGTTCACTCACTATCCCTCACACCATCATCCTCTGCAATTTTCTTTTAAATCCACACCCATTTGCATTAAAACCCACCAACCATCATAACTTCTACCGTTTTCATTTACCACTGAAGATTTGATTTTAATGGGCGACGTAGCAGTGGGGCCCATGGTCCACATCCTTACCACATGGACCAATGAACGTGCTATCGCGTAGTTTTGAGCCCAGTAACCATACCCGCAGTCAACGATATAAAAGGTCCCGCCTCCGCCACATCACTAACCCTCTAGCCAATAAAATTCTATCGCGCAGTTTTGAGGGTGATGTCACAAGACCATTTTGGTATGCGATAATTTCATGAAATGGAGTTTAGTTTAGTTTTGAAATCTGGCAGGCCCTACCTTCGACCAATCAAGGAACGATCACATAGTTTTGGAGCCCTACATCATCAAGGGCATTTGGTATGCGAAATTTTTTGCAATGGGATTAAATTCCCAGTTTCAAGTCCGCAATGAAGGTTAAGAACATTGGTTTAAAATTTATTTCATGCAACAAATGTATTAATGTTTTAAAACCTTATCATATCATTTCCCTTATGTTTTTTTAACGCAGCGGTGAAAGTATTTTGACTTTAGATATATAGATATGGTTTATATATATATATATATATATATATATATATATATATATATATATATATACATACATACATACATACATACATACATACATACATACATACATACATACATACATACATACATACATATATATATATATATATATATATATATATACATACATACATACATACATACATACATACATACATACATATATATATATATATATATATATATATATATATATATATACATACATACATATATATATATATATATATATATATTATAAACTTTTCATGTTTATAATATATATAATTCAATAGTTTTGTTTTTTTGTTTTTGTAAGACATATAAAAGGCCCAAAGGCAAAACAATAAATATATATGATTGTGTGGAATTTTTTGAAAAATAGGTTGAAGGAAAAAATAGACCAAAGCACTGTACATGTGTTTTGTATATGACAGAGAGAATTTTTTTGAAGAAAACTATGTGTGAAGCGGTTTCATTTTTTTTTTGTAATTCCTCAAGGAGGAAGAATCTCAGTCTGTAACAAAGTTTATTTTTTAATGAAATAGAAGTTTCATGCATCTCTGTCCAACAATTTTTTTTAATGATTTCTCTATGTTAGAAGGAGATATTTTGTTCTCTCTATGTGTTTGCAATATTTTAGAAATTCCAACGGGGAGAGACTTGAATTCATAGCCAATTTCATGGAATGGTAATGAGATTTTCGTGGTGTTTTCTTCAAAACCACATAATTTTTACAAATAGGTAGAGAGATTCTAGTTTATGATGAGATACTATATTCTATCTATGCGTGCGTACATTATGTTGTAGATGTTTTGTTATGTATATGAGTTGATATAATATATTTATGATTTTTATATGCATAACGTGAATGGTAGATATTATGTAATTAAAATATTAGGTATATCTATGGCATCAATGAGGGAAAGCCACTAACATGTAACTTGATAATTTATAAATAATAATTAGAGGTGGTGGAAGAAATTTTTATTAATTACGAGGGAATGTCTTGGGTTCATAAGTGAGGCAAGGGAAGCCCTAAGCTTCAAGCCATTGCATACACACAAAAAAAATATGGTTGAAATTATATGAGGGTTTGTAAAAACCACTTGAAAGTGATTATCAATCATGCCATTTCAAATAAACACAAAAAATTACAAATGTAGGTGAAGAAGGAACCTTACAGCGGTGCGATGGAGTAATTTAGCACTCAACAATAGTCAATAATCACAGTATAACAAATATTGTTTCATTCTTTTGGAAAATTCAACGACATGCATCACTATCTTATAGCAAAAATATTCTCAAGAAACCCTTACAACTACATAACATACATGTTGTTTGTTGGAGCCAGTTAAAATTTTTGGCAGTATCATGGATACAACCCGAGTGTACAAAAAAATATGCAATGGAACCGAAACACTAAATACCCAGAAAATGAAACTAATAGTTCTCTTAATTAAAAGAAAAACGACGTCCATAAACCCACTATTTCACTAATAAATATGTTCCAGTTATACATAAAAAATGAAACTTTAACCTAAGCCTGAAGGCTAGGAATAATGCCAATGAGTGACATAGTCAAGGAACTGAACACTAAAATTTCCAGAAATAGATTAAGCTAGGAGTCATGTCATCGGTTAGAATAAAAACCTAAAAGAGAGAAATAATAACCCGTAAATACTTGTAGTGGCTTGAGCTTAAAAAATAGTGAACAACCAATGTAATTCTACCCCTTATTACCTGCCAAAAACTGAGCAGAGTCAATGCTTTTAATATTAACTCAACACTTTATGCGCGTAGGAGGAAAGCGAAGAAAACACATCACCTATGTACAATTACCTTTTCAGGGTTTCATGAAGCCATGATTGGTTTGCAAACGTGTGCATATAAGAAACCACAGGTTTTAGTGAATAATATCCCTTGCTTCAACCTCCAAACATAGAAAAATGATAAAACGTCTAAGAAAAACAACTCAACCCTCAAGATTATACCATCCAAACACCCATGTACAAGGTCTCTGAATCTTATTGCCATGTTGTCTAGAGAGAAATTGAACCTATAAGGCAATAGTCAAATTTGGTCGAGAGAAGGAACAAGAAACTCATGGAGCGAGAAGTTTAACTATGTAGATACTGTGTGTACAAAGGTTTACCAGCCGAAAGTGGTTGGCCAATTCAAATCTATGAACTCCTTGAGCCAAATTGTAGATCCCAGAGAAACCTTAACCTGCGAGATGCAAATGACTGAACAACTGTGAACCTTAGAGGAATTGGTTAAACAACCAAACCCTAGGCTTTTCCCACTGTCACATATCCTAGGTAGGAGAGAATGACAGATGAAGCTCCAAGTGTCTTCTCGGATCAAAGTATCCAGAAGGTCAGTACAACTAGAGTTAAAGCACCAACATGCCTCGTAACTAAAATAGATAAGGGGTTGACCTTCGAGCTCAGGGCAGAAGCCAAGAATTAGCTAAATAGTGATATTTTAAGCCTAGGATGTCAAAGATAATTGACCGCATTTTATCTGACATTAAATATAACTTGTAACTATTATAATTATCGTGACCATGTTATTTCAACATACATTTAAATGTGCAAATGTTATGTTCATACAATAGGGTTATAATATTTATAAATGTTAACTCTATGGTAATTCGATTTACAATGAACTATAATTGTTGTGTCTTTGTACATTTTATTTATTTTGCTTTATTATGTGTATTGAATATATGAGGGTGACAAGTGGTATCAAAGCCACAATTCGACATTGTGGCTATATGGGAAACTAAGAAGAACCAATCATGTCATTGTACATAGAGTGAGAGACAAATGCGAATAGGACTAGAACCACCAACAAGAACAAATGAATATTACAGGGGGACTAAACATAAAGTGTGGATATAGTTACGAGAAGAGTCTCGCCAAGATAATGCAGCATTTTTGGAGACAATATAATAATTGTGTGCTGAAATGAAAAATTTTAGAGAAGATAATTGAAGGATGAGGCAAGGAAAGGAAAGGATTTTAAAGAATTTGTCAAAAAAATAAAAATAAATATCTATGAGATCCCAATCCAAGTGTCGAAAATGGGAATAAAAATGAAACCTATAGTTGAAGGGAGGACAATGAATAATTTGTAGGATAGAATGAAGAGGAGGGAAGGTTTGAAAACGCTATTGGTGATAAAGGAACTAAGAGACAAAAGGTTGAAATTCAAGGTGAATTCAAAATGATAAAAACCTCCAACCATTGATGGAGAGTCTGAAGAAGTAACTAAGGATTGTTTGCTAAAAATGAACAAGTACTTCTAGATCTATGAATATGATGGTAATTTGAAAGCATAATTGGAAATATACCAATTCCAAATCAAAGACCCGCTATTTTGGGAGGAAACCAAAACTGTTCGAAAAATTAAAGAATGAAAAATTACTTGGAATGACTTTCAGAAACATTTTAAAGATAAGTACTCGATTAATCAGTTTTATGATGAAAAGGAAAAATAGTTTCACGATTTGAGACTAGACACGATGTCCATGGACAAGTTTGTGACTAAATTTACGTCATTGTTGTGATATGTTCCATACATACAAGAGCAGAAGGAAAAATTTCAATGCTTTACGAGTAGTTTACCTACCTTTATGAGAGAAAAGTTAGAGTTTTATAATCCAAATACCATGGATGAGGTTGTGTGGAAAGCTTGGATATGTTATCGCAAAGAAGTGAAGGAGGTAAAAATGGACCAAAAGAGAAAGGAGTGAAAAAATTTCTGGACAACAGAAACACAAAAACAATAGCTGAAAAAGATATCTATCATAGACATATCAATATTTTCTGAGGAAAGAACAAACCCAAATATGGAATTTAATGGGAGAACATACAAATAGAAGTAGCAAGTAAATTGCAAGCCAGTCAACAAAAAATACTTGTTAGGTCCCTATATTACTAGTGTAGTCCCCTATTCTTGTTAGTGTAGCCCCCTTATTGTTATTTTTGTACACCTGTAATCCCCATATTGTTATTCTTGTGCCCTTATATTATTATTGCTAGGTTGGCTAGGATTATATTGTGACCCCATGGAATCCTATATATAGAAAGGAGGTTTTGTCATTTGTATCATCCAAGAAATTTTCATTTATATAATGTAAAAAAGGTTACCTCCCCTAAGTGGCTGATTTCTAAGGCATTGATCTCTCTTTTCTTCTATTTCTGGAGCTGGTTCATAACATTTTGAATCAGAGCTTTGGATTCTAGGGTTTCACTGCTCCAAACATGTCATCGTGGAATTTTCGCTATAACGTGTTTTCTACGAAGGTTTGGAAGCTGAAATTTTTACCACGAGAAGCCAAAATCTTGAGGAAGATTGTGTAAAAAAGATCAGATCTTGTTTCACAATATTTTTGTAGATATGATATGTGGAATTTAGGGTTTTTTTAGGCTCCTAAATTTCATCTCAAAGAGGTTGTCGTGGAAAAATCGTCATAACTCTCTCTCTCTCTGAGCATCAGATTGGAATTATATAAAAAGTGGCCGAAATTAAATGGACTGTATATTTTTGTGTATCAATTTCAGAGCCGAAGAGGAAAAATTGACATGCGACACTCCATACAAGTTCGCTCTACTGAACCAGTCCATAATAAGGACATTTTGGGTGATTGGGCATAACTTTGATTTGAAAAATCCAAATCAGGTGAGACCTGTGGCATTCAAAAGATGATTCATAGGTCTACAATAAGACTTAATTTGAGATATTTAAGATCCAAAATCACAAATATAATTCATCTTAAATATCTAGCTCCTCAAAATAAAGAAAAATGTGTGTACTGGTTTTTTCAAATTTCATAAGTCTTATTAGGAAAATCTATTTGAAGTGATTCCAAGGGCATATTGAAGCATAGATATCATTCTTGGGTTCTAAAATCCCCCCTAAAAATAATTCAACACCCATTAATCCCTAAGAATACTCTATTATGACTCTTGAAGAGGAAGAAGTGGAACATGATATATACAAATTACAAGAGAAAGTGCACCAAATTTCTCTCTCGTAAAGAGAACTAAAAAATGAAATGGAAGTTTTGAATAAAGGCATGGAAGCTAAGATGGATCGTTTGAAGAAATGTGTGGAAGCTAAGATGGATGGTTTGAAGAATGGCATCGAAGCTAAGATGGATGACCTGGAAGCTAAGATAGATGAAAAAATGAAGACAACATAGAAGACATGATGAATTATTTTAAAGAAGACATGGAAGGTTTGAAGGAAGGTTTGAAAATTTTGATACAAGAAATTATCCCTAATGGTGAAAATATAGTAGAGGAAACTCATGATGAGAACAAAATAAATGTTAATCATGACTTCATAAACTCTAATGTTGGATTGAAGGCCCACCATATTCCAAATATCGATACAAGAAAGTTTGATGACAAGGATACCATAACATGGATACTACAGATGGAGCAATATTTTGATCTCAATAATGTGCAAAACACACAAAAGGCACACCTTGCAACTTTATATTTTAGAAAAAAAATGCATTTTTATGGTATAGATGGCTTTTCTCTGGTAAATAAATTGTCACTTGGTCAATTTTTACGGAGGAAATGATAGCAAATAATGAGGATACAAATAGAGACACTTTCTTTAGCCAATTGATAAATCTCAAACAAAAGGGTTCAATGGTGGAGCACATTGAGGACTTCCAAAAATTGAAAATAAGGTAGCTGATATTCTAGAGGAGCAAAGGATTCATGTCTTCATAGGGACTTTAAAGGATAACATCCAACATTAGGTTTGCCTTTGGGAACCTGATTCATTGGAGAATGCATTCAAGTTGGCAAGAAAAATTCAATGTAAAATTATGGCGACAAGGAAGCCTACCATTCACATCTATAAATATGGAAGTTTTGCTACTCCTAGACGTGCACAACCTACAAGGTTGACACCACAAAAATTGGAAGAAAAAAGAGTGAAAGGGCTTTTCTTTAGTTGTGATATAAATTACACTAAAGGTAATAAGTGTGATGAGAAAAAATTAATTTACATAGATTGAGAAGAGGAGGAAGAAAATGAACAAGAAACTTCAAAAGAAGAGGATATACACTAGGAAAAAACCCTAGATAAAGAAGAAATGGGTCTAGCCCAGTCATGTAATGCATTGGCAGGAATTATCACTCCTCAAACTCTCAATATAGAAGGACATATCAAGAAGAAAAAGGTAATAGTGTTGATTAACTCAGGTAGTACCCGTAATTTTATTCATTGTAAGGTAGCCAAGGAATTGAATTTATTCCTATACCCAGCACCAGAATGTCAAGTGATGGTGCAAATGGAGGAACTGTAAATTGCTCTGGAAAATGCCATAGTATCAAGCTAACCATGGGGGAATATGTATTGAATATTCCAATGCTTTCCATTCCAATGGGAGGTGCTAATCTTGTACTAGGAGTACAATGGTTACAATCTTCGGAACGGTAGCTTTTAATTTTGAAGAAATTTTCTTAATTTTTTTTTTCGAAAGGAAAGGAAGTTGAATTATGGGGTTTCACAGTGAAGCTGAGAAAGATAATAAGCTCTAATTTTATGAAAAATCTTTTGAACAAAAAGAAAAATGAGGTGTAACTGGATAATTGTGCTCACTCAAAGTTCCAACATCAAAATCATCTATTTCTCCATATCTCCAAAAAGCCTTGGACAATCATTCCAAGGTGTTTGAAACTCCAAAAGGACTCTCACCTATTCGTGATCATGAACATGCTATTCATTTGATTCCAGGAAGTGTTTCTCCAAACTTCAAGACTTACACATATCCTTATGTCCAAAAGAGCTAAATTGAACGTAATATTGTAGAAATGTTAGAGGCCGGTATAATTCAACCGAGTCAAAGTTCTTTCTCTGCTCCAGTAGTATTGGTGCACAAAAAGGATGGATCATGGTGCATGTGTCCAGATTATAGGGAGCTCAATAAGCTCACTATTAAAGATAAATTTCCCATTGTTGTGATTAATGAATTATTGGATGAATTACATGAAGCAATTTATTCTACCAAGTTGGATCTTTGTTCAGGATATCATCAAATTAGAGTGAAGACTGAAGATATTCAGAAAATAACATCTATAACTCATGAGGGTCATTATGAAGTTTTTTTCATGCCTTTTGGCCTTACCAATGCACCTTGTACATTTCAAGAGTTGATGAATTCCATTTTCAAACCCTTCCTTAGAAAATTTGTGTTAGTATTTTTTTGATGATATACTAATCTACAATAGGTCTAAGGATCATGCTCAACATGCTAACAAGGTGCTCAAACTATTGGTGGAGAAATTTTTTTATGAAAAAACCTCCAAATGTTTCTTTGGATTACAAGATGTGGAATATCTGGGTCATATTGTATCTCATGAGGGTGTTAAGGTAGACCCTAAAAAAATTAAATTCATTAAGGAATGTAAAGTCCCCACAACCATAAATAAATTGCGAGGATTTATCAGGTTAACAAGGTATTATCAAAAGTTTGTTCAGAATTATGGGAGAATAGAAGCACCTCTAACGACATTATTGAAGAAAGATGCATTTTAATGGACTCCTAAAGCAACTAAAGCCTTTGAAAATTTTAAAGAGGCAATGTGCTTAGCACTGGTCTTAGCTATGCCAGTCATCACAAAAACCTTTATTGTTGAACGTGATGGCTCACAAAATGGAATTGGTGTTATTTTATTGCAAGAAGGAAGACACATTTCTTTTGAAAGTTGTCCAATCAAAGGAAAGTATTTACATAAAGCTATTTATGAGAAGGAAATGTTGGCAATACTACATGCACTAAAGAAATGGTGACCTTACCTAATGGGAAGAAACTTCGAGGTAAAAAATGATCGTGATTGTCTTAATTTTTTTTGGAAAAAAGACTATCTTTAGAAAGCAGAAAAAATGGGTCACAAAGATGTTGGGTTATGAATTTTAAATCATCTACAAAAAAAGAGAGCTAAATGTTGTTGCAGATGCACTCTCAAGAAAGGATGAAGAGGTGAAAGCATTTCTTTGTGCCATTTCTATTATCCAACCATATTGGATAACCGAGGCAAGAGAAGAATGGAAAAAGGATGAGGAAGTGTGGACACTCATTCCTAAGTTGCAGGAAGGCCCTAGGACATCTGATACATTTAGTTGGAAAAATTATTCCTTATGGTACAAAGGTCACTTATATCTTTGTAACAATTCCCAACTAAAACAAAAGATTCTTTTGGAATTTTATTCTTCTCCCTTAGGAGGAGACTCACGATTTTTAAAAAATTACCACGGGGTGAAGGAATGATTTTTTTGGGATGGCCTTAAATCTGATATTGAAAATTTTGTGGAAGACTGTTTGGTTTTCCAGCAAAATAAAGTTGAGACAACTAAGACCCCGGGACTTCTACAGTATTTATCCATTCCAAGTCAACATTAGGAGGAGATTTCAATGGATTCTATCACAGGTTTACCTAATTACAAAGGAAAGAGTGTCATCTTGGTGGTAGTTGATAGACTTACCATGTATGCAAAATTTTGTGCATTATCTCATCCATTTAATGTAAGTACAGTTGAAACTGTATTTATGGAAAAAATTAAAAAGCTACATGGAAACCCAAAGATTATTCTAAGAGAAAGAGATCCCATTTTTATTGGAGATTTTTGCATGGGATTATTTTCTTATTTGGGTACTCAACTAGCTCATAGCTCATCTTATCATCCTCAATCCGATGGGCAAACTAAGATAGTCAAAAAAGGTTTGGAAGGATATATTCGTTGTCTTGTATCTGATAAACAAACACAATGGGTCAAGTGGTTACCTCTAGCTCAATGGTGGTATAACAGTTCCTTCCATACTGCAACAAACATGACCCATATTTATGGAACTTTATGGATATCATCCACCATCCATCACATCATATTTAAGAGAAAAATACTAAGGTTGAATCAGGGGAAGATCACATCGAGCATCAACAACAAGTTCTCCAACTCTTAAAGGATAACCTAAATTTGGCACAAAATTGAATGAAATAACAAGCATGTCAACATCGCAGCGAGAGAAGTTTTGATGTAGGAGACTGAGAATTTTTACGGCTATAACTGTATAAATAAATGTCCCTTAAGCACGCTAATAAGGATAATAAATTATCGCCAAAGTACTATGGTCCTTACAAGGTGTGCACAATATTGGTACTATGGCATACAATTGGAGCTTCCTGCTTCTTCTCAAGTGCATCCAATTTTCTATGTTTCATTCTTAAAGAATATTATAGGTGACAAACTTCCAATTCAAAAAATATTGCCAGAACTTGATTGTATGAATTTACACTGTAAGTTCCTTAGATCAAACACCAAAGGTCACCGCTCACAAACAGATCACAAATTAGTACACCAATATATCACGTGGTTAAAACCCTCGAAGAGGGAAACAATCCATGGCCTAAGCCAATGCAACCACTTAAAACAATTTATTAATATAAAAGAAAAGTTACATATGTTTCTCTCATAAACGGTTACAGGAAAAATTACCCTACATGCTCTTTAAATAGATATCATGGACCAACCAGATGTGAAGCCACGGATCAAGTGTTGTTAATACCAAGGAGAGAGTGAACAGTCAAATCGCTACAAATCTTGACCGTCGGATTATAAGTTACAAATGTACATAGTAAATAAACACACTTTACCTAACTCTACAGTAGACGAAGTTATACTTAATTATTTCCTATGTTTTGGAATATCCTAAGATCCCCCCCTTAAGAACAACTTGGGATAGGATTAAAGGATTTACAAAGGTGACACAAAAGGAGCCTATTTCCTATGTGTCGAAATATCCTAACATCCCCCCTTAAGAAAAAATTTGGATAGGATTGAAGGATCTACAAAGGTGACACAATAGGAGAAGGTAGGAGGCATTAGACCCTATCCCACCTTAATGATAGCTTTCCAAAACTACAATCATGGATCGAAGTTTGGTAAAATTCACTTCTGTGAGAGCCTTTGTAAAGATATCGATAACTTGATCATTTGTTCAACAATACTGTACTTCAAGAACACGATCATGAATGAGATTTCTGATGAACTGTATATGAGGCTCAATGTGTTTCATACGCTGATGTTGAGCTGGATCTTTGCATAGCTGAATGGCACTATGATTATCACACCAAAGTGTAGTTGGATGTTGCTGATCAATTCCAAATTCAAAAAGGATTTGACGAAGCGACATGGCTTCCTTGTTGGCTTCTACAGCACCACGATATTCTGATTTTGTTGAAGAAAGGAAGATCTCACTTTGTTTCTTACAATATCATGTAATAGATCCTGAACCAAGAGCGAATGCATATCCTGCAGTAGAATTTCAATCATCAAGGTCACCAACCCAATCTGAATCAGTGAAGCCAATCAACAATGGAGAGGCTCTTGTATTGTAATGAATCTCGAACATAAATGTACCTCAAATATATCGAAGTATTGTTTTCGCTGATTTCTAGTGACTTTCATGAGGTTGGTGCATAAACCGAGCAACAAGACCAAAAAAAAATGAAAGGTCAGGATGGGTATGGGTTAGATACAAAAGTTTACCAACAAGTTCACGGTATAAGGTAGCATCAACGTCAGGGGTAGTCAAAGTGACTGAAAGCTTGACTCTAGACTGAAAGGGAGAGGGTGTGGGCTTACAATATTCCTTGTGAAAGTGGCCTAAAAGATCACATGAATACTTGGAATGAGAAAGGATAATACCTTCTTTGGATTGAAAGACTTGAAGACCAAGGACACAATGCAAGTGTCCTAAGTCTGTCATTTCAAACATATTTTTGAGGTTAGATCTCACATGGTTTATATGGCTGGGATCACTCTGAGTAAGGATAATATCATAAACATAAAGAACAAGGATAAGATTGAAGGATTTAAAAAGGTGACACAATAGGAGAAGGAAGGAGTAATTACAGCCCATCCCCCCTTAATGATATCTTTCCTGGACTCCAAGCATGGATTGAAGTTTGGTAAAATTTGCTTCTGTGAGAGCCTTTGTAAATATATCAAAAACTTGATCATTTGTTTAACAATACTGTACTTCAGGAAATTGATTATGAATGGGCTTTCTGATGAAGTGTATATGAAGGTTAATGTGTTTCATATGTTGATGATGAAATGGATCTTTACATACCTGAATGGTGCTCTAATACCACTTGTTGTAATAATTATTGCGTTAGACCAAAACCCGCAGGTGTTAGTCTCCGCTACAATCGCCAAAGTTAGGATCCATGAGAGGTGGTTAGTCCATGTCGTGAAACACACATGGAGCATTGAACCCAATGTCCAACAATCTCCCCCCCAATGCGAGTCGGGTGAGTTTCGAACTCGAGACCTATCGTTTTGATACCATGTAGGAATTTATAGGTTAAGTTCCTTAGATCAAACACCAAAGGTCACATGTCACAAATAGATCAAAAATTAATACACTAGTATATAACGTGGTTAAAACCCTCGAAGAGGGAAACAGTCCATGGCTTGAGCCAATGCGGCCACTTCAGGCAATTTATTAATATAAAAGAAAAGTTACAGATGTTTCTCTCATAAACGGTTACAGGAAAATGACCCTCCATGCTCTTTAAATAGAGATCATGGACCAATCAGGAGTTAAGCCACGGATCAAGTGTCGCTAATATCGAGGAGAGAGTGAACCATCGAATCACTACAAATCGTGACCGTCGGATTATAAGTTACATATGTACATAGTAAAGAAACACACCTTACCTAACTCTACACTAGACCAAGTTATACTTAACTATTTCCTATGTGTTGGAATATCCTAACATTGATGAGGAAGGAAAAATCATATTGGAACCTGAAGGAGTCACGGAAACAAGAAGTCGACGGCTACAAAATCGATCAATTTCAGAGTATCTCATCAAGTGGAAGAACTTACCCACTAAAGATTCTACATGGGTGAATGAGAATTTATACATAAGCATGCAAAGCTACTCAAGCATTGAGGACAAGAATTTTTTGAAGGAGAGGGGCATGTTGGATCCTTATATTACTAGAATAGTCCCTTATTATTGATATTGTAGCCCCTTTATTGTTATTGTTATACCCTGTAGCCCCCATATTGTTATTATTGTGCCATTACATTATTATTGTTAGGTCGACTATGATTATATTGTGATCCCATGGACTCCTATATATATAAAGGATGTTTTGTCATTTGTATCATCCAAGAATTGTTCATTTATGTAATGTAAAGGAGGTTTCCCCCGCAAAGTGGCTGAATTATAAGGCGTTGATCTCTCTTTTATTCTATTTTTGGAGCTGGTTAATAACAATACCCCCCTACAATGTTGGGGTTTTGGAGGGCCTCACTATTACAATAATTGTCCACATATTGTGTGAGGAGAACAAGTTTCCAACATACAAGTTGCCCCACCTGTTGGCGAGGTGGAAACAAAGATGCCAAGAATCATTGCAAAATTTGAAGATAATAAAGCTTAGTATCAGCCGACTATGACATAAGGTGAAGGTAAAATTGTTGGCCATCCTGCTTCTGTTTTTATTGATCCAGGTGCAAGTCTAAGTTATGTCAAACCAAAAATTATAGAATTATGTCATATACCAATGATTAAATTTAGAAACCCTTAGCTAGTACAATTGGCCACTAGTGCCAAGCGAAGGGTGAGAATAGAAATGGAATATTGTTCCATTGAAATTTTGGGACAACAAATTAGCATTGAATTGGATATGCTATCACTAGGGTCCTATTATATACTAATCAAGATGGACTGGTTAGAAATTTTTTGGTCCCTCGTAAACTATAAGGACAAAAATCATAGTTTCCTCTCTGAGGGAGGTATTAGACGTGAAACTCAGGGCATTAGGAAAGCCATTAAACTACTACCCATCATTTCTAACCATGGAAAATTTTAAGGATGGAATTATATCCTAAAGTTTAGAAACCTTGGAAAATATTAATAGTCCCTAATATGCAAATTGTAAATTTTTTCCTGATATTTTTGTAAAGATATTTGGATTTTCAATGATTTTATATTAGTCAATATAATATTTTGGAGATTTTGAAGGTAAAATAATGATGTACTGTAAATTTTTTGTAAATCATTTTAGAAAAAAATTGGAAATTGGCGAATATGGTTTTTGGAAAAAACATGGAAAATTAGCCCATTTTTGAATATTAGCCCCTAAAATTTTCCTTTTTGCTAACCAAATAGGAAAATTCCTTTGGAAGGGTTGTCATATTTATGTTGTGCAAGTCGTTTATAAAAATTCCAAGGACAATATAACATCCTTGGAAATTTTTCCAATCATATGAGAATTTCTTCACGTGTTTCTAGAGAGATATCGGGGATGTTCTCAAAGAGTGATATTCAATTCAAAATAGAATTAATCCCGGGAGAAACTGATGTATCAATAACTCCTTATCGTATGAGTGTACTTGAGTTAACTGAACTTATGTTACAACTACATTAGCTCCATGATAAAGGCTATATTCGACCAAGTGTATTGTGTTCGGGAGCCCCTATGTTGTACATAAGCAAGAAAGATGGTATTTTATGTTTATTTATTGACTACAGAGAGCTGAACAAGCTAACTACCAAAAACAAATATCCTTTACCAAGGATTTATGACCTATTTGATGAAGTTAGAGGGGGCAGTGTGTTTTCAAAAATTTACTTGCGATCGGCGTATCACCAAATACGAATTAAGGATGAGGATATTTGCAAGACAACCTTTCGAACTTGCTATGGTAATTACAACCTCGTGGTGCTACCGTTCGAACTTACCAATGCCCCTGCCACATTCATGAGCCTAATTAATCACATTTTTCAACCTTATTTATATAAGTTTGTGTTGAAAATAATTTGAGAATAGTATTGAAAACATTATGAGATAATCAATTCTATGCTAAATATAATAAACTTTATTTTTACAAGGATTATATTCAGTGTTTGAGTGATTTCATCTCCTCATAAGGCATAGGAGTAGACCCCGAAATGACCAAAACTATCATGGAATGATATGTTCCTAAAAATGCGGTAGAGATCTCATCCTTTATGGGGTTAGGTAGGTACTATCGTTGATTTATATAAGGATTCTAAAAAATTTCCTACCCTATAACCTCTTTGCAGAAGAAAGGAAATATTTTTAAGTGGAATATGGAATGACAACAAAGTTTCAAATATATAAAACATTTTCTCACCACAGGATTTGTCTTGAAGATATAAGATATGGAAAAAGAGTTGATTATTTGCATTGACACTTGCAAGGAAGGTGTTGGGGGCATATTGGTTCAAGAGGGTAGAGTTGTAGCATATGAATCACACAAATTGAAGGAACATGAACAATGGTACTCTACCCATGACTTGGAATTGACTTTGGTGGTCAATGCCTTAAAAATGTTGTGACATTATTTACTAGGAAAGAAATTATTACTAATGACTGATCACATCAACTTAACAATTTTCCTTAACCAACCTAGTCATAATGCTTGTCAAGCGAGATGTACAAACTTCCTAAGCGAGTTTGATTTTTAAATCCGAAAGCTCAAGGGAAAGGAGAATCTAGTCGTTGATGCACTTAGCAGAAAATATCATTGTGTGTATCAAATGCATTATAGTAAAGTGGAACCAATTTTTCCTAAAATGATTAAGCAGGCATCTCATAAGGAGCCCGAATACAAATTTTTGTGGCAACAAGCCCATCATACACAGAGCCTTGGGGAGGAATCTAATTATGGCACAAATTATGATCATTTATTCACATTTAAGGGGTGGATTTATGTACCCAATGAAATCTCCTTAAAATAGTTCATGCTAGATGAATTCGATAAGAACCATACACAACTCACCCTTGTTATCAAAAATTGTTTTCTACATTAAAGAAATATTATTTTTGGCTCGGTTGAGGAGATACATTGTTGAATATTTGGCTAAATGTATAAAATGTCATCATGTCAAGGTGGAAGCCTGACATCATGCTGGAATGATGAATCCACAACCCATTCCCTAGTGGAAATGGGATACAATTACATTGAACTTCATCACAGGGCTACCTAAGTCTAAAAAGTGAAATGACTCTATTATGGTGGTAGTGGACAAGATAAGTAGAAAAACCCATTTAATACCTATTAAATCATCCTAAAAAGCTATTAAAATTGTTGATATCTTTATGAGGGAGATATTGGGGCTCCATGGCATACCTAAGGTGGTGATTTTTTTATAGAGATGTGAAATTTACATCAACTTTTTGGAAATCTCCTTTTATCATGTTAGGCACAAAAGTTCAATTTTGCACCACTTATCATCCTCAAGCTAGTGGCTATATAGAGCGAGTAAATCAAGTTCTATATGACATGTTGAGAATTCTTGTAATGCAGCAACCAACCAAGTGGTAGGAATATCTTTACTTTGTGGAATTTTCATATAACAACAAGTACCATGAATCATTGGTAATGAGTCCATTTGAGGTAATTTATCGAAGGAAATGTAAAATTCCTATTAAATGGAATAGCACTGAAGATAAAATAATGTTGGTACTAGATATGTTAGCAGACATGGAGTAGGCAGTAAATAAAGTTAGCCAGAATCTAAAAGTTGCATAGGAAAGGCAAAAAGTTTATGCTAATATGAAAAACACCTACATATAATTTTATGTTGGAGACCATCTGCATTTGCAAGTTAAGCCTGAGAAAATTACATTACATTGGGGAGGGTGTGCCAAGTTATCCCCTCGGTACTGTGGACCCCTCCATATCCTGGAAATAATCACACCCGTGGCTTACAATTTGGCCTTACCTAGTCATATTAAGGTCCATAATGTATTTCATATTTCTTTATTTAAAAAATATCTTTATGATCCTAGGAATGTGATTGACTGGCATAATGTACAGGTAAAATCCCAACTTATGAAATCTTATGAATATAGGTATAAGTATTCATACAAGTATAAAAATATAACAACAAGTCATGGACATTTGTAGGTCGAACCAGAAGGAGATTTCTTGGTTGAGCCTCTGTGCATTCTACAACATACAAAAACAATGTTACGGAAGTGAGCCATCACCTAGGTTAAAGTCAAATGGTAGCACTTTAGCCTGGAAGAGGCTACTTGAGAAGATGACAGATTCATGCACCAAGCTAATCATGACTTATTTCAACAGATGGATCCAAACACTCGGGACGTCATTTTGCACAAGGGGAGGTCATGTCGCACCCTTATGAACACTTTTTAGAATTAATGTTGTTATTTTTTTGGTTTATTTTATTTTAAATTATTTTATTCTCTTAAAAACTTAATGACATGTGACTTACAAAGCCCGAGGAAGCACGTTGTGGACTAAAAAACTAGTTAAGGTTAAACAATTAAATTCAAGAATATTTTTTATTTTTCTTAAAAATATATATATATATATATATATATACCCACGAGTGAGTTAAGACAATTTTTAAAACTCTCTCTCTTCTCTTAGGGAATAAAGAAGAAAGAGGGAGAGAGAGAGGAAAAATGTTGGAAAAAAATATAGTTGTACAAAAAGGGGAAAAAGGCAGGATGCTACTAGTACCAAGGTGCTCTTGTGCTGGGCTTGAGCCAATGCACTTTGTGGAAGAATCGTGAAAGGGTGAAATTATTGACTCGACCTAGGTGGTCTTGAGGTACTGAAGCACTTAAGCTCAGGATTAGTCCCTTTCCACTAACAGGTTAGAAGAGTTTCAGGGAGAGACTGTACATCATAGCTAGTCTCATGTTTGGGTGATGATATATTCCTGGTGTTTTCTTCATAACCACATAACTTTGACAGATAAGTAAAAAAATATTCCCTTTTCTAATTTATGTTAGGAAATTCATGAAGAATCTAGGTTATGATGAGATATTACATTATGTCTATGTGTGAGTACATTACGTTGTAGATGTTTAGTTCTATATATGTGTTGATATAATATGTTTATGAATTTTTATATGCATAATGTGAATGGTATAAATTATGTAATTAACATATTAGGTATCTCTATGGCTTCAATGAGGGAAAGCCACAAACCTGTAAATTGATAATGTATAAGCAATAATCACAGGTGGTGGAAGAAAGTTTAATTAATTACTAGAGGTTGTTCTGGGTTGATACTCGAGGCTAGGAAATCTATGAGACCTATAAGTCATTAGATACGGAGAACATAAATAGGGTTGAAATTATACATAATAACTGTTTGTACAAAACCACTTGAAAATGAGTATCAATCGTGCCATTTCAAATAAACACAACAAATTATAAATGTCGATGAAGTAGGAACCTTAAAGCTGTGCGAAGGAGTAATTTGGTAGTCAACAACAATGAATAATCACATTATAATAAATAATGTTTCATTCTTTGGAAAATTAAGTGACATGCATCACTATCTGGTAGCAAAAAATTTCTCAATAAACCCTTACAACTACATAACATACCAGTTGTTTGTCAGAGTTCGTTAAAAGTTACGTGAGTCTAATGGATACAACCCTATGTTGGAAATTAATCTCAACCACCGCAGTAAATAAACGGGCAGCAACGATACCTCAGTTAGTGTTTTGCAGGTTGCGGATTGTGTGTGCAGAGAAAGACAAGTTCTAAGCAAAGGAAAATTACCCATTCCGCAAAATATTAAATAATTCAAAGTCAAATAGAATTTAATACATGGTTATTAAATGAGGATGAAATTTGGTTTGTCATGAACTAAATGTGTTAGATATATATGTGTTTATTTTTTACATGTAAGGTTAGAGTAAGAGAGAGTGAGAAAAAGATAGATAGGGTTGTGTAATGTGGAAGATGTAAGTCTGGAAAGACAAGAGGAGAAAATCATGGAGCGAATTTTGGTGGGTGCATGAAAACAGTTTTTACAGTGTGTTACTGCACAACCCTGGTGAATGTAAATCCAAGTAATAAGTCTTGTTTTACTTGTGAAGGAGCCGCAATCTCCATATGTTGATGTATTTCATGTGTTGAAGTTTTAATATAATGTTTGGTTAGTTGTGATATAGTTCTGGAATTTTCATGTGTGTGTTTTACTCTATTTTACCGTGAGTAAAATTAGTTGAGAATATTTGCTCCTTTCTGTAGTTGCGATTTTAAGCGATTTTAATCTCTGCCACTCTTTATTGAAAATAATATTCATATTATTTGATTTCCACAACTATATGGTATGGATTAAGTGAATTCCTCAACTCTTTGTAAACTTTAGTAAATGTGTTGTCTTGGTTAAAGTAATTTCCACAACTATGTGTGAACTCCGTGTGTTGAGGGAAAAGCATTGACTCCCTCTCTTTTTTTTTAAATTTCTAACATGGTATTAGAGCGGGTTTAAAATATTATCAAAAGATGGTGTTTTACTGAGGAGTTAAAAGGAGTTCTAAATTTTTTTGTGTGGAACATATTCTCTAGCAGTGAGAAAGTTTTCACACAGTAAGAAAAGTTTTACACAGTGAAAAAGTTGTTTACACAATAAAAATGGCAGTGACAAGCACAAGCTTGAATAATCCAAAAATATCACAGCTAAATGGAAAAAATTATGATTACCAGGTCATTACGATGAGAGCCCTATTTTCTTCACAAGATATATTCCCAAGTATTGCAGCAACAAGAAGGTATAAAGAGGCATGGGATATTCTCAAGACAACCTATTAAGGCATGGAGATGGTGAAGAAAAGAAAACTACAAATGCCAAGGATAGACTTTAAAACTCTCTGTATGAAAGAGTCTCATAACATAGACTCATTCTTCACACAAGTGATTGGGTTGGTTACCCAGATAAGGTCTCATGGAGAGAAACTTGAGGAAAGAAGATTAGTCGAGAAAATCTTGAGAAGTCTACCCTCAAGATATGATGCCATACTAGTGGCAATAGAAGAGACAAAGGATCTCTCATAATTTTCAGTGGATGAGCTTTGTGCATCCCTGATGTCCCATGAACATAGACTAAACATAATAGTGGACTCCTCATTGGAGCATGCATTCAAGACATAGGTGTTTCTTGGTCGAGGTAGAGGTTGAGGAAGATCAAACTACCGAGGAAAAGGATGAAGCCCACACAAAGGTTGAAGAAGCATCCCTGCAAGCACAAGTGGAAGGGGCAACAATCAAAATCAAAGTGAAGGCTGAAGCCAACACCAAGCACAAGGACAAAGGTATGAAAAAACCCAAGTCCGATGTCATTATTGTAAAAAGTATGAGCATTATGCTAATGAATGTAGAAAGAAACAAAATGACATGAATAATAGGAAAAATGCAAATTTTGCAAAAGAAGATAAGAACCAGAGTAATGTGCTTCTAACATGTAATGTAGCACAAGAAAAAGAAGATGATGTATGGTTTTCAGACTTAGGTTGTAGTAACCACATGACTGGAAACGTAGCAATGTTTGCAAATCTTGATGAGAATGCGAAGTTTGAAGTGACAATAGGGACTGATAGCAAAGTCTCTGTCATGGGAAAATGAAGAGTGTCAATATTAACAAGGAAGGGAGAAAAGAAATTTGTGCCGGATGTATATTATGTACTTGGCCTGAAATGTAACCTTCTAAGCATTGGACAACTAAAAAGGGCTACAATGTGTTTTTTAAGAATGATGTGGGTACTATCATGGACATGCCTCCAAGTAAAAGGGTCATTGCTAAAGTGCACATGACAAAGAACATGACGTTTCCTCTCAAACTCAGAATAGACTTGAAGGAAGGAGGTGTGGTAGCAGCGGTTACAGAAGAGGTCTTTCAAGAAGAAGTGAAAGACGAAAACTGATTATGGCATTTGAGATTTTGACATCTCAATTTTGGAGGTTTGACACTCTTGCATATAAAAGGCATGGTAAAGGGATTACCATTCATAGAAAAGCCAGACAACCTATGTTAAGGATGCATCTTGGACAAACAACACAGAGAAGCATTCCCAACAGGGAAGAGTATAAGGGAAAAATCACCCTTGGAGGTTGTCCACTCAGATTTATGTGGACTAATGCAAACGCCATATTTAGCTGGCAACCATTATGTTTTGAAATTCATAGATGAATACACAAGGAATACATGGGTCTATTTTATAAAACAGAAAAGTGAAGTGTTTGAATAGTTTTGTCACTACAAAGCTCTTGTTGAGAAGCAGAGTGGGAAGTACATCAAAGTACTGAGAACTGACAGAGGTGAAGAACATATCCCCAAATATTTCCTACGTTTATGTAGGGAGAATGGCATACACAAGAATTTTACCACAAGGTACACACCACAACAAAATGGTATTGCAGAAAGGAAAAATAGGACTATCATGGACATGGTCAGAAGTATGTTGAAGGAAAATCATTTCCCATATGAGTAGTGGGCTGAAGCTGTCAATCGTGCAATGTATATTTTGAATATATGCCCAACCAAAGCTATTATGAACAGAGTTATGCAAGAAGCATGGAGTGGAGAAAAGTAGTTTTTCACTCCCATGAAAGTATTTTGATGTGTAGCATATGCACATGTCCTGGATCAACTAAGGAAGAAGTTGGAAAACAATGGGGAGAAGTGTATTTTTGTTGGATACAATAATGAGTCCAAAGCAAAGAAACTATATAATACATCCACATGGAAAGTTATAATCAGTAGAGATGTGCAGTTCATTGAAGAAGAAGCTTTGGATGGAAGCTTAGAGAAAACGGTGAATGTGAAGACATGTGTGTCTCACAAAGAGCAAGAGGAATGCACAGCAGCAAATAATTCCTCCACAGTGGTACCTCCTCCATCTACCTAAGCACAACAGAGCACACCACAAGCTAGAAACAAAACAACCTTGAGAAATCAAGGAAGTGCTTCTCCAAGCACACCACAGGGATCTGAAACTCCCTCGAGTTCAAGGGGAACTTCAAGCACACCAAGAAGACAAAAGTTTAGAAATATAAGTGAAATATATCAGCAAGATGAAGCTGATAGTAGCGCTGGTCTAAATTCATTATTTGAATTATTTTGTCATGTAGATGACCCAATCCATTTTGAAGATGCAGTGAAGGAAGAGAAATGGGTTGCAGCAATGAATGAAGAGATAGAAGCAATAGAAAAGAATGACACATGGGAGTTAGTGGACCTTCCGCAAGGTAAAAAAGTGATTAGAGTGAAGTGGGTCGATAAGACCAAGAGAAACACTGAAGGAAAGATTGAAATGAAAAAGGAAAGACTTGTTGTGAAAGTTTACAAGCATCAGCATGGAAGAGACTATGTAGAAACATTTGCGCCAGTCGCGGGGATGGAGACAGTGCTTACAATGTTGTCAATTGCAGTGCGACAGAAATGGAAAGTCTATCAGATGGACGTAAAGTCATCATTCTTGAATGGAGTGCTGAAAGAGGAGGTGTATGTTGCACAACCTCCTGGCTATGAAATAGAAGGGCAAGAACACAAGGTGTGTAGGTTGCGGAAAGCTCTCTATGGGCTGACGCAAGCACCACGTGCATGGTGAGGTAGGATAGATGCTTACTTGCTGGACAATGGGTTCGACAAATGTGACAGTGAACCTACTCCCTACATCAAAAAAAGTGACGGTAAGATTATTATTGTCATTTTGTATGTAGATGATTTGATTTTTATAGGCAGTGATGATTTTATCATCGTTGATTTCAAAGCAGTCATGAAAAGTGAGTTTGAAATGACTGATTTGGGTTTGTTGAGATACTTCTTGGGCATAGAAGTAAAGAAAAATGAAAATGGAATTTTTATTTCTCAAGAAAAGTATGTAGCAGAAATTTTGGAGAGGTTTAATATGCAGAACAGAAAGCCATCACCAACTCCAATCGTCATGGGGTTGAAGTTTATCAAGGAATATTGTAGCAAGAATGTCAATTCGACATTATAGAAGATCATGGTGGGCAACCTAATGTATTTGACCACAACTAGGCCTGATATAATGTATGCAGTGAGTTTAGTGTCGAGGTTCATGGAGACACCCAAGGAGACACATTGGCAATCAACGAAAAGAATTTTAAAGTATGTCAATAGGAAAAAGCAGTATTTTGTTTTTTACTCCGCAATTGATGATTTTAGGATAATTGGTTACACTGACAGTGATTGGGCAAGAAGTGTTGATGACAGAAAGAGCATGTCAGGATATGTTTTTCATTTGGGTTCGGAAGCCATTTCATGGGCTTCCAAGAAGCAACCGATAATGTCATTGTCAACAGCAGAAGCTGAGTATGTCGCCGCAACAGCAACAACGTGTCAAGCAGTTTGGATGAGAAGGATGTTACGGGATTTATGTCATCAACAAGATGGAGAAACCATTATTTTCTGTGATAACAGTTCAGAAATTGAACTATCAAAGAATTTTGTCTTTCACAAAAGAAAAAATCATATTGATACCAAATATCATTTCATAAGAGAATTGGTTAATAACAATGAGATTGTGTTGCAACATTGCAGGTCAAAAGAAAAAATTGCGGACATCTTCACAAAACCATTGGCATGTGAAAATTTTGTTTATCTCAGATATTGCCTGGGAATGGTCAATGGCGGAAGTTGCGATTAAGGGGGATCATTGGAAATTAATCTCAACCACCTTAGTAAATGAACTCACAGCAGCCATACCTCAGTTAGTGTTTCGCAGGTTGCGGATTGCGTGTGCAGAGAAAGACAAGTTCTGAGCAAAGGATAATTACCCATTCCACAATATATTAAATAAGTCAAAGTCAAATAGAAGTTAATACATGGTTATTAAATGAGCATGGAAAAATATTTAATCCACAAGTTATGTTTAGTTCACGCAATTTCTGTAATCTCCAGTAAATAATGTCTGCCCATACGTTGTATTAAATTTGGTCTGTCATGAATTAAATGTGTTAGATATATATGTGTTTAGTTTTTACATGTAATATTAGAGTAAGAGAGAGTGAGAAAAAGATAGAGAGTGTTGTGTAATGTGGTGGATGTAAGTATGGAAAGACAAGAGGAGAAAATCGTGGAGCGAATTTTGGTGGGTGCGTGAAAAAAAATTTTACTACGTGTGGTGAATGTAAATCCAAGTAAGAAGTCTTGTTTTACTTGTGAAGGAGCGGCAATCTCCATATGTTGGTGTATTTAATGTGTTGAAGTTTTAATATAATGTTTGGTTAGTTGCGATATAGTTCTGGATTTTTCACGTATGTGTTTTACTCTATTTCACCATGAGTAAAATTAGTTGAGAATATTTGCTACTCTCCATAGTTGTAATTTTAATCTCCGCCACTCTGTATTGAAAAGAAGATTCATATGATTTGATTTCCGCAACTATATGGTATGGGTTAAGTGAATTCTGCAACTCTATGTAAAATTCAGTAAATGTGCTATCTTAGTTAAAGTAATTTCCTCAAATGTGTGTGAACTCCGTGTGTTGAGAGAAAAGCATTGACTCCCTATGTTTTTTAAAATTTCTAACACCCTAGTGCACTCAAAATATGAAAGGGACCCAAAACACTATATGCCAAGAAAATGAAACTAATACTTCTCTTAATTACAATAGAAATGACGTCTAGAGGCGCGCCATTTAACTAATAAACGTGTTCCAATTCTACAACAACAATGGAACTTGAACCTAACCTTGAAGGCTAGAAATAAAGCCAAAGGGTGACATAGTCATGGAATTGAACACTATAATTTCTTGAAATAGAATTAATCTAGGAGGTGTGTCATCCATTAGATTAAAAACCTGAAAGTGAGAAATAAGAACCTGTAAATACTTGCAGCAACTTGAGCTTAAACCGTAGCGAACAACAGATTTAAGTATTCCACTTATTAGTTTCAAAAAAGAAAGCACATTCAACGCTTTTAATATTAACTCAATAGTGTATGCACTTGGGAGGAAAATGAAGAAAACACATCACCTATGTACAATTAACTGTTATGGGTTCCACAAAGCCATGATTGGTTTGCAAACTTGTTCATATAATCAACCACGGGGTTTTAGTGAGCATGATCCCTTGCTTTGACTTCCAATCATAGAAAATTGAGGAAATGTTTAATCAAAACAACTGAGCCCTCAAGGTTATACAGAGAAAATACCCAAGTACGGATTCTTTGAATCTTATTGCCACGTTGTATGGAGAGAAACTAAACCTGTAAGGGTAGAGTCGGATTTGGTCAAGCTAATGAATAAGAAACTTATGGAGTGAGAACTTTAACTCTGTAGATATTATGTGGACAGAGCTTTACCTTGTTGGGCCGTGAATACGACCACTTTTTAACACTTATTTCATCCCTTTCTACTCTTCTTTATCATGTAATTTATCATATAAATCCATTTTATAATTATTTATGCTCTTATGGATAAATATTTTTTCTTATCCTTTATTTTTAATAAATTGATGATTATTATGCATAATTTTATCAAAGATGGTTTATTAGTATATTTTGTAACATCACTCACCATTTTAGCCTCCAAGATATTTGCTAGATTGTAGATTTGATCTCCAGCACATCATTCAATATTCCAACTCAGAAATTCGCTGGAATAAGAAGTTAAAGTTTTGCGGTTGATATTCTGGGCACATGGAGAAGAATCTAGAAAATATGAAACATGGGTTTTGTCCGGAACAGACCGAGTTAACTTAAAAGTAGAATGGTTTGCCCAAATTTAGCCTGTATTGAGAGAAACAGAAGGTTCTTTGAGCACAATTTTCTCATATTTACTATTGCGGCCATCCTCCAAATTATCTCAGCTGCAAATCCAAATTCGACTTGTTCCTGTTGAAAGATGGATGGAAATATGTTTTCTTGTTGATCAAGTTGTTGGGAACAATCCAATATTGTTATGGGGGATCACATTTACTATTTAAATTCCCCTTTTTCTGATTATAAAAGGAGAAGGATGTATTGTCGTGGGGAGAACAATGGATGATTATTGAATTTATTTTGCAACTCTGTAATTTCTTAACTCTTGTGGTCAGAGAGAAACTGATGTAAATGCTATCTATGTTTGATTAATACAAGAACGTGTTTCTGTTCCATTTCTTAAATCCGGAGTAAAGCCCAGCGGCGTTTCACCAATGGTTGAGGGTCCAGCCCTGGTGGATCGATCTGCTGGTTATATCATTACCTTTCAATTATCGTTGTGAGATATTTCATATTTGTTTTCATTACGGTTTGCAAGTAAGTGGTTTATTTTTCATTACTTATTTCGGTGTGTTATATTAACGAATCGCGGTGCTGTTCTTTTATTATTTAACAAGAATCTTAATTATGTATAATTTATCTTGTTATATCTTAACAGAGCTTTGCTGTTCTATTTCCATTATGGTTTCATTCCACTTGCTGTTCTGTTGAATGATATTCATTACAAATTGTTGTTCAATAGGATTGGTTATTCGATCCCATTAATTAGAGTTTGTTGTTGAAATTTATTAAATAGGATTTTTTGTTCAATTCCTTTAATTACATTTTGCTGTCTATTTACATTGTTGTTCATTTCAGTTGATTAATTGTAAAGAGTTTGGTTTGCAAAGAGTTTGATTTTTCTTTTGAGAACTTTCCTAGTTTCCTTTCATTAGCAGCATTAATGATTTAGTTCAATTTCTTTTTCCCTTTAATTGCTTTAAAGTGGGACTGTCAACTGTAGAGAACACTGATTATTACTTCCATGTTCCCATATTGATTGTCTTGTTCCAGTTTTATTTCAATTGCATCAATTTATAGAGGAATGTGTTATTTATACTGTATCCTCGATTGATGTTTACTAAGTGAATGATTGGATTTCATAGTTCATGTTATTGTAATTAGATTTATTTTCCAAGCATCATTTACTCTTGTATTTAGAACACTATACTACATATTGCAAAGCATTACTCTTAGATTGAATTGCGGCCTCAAACATAGTACACTCTTGAAATAAAAATTCGTTCCTAGATTGATAATTTATGTGAGATAAATAGGTGTTAAAAAGATACCTTTTATACCTCAACATTTTGGCGTCGTTGCCGGGGAGAGTGTACACCATTTAGAAAGAGTGATGCATATTTAATTTTTTCTGCTTGGGAATAATTGGGTATTAAAGACGGAAGGTAACAACCCGCGCACCAAGCAAGGAACACACTTTTTCACTGGCCCGCTTCACAGCAGAACTGAGTGAAAGCTTAAGGTAGGAATGAATTCTTGCATTTTTTTTTTTGAATTGTAGAGGTAGAATTTTTTGAAAAAAATCTTGTAATTCCACTCAAGTGGTGATGTAAGCACCACCAATTTCACTAACCAATTGATAGGAACATTTGAAGGAGGATCCTCGAAGAAACACATGAAGAACATCTTCTACTATGGTAAGAAATGGCTCACATTGCAACTTTTGAATTCCCTATCAATGATCTAGGAGGAGTGACACAAATGCCCATAATTCCCCCATTGTCTCTACAAAATTTTCATGGTTTGACAAATGAAGATCCAAATACATTCTTATTTGAGTTTCAAATACTTTGTAGAGGATATGATTATTTTACTAATGATCAAAGGTTGAAAGTGTTTCCTTTTACTGTAAAAGGAGCAGCTCTCCGATGGTTCATGAGCCTAGGTGGGAACTGCATCCAAACATGGGAGGACATGAAGAAAATATTCTTGAAGAACTATCAAGACTATTGCAAATCCAATGAAGATATTTTTGGTATGATACAAGGGGAAGATGAAAGCATGGAGGACTATGTAGAGTGATTTCGATACAACCTTCAAAAATCAAACCATAAGCATTTGGAAAAAGAGATCTTGAAAACACTCATTCATAAAGGAATCAAAGATGGATTTTTAGAACTCTTAAATATGATAGGAAAAGGTGATGTTTTTCAGTTATCATATGATGATGTTTGTGAATTGTGCATAAGGTATTCAAGAGGAATTTCCAAGGCTAGTAAGAATTCTAGAGAAGTTTCTTCTTTCTTTTCCAAATTTACTCCAAGAACAAGAGACATACGAGCTGAAATCAAGGTTCTATTTGAAAATTTTAAATATGATTTTATTAGCTCTCTAAATTCAAAATTGAATGTTTTGCAGGTTTAGAAAAATCAAGAATTTGATGAAGTGTTTTGCCCTCATTACCGAAAGGAGCATTCCGTAGATAGTTGTTCTTCCTTATCTAGGATGGAAGTAGCATATCAAAGAGATGGGCAAGCTGAAACAAGGTCAAAACCATGGAAATCGTGGCCTATAGGTATGGTTCAACACACTTCCTCTCCATTCTCTTACTTGCATAATTCGTTATGTAATACTCATATGTTAGGGCAGCCATGCCAATCTCAATATAACCACCACCAATATTGTCTACAAGCTTGGCATGGTTCACCTTATGATTGCATGAATACTCTCCCTCATCTTGTAGAACAAACACATCTTCAAACTCTTCCACAACACCTTGCTTACCTATCAAAATCATCCACTCAACCCAATCAACTACATCATCAAGAGGCTCCATTCCCTACACAATCTCCTGCTCAGCTCATTCCACACCCTCACCATAATAAACCAGTACAACATGCTTACAGTGTTGAACTGCAAAATTCACACACCCTTCCCACCCATTCTATCTCACATGCACCATTGGAGAAAACTTATACTGAGATTCAGAATGTATCAAATCCAAAAATTGTAGAAGTTATGAAAGAAGATGAGGTTTCTTCTAGTTTTCATCAACAAACCATTTTAAAAGCTCAAGAACTTCATGATACGATGGCTATGGGAAATAAATAAAGTAAGGGATACATTGCAGATTGGTTTCACTCTATTTTTCTGCACCATCATTCCATACTTCAACAATTTTTGACACAATATTTTCAAGGGAAGTTGGCTTTTCATACCCTAATTTTTATTAATATGCATTTTTCAAATTTGGGTATGTACATACTAGAGGCCTTATTTCGGAAATGGCTCCACTGGAAATACTCTTATACGTAATCATATTAATTTTCCAATTCAGAGTATGCTAGTGTAGAAAATAAAATAAATAAGGAAATAAAATAAACACATTTTTTTTTTTGGTACAAATAGTTGTTTCAACAATTTTTGGCACAATCTTTTCAAGGGAAGTTGGCTTTTCATACCCTAATTTTTATTAATATGCATTTTTAAAATTTGGGTATGTACATACTAGAGGCCTTATTTCGGAAATGGCTCCACTGTAAATACTCTTATACATAATCATATTCATTTTCCAATTCAGAGTATGCTAGTGTAGAAAATAAAATAAATAAGGAAATAAAATAAACACACTTTTCTTTTTGTAAAAATAGTTGTTTTTGCTGCAACACGCTGTGGAAATCAACATCGATGATAAATATTTTAATTTATTTATGTATGTACATGCATTATATTGAAAATAACAATTCTACAAATAATCATATTCATTTTTATCACCAATATGGAAAAATTGCTTGAATATCATTTTTTGACTTGCGGGCTTGATGAAATTTCTGAAAACAAAATTGGGACAATCATGTTTTGGGGGCCCAAAAGTGAATATTTTTAAAAACTATTTCTATTATATGTAGCACTTGATGTCTACTTTCCAACTCAATTTGAATCACTCCATTTGGATTTGAAATGAAAAAGTTAGAACCAAAACATTGACAGGGTGTCTAGTAGGAAGCTCAAGAACAGAGTTGGGACAGTTAGTTTTTGGAGGCCTAAATGACTATATTTTTAAAACCTACTTCTATGGTAGATTCCTCTATGAATCTAGTTTATAAATCAATTTTAATCACTCAATTTTGATATCGTATGAGGAATTTATGACCAAAATACTGACTGCCTATCATAAATCAGTACTCTTGAAACTTTGTTTTCTTGGCTGTTCACTACCATATTTGACCAATAAATTAGTCTTGTCTTAAAAAAAAATTTCTATTAGAGATCCATAAATGAATATAATTTAATCTCCAATTTGAATCAGTTCAATCTGCCATCAAACGAAAAATTTATGCTTGAAATATCAACTGTTGGTCTAAGTTGGAAAATAAAAAATGACTCTATTATGTAGGTTGTTCTAAGAAAATTTGACATATCATAGCATTGAATTTTTAAAACCTGTTTATATTGGAGATAAAAATTTGAATTATCTCTCATTTGGCTTTGGAATCACTCAAATCGGACGAAAAACAAAGAAGTTATGATTGAAACACTGCTGGTTAGCATGATTGGCCACTACTCTCCGGCAGGTAATAAATTAATTTTACTTTGTTCGTGGATTTGTTCTACAAAGTAACTACTTGTTAGTTCTTTGCATAATTCTTAGATTAGGGGAGCCTACACACCTCTCTTTCTCCATGATTTAATGTTTTATTGTAGGTAGACACTCGTTTTTTGCAGGTCTTAGCAGAACAAAGAAGGTCAATTTATGGACGAGCGATTCTTGAAAGAAATTTTAGTGAAACAAGGGCGTTTCATCCAGTTCATTACCTAACAGATTCATAACAGAAGAAATGAAGAATTGGTTTCTATTTGGAGATTCATGCCACTGCTACCAAAACATTTTTCAAAATGATCATTTTTTTTTCCATTAACAGATTTATATTCCCTTAGGAAATAACATCATAGCTGTTGTAACTTAATAAAGTGTTGTTTATTTTCTAATTTATTTTATGATTTTGTGTTTTTGGTGTTGATCCCTTCAAATTTTAGTTTCCGCTCCATTGAAAATTGAACAATAAGGACCCCACCATGCAACCTTCAGGAGGCAATTCTTTGACAGCATAAATTCTGTAAAAAATTACTTTTTCTTGAAACTTGTACATAAATTTGCCTTTCTATTTGATTGGATTTACTTGACAATAGATTGTACATTATTTTTGTTCTTTCCTCTATTTTTTTCCTTCATTATTCCTTACAACAATTTATGCGTGCATTTTCTTTGTTGTTCTCTACTTTTTTGTGTGCCTTTATTTTTCATGTTGTTCCTCTTAAGGAATAGTTGTTGTTCCTCTTAAGGAAAAATAGTCGTCCCTCTTAAGGAACAAAAATCTTGCGTGCTTATATTTGTTTGTTGTTCCTCTTAAGGAAAAATAGCCATTCCTCTAAAGGAACAATGTGTTTGTGTGTTTCTTTTTGCTGTTCCTTTAAAAAGGAATAGCATTTTCGCAAATTTTTTTTGCTTCTCCTTGTTGGGAAAAATACTGAGAGGGGGGGGGGGGGGGTGAATCAGTATTTAGGGCATACTCAAAACTTTATACTTTTTCTTCCTTTAAAACCCATACGCTACACTCCTGAAACCAACTAGCATATACACGCAGATATCCTTTATAAAACTCACGTATATACAGAGATCTTATTATGTATTTAATTCTTTACTTAGATCTATGCATCATTTATTCATCAGATGTTTAGTTAGCAGTAAGCATGTGTAGTAATAAAAAAATAAACCATCACACATAAACAACACACATGAACACCAGGATTTAAGGTGGAAACCTAAGTCGGGAGAAAACCACTGCTGCCGTCGTCTCAGTCTTCAATATTTTACTATAAAGAAAACATCGTACAACCATGTACTGGCGCAGACTCATACCAGCACGCAGGCACCAACCTGTAGAAGGCTACAACATTCTCTCGTTTACCAGCCTCTCCTGGAAGGGAGCTACAACCCCCTGCTCTCATTTACCAGCCTCTCTTGGAAGGGAGCCACTACCCCCTGCTCTCGTTTACTAGCCTCTCCTGGAAGGGAGCCACTACCCCCTACACTCATTTATCATCTACCACTGGAAGGGAGCTACAACCCCCTCACTGAAGGCTTCGACCTTCAGCACCTCTGTGGACCACGTTTCATCAATTTTCATACTGGACCCACTCCACACATTTAAGCTCAACATTCATCAAACTGAAACTTATAACCCCATCAATTCATTCATTGAATCATCAACATGATCTTCAATTAACATAATCAGTAGCATATTCATCATTCAAACAACCCAGTTTTGTATGAATACATCATTGACAGATATCAGTAAAACAACAGAACAGATCAGACATTTCACTCCAGTTACTTCAGCAAACCCTAGATTCCATATGCGCTTTTACTTCACTGAACCTGTGTATGTAAGCGCTTTCATGTAGACCAACCCACGTATACTTCTGTGCATTCTTCAGAAAACCCTATCTGCCCATACGGACTTTTCCTTAAGCAGACCCATGTATACGCGCGCTTTCGTTGAAGCTAACCTGCATATACGTCTGTAACTTTTCAGGACTGTGTATCTCTTCAGATCAGATAAACAACTCATATTTCATCCTTTACTTCAGAAAGCATTTCGCCTCATCTCAGATCTAAACATTCCATAAACAGATCTAGAAAATACATATACATTTCAGATCTAGAGATCCTTCTTCATCATTTTCTTCATGGGTGCATCAGAGATTCAAATTTATCAATCAAGAACAGAGTTCATCCATGAAGATATTCCTTAGAGAGATTTATTCATTCACAACCCTTACTCATGCACATACTTGCACAATGATCTTCTTCTCCTTATATAGATTTAACCTTTATCAATACCATGAGTCAAAACCACTCAACTACTAATGGTATTCCTGGACGGGATCAAATAGATATTCGAGCGCTCAATACAATGGGTCAATACCATGGTAACACCCCTTGGTATTCTAAATTTGGAGCGCAAAAGGGCGTACGCGACTTGGCACATACTTTTCCACTTGCATACGCTAGTTCACGTTAACAAACCCGCGTATGCTTTGTAGCATAACTTATTTATCATTATTCTGGGGCTTTCTGAATTCCTTTCTTCTGCTGCTTCTGAACTGATCTGTAGATACATCAGATTTACATTATTAACAACTCATCAAGTCAGTTTCCATCAAGAACAACTTCATTAAGCAGGTTCCATCAAAGTCAACACATTGTATCACATTGCCAACAATCTCCCCCTTTAATTCATCAAGTAGGTTTCCATCAAGGACAACTTCATCAAGGACAACTCATCAAGTCAGTTTCCATCAAGAAAAACTTCATTAAGCAGGTTCCATCAAAGTCAACACATTGTATCACATTGCCAACAATCTCCCCCTTTAATTCATCAAGTATGTTTCCATCAAGTACAATACGTTTCCATCAAGAATAACTTCATAAAATAGGTTGCCATCAAGGACAACACATTGCATCATATTGCCAACAGTCTTATTTCATCAAGTAGGTTTCCATCAAGGACAACACATGCCAACAATCTCCCCCTTTGGACTTGATGGCAACCATGATGATGTTTGATCACCATAACAGATATATATATTGATATTCTCCCCCTATTAAAACACCATGCTACTCTCCCCCTTTGACATCAAGGGCAAAGGGCGGATCAAAACCAAAACAAGGTTTTTCTTCTCATGTAGAAAGAAGAGCTCTGCAGATCTAATGTGCATTGAAGTTACCATGCTCCCCCTGAGTTCATGCTGAATCTTAAAACATATTTTTCAATGAAGTACATGACTCTATGACCTTTCCTATCACCAAGGACTCATACTTACATCAATGATCCAACCAAGTGGATTTCCATATGTGACTCAAGTACCCATCCAAGTGGGTTTACACATTTTGACTCAAATAACCAACCAAGTGGGTTTACAAATTTGACTCAAGTACCCAACCAAGTGAGTTTACACATTTGAACAAGTCCTTACATGAATGAATATTACAATTTTACATCATAGGTCTCAACATGATCTTTTCATCAAATGACAAATATGACTTTTTATAATCAAGATCAAGGAATCTCAATCATGAGATCAGATCACAGCGAATCAAGAGAATGCCAACAATGCATCCTTTCCACATGACCAATGCTCCCCCTTATCTTGTGCATCCGGAACACTTTCAACAGCAAATCATCAAGGTATCTTCATCAACAATATCAGAGAATGAAACAGAATCATGAAAATTGGAACACCACCAGAGATACCAAACAATACAGCAGTTGTGCTGAAAGAATGCTGACCTAGAAGAATTTTGTCAGCAAATACCCATATGCGGTTTTCTGTGTATGAACTCACGTATATACACGACTGTCTTTCATGAAATCCGTGTATCCAACTTAATCTTCTGAAATTTAACCAGATCTGATCCTCTGCATGGCAGAGACTATTCTCAACTTCTGTCTGAAATATTCGAATTCTTCCCTAGAATATATGAGAAGAGAAAGATAGGTCAATGTAGTTGTGTTTTCAAGCATCATCCAACAGTTGTAGCATAAGCACATCAGTAACCAAGCCTTCAGACTTTTTTTAGCATCAACATATTCTTTCCAAGAGGAATTATCATATCAGAACAACTTCTTCAATAGACAATATGTGTCAAGCAATCATCCATGTGATCTAAAATCACCAAGATCTTCAAGATTAATCATGATGTAATATGCATAGGAAAAATTTCTAAAAGGTCTCAACAGTGAAAAAATTCATTAGCAACAAACTCTGCATGATCTATCCTTATCTCTGAATCAAAAGACTTCCAACTCATCCATGTGTGAAAACAAAAGATACTTTTCAGCAAAAAGAAAACATGGCTCATCCATAATCTTATCATAAGAAACCATGTATCATGTCATCATCATTTTGAGCAAGAGCTAAGGAATAATCAGATACAATGCCAACAATGCAAACATTAGCTGTTAGATTGATACTCCTCCTGAACATGTGTTCCTGATCTTTAGCTGTCTCACTGATTTCCTTAACAGAAAGGCATACGCTTCTGTATTCATCGTAACTCGCGTGTATATGCGGCTTTGGTTCACTAAACCCACGTATGGAAAGTAAAACACTGAAAATTTCCACAACTTCATCTCCTCCTCAATTTGTACCACCTGCACCTGTCTTCTTCACATCAGATGCACTGTCAGAAATAAACATAACCGAGATTACCAAACCAACCATGGGAATCATCATACATTGCTCCCCCTGTGATGATACTTCTATAATGTATCCCACATCATTCCTGTAGTCATTATGAGAAGTAAGCTTGAGAAGCAGATGACTGCAGTAGGATTATTATCTCCTACGTTTTTGACTGATCCTCCTTCCTTTTCCATCTTTTCTTGAAACTTCTTATTGTGTGCTGGAAATTATCCAATATCTCAGATCCATTCATCCTGCATTCTTTTTCTACATGTCCATACTTGTTACAGGCATAACATCTTGCATGACCAGAAAAGTAAGCATAAGGATCATAATGTGTTCTTCTATTCTTTCTTCTATTGCAATCAGCTGCTTTATGACCATACTTGCTACATGAAAAACAATATCCCTTGAAGAAGCCAGAGAACCTTTCTGTGTAGAATCTTTTTTTATGTGACTGAAACATTTTGCTTCTGCAATTAGCTACAATATGCCCATAATTATGACATTTAAATCATTCAACGTTATTGATGCTTCTATAGTTAGGAGGGAATGATTTATTTTGAGAGTTCATGCTTGTCGGTTGTCCTTTTGTTTCTTCCAACACTTTAGGTTTTGCATTGATATCCTTTGAATCTTTAGCACTTCCTTATGAACTAGATTCTCCTTTAACAGTTTCATGAAAACCAAGACAAAATTTAACAGAGGGAGACCTTTGACTATTAAGAATATTGTCCAGAATCTTAGTACTATCTTGGAACCTCAAGAGTTTATCTTTTTCTTCTAATTTGCCTTTCAAAATATTTACCTCAACCTCCAATTTTTGGCATTGCTTCCTCATACTTACTTCGACCCTTCTTCCTTCTTCTACTTGATCATTCAGTTTTAAAATCTCTTCTTTCAACCCATTTTCTTGTTCTTAAAAAATTTGTAGAAGTTCTTTATTCTTCTTATTTGATTTTTCCAGATCTGTTTTGAGCGAGATGATTTCTGCTTCACGTCCTTCTTTTTAAAATGATTGTAGAAGTTCTTCATTACCTTATTTTATTTTTTCGGATCTTCATTTAGATCAATGATTTCTGCTTCAATTATTTTATTTCGATTGGTTGCATAATTGTACAACCTTTGATACTTGTCTATCTGACCATTCAGTATTTCTATCTGTCCTTTCATTTGAGAGATCATCTCATTGTAGATAACTTCTCTCTCTTTAAATGATCTTTGTTGATCTTCAAATTTAATCTTGAGAGCTTCTTCTAGATCCATAACATTACTTTCACTATTTTCACCATTGTATGCACAAAAAAGTGAATCACAAGAACCACATTCAATACCTGTTTTATCTTCTTCATTTTCTGCTGCACCTGTTTTCTGAGATATCTCCTTTTGAGTAGCCTTCTTCTTTTTCTTCCTTCCCATTCTGACGGATCTCCTTCAAGCGATCAAGCTTCTGCAGAAGGACCTGCTCTGATTCCAATTGTTGGGAAAAATACTGAGAGGGGGGGGGGGGGGGGTTGAATCAGTATTTAGGGCATACTAAAAAATTTATACTTTTTCTTCTTTTAAAACCCATACGCTACTCTCCTGAAACCAACTCGTGTATACACGCGAATATCCTTTATAAAACTCACGTATATACAAAGATCTTATTATGTATTTAATTATTTACTTAGATCTATGCATCATTTATTCATCAGATGTTTAGTTAGCAATAAGCATGTGCAGTAATAACAGAATAAACCATCACACATAAACAACACACATGAACACCAGGATTTAAGGTGGAAACCCAAGTCAGGAGAAAACCACCGTTGTCGTCGTCTCAGTCTTCAATATTTTATTATAAAGAAAACATCGTACAACCATGTACTGGTGCAGACTCATACCAGCACGCAGGCAGCCACCTGCAGAAGGCTACAACCTTCTCTCGTTTACCAGCCTCTCCTGGAAGGGAGCTACAACCCCTTGCTCTCGTTTACCAGCCTCTCCTGGAAGGGAGCCACTACCCCCTCCTCTCGTTTACCAGCCTCTCCTGGAAGGTATCCAGTACCCCCTGCACTCGTTTACCAGCTACCACTAGAAGGGAGCTACAACCCCCTCACTGAAGGCTTCGACCTTCAGCACCTCTGCGGACCACGTTTCATCAATTTTCATACTGGACCCACTCCACACATTTAAGCTCAAAATTCATCAAACTGAAACTTATAACCCCATCAATTCATTCATTGAATCATCAACATGATCATCAATTAACATAATTAGCATCATATTCATCATTCAAACAACCCAGTTCTATATGAATACATCATTGACATATATCAGTAAAACAACAGAACAGATCAGACATTTCATTCCAGTTACTTCAGCAAACCCTAGATTCCATACGCGCTTTTACTTCACTGAACCTGCGTATGTACGCGCTTTCATGCAGACCAACCCGCATATAATTCTGGGCATTCTTCAGAAAACCCTATCTTCCCATACGCACTTTTCCTTAAGAAGACCCACGTATACGCGCACTTTCGCTGAAGCTAACTTGCGTATACATCTGTAACTGTTCAGGACTGTGCAACTCTTCAGATCAGATAAAAAAATTAGATTTCATCCTTTACTTCAGAAATTATTTCGCCTCATCTCAGATCTAAACATTCCGTAAACAGATCTAGAAAATACATATACATTTCAGATCTAGAGATCCTTCTTCATCATTTTCTTCGTGGGTGCATCATAGATTCAGATCTATCAATCAAGAACAGAGTTCATCCATGCAGATGTTCTTTAGAGAGATTTATTCATTCACAACCCTTACTCATGCACATAATTGCACAATGATCTTCTTCTCCTTATATAGATTTAACCTTTATCGATACCATGAGTCAAAACCACTCAACTACTAATGGTATTCCTGGACGGGATCAAATAGATATTTGAGCGCTCAATACAATGGGTCAATACCATGGTAACACCCCTTGGTATTCTAAATTTGGAGTGCAAAAGGGCATACACGACTTGGCACGTACTTTTCCGTGTGCATATGCTACTTCACCTTAACAAACCCGCGTATGCTTTGTAGCATAACTTATTTATCATTATTCTGGCACTTTCTAAATTCTTTTCTTCTGCTGCTTCTGAACTGATCTATAGATACATCAGATTTACATTATTAACAACTCATCAAGTTAGTTTCCATCAAGAACAACTTCATTAAGCAGGTTCCATCAAAGTCAACACATTGTATCACATTGCCAACAATCTCCCCCTTTAATTCATCAAGCAGGTTTCCGTCAAGGACAACTTCATCAAGGACAACTCATCAAGTCAGTTTCCATCAAGAACAACTTCATTAAGTAGGTTCCATCAAATTCAACACATTGTATCACATTGCCAACAATCTCCCCCTTTAATCCATTAAGTATGTTTCCATCAAGTACAATATGTTTCCATCAAGAATGAATTCATCAAATAGGTTTCCATCAAGGACAACACATTGCATCATATCGCCAACAATATTGTTTCATCAAGTAGGTTTCCATCAAGGACAACACATGCCAACACTTCTCTTAAGGAACAACATCTGTTCCATCTAAGGAACATCACTTTTTGAGTGCATTTTTCTTGTTTTTTAAACAATATTTCGAGGATATTTCTGTATTATTCATGACTCTTTGAAAGATTAACATACAATTTATGCAAGGATACACAAATTAGAGGTTACTGTAATCAGCTAATCAAGAGAAATTGTCATTTTTAAGAATTTTTTTTTGTAGTGATAAGAAAAATGAAAGGACACAACCATCTACATCCCTTTGTTGTCTTTATTTTCACTAAAATTATTATGATCGATTATCTTTATCATATTGGTTCTTCCCTAAATTCTCATAGCTCTCTTTGATTTTTATTTTTTGAATAAGAATAAGGGCATACTTTCTCTATTGAGATGTTCAAACTTCTTCCACCATCCCTACTCTTAAGGAGTGTTGAGCCATCCTCTATACATAAATAAGGAAGTGCTACATGAAAAAAGAAGAAAAAATCTCTATATGATTATTAACAATTCTATGATATGGTAGATGGAGGATAGGGGGTCTCATCAAAAGCCAACCTACGATGATCATAAGGGAGAAGTGAAGTGGCATTCCCATTATGGCCACCACACCAGGAATATGATCCAATGGACATCTCAGAAAAATAAAAAGTCCTTGGAACAGGAGGTTTCATCATGAGCCGGCCTACCGACCTTTCATTTCTTCCTAGTGAATGGCATTGTGATTCATTTGGTTTCCAAGCCAGCACAGTGGCCTCCATCATGACATCACATAGCACTTCCCTAGACATAAATAAAGGATAATGGTTCGAAGGGTGAGAAAGCAACTTTGTCAAGGTTATAGACACCTGTGGGCAACAGAGCTCTGCTGATGGCATTGGAGTCATATTTTTCACAAATCAATAGTAATGGTAAACCATTTTATTTTATCTTTATCTAATATCAAATGAGAGTATGCTCCTAAACCCTTTGTTCAGAACCTTTTATGCATGAAATTTATTTATAAATCGATCATAATGGTTTATGTGGATAATGATCGCATAAGTAATTTTTTCACATCAGCTGTCCTTTTCCCTTATTTTCGAATCATTACATAAACATTTCCATATCTACTCACGATTTCAAATATGCATTGATTTCAGTAATGCGATAATTTTTTGATCATATCATAAGTATGTATGCCTTTCCATGTTGTATAATTGATGTGCAGTACGCTACTCTTCTATTTGCCACAATAGTCATACTACATTTCTACAGAAGTTTTTCTACTTAAAATTTGTGCATGCATCTTATCTATTGAAATTCAAAATTAACACTGTGAATTCAAGAAAATTGCATATAGAATCGTGATTTTTTTACAGGAGAACAACAAGTATGGGGGGAAATTCTATTCGCAGCACGACCACACTATTGCAATTAATAGCAAAGGCTCGCGCAACTCGCGAACACGCACAATTCTTCAGACATGATGTGTTTTCATGGCTTCCACCTTTTGCATCACTTTCAGTATCCGCTTAGCCTACATCAGCTTCAACAAATGCCAATCCCTACATGTCATTCCACATTTTTTTTTCCTGAGGTAACACTTGAGGTAAAATAGCATAAGTTTTTGATTTATTACTAATTTAGGAGACTTGCATGAAAATCCATTTAGCATTATTTATCGTCATTCATTCCACATCTTTACAACTTCCCATTTTTCAGAGACATCCCATCTTTCAGTAATATTCTTTATCATCCATTGATATTCTTATTCATTCTCAACACCTCCCTTATTACATGTTCTTTTACACCAAGCATAGATTTTAACAGATTGTAGCAACCACCTCTCTTTGTTTTCTAGCATTGCATGAGGACATGCTTATTCTTCAGTTTATGGGAGGAATTGCTATACATGATGGATGTTTTGTACTTTCTTTCTCGTTTAAGGCATACAATTTCATTTTTATACAGTGCAGAAATTGATTTGCATATATCTTTAAAACTATGAACTGAATTCTTGTGATAATAAAGAGGTATCATTAAAATACACAAACCCAGATAATTTCACGCTACATTAGTTCATAAAATTTTGAAAATTATGCACTATCACCTACAACCATTTTGTTTATATGTCATGATCCATGCATCAAAACAATCTGATTTTTGGGAAGTGGTTTTGTTGTTACTTATATCACATTTTTCTGCAACTTCATATACATATAGTTGAACGTCGACTGTAAAAATTGTTACGCCTTCATCAAGATTGCTAAAATTGAATATTCATTATTTCAGGGAAAATTCATTTGTTCCATCCATTTCATGAGTTGGGATGAGCAATTTTTTTGCTTGGTTAACACATGAGATTTTTTTCTTGGGCGCATGAGGACATGTAATATATTCAGTTCTGGGTTGCATGAGGACATGCAATATATATTCAATTTGGGCGTATGTTGGGCCGTGAATACGACCACTTTTTAACACTTATTTCATCCTTTTCTACTCTTCTTTGTCATGTAATTTATCATAATTTATCATATAAATCCATTTTATAATTATTTATGCTCTTATGGATAAATATTATTTCTTCTCCTTTATTTTTAATAAATTGATGATTATTATCCATAATTTTATCAATGTTGGTTTATTAATATATTTTGTAACATCACTCACCATTTTAGCCTCCAAGATATTTTCTAGATTGCAGATTTGATCTCCAGCACATCATTCAATATTCCAACTTAGAAATTCGTTGGAATAAGAAGTGACAGTTTTGCGGTTGATATTCTGGGAAAATGGAGAAGAATATGGAAAATCCAAAACATGTGTTTTATCCATAATGGACCGAATTAACTTAGTGAGGAGAAGTTTGCCCAAATTCGGCATGTATTGAGAAAAACAGAAGGTTCTTTGAGCACGATTTTATCAGATTTACTGTTGCGGTCGTCCTCCAAATTATCTCAGCTACGAATCCAAATTCGACTTGTTCCTGTTGAAAGATGGATGGAAATATATTTTCATGTTGATCAAGTTGTTGGGAACAATTTAATATTGTTATGAGGGATCACATTTACTATTTACATTCTCCTCTTTCTGATTATAAAAGGAGAAGCATGTATTGCCATGGGGAGAACAATGGATGATTATTGAATTTCTTTTGTAACTCTGTAATTTCTTAACTCTCGTGGTCAGAGAGCAACTGTTGTAAACACTATCTATGTTTGACTAATACAAGAACGCATTTCTATTCCATTTCTTAACTCTGGAGTAAAGCCCAATGACGTTTCATCGGTGGTTGAGGGCCCAGCCCTGGTGGATCGATCTGCTGGTTATATCATTACCTTTCAATTATCATTGTGAGATAGTTCATATTTTTTTTCATTACGGTTTGCAAGTAAGTGGTTTATTGTTCATTACTTATTCCGGTGTGTTATATTAATGAATCGCGTTACTGTTCTTTTATTATTTAACAAGAATCTTAATTATGTATAATTTATCTTGTTATATCTTAACAGAGCTTCGCTGTTCTATTTTCATTATGGTTTCATTCCACTTGATGTTCCGTTTGAATGATATTCATTATAGATTTTTGTTTAATAGGATTGGTTATTCGATCCCATTAATTAGATTTTGGTGCTCATATTTATTAAATATGATTTGATGTTCAATTCTTTTAATTACAGTTTGATGTCCATTTACATTGTTGTTCATTTCAGTTGATTAATTGCAAAGAGTTTGGTTTGCAAAGAATTTGATTTTTCTTTTGAGAACTTTCATAGTTTCCTTTCATTAGCAGCATTAATGATTTAGTTCAATTTCTATTTCCCTTTAATTTATTTAAAGCAATATTGTCAACTGTAGAAAACACTAGTTATTGCTTCCATGTTCCCAGATTGATTGTCTTGTTCCAGTTTGATTTCAATTGCGTCAATTTCTAGAGGAATGAGTTATTTCTATTGTATCCTTGAATGATGTTTACTAAGTGAATGATTGGATTTCAGAGCATTTGAGTTCATGTTCGTGTAATTAGATTTATTTTAAAAGCATCCATTTACTCTTGTATTTAGAACACTATACTACATATTGGAAAGCATTACTCTTAGATTGAATTGCAGCCTTAGACAGAGTACACTCTTGAAATAAAAAATCATTCCTCGATTGATAATTAATGTGAGATAAATAGGTGTTAAAAACATACCTTTTATACCTCAACATACCTGCCGGAAAAGGCTAAGCAATGCAAATCTATGGGCACCTTGAGCCACATTGCAGAGCCCGAAGAAACCTTAACACGCCAAAGGAAAATGACCAAACAACAGTGAATCCTAGAGGATTTGGTTACACAACCAAACCATAGTCTTTTCCCACCGTCGGATCTCATAGGTAGGAGAGAATGACGAATCAAGATAAGTGTCTTCTCTAATCAAAATATCTAGAAGGTCAGTACAACTAGAGTGAGAGCACCAAATTCCTCGCAGAGGTAAAGGTCGACCTTGAAGCACGAGATATACTGAAGCCCCAACTTAGCTAAAGAGTGAGATATTAACCCTAAGTTGTCGAAGCTAATTGACCACACTTTATATGACATTAAATCTAAATTGTAACTATTATAATGAAGTGACCATGCTATTTCACCATATATTTTAATGTGTGAACATTATGTACATACAATAAAGTTATAATATGTAAAAATGTTAACTCTATAGTAAGTCGCTTTACAATTAATTATAATTTTTCTTTCTTTGTACTTTGTAATTATTTTGTTTTATTGTGTGTATGGAATATATGAGGGTGAAACTACTTCATTTTCATTTTGTTCCATGATCTCAGTGGAAATATGCAATGCTTAAAATAGTTGGAAATAATTAATATTATTTGTATATTAATGGAGAAATGGTTACATTGTTGTAATGTACCTCCTTAGTTTAGGATTAGTTCCTAGAATATAGGAGTCTGGTTACAACCTCCTACTTATTTTCTATGTACTTATAGATGTATCTTTATCATTAATGAAGGTAGAGTGATCTCTTCGTTTGACTATAGTCTCCAGGTGTAGTACTTACCTGTGAGCTGCAACTCCTTCTTTTTCAATTCAGTGTGTTTTTTTATCTTGGTATCGGAGCACAGAGTAGGGGGAGCCTGATTTATTTTAGAGCTTTATTGACTATAGAGCCTTAGTGGCTGAGGTGTACGCAGAAGATTTGCGCTCACAGGAGCTTCGTGTTCATAGGAGCAGGTCGACTGCAGCAACACCTGACTCATAGGTCTCAGATGATTTATCGTCTCTAAGAAGAAGAGAGGGTTCGCGCGTTTTTGTCTCTTTCAGTCATGTCGATAAGCACAATTGGAACGACTTTGAGGGCCATACCTACGCCAACACGCCAAAATATGCGATTTACGCATATGTGTAAGCCATACCCACACCAGTTTCAGGAGATACATCAATTTTGATTTAGGCGTGGATTTTTAGCCTCGAAAAAGCGCCAACCTCTTTCTCTTTGGAAATATCTGTAACTTTAGCAGATCGGACTTGCCCGATGGTGGCATATTAAAGTTTTAGATTTTCCTAGTGGTGGAAGATCAGACTTGCCAGGTGGTGGCACATTGAAGTTCCAGATTTTCCCGATGGTGGCAGATCAGACTTGCCTGGTGGTGGCACATTGAAGTTCTGGATTTTCCTCGTGGTGGCAGATTGGACTTGCCCATTCGTGGCACATTGAAGTTCAGGATTTTCCTGGTGGTGGTAGATTAGACTTGCCTGGTTGTGGCACATTGAAGTTCTGGATTTTCCTGGTGGTGGCAAATCAGACTTGCCCAATGGTGCTACATTGAAGTTACTGATTTTCCAGGATTGATGGCAGATCAGTGGTCAGGATCTGGTATGTATTGATTTTTTTTTAGTGTATCCTACAATTATTCAGTTGGGTAGAATTATTCATCGGAAGATTTGAAAGTTTATCAGTATAGTATGAATAATAGTATAGAATCGTATCTCCACGAGTCTGGAAAACTTAATGGATCTAATTTCATCAATTGAAAATTCAAGATACAGACATTACTTGAAAGCACAAATGCGTGGTTCATTGTCATAGGAAATGAGAAGAGACCAAATTTGGTAACAGGAACATCTGCGCAAGAACAAGAATGGGATAAAAGGGAGAACAAAGCAAAATTCATACTGAATATGCCCGTCAAGGACCAAATTATCCTGCATATTGAAGATGGAAAATTGTCTACTGAGATTTGGACGACGATCAAGAATCTATACCAGAAACAGAATACAAATCGTGTCTTGTCACTCAAATACAAGCTTTTTGCAATGAAGATGGAGGAAAATGAGTCCGCTACTAGATTCATTGCTAGAGTTAAAGACCTGAAGGACAGATTGGGAGATATCGGAGAAAAAGTGTCTGATTATGATCTGGTCACCATCACGTTGAATGGAATGAAAGATGAATATCAGATTTTCATCATAGGATTGGAAGCAAGGGAGAAATCCCCTGCATTTGAAGAATTGACAAGGATTTTTCTATAAGAAGAAGAGCGGCGGAAAAATTTGAAATCACAGAGAAATGATCTTGCTCTGATGGCGAAAAGGTGATAGTATAGAGGGAAGCAACCACAGCAGCAACAACAACCACAGCAACAACAGCAGCAGAGAGGAGCCAACATGTTTCAAAAGAGACTGTTTAAAGGTATGTCTGCTAACAATTTTCCCAGTAAGAGATGTTTTTACTATGGAAAAAATGGCCATCAGATTAAATATTTTTATAAGAGGCAGAAAGATGAAGCGAGGAATAAATAGAGAAAGCACAAAGGTTACTTTGTTGAGGAAGATGAAGACCGTAGCCATGAACTTCGACTATTTACAACAGATTGTGTCATTTCAAGTTCTAAGGGAGATGAGGATGACATATGGTATGTCGATTCTGGTACATCCTCACATATGATAGGTAAGAAGGAATGGTTTTAATTTCTTGAAGAAACATCATGTGGGTCGAAAATTTATCTAGAATATGATAACAGGTATGAGATCGAAGGGTATGGTGATATTCGAGTAAAGCTACCTAGCGGTGACATTAGACACCTTAAGAATGTATTGTATGTGCCCATAATTAAGACAAACTTGATCTATGTATCTATGATAACTGATCAGGACATGAAAGCTTAATTCTTCAAGACTCGCTGTGTCATAAAGTTAGCAAGATGGAAAATATTGCAACAGGGGTGCGTGTGGGGATCCTGTACAGAATAGATGTGAAAAGAATGCCACAACAAGCCATGGTTGCAACAGGATCGACAGCCGAAAACCTCTGGCACCAGAGATTCAGTCATCTTAATCTGAAAGACCTCATTGTACTTCAGAGAAAAGGTATGGTCGATGGACTCCCTATTTTCCATAGCGTTCAGTTGGATTGTGAGGGATGTGCATTAGGGAAAATGCATAGAGAAGAATTTCCTTTGCATGTTAATAGAAAGGAAATCGATATTCTATTGCTGGTGCATACAGACATATGAGGAACTATGCAGACTAGGTCACTAGGTGGTGCATATTATTTCCTTTTGTTTACTGATGATTGCACTAGATTCTCTTGGATATATTTTTTTAGTAAAAAGAGTCAGACCTTTCAGTATTTTAAAGAGTTTAAATCTATGGTAGAAAAGAAGACAGGAAAATTCATAAAAATTCTCCTCTCAGATCAAGCGGGAGAATACAGGTTGGGAGAGTTCATGAATTTTTGTAAATATCATGGGATTGTTCAACAGTTTACAATGCCTCACACACCACAGCAGAATGGAGCGGCAGAATGAAAGAATAGAACTCTTATGGAGTGCGCAAGGAGCATGCTTCAAGGTAAGGGTCTATCAAATGGTTTTTGGCTGGAAGCGATTAACACTGTTATCTATTTAAAGAATAGGAGTCCTACTAAATGTCTTGGCTTCAAAACCCCTTTTGAAGAATTATTTCGATTCAAACCAACAGTGAGTCATTTAAGAGTATTTGGGTCAATAGCTTTTTCCCATATACCCAAGGTGGATAGAAAGAAGTTAGACCCTAAAGCCATGAAATGTATCTTTGTTGGATATAGCATTGAGTTTAAAGCATACAATTTATTTAATCTTGTGACTCATAAGATATTTGCAAGCCGAGATGTGATATTTCATGAACAGGTTGAGGAAGGCAAGGATGACAGTAATAATTATTGGCACATTCCATTATTAATGGAAGATAACAACGAGAATGATCAAAATCAGGAGCAGAAAGAAGAAGAAGAAACAAGTGATGTAGTCAATGATGCAAGCCCGTATAAGTCTGATGCAGACAGATTTGAAGTAAGTCCCCTGCCTAGGAGACCAGGTAGGAAGACTCCATTACCATCCAGATTGAAATATTATGCTTTAATGACAAATGTTTTAAACATTGTAGAACCCACAAATTATAAAGAAGCAAGTCAATCTGATGCATAGAGGGCTACAATGAATGAGGAAATTGAATCAATTATTAGAAACCATACTTGGGATTTAGTTGAACTGCCTGAATGTAAAACACCCATAGGATGCAAATGGTTGTATAAACCCAAAATAAATGTAGATGGGAGTATAGAAAAGCTTAAATCTAGACTGGTAGCAAAGGGTTACTCACAGCAAGAGGGAATAGAATTTGATGACACCCTTGCTCCTGTAGCAAAATTAAATACTATTAGAATGCTAATTTCTTTAGCAACAAAACATAAGTGGGAGATACACCAACTAGATGTTAATTCTGCATTTCTGAATGGTGAGTTGAAAGAAGAAATTTATTTAGTTCAGCCTTAAGGGTTTGTTAAAAAGGGGCAGGAACATATTGTTTGTAGATTGAAAAAGGCATTATATGGTTTAAAACAAGCACCCAGGTCGTGGTATGAGAAGATTGATTCATTCTTTGTACAACAAGGCTTTCATAGGAGCATGAATGATCCAAATCTGTATACCAAGTATAATAAACAGAGGCAAATTATTTTGATTTCCTTGTATGTGGATGATATGATTATAACAGGGAATGCTAATAATCTGATCAAATAAATCAAATGGCAGATGTCACAAGTGTTTGAAATGAAAGATCTCAAAAATCTCCATTATTGTTTGGGATTGGAAGTATGGAGAGATTCTGGATAGAATTTTCTTACTCAAAGGAATTATGCAAGAAGTCTGATAGAAAAGTTCAGAATGGAGCAGTGTAGATCAACAGCAACACCATTGCAGCAGAATCTAAAGTTTTGCAGTGACGATGGCACTAAAGAGGTGGATGCCACTATGTATAGATAACTAGTTGGGAGTCTGATATATATTACTACAACTAGACCAGACTTGGCATACTCTGTTAGTATTTTGAGCCAATTTATGTCTAAACCACTCAAAAGTCACTGAGTCATAGCAAAAAGCATGTTGAGGTATCTTAGTGGTACTAGTAATTGACACATCTAATGTTACTCTAGCAGGATTTTCAGATTCAGATTGGGCAGGTAACTTGGATGATCGAAGGTCTATCACAAGTTACGCATTGAGCATTCGATCCGGGTTCATAGCATGGATCAGCAAAAAGCAAAGCACTACAGCTTTATCTTCATGTGAAGCTAAGTACCAAGCATTGTGTGTAGCCACATGTGAAGCTATCTGGTTGAGAATACTTCTCAATGATGCACGAGAAGAACAGAAAGAATCAACTACTATTAAAAGTGACAACCAGAGTACCATCAAGCTAGGATACAATCCAGTATTTCATAAAAATACCAAACATATTGATACTCAGTTCCATTTTGTTCGAGAGAAACTTCAGTCAAAGGAAATATTTGTTGCATATTGTAAAACTTGTGACAATATGGTTGACATTTTTACTAAGCCTCTTGGGCGTACAAAGTTTGAATTGTTTAGAGGGATGCTAGGAGTTCAGGGTAATCCTTTCTCCATTAAGGGGGAGAGTTGGCAATAATTAATATTATTGGTATATTAATGGAGAAATGGTTACATTGTTGTAACGTAACTCCTTAGTTTAGGATTAGTTCCTAGAATATAGGAGTCTGGTTACAACCTCCTACTTATTTGGTATGTACTTATAGATGTAGGTAGAGTGATCTCTCTGTTTGACTGCAGTCTCCAGGTGCAGTACTCACCTGTGAGCTGCAACTCTTTCTTTTTCAATTCAGTGTGTTTTTTTATCTAAAATTCCATCCATATTTATACCCAAATTAATCATATTCGTAGAAACCATGAACATATAGGAAGTATCATCAATCACAATCATATTTTATCCAACAGATGGATTTTCAACTCATACCACATTTTGTTGCTAACTACCACTCCGCAACATGCACTTATATTTTATGTTATTACACAGAAGTTACTGCTTACCGTAATCTATATATATATATATATATATATATATATATATATATATATATATATATATATATATATATATATATATATATATATTAACACTTTAGTGGCTGGAAAAGGAAATGGATAAAAAGGAAACCTTAGAGACATTAAATCAGGAAGGAAAACTTGTATATAAGAATAAGTTGATGGGCGTGTATTGGACAACATATATCTTTTCTTCTAAATGGTTTAGAATTTGACAAGATTTTTTCTTCTACTCTGTTTATGTCTCTGTCTTTTCTTTACTAACCTGTGCTGCTCCATTTGTTGTCTCTGTCTCTTTCTCTGTTTCTTTTTTTGTATTTGCTTCTTTCTGCTTTACCTTTGTAGACTTCTTTATTTTCTTCTGTCGCTGCTTCTTTCATTGTTTCTTCCTTCTTTTGTGTAATTAGAACATTTTGCTGTTGGGCTTCCTTCTCTGCCTCTTTCTCTGTTTATGATTTCCCTTTGCAGACTTCTTTCTTTGCTTCTGTCTCTTCTAGTTTCTCTGTTTCTGCCTTCTACTCTGCAATGAGAGCTTTCTGTTGTTGCGCTTCATTTGCTACATCTTCATCTGTCTCTATCTCTATCTTTGTCTCTTCTTGACTAACCGGTGTTGCTGAAATCAGGTTGTCTTCCACTGACTGAAGTGGGATTATCTCACCAAATAGCATCATGTCGATGTCATATTTGTGTTGCATCATCTGCAACCAGTCATCATTAGTCAAAAATTCATTATCAAAGTTAACATCAACAATATTAATCACTAGATTTACCATATCTTTAGCAAACTCTGTTGCTAGATTCATCATATCCTCATCAACCAACTCTGTTTCTGGAATCACCGTATCATCAGCAAGCTCTTTTGCTGGATTCATCAAAACATCATCAGCAAGCTGTGTTGCTGGAATCAACAAGTCATCATCAGAAAACTTTGTTGCTGGAATCATCAAGTCTTCATCAACAAGCTGTGTTGCTGGAATCATCAAATTTTCTTCAGCAAGCTCTGTTGTTGTATTTACCATTTCATCTTCAGCAAGCTTTGTTGCTAGATTCATCATATCTTCGTCAGCAAGCCATGTTGCTAGTATCATCAATTTTTCATCAGCAAGCCTCGTTGCTGGAATCATCAACTCATCGTCCACATGTAGCTATGTACAGTGGGGTTCACAAGCATCTTCGTTCTCTCTCTCTGCTTCTTCTGACTCTTCATTTCTCTGTAGATATGATGCTATAGATCCACCTTTATCTTCATCTTCAATACTCCCCCTTGCACCAAAACATCTCTCAAGGGTATCCCATGCCTCCTTGGCTGTCTTGGCATCTGATATCAGAGGGAGAATGATGTCATCGATCGATTCTTTTATGCATTTTAATGCATAGGCATATTTTTGCCTTCTTATTTCCAGATCTAAAAAGATCTCGAACATCTTCTGTTTCTGCTTTAGCCTCTTGGATTTTCCCATGACCTCGTTGTTTGGCTTCCATAAACATACGAGTCTACATATGCTTCAAATACATTGTTTCTAAAAAAATGTCTTCCTCAAAAAATTTCCTTTTAAATATTCACTTTCACATAGCTCTTTTTAAATTTCCATTGAAAAAAATTTTCCTTTATTCAAAAAAATTTCCTTCTATAGATTCACTTTCACTTTCTCACATCACAACTTCAAGTTTTTTTTTAAAAAACCCCAATTTTTTTTTCTTTTAAATATGTTCACCACATGCTCCTTTGTAACCTCTTTATAAAAACCCTTTGCACATTTTAAGTTTTTTTTTTATATAAAAAAAAACTTTAATAAAAAACGATACCTATAAAATGAAATAAAGAGGCAAATTTCTTCAAATCATGCAATACATTCCTACCATACACTTTTCTTTCTTTAAAAAAACCTTGAATACGTTGACCAGCGTAAAAAAATACCTTAACTTTTTTAAAAATCTTCTTTGACTTTCATGAATTGTACCTTCATGATCTTTCGGCCATCTGTTTTGTGGCACATGTGATCCAGGTGGATATTGGTGGCCACCCGCCTATTCCACTTGGGTCCCCACCATTGTCTCTTTCAGTTTTTCAGTTTCGGCATAACTTACTATTTTTAGTAGTTTTTCGGGTCCTGAACTTCTGGAGCCGTTTTGAGGCCCTAAACGACGTTTTTTGGGCATCACGCCTCGAGCTATATTTGTGGTGAAAGTTGTATTCCTTGGATAGAGCTTCCTAATGATGTATCATGTGCGTCAAACGGAGATAGTATGCCAAAGTTACGTCCCTGGGAAGTTCAAACACCAATTTACCCAAACGGGGCCCATAGTTTTGGCGCTTCATCTCCTAGGGTTATGTTTTTGGATGTTTACGGTTCTCCATTGTTTCTCAATAATAAATAGGCCCTCGAGCCTCATTGTAACTCAGTTCAAAGGCCTGTAGCTGCCACATCTCTTCTCAGAGATAGCTACCAGTGCCCTAGCTAGTTTTATTTCCATTCTGTCTGTAAGTAAATTTCAGTTCTTTGATATTAATGAAATGAAGTGTTATTTCTGCTGCATCTCTGTATTTATGGTTATATGTTTATTCTGTTGCATTCCTGCATAAATCCGGATCAACATGCTTGATTAATGAAATTTCTCCATCGTAAATCCTTAATGCAGGCAATGAATTTCTCCTTGCGTAAATCCTGAACGCAGGCAATGAACCCTTGTTTCGCGTGCAGTGTAACACAGTCAATTCATTGAGCCCCTGCGTGAATTGAAATGCGTGTAAGTAATTGACAGTTATAACATGGCGCTTATAGGTCGGTTGTTGAGATATTAATCTCACTATCCGTTAGGTTCAATTCAGTTAATTTATTGTCTGTTAAGTGTCATAGGCAGTTTAGTTTTACTTCAGTTTACTTCAGTCATTTATTGCTAATGTTTCCAATGCATTCCTATTTATCTATTCACAATATTGTGAAGAGTAACTCTCTGCTCCAGTTTCCATTTCAATTTTTCAATTATTTTCATGGTATCGGAGCGAGCTTGCATAAGCCTCCCTAGAGAGCAGCAACAGAGCCACGAAGGAGCAGAAGAGAGGAGCAGTGGATTGGTGCGACTGTGAGTTGATTGGCACGAGAATACACCACATGCCCGCGCCAGTTTCATGCCTCGCATCATTTTTGAAATAGGCACAACTATTCCCCTCGAGACCGCGCCATTCTGCCAGCAAAAGAAATAACGTGTATTCGACAAATGCATTCTAAAAGGTCAAACACATGCATGTTTGTATTAAAGTTTTTTCAAAATCGATTAAAAATTGATTATATTGAAAGTCAATGCTTTACGTAAGAATTTGAAAATCAATTTTTTAAAAATCAATTCAAGTTTTAAAGTAAAAAGACCTTTTACGAAGTTTAACCTTTACATAAGGACAAAATCGATTCAAGTTTTAAAGTGATACGTGAAAGCCCTCTTACAAAGTTTTTTTTTAAGTTTTTTTAATATAAAAAAAAACTTAATTTTTTTTTCAAAGGGTTAGTTGAAAGAATGTTTTTTTAAAGAGGTTACAAAAGAGCATGTGGTGCATATTTTAAAAAAAAAGGATTTTTTTTGGGAAGAGGAAATTTAAAAAAAGGGTTTTAAGGGATTTTTTTTAAATATTTAAAAGAGATTTAAATTTTTTTAGAGGAGATTTACAAAAGGCGTATTTGAAGAAATAATGGCCTCTTCAAGTTCATTGCCACAGACACCAAATCTGATTGGCAAAAATTATGAATTCTAGAATTTGAGAATGAAGGCTTTTTAGCAAGCACAAGATTGTTGGGACACGCTTCTGATTGCTTATGTAGAGTCGACCCAAGAAGCATGGGCAACCATGACCAATAATAAGAGAAATGCAGCTATTGAACTCAGAAAGAAGGAACACAAAGCCAAATGCTGGATACAAAATTCAGTCGATGACTCTATTTTTGACAAAATAACTGGTGTGACAACAGCAAAAGAATGTTGGGATATTTTGCAAGCTGTGTATCAAGGAAATGATACAGTAAATACCGTTAAAATGCAAACATTGAGAGCTCAGTTTGAAACCATAAAGATGGTTGACACTAACAATGTGGATCAGTTCATTACTAGAGTCATGGGTATAGTGAATCAAATCAAACTCATTGGCGAAACCATTACAAATTAGAAATTTGTTGAAAAAGTTCTTCGAAGTCTACCAAAGAAATATGACATGATTGTCACAACCATTTTGGAATCCAAAGATTTTAAAACTTTCTCAGTAGAACAGTTGACTGGATCACTTTTGGCACACAAAACAAGACTCAATCTAACAGAATATTCCAAGGAACAAGCCTTCAAAGCACACCTCTCATTTGATAGAGCCAGAGGATACAGAGGCAGCAACAAGCGAGGCAGAGGTCGAGGCAATGGCAGATCTGATCATGATCATGTAACAGAGCAATCGAGACCTCCACAAAACCGAAATCAGAGAGGAAGGTCATGGAATAGATCGAGTGTTCAATGTTACTACTGTAAGAAGTTTGGCCACTATGAACATGACTGTAGAAAGAAACAGTCAGATCAGCACAGAGGCTATATCAATCTCTCCAACAGTGAAGGATAATCCTCAGAGACCATGTTTCTTTCATGTCATCTCTCAGAAGACAAATAGTGTGAAGATATTTGGTTGCTCGACAGCGGATGCAACAATCACATGACAGGAAACAAGAGACTTGTATCTTCTGTAGATGCTTCCATAACATCAGAGATAACGCTTGGAGATCGTACAAGTATTAAAGCTGAAGGAAAAGGTACTGTTCCTATTCTTACTAATTAGAATCAAAACAAATACATCCCTGATGTTTATTATGTTCCTCAGCTCAAACATAACCTCCTTAGTGTAGGACAATTAATGGAACATGGCTATGATGTATTGTTTCAAAAGAACACCTACTATATATATGACAATGATCCTCATAAAAGGTTGATAGTAAAATTTGAAAAGACCAAGAGTAGGATGTTTCCATTGACCCTTAGAATCCAAAATACCAACCAATATTTAGTCCACAATATATCAAGAATAGATGAAATTCATCTATGGCATTCTAGGTATGGTCACATTCCAGTCAAGAGTCTTAGTCTGCTTCAAAAGAAATCTATAGTCATTGGTCTACCTACTATGAGTGAAAAAGTCTGTAATTGTGAAGTTTGTGTCTTGTCCAAGCATAAAAGAGATAATTTTCCCTCATCAACCTCAAGGGCGAAAGAGCCTTTGGCACTTGTCCATACCGACATATGTGGTCCAATGCAGACATTGTCCATTGGTGGTAGTTTCTACTTTCTCACTTTTATTGATGACTTTAGCAGGAAGATATGGGTGTATTTTTTTAAAAACAAATCAGATACCTTCTCTAGATTTCTGGAGTTCAAGGCAGAAGCATAAAAACAAAGTGGAAAACTCTTGAAAAGACTCAGATCAGACAGAGGAGGAGAATACACTTCAAATGAATTCAAAACATTTTTTCGACAACAAGGTATCCTAATGCAGTACACAACCGGATACACTCCACAGCAAAATGGAGTAGCAAAAAGAAAGAATCAGTCGATCATGAACATGGCGAGATGCATGTTACGGGAGAAAAAGTTGACAAATAACTATTGGGCTGAAGCAGTGTCGATAGCAGTGTATGTTCTTAACAAATCTCCAACATCCAGCCTACAAGACAAAATACCTCAAGAAGCATGGGATGGAAACAAGGTAAATGTGTCACACTTTAGAATCTTTGGATCAATAGCTTTTTCTCATGTCCCGAAAAACTCAAAAAAAAGCTTGATGATAGAAGTGAGAAATTCATATTTGTAGGTTACAGTGAGCAGTCAAAATCCTACAGACTTTATAACCCAATTACCAAAAAGTTCATTATAAGCAGAGATGTGAAATTTTTCGAAAATAAATCTTCGTTTGACCATGTAGATGAAACTTCAAATCAGCCTTTTTATCTACCACAAACTCCAATATTGCAGGTTCAAGAATAGCCAGAACATTCTGAAAATGGAACATTATCAAGTACTAATTCAGCCAGTGATCAAACATCTTCAAAAGAGGGATAGAAAACAAGAAGTATCAGAGAGATATATGAACAGGAGCATGAATCTGGACAACATAATATGTTTGCATTCATTTCAACTCAGCCGAATTATTTTGAAGAAAGTCAAAGAAAAGCATTGGGTCGAAGCAATGAACCAAGAAATTGTTGCCATAGAGAAAAATCAGACTTAGGAATTAGCTTATCTCCCAAGAGACAAAACAAAATTTGGTGTAAAATGGGTATATAAGACCAAGCTAAATGAAAAAGAAAAATTTGAGAAACATAAGGCAAGGTTGGTTTCCAAAGGATTCTCACAACAGTTTGGTGTTGACTATGGTGAAACATTTGCTCCAGTAGCAAAGTTAGACATTGTCAGAACCATTTTGTCCACAGCAGCTCCACACAAATGGAAAGTCTATTAGCTTGATATAAAATCTGCCTTCCTAAATGGTGTATTACAAGAAGAAGTTTATGTAGAGCAGCCTCCAGGTTTTGAAGTAAAAGGAAAAGAGAATAAAGTATATAGATTGAAGAAATATTTATATGGTTTGAAACAAGCTCCAAGAGCTTGGCACAGGCGCATCGACACCTATCTCATCAAAAGTGGTTTTTCTAGAAGCAGTCATGAACCCACTTTGTATACCAAATCTCATGAAGGTAAAATTCTTATTGTATGCCTTTATGTAGATGATCTTCTTTATACAGGAAATATGATGTTAGAAGATCTCAAAGCAGCAATGCAAGCAGAGTTTGATATGACAGATGTAGGAGTCATGAAATATTTCCTAGGAATTGAAATTCACCAATCTGATAATGGCATTTTTGTTGGTCAAAAAAAATATGCGACTGATATCATTCAAAAGTTCAGAATAACCAATTGCAAATCAGCTGATACACCAATTTCTCAAGGTACCAAACTCAGCAAAGAAGATGTAGCACCATTTGTTGATCCAACATTGTATAAAAGCCTAGTTGGTAGTTTGTTGTATCTAACTGCAACTAGACCGGATATTACGTTTGCAACAAGTTTTTTCTCCAGGTTTATGCAGTCACCAAAGCTTACTCATTTGCAGGTTGCAAAAAGGATCTTAAGGTATATTGCAGGGACCATAGACTATGGTTTGTTTTATAGACATTCTGAAAATTGTTCACTTTCAGGTTATACAGACAGTGATTATGCATGCATTTTAGATGATCACAAAAGTACCTCAGGGTATGCTTTTCATCCTGGAACAAATCTGATTTCATGGGCATCGAAGAAACAGTCAATCGTTTCAATATCTTCTGCAGAGGAAGAATATGTAGCAGCAAATTCAGCAGCTTGTCAAGCTGTATGGTTGAGAAGATTATTGAAATACATTTCAGATATTCAGAAGGAGCCAACTCTAATTTACTGTGATAACAATTCAACAATTTCTTTATCAAAAAATCATGTTTTTCACAAAAAGAGCAAGCACATTGACACACATTTTCATTTCATTGGTGAACTTGTCAATGATGGGGACATCACAGTTTCCTTTTGTGGTTCCAAAGATCAGCGTGCAAATATTTTCACAAAACCATTGGGAAAGAATGTATTTGAATTTGAAAGAGAGAAATTAGGCATTGTTAGTGCCTCCATTTGTAATAGTTGAGATTAGGAGGGGATGTTGAGATATAATCTCACTTTCTATTAGGTTAAGTTCAGTTAATTTATTGTCTACTAGCTGTCATAGTTAGTTTAGTTTTACTTCATTCATTTATTACTGATGTTTCCAATGTATTACTATTTATCTATTCGTAATATTGTGAAGAGCAACTCTCTGCTCCAGTTTCCGTTTCAGTGTTTCAATTCTTTTCATCGGTGACACTTTTCAAAAGAGTGAACATTCGCTGATTGTATGCCTCTCGCTAATATGTATAATGGCATCTGCAGGGCGGGGCAGCCTTTCAAAAATGGGACCATTCGTTAGTGTTTAAAGTGCGCTCATTAATGCTATGCAAGGGATGATATCTCATATTATTAATAAGAAAATATTAGAAGAAATTACTACAAATATGGTACTGTCGTTGTATTTATGAAGGTTTTTACGCCATTGAGGAACCAATGAAATTTCCACTCATAAGTCGAGAGCAGACCGACGCAAATTTGACAATGATGTGTCCATAACGCATCACATTTTTTTCTCCATTTAAATTCACTCTCATCCATGGCTATCAACATCTTCCCCCAGCTAAGGAGAGTTCGAGATTCACTTTAGATATAATGGCGAACCAGGTTAGACGAGTTGCAATTCTCACCTTGGCGTTGCTTGCTACTATTGGAATGATTCGAATGGTAATGTCTGGTTGCCATTTTAAGAGCCCTATCACCATGACTACTGAAAGTAAGTGTTTACAGTTCTTCTAGAGTGAGTACTTAAGGGTTTCTCATCGGAATGGGAAATATGATTAGTATATTTGGGTTTTTCATCAGTGTGGGAAATATGATTAGTTACATGATTAGTTACTATAGATTTGGTTTTAGCTTGGGATTCAAGTATAAATTCAGCTTTGACTTTGGAGTTTAAGCATTTGAAGATGAAGAAAAATTGAGATATATGAAAGATAACCTTCCATATAATGCTTACATTATTAAAAGTTAAAGATACCCGTTCATATAATGTGGAAAGAGCAAAAGTTGTTAGAAATAAGATAAACGCGACACTACTTACATTTATTACTATAATTTTCAGATATTATCTTTTTAAATAATGTTCTTTTAGTGTTAATGCTCTTTTATATACAAGAAAATTTAATTCCAATTAAATTATTATAGTGGAAGGTTATATTCCAAAATCTTAAACTAAGGATCTATAAATCTATTTTTATTATTATTTGTTTTCCTTTAATGAAGGCACAGAGATATTACACTGACACGTTATCATGTTAATTTTAATACTTATCAATGCACCTCAGAATTATGGACGCGAGCAACAATTTAAACATTACATTTATTTAATCTGACTTGAAGTTATTTCATATATTAATCTTTAACTTATTGGAAGCAGGAACTTATAGAGGGCTGGAAAAGGTAGGAGAAAAGGACTTCCACGAACGTAAAAATAAAGCGGGCATCACATACACATATTTGCATGAACGAGCTGCGCATAAGGTTTTTATTAGTAGACTGAATGAGTTATTGGTTCTCTGAACTTTTATTCATATTCTGATTCGTTTTTAATTTGTGTTACTCATTTCAGGTTAGTGGCTATAGCCGACTTGGCACTATCGACCAAATTCAAAGTGAAAATGGAGGAACGAGAGTAGTAGTAGCGACAGAAAAAAAATTAGGGATCAAAATATTGTATCCGGAAAGAGGGACTCCTGGTGGACCATATTCTCAACATCACCCACCACTAAAGAAAATAGTTGTTGATAGAAACGGCCAGTAGGAGAAATGATTTTGATCTTCAACTCGGAAGATAATCAGATTGTTGGGTTTAACTAGCTTGTTCTTGCGTACCTGCAATAGATAAATAGAACAATAAAGAATAAATACGAGCGGTATATACTTTTCTTGGCATGGTACGTACATTTCTTTACACAAATGTTTCGTTGGGTTGCCTTGCCAGGCTTTGTCAGTGAAAGTAATTTTAATTTTGCTATTTTTCAAAAAAAAAATTGACCTAGACGGTACGTACTTTTCTTTACACCAGTGTTTCGTTGGGTTTCCTAGCCAGGCTTTCTCAGTGAAAGTAATTTTAATTTTTCTATTTAAAAAAAAAATGATTTTGAAAGTGTTTGAATATTTAAAAAAAAATGACTATAAATATGTTTAAATCATTTTTTTACATATTTGTATTATTTTTTTAATAATAAAAATGAGATTTTTTATTTTATTTTATTTTTTATATAAGAGTAATTCTATTAATGAAGCATATGGTACAAAGTGAGATTACAATTATGAGTAGTTAAATATCAAAGAGCCCGAAAGGATGAACCATCAACGTTGGTCCCGAAGAGTAACCATGGAGAGAGACACAAAATGAAAAAAAAGGATCACAGAGGACAATAGGAAACAGAGGGCTAGACAAAGGAGTCTACCCAGAATGGGATAAAACTTCTAAACTACATTTTTTTCCTTTTTTCTTATTGACTTTGACCCAGCTCTTGTGGGGTGGATGGGAGGAACCACTTGGAACCACTTGGAGACTATTCTGCACTGAAGGTGGAGTCTCCTTATGTGAATCAAATGAGGAAGGCAAGGCTCATGTCTGCATTTCTGCTAAATCGGAGGTTCAAAGGGCCTCAGGACTAGCTGAATGCGAGTCCTTTGTTTGCTCAAGTTCCACTGCTTCCACTTCAAACTCTTCTTCATGTGAGCTCAAGGACTCAATGTCATCCATGGGGGGTGAATCGCATGGTTTCCAGCCTTTGGATTTTGTCTTGAGGATGGTGTTCTTCTTTTTGGGGGTGAACATGGCGGATGTTTTCTGAAGGTGCCTTGTCTAATGGAAGTGGCAACATCGGAATGCAGTGTTCTCAAAGTCTAGGATCTGAGACGAATGAAAATCTCCAATTTTGAGGTTGATTTGATCAGGATAATAAAAATAGATTGATAATTATATAAAAAAACACTTTATAAAATATCAAAATTCTCATTGTTTTCTATATAAAATTGTGAACTCATTAAACTACATTGTTTTATTACCCCAAAAGTATAATTACATGTTCACAATTTTTAACATTTTTTTGTTTTTCCACATTGATCTTTCTGGTTTTTCAGAGTTAAAATAGATTAATACCATTGATAAATTTAATATCCTAGCAAAGAGAACTAGTTGGGGACATGAGACCTTTATATTATATTTATTTTACATTTTCATGAAAATTGAACTTCCTCCACAGATCATTTAATTTAATCTTTGTTATGCTCTATACAAATATTAAATATTTTGATTTTAAATAATTTTATTGGAAATATTTTAATATAAAAATTTTTAAATATTTTTAAAAAATTAACATTAAATTATTTAATTCTTTTATATTATTATTAAAATATTATAATGATAATTGATTTTTAAATTTTCAACTAATTTGAATATAAAAAATTGTTTGAAATACATATTAGAATATTATATTTTTAATTATTTTTAATTTTTGTTATTATTATTATTATTATTTTCTTAAAGTTCTGTTCTTCATCCTCAAACTGAACATTAGACACCTAGAAGTGCAAGCTCTATGTGCATGCAACTTTAACCTAACTTGAATGGTTCATGCCCTTATATGCATCTAACCTTACAGAGTCCGAAATAAAATTCGTAGGTTTTTTATTTAAAAAAATAAAATTTAGGCATTCGAATAGGACCTACATTTTAAAAGTATGCTACTACAAGGACCCTCTAGGTAAATTTTTGTGCCCTTCGTTTTAAAAATATGCTACTACAAGGATCTTGTACGTAAATTTACGTAAATTTTTGGGCCAACTGCAAAGCCTATATTTCCTTTTATTTGTGGCTTGAGTTCGTATCCACACCACCTTAGAATACTTACCTATGTGTGCTGAGGATTTTTGCAAGCATTTAAATGTTGTTACAGGTAGCTCAGGTGATTTTCTTCTTATTAGCATCATTTAATATACCATTGACAAATCGATTGAAACATATCCTTTTATCCACTGTTCTTTTGTACAAGTCATATTGTTATTTTGTTATTAGTTGTATTTCTATTATCTTTCTTTGTATAAGTATTATTGTTATTTTGTTATTATTTTTATTGCTATATGATTTTATAGTTTTGTTCAAGTATTGTTCCTTTTTCTCAAAGAGTGAAAGTGAAAGGAAAAGTTACAAATTGGAAATAATGAAAAGAAAAATTGTTGAAGATAATGGAGAATCTCCTATTTTAGTGAGTTGGTTCACGATACCTTAGCATAGGAAATTGGTTTCTATTTCTTAGGGTGTAGTTATAACTTCCCTAGATCTTGTGTGCTATATAATAGCTGAATTGTATGGAGAATGTAGAGAATTCTGCAGAAGCCAGAATCTTCTAGTTCAGACTCTCTTTCGTATAGCTGACCAGAGGGATTGTTGAATAATCCATTCAAACATTTTTTTTATCTTCGTATCAAAGCACAGTTGTGCAAGGAGGAGCCGTGCGCTGCCTGCTTACTTAATTTGTTGTGCCGCAACGGTGTTGAGGAGCGCTTCCTACATGAGAAAATATGAGTAACGCTGTCGGAACGTTGGACCACTGTTATTCTTGCAATGCTGCCAGAGACTAGGAACACTGTCTGTGAAACGTTGCTGCCATTGAGGCTCTGGGACTATGAGCCAACGCTGCCAGGAGGAGAACCTCCTGCATACGATGTTTACCTGAGCGTGCTTCTGCCAGAAGGAGCCATCCATTGGCCGCTGAGAGGAGACTTTAACTGACTGGTGATTGGCTGATGTGCTGAGTCAAAGACAGAAGAAAACTTGGCTGATATATTTTGCTACTTGAGTTTGAGGTAAATACTCTTACCTGCGTGCCATTGTTTTTTTTAGTTTGCTGCATGGAGGAACGCTGCAGAAAAAGAAACACTGAGGAGAAGTGCTGCTCAATGCTGCCATGAGATCTTCCCTTATGATTTCAAAGGAATGTCACCATCCGATGTTTCTTACTTGCTGCTTCTCTGTGTTCAAGGAACACTTCCAGTCTCAAATTGATAAGTAGCACTGTCATTTGATACTTGATTTGCTGTGTGGGGACTGCATAGTGCAGTGGATTAGCGTTGTCATGATCTGCAACTTGTTGTTCGATTTTCCATCCTGGTATTAGAAACGACTTAACAAGTCTGTTTTGTTCGATTAAGAAAAAAACACCATGGCTGTGGTATCGTTGCTGCCATCCAAAATTCCCAAACACATTTTCTTCAAGAAGAAATTTTTCATAAGTGAATTCTTTTTCATACATGTGTAGAGCTATAAAAAGGGTCTCTTTCACCTCTAATTACCTCACATTAATATGTCAATCCGGGAGCGTTTTGTTATTCCAAAGAGTGTCTCAGTCTGAGGCTATCACTTGTCAGAGTAATGCTAGTAGTACAGTGTTTAAAAATCCAAGAGTAAACGGATGCTTGTTTATAAATAAGTTACTTCAAAAGAATAAATCACACATTCAGAAAACTCAGCAGTTTATCAGTCAAGGGTTCGGCAGCGATAACCCATCCCTTTGGAAACTGATGGAAAGGAAATTAGAGCATAGACCACGGGTCTGGGAGCTAGACAGTGAATGCCAAAGCTCACTACAGCCTTAGATCGTCTCTCACACCAAAACAACAAATGTGAGTAAATGGAACAACAAATAAAGAATTGAACAACAAATCTGGAATGGAACAGTAATTCTAAAATGGAACAGCAATCGAACAACTAAGTCTCGCGAGTCGTAACCAAACTTAATCTATTAACCCAAATGCACTCTTCGCAATCAAATAACAATCTTTCACTCTTAAGGCAAATCAAGAAAAACGCACTAATGGAACAACATCAACTATTGATAAATTATAGAACAGCACTAGTAAATCATATACGCACACAACATGCTGGAATAATAATCTGATCAATCTTAATCAACAGGGATACGATTGTGCTTCCAAATAGAACAGCATTATCTCTGAATTGAACAATTATGAAGAACACAACTTTATATGAATCTATGACATGAATGTTCAGTATAAAAGCTCTGTAACAGAACAGTAAGAATATTCGGTTAAGACTAATAACATGCAATTAACTCTGAAAGGATCAATAACATAATGCAGAGTCAATACACAATTCTATCTGTAAAAACCTTAATGATTTAATATTAACAGAGCAACTTATAAAGCATATCAGATTACCAAATAACAACGATAAACAAACCACACAGAAATCAAATCGTAGTGATACAGAAGCAAGTGTCCTCCGGGGCCGGGCCCTTAGCCTCCAAGGGTACACCGCCTTAAGTTAATCCAGACGCAGAAGTGAGATAATCACCAAGTTTATATTAATGCATAAGACAAAAGTACAATGAACCAGTTCTCAACGAGACTCGATGATCAGAGTTGATTTTTAACAGAAAATTACATAAAAAGTATCATCCCCAAGCTAACAGTGATGTCCCTTTATATAAAGGTGACGGCGGAGATGTCCAAGTAACAAGATAAATAAAGCAGCGATCCCTCAGGATCAAAGATCCTGAGGGATTCGCCAAACTGTTAATCCTTCATCTTTTCTTTTCTTCTCCGCCGAGCTGGTGTCTTCTCCTCCTTTTCCGGGCCGATTTGCTTTGATCTGCTTAGCCTTGTTTGCATTCAGTTCCCCTTCAAAGGGACAGCAGTTATCTCGTCTTTGTCCTTTCCTTTGGAACGGTAACTCCTCGTTTTCACCTATTCCTACACAGAAAAATAACAATTATCAGCGGTTAAGTCTTGCATATCAATTCTCACATGTTTTGTTATAATTCCTTATTATTTTCCAAATTCATGATGCAAAAAGGTTTACAAATTCTACTAAAAAGCCACTGAAATAATCATCAAAAGCATACCTTTTTGGTACTCCACACACCCCTCTGCTTACCTTGTTTCATGTCCTCATGAAAACATTGTAGTTGACATGCAAGGCAGTGAGAGAATAGGCTGGAGAAGGAATCTCATGCGGAGGCCTACAGCCATGATGAGTGATTAGATAGTCAAAGAACTGACCTGTTTGCCCCTCAGGCATCTCATACAAGGCTTGATATCCGGGTGCAGGGTACCAAATAATTGGAGTGCGAAATCTATATCCTAACCAGGATGGCCCTGCTTTCAAAATGCTCTCGCCACAGAGGTTCAAACGGTTGGCAGCTAATTCAAAATTCTCATACTTAAATGGTTCCCTGAGCTGGATGTTTGGATTAGAGATTCGGTACCGAAATTTGGCTGCATCAATGGCAAGGTCTTTGATGGAAAGAAAATATTCTAAACTCTGTCGAATGAGTACCTCATGCATGGGTCCTAACGTTTCAATGACACCCGGAGTCCTCATGAGGTTTCTATGTGCTTTCCACAACTGCACTGGGTTCCTAGGCTCAGCCCTTACCCGTAAATCTAGGCCATTTTCCTGCCTCTGGAAAGTATCATAGGCGTTGAGCCACTTAATCTGATTAACCCCGAATGAAATGAATGCTTGTAATTGGATGTCTCCAACGAAAGGGCCAGGGTTCAACTCAGTCTCCTGATCTAGCACAAGGTCATGCAAATAAAGTTCACACAGAAATCTCTGGACCTTCACCCCATAATGTTTACAGCAGTCTATAAAGTCATTGACAGTGTTGATTTGTATAGGGGCGCCTGCTTTAACAACTTTTATTTTTAATTGTAAATACCGTTCTAATAAAAACAAAGCATAATTTTTAGCAGGGGCCCTACATGCTAAAACGTCATTGTATAAAGAACACAAGGTATCCATCTGCTTGATAAGAGTATCTAGTCTACGGGTTACCTTTGCAACTTCCTCTTGTTCCTTTCGCCACCCTTCAAAGGCCTGGCTTGTGGATTGATTGACGTCCCTTAGTTGCTGCTGTAACTCTTCATATTTCTCTCGGTGGACCGTTTGCTCTCTAAGTTGTTCGGCTTCTTGCTGGGCTTGCTTCATCATCTTATGCAAGGTTCTTGTTTTCGGATCTTCTTTCCATAGGTTAGTGGAGGCCGGGAGTTTTACCTGAACTTTCTTATTACGCTATTTGGAGTTCAGAACCCTTATTACCCCTGAGGGTGGTGCCTCTGTCTGGATTTTCTTGTCACTGGTCCTCGTATCATCCCTTTCTATTTTAACACGAATATCAGTCTGTTGCTCAACATTATTTGGAACGGCAGCTGGATTTTCAGCAGGGTTTTGAACATCAGGGCGATTGTTGGTCCTTCGCCCTTTTGCCTTGCGGGATTTTACTGAAGTGGCCCTCTTTTCCTTCCCTGCGGTCTTTCTTACCCTCTGGTTTGCTTCCAGAATTCTAATTTGCTGTCTGAGCTGGGTTATTGTATTCAATAATTTCTGTCGTTCCATTCGCAATTTCTTAATTTCCAGCGTTTCATTAGAAGGAACAGCAGACTGTCTGCTGCGGTTTGGACAATGACTAGTTTCTGGACCTTTCTCTTGGGGTGCTTCCTCGCTGTTCTGCTCTGGCTGTTATGGGGTAGGAACCTTGACTGGTTCCATCTCTTCCTGGGCAACTGCTTTTTCTGCTCCTACTCCCTCCGGAATTTCTTCTGGTGTCTTGGGAACAGATTGTTCCCGTTCAGTATCTCTTATCTCCTCTTCATCATAAACAGGCAGATTTCCTTCTTCTGCCTCTACTGCATGTGATTTTTCAGATGTGTTTTCTTCTTGGGGTTTGTCGTGGAGGTCTACTGGACTAGAAGGTTGGCCATACTTACCCATATTTGCTAGGACTACGGCCAATTCATCTTCTACCACTGGGTCTTGTAATGGGCTACCTTCCTGCTGTTCCATTTCCTCCTCCTGTTTGGATTGTTCAGCTTCTGCTTCTGAATGCTCAGCTTCTTCCTCATTTTCCTCTTCAGATTGCTCGTCCTCAATTACCACTGGTTGGTTGGTGCTTTCCTGGAGCTTTTCCAGCCTTCCTCGCATCCGAGCTAACCGGGCTGATTTTCTAGGCTTCTCTAGCCTTCCTCGCATCCGAGCTAACCGCGCTGATTTTCTGGGCTTGTCTGGCTGTTCGGGTGTATCGGTGGCATGCTTGCGCTTTGCCGATTCCTGGTGTATCTCTGGTCATTCTGATGCACTAGCAACATGTTTTTGTTTTACTAATTCTCTGCGTTTTGCCGGACGTTCTGGTGTGCTTGTAGAATGTTTACGTTTTGGGGATGGTGCTGTCAATCCCCCCTCAATCATTACAATCAGCTCTTCCCAGCTTCTCCGCTGCTGGGTGAGACTATGACTAACTATTAATCGTATTAACCCATGGTGACTGACGACTGACTCTACATGCTGTGCCTTTTTTATGCTTCGTGCAGCATCATGCAGTAATGAATTCAGAAGTGCAGGTAGATTTACAGAGCATTTCTGCTTTAAAACAGCTAAGAGTTTAAGATGTCGTGGTCTTACCATGTCTTTCCTCCCCTCGCAGGTGATGTAGTTCTGCACTGTCCTTGCTAATTCCGCCTAGGGTTCTCCTAGCGTTGCTGGCAGAATGCCCTTCCCCTTAATTGTCAGGCTCTGACCTTCGTCCTGGAAAATTTCCATGATCTTCAGTAATCTTTCCTTCTTTAATGTCCATACTGGTCCGGTGGCTGGTAGTCCCGAAACTTCTGCAATTATATCGTCGGTGACCACTATCCGCTTCCCCCTTACTGTGGAGTGATCATCCTACAGGTTCTGCAAAAATTCCATCGCTACTGTTTCATTAGACTCCTGCAGGCGACTGAGATAATTCAACCATCCTGCTCTTTCCAGGATCTCCCGGGCAGCAGCGGAGATTGTCAACTTCTGAGGTTCGCTTCGAATTGCCCTTCCTCCCATGGTTTCACTGTAGATTCTCAATGGAACAACAACTACTTGTGCTGTTTGAAACACAGAGAGGGTGATAATCGCAAGATTTCGAGAAAAAAACACAGAGTATGCACAATGCAACAGAAATGGATTATGAACAGCAACTTGTGTAAAAATAGAAATGCCATGCCGTTAAGCCATGCCATACCGTCGTACACTATCTTTCCCGAATAGTGAGCTGACACGTAATTTAGGGAATAATGAGGTTAACCTCCCCCCCCGCAATGTGATAGGCTGTCCCAGCCGTCAAATAAAGGAGCAGCACCCGATCTGCAACCGAGTCAGAAAGGAACAGCATATGGAATTATGCCATGTTTAGAAAGACAACGAATTACCGAAATCGAGGCGGAGAGTTGATCGCGTATTACATAAGAGGCTGATGTGTTATGATATGAGGCTGGTGGGTAGGACATCTGTCGTACTTGCCAAATCTCAAGTGGTCATTGTCACTTCCTTTGCCATGATTGGTGATGATAAATGTTCATGCGATGTATAAATCGGGAAATAATATATGATTAGTTCCTAGGATATAAGAAACAAAAGAGTATTAGTATCTTACCTATTGGTGTAACCAAGGTGACTTCAATACCATTAACAGTGCTCTGCTGCCAACAGGTGTCCATAACCTTGGCAGAGTTGTTTTTTTACCCTTGGAACCATGATCCTTTGTGTATACTTAGGAATGTTTTTATGTCAAAGTGTAGACCATTATGCTGGCTTGGTGACCAGTTAACCATAATGCCATTCACAAGGAAGGAGCGAAAAGAGGGCAGGCCGGCTCGTGATGAGACCTCCTGTTCCAAGGTTTGATTATTTGATATACCTTTTGGACCATATCCCTGGTGTGGTGGCCATAGTGGGAATGCCACTTCACTTCCATCCTCATGATCATGGTAGGCTGGCTCTTGATGAGACCCCCTATCCTGCATTTGACATCTCACATATCTTGTTCACATATTTTTTCGTTTTCATAGAGTACTTTTCCTTATTTATACACAAAGGGTGGTTCAACACTCCTTAAGAGTAGGAATGGTGGAAGAAGTCTTATCATCTCAATCGGAAGATATAAGCCCTTTGCTCTTATTCCTAAATAATAATCAAAGAGGGTTAAAGGGATCAGCATGATAAAGATAACCAATCAGGGCAAAATTAGTAAAACAATGACAACAAAAGATAAGAAATAAGTATGTCCTTCCTTTTGTCCTCTTACTAATGCAGAGCCTTATAAATATAGCGATTTATGGTTTGTAGATTTCGTTATGTTGTGATTTTATATTCATTGCACAAGTACATAGCTGCATCTTAAAGACTTGGAAGAATATGGGCAAGAAGCATCCTCAATTTAGATCAGCAAAAGGAATAAGCTGTTTCACAAGGAGAGAAAAAGTATGCTAGTGGTGTTCCTTTTGAAAAAGAAACAACGAAGGACGATGGATCGCAAAAATGCAAATGCCGTTCCTTTGAAAAAGGAACAACAAAAATAAAAATACTATAAAAACACTCAAAATGCCGTTCCTTTGAAAAAGGAACAAAAGAATGTTGTTTCTTTGAAAAAAAAGGAACAGCAAAAATCCAAAATGCTGTTCCTTTAGAAAAGGAACAGCAAAACAAGCAAAGCCGTTCCTTTTTTTTTTTAAAAGGAACAACAGAAAATCAAAGATGTTGTTCCTTTAGAAAAGGAACAGCAGAAAATCAAGAATTCTGTTCCTTTTGAAAAGGAACAGCAAAGACACGCAAATGCCATTCTTTTAGAAATAGAGCGGCAAAAATCGAAATTTTGAGAAAGAAAAGGAACAGCAAAAATGACAAGAAAACATTTAATTCAAACATATGTACAAAAACAACTCAAAGACAAGAACTTATGTACAAATTGTAAAAAGAAATGAATTCCTTAATGAATTACAGGTGAGGAAGATTTCTCTTCCTCTCCTAAAATCTCCATATCAGTGTCTCGGCGTAGCTGCTGGCAGAAGGATTCCCGAGTGAGTGGTTTGCGATAGAGACGAACTCGGTGGCCATTTACTTTGAATGCATATCCATAACCGTCAATGGTAATTAGAGTAAGGGTTCCGTTGTCATGCACCTTCTGGATTTCGTATGGTCCCAACCATCGAGTCTGAAGTTTCCCAGGGAAGTCCTGAAACCGAGAGTCGTATAACAGAGCCCAGTCTCCCTCGTGGAAGATTTTGTTTTTGATGAGCGCATCATGCCATTTAGCTCGCTGCTGTTGAATCAATGATATATTTTGTAGTGCAGAGAGCCTAATTTCGTTTAATTCATTGATCTGCTGTAGTCGATTGATTTGTGCCTCGCTTAGATCTAGGCCAACTTCCTGTGCTGTCCGTAATGTTTGGATTTCGAATTCTATGGGAAAAATGGGTTGTTTTCCAAACACCAATTGATAAGGTGAGTAACCGGTGGTGCTCCTCCATGTGGTTCTATAGGCCCAGAGTGCTTCAGGTAGTCGGGTAGCCCAATCACGCCTATGTGACGCAATGGTTTTCGTTAGGATTGATTCTATTATCTTATTGCTACTTTCTACCTGCCCATTCGCTTGTGGGTGATATGGAGTAGTGATTTTATGCTGGACGTGATAATTGTTGAGTGTTGCAGCTAATCTATTCCCAGCAAATTGTGGTCCTCCATCTGTAATTATTTCCCTTGGAAGGCCATAACGTACAAATAGATGGAACAAGAACTGTATGACAGAGTCCTCTGTGGCTCTTGGCAATGCTTCTGCCTCAACCCATTTGGTGACATATTCTATTGCCACCAAGATATATGTTTTCTGATTTGATGATGGGTTGATGGGTCCAACGAAATCAAGAGCCCATCGCTCGAATGGTTCAATGACTAACTGTGGTTTCAGAGGCATCTCATCAGCTTGACCAGGTCGTCCTGCTCGCTGGCAGCTGTCGCAGGCTTGGACAAATTTCTTTGCATCTTTGAAAATCATAGGCCAGTAATATCCTGTCTGCAATACTTTGTGTCCAGTTCTACGCTCAGCAAAGTGTCCACCACACGGTCCATCGTGACAGGCTTTTAGGATGTCAAAGATTTCGTCTTCTCGAACACATCGCCTGATATGCATGTCTGCCCCTGTGTGAAACAAATAGCCCCCAATCCACGAGAATCGAGCACTCTTCTGAACAATCTGTTTGCGCTCATTAGGGGTTAAGTGTTTTGGTAGTTTACCTACTGCGAGGTAATTGGCAACATCAGCATACCAGGGTGTTTGAACGGCAACAACAAACAGGTGCTCATCCGGAAATTGATCTTCAACTGCTGCTGCATCGATTAGTTTTGGTATTCTCGAAAGAAAATCGGCTACAGGGTTTTCTTTGCCAGGCCGATCCTTGATTGTGATATCGAATTCCTGGAACAAAATCAACCATCTAGTTACTCTGGCATTTGTGACAGGCTTATTTGCTAAATATTTTATGGCAGAATGGTCTGTATACAAGATAACAGGATAGCCTGTAATATAATGTCTAAACTTATTGACAGCATGTATTACAGCTAGGAATTCTTTTTCAGTAACGGTGTAATTTAATTCAGCAGGGGATAAATTTTTGCTGATGTAATAGATAGCATATGGTTTTTTATCCTCTTCCTGCCCAAGGACTGCGCCAATGGCTGTATCTGAGGCATCAGATGATATCTGGAATGGTAGGTCCCAGTTTGGTCCTCGAAGGACTGGGGCTGTGGATACAAGCTTCTTTAAATCCTCGAAAGCACGGTCACATTTTTCTGTCCAAAGAAAATCAACGTTACCAGTTAGTGCATATAAAGGAGCAGCAATGTGCGAATAATGTTCTATAAATCGTCTATAATAGCCAGAAAATCCAAGAAAGCTGCGTACCTCTGTTTGAGTAGTAGGAGTGGGAATGAGCAAAAGTATTTGGATTTTGGCCGGGTCTACCTGAATGCCAGCTTCCGAAACATAATGTCCTAGGATAAGTCCTTCAGTCATCATCATGAAAAAAATTCCGTGGCTTAAGCAAAGCTTGGTAACAATGCAGCGTTGTAGGACTTTTTCTAGGGTGTCTAGAGCTGGATCAAAATCATCTCCATATGGTGTAAAGTCATCCATGTAAACTTCAAGTCCATCATTTATTAAATCTGCAAAAATGCTAAGGATAGCCCTTTGGAATGTGGCGGGAGCATTACATAGGCCAAAAGGTAGAACTCGATAGGCAAATGTTCCCCAAGGACAAGTAAAAGTAGTTTTATCCTGGTCTTCGGGGGCAATCTGAATCTGATTGTATCCACTGAAGCCATCCAGGAAAGAAAATAATTTCTTTCCTGCTAAAGTATCTAATACTTGGTCTATGAATGGGAGAGGAAAATGATCTTTCTGTGTTGCCTTATTTAGTTCCCTATAATCCACACAGATTCTCCATTTTCCATTATTTTTTGGTACCACCACAAGCGGAGAGACCCATTTACTATCAAAAATAGGATAGATAAAATTGACATCTAAAAGTTTTTGAAGTTCAGCTTTTACCACATCCTTTAGACGAGGATTAAGTCTCCTTTGCGGCTGACGAATAGGTCTGGCATCTTTTTCTATATAAATGTGGTGTGTACATAATTGGGGATCGATTCCTTTCATATCAGGGTAATCCCATGCAAATGCTTCTTGATATTTTGTTAACAGATGGATGAGCTTTGTTTCTTGTTCAGGCGTGAGATTGGCATTGATGTTTAAAGTTTTTCCCGGTTCAATTTCCACAATTTTACTATTTGCAACAGAAGTAACAGGTATCGTTTGGTCATGCGTATCTTTCAGAGGATCTTCCTCCAATTCATTATCAAATGCTGCTTCTATCATGTGACATTGTGTGCGAGATTCAGTTTGACTAATGAAATTATTAATGGCATCATCTTCTGTTTGGTCTTTAAAATCAAGTGCCTCTTGTATAGTTAATGGAGATCTGATGTTATCAGTGAGGTATGATACAGGGTGCTTATTAGTTTTGATTATTGTGACACTTGGCTGTGCTGGAGGATATAGAACTAAATTTTTGCTATTCGGTCCTCTGGTTATGGTCATATTTCCTTGCCGGCAGCCAATGTAGGCATCAGCAGTGGCAAGCCAAGGTCTACCTAAAATTAGCGGGTGTCCATCAAGTCGGGTTTTTGGATTAATTATCAGGAAATCGGTTGGATACTCCCAGGAATCAACAGAGACCATGACATCTTGTAGAATACCCTCTGGTCTAACCACAGATCGGTCAACCAATTCTAACAAAGTAGAGGTGGGTTCTACTGATGTAATGCCGAGCTTTTGGCAAGTAGTAGTTGTTAAAATATTAATTGCAGCTCCTAGATCAACTAAGGCATTAGACAGGGTCTGACCATAAATTTGAATAGTTATAATTGGATTTCCTGGGTCTTCATATTTAATGGGTGTTTCTTTCCCAGATAATAAGTCAGATAAAGTATCGACTACTTGGACTCTTGGATTATTTGTTATATTCCTCCTTGGTTTCTTTATGCACAACTCTTTGATAGTTTTTGCGTATATAGGAATGTCTTGAATGGCTTGGAGGAATGGGATTTTTATGTACATTTTTTGTAATTCTCCCAGAATGTCAAAGTCAGGATATTGTATGGGTCGAGGTATGACTAATCGTTCTGGGAACAGAGGAGAGGATGTGGTTGCTTGATTATGAGTCTGCTGCTTATTTACATCCTCTTGTTGCAACTGATGTCCTCGTGGTAACTGATCTTCAATATGAACTGTTTTATCTCCCTCGGTTTCAATTATACATCCAGATCTTAACTGAATATCATTGCACTCCCTCAGGTCAGGTCCTATTTTTGGTGATTCTATGATTTGGATAGATTGGACCGGTCTGTTATTTGGATTGGGATCGGGTTGGGCTGGAAGTTGCGGTCTCAGGTTAGACTGGGGATTTTTTTGTAAGGCTGGCAGAGTAGGTTGAGGGAGCGGAATAGTTCCAGCTGGCTGGTGCATCGTTCTTTGCCAGCTTGTCTGCCAGGGTGAACTTTGTGAAGTAAGGGGAGTCCATTGTGAAGGATATGGGCCATTTTGCCAATATGGTGGAGTGTAAGAAAAATTCGGCCAACCAGATTGGCTTGTCTGATTCGGCCATGGGTTTGAAGAAGGAAACGATTGTGGTGACCAGTTTGAAAATGGGGGTTGAGATTGATTTTGCCACATACCATATTGTTGAGTATTATACTGTGGAGGTTGAAAAAAAGAGGTTGAGTCCGGAAACATACCGGATTGTCTCGGCTGCCACTGGCGACGCTGGTTGATCAAGTACACTGATTCTGGTTCTTCTTCTGCTTCCTTATATACCGCTTTCAATCCAGGAAGTGAGGGGCAGCTCTCCGTAAGGTGATCTTTTGTACAGATGGCGCATGTTTGGACTGTATCCAGTGGACATTCCTTGTGGCTATGTTTTTTTCTGCATCGGGGGCAGAAGATCGCCAAATTATGTTCTGCCTCCATCTGCTTCTGTTTAGCCTGCACAATATCAAGTTGTGTAGTTAGTGTCCCCAGAATATCATTTTTGAAATTTTCTAATAAATTTCCAATTTCTGCACGTGTTACTCCTTCTGTTGATACTTTGTTATCTCTTGCAAACCGATCATATTCTGTCGGTTTTATTATTGTGCTGCCTCTCGAACTCCTGATACATAAATCAATGATGTCAGCAAAATTCTCTTGATAAATATCCCCTTTTCCCATGATGTTTAATGTTTCAATCCATTGTTCCTTCATGCCCCTTATTAATGCAATTTTTAACACATTATCAGGTAAAGGTAGCGATGCATAAGGAGATCTTTGTAGATTGTACTGAAAACGTTCCACATACTCCTCCAATGTTTCATTCGGTCTGGCTGTCATTTGGAATATTTCGTCTTTTAATTCTCTAGACCTACAATAATCCTGATATTTTTTTAAGAAGGATTCTTTCATTTGATCCCAATTATTGATAACCCCGCCACCTAATCCCATAAACCATCTTAAAGCAGCCCCTTTTAATGTAGAGGGAAATAATTTCAATTTCTGGGGATCAGTGGTGTAATCATACCCCCTACATAACACATCGAATTCGAATAAAAATGCATCCGGATCTTCTGATGTGAGACCGTGAAATGTAGGGATATGCTGAAGAGGGATAGCTTTCATGGGTGCATTTGCTGCAGAATCCACTATAGGATATTGTAATGTAGAGGCTTGAGCATTTGGCTGGTTCTGAGCCATGGGATCGAATATATGCCAATAACCTTCTGGGATATCTAAGAGAGTATTCCTAGGTTGAGAGGGAATAGTTTTGACAGGGATAGTTTTAATAGCACTTCCCTTATCTGGAATAATGAGAATACCAGATGTCTGAGGAGATTGGATTCCTTCAACAATGATTTTCGCAGCACTCCCCTTATCTGGGCTACCTAATGGCTGATTTGTTCCAATAGGAGATTTTGTTTCCTTGGTTTCCCCTGTTTCTCCTTCTCCTTCACAAAAGTTGCTGGAATTCCCTTCTTGCAATAGTTCTGGAGTAGAATTTTTGATTTCTTGAAAGTCCTGCTCTTCAGTTTGACTATGCACCTCAGCAAAGGCTACAGATGGTGATCCTGTGGCCTGAAGGGAACCAGTAGGCTGTTTAGAAATGTTTTTCCTGGGGCCTACTGATGGCTAAGATTCTCTTTTCTTATATATTTCGTCTATGAAGGTCGTTCGGCCAAGGGTCACTGGCCCCTTAGCTTTTTCAGGCTTGGATGGGGGTTTGATATTTTTTTCTGGTCTTTTCTGCTTAGTCATGCACTCAAATGAACTACCAAATTCTATTCAAACAAAGAAAAAACAAATCTGTTAGGAAAGCGGACAGTGGAGCAGGGTTTTTACATGCTCCGCACGTAGGTTCTTACCTTCCGTTTTTAAGATCCAACTCCTCCCTAGCAGTTTCGTACACTACTCTGAAAAAGACAAATGGCTACACTCTTTCCCCGGCAACGGCGCCAAAATGTAGAGCTATAAAAATGGTCTCTTTCACATCTAATTACCTCACATTAATATGTCAATCCGGGAGCGTTTTGTTATTCCAAAGAGTGTCTCAGTCTGAGGCTATCACTTGTCAGAGTAATGCTAGTAGTACAGTGTTTAAAAATACAAGAGTAAACGGATGCTTGTTTATAACTAAGTTACTTCAAAAGAATAAATCACACATTCAGAAAACTAGGCAGCTTATCAGTCAAGGGTTCGGCAGCGATAACCCATCCCTTTGGAAACTGATGGAAAGGAAATTAGAGCATATACCACGGGTCTGGGAGCTAGACAGTGAATGCCAAAGCTCACTACAGCCTTAGATCGTCTCTCACACCAAAACAACAAATGCGAGTAAATGGAACAGCAAATAAAGAATTGAACAGCAAATCTGGAATGGAACAGTAATTCTAAAATGGAACAGCAATCGAATAACTAAGTCTCGTGAGTCGTAACCAAACTTAATCTATTAACCCAAATGCACTCTTCGCAATCAAATAACAATCTTTCACTCTTAAGGCAAATCAAGCAAAACGCACTAATGGAACAGCATTAACTATTAATAAATTATAGAACAGCACTAGTAAATCTTATACGCACACAACATGCTGGAATAATAATCTGATCAATCTTAATCAACAGGGATACGACTGTGCTTCCAAATAGAACAACATTATCTCTGAATCCAACAATTATGAAGAACACAACTTTATATGAATCTATGACATGAATGTTCAGTATAAAAGCTCTGTAACAGAACAGTAAGAATATTTGGTTAAGACTAATAACATGCAATTGACTCTGAAAGGATCAATAACATAATGCAGAGTCAATACACAATTCTATCTGTAAAAACCTTAATGATTGAATCTTAACAAAGCATGTAATAGCAACTTATAAAGCATATAAGATTACCAAATAACAACGATAAACAAACCACGCAGAAATCAAATCGTAGTGATACAGAAGCAAGTGTCCTCCGGGGCCGGGCCCTTAGCCTCCAAGGGTACACCGCCTTAAGTTAATCCAGACGCAGAGATGAGATAATCACCAAGTTTTCATTAATGCATAAGACAAAAGTACAATGAACCAGTTCTCAACGAGAATCGATGATCAAAGTTGATTTTTAACAGAAAATTACATAAAAAGTATTCTCCCTTATTCTTCCCCTAAGCTAACAGTGTTGTCCCTTTATATAAAGGTGATGTCGGAGATGTCCAAGTAACAAGATAAATAAAGCAGCGATCCCTCAGGATCAAAGATTCTGAGGGATTCGCCAAACTGTTAATCCTTCGTCTTTTCTTTTCTTTTGCGCCGAGCTGGTGTCTTCTCCTCCTTTTCCGGGCCGATTCGCTTTGATCTGCTTAGCCTTGTTTGCATTCGGTTCCCCTTCAAAGGGACAACAGTTATCTCATCTTTGTCCTTTCCTTTGGAACAATAACTCCTCGTTTTCACCTTTTCCTACACAGAAAAATAACAATTATCAGCGGTTACGTCTTGCATATCAATTCTCACATGTTTTGTTATAATTCTTTATTATTTTCCAAATTCATGATGCAAAAAGGTTTACAAATTCTACTAAAAAGCCACTGAAATAATCATCAAAAGCATACCTTTTTGGTACTCCACAACATGGAAATTAACAAAAAAAGCACATGAATTATTTCTTTATGAAGGGAATTTTTTAATGGTTCTCATTGTGAGTGGAGATTTCCTCATGATTCCTTTCATGGGTGGAGTTATTTTAAAAGTTATTTCAAATGGATTTTTTAATGTTCTTTTTATGAGAAAAGCATTGAAAATTACTTTAAAAAAAAATAAAAAAAATTAAGAGGAATTATTATTGATCCGCTTAACAAGAGAGGATTTTTTTATTTTTATTTTTAAAGAGCTGAAGATATCTGATTTGATTCAGTGTATTATTTAATCATCAATATGAATAATCAATTAATCGAATCATACTTGAATGAGAGTAGCAAACTTGATGGATCCAATTACTCAAATTGGAAATTTAAAATGCAGACAATGTTAGAAGTACATAATGCATGGACGATTGTAAATGGGGATGAGACGAAGCCAACAACAGGTGCAGCATCAGTCCCAGATTGGGAGAAGGGAGAAGGTAGAGCAAAGATAGTGTTGAAGATGTCAGTGAAAGACTGCATCATACCACATATAAGAGAATGTAAATCGTCAAATGAAATTTGGACCATATTGAAGGATTTGTATGAGATTAGGAATACAAATCGCCTCTTGTTCTTGAAGAGAAATATTATGTCCATAAATATGGAGGAAAGTGAAACAATTGCTTCCTTCATATCGCGGATCAAAGACTTGAAGAATAAATTGTCAGATATTGGTGAGGTAGTTTCAGATGTAGATTTGGTCATGATTACCATGAATGGTATGACTGATGACTACCAAATTTTTATCACTGGGATAAGTGCGAGAGAAAAAATCCCAAAGTTTGAAGAACTTATAGGGATATTAATGCAGGAAGAAGAAAGAAGATTGACTCTGAAACCATAGAGTGCAGATATGGCGCTAATGGAAAAGAAGAAATTATTCAAAGGAAAAGAAAATACATCACAACAAAATAGAGGAAACACATAGAAAAGACCAAATAAAACTCAAGGTATGCATCCGAATAAAAAAAATTCTCTAATTAAATGTTTTTATTGCGGAAAAATCGGTCATATTGCTAAGGAGTGCAGGAAGAATAAATTTCATGAAGATCAGCGGAAGAAGAAAAGACATTTAGGTCATTTTGCAAATGGTGACTACGTTGATGACTTCAGATTGTTCATGGTAGACTTAAGTGATAAGGTCGATATAGACGCCTAGTATGTAGATTCTGGAGCATCGACACATATGACGTGGAATAGACAATGGTTCGAATATTTTAAGGAAATCACCAACAGAGCACAAATCTACTTTGGTAATGATAAATGTCATCAAATCAAAGGCTGCGGGAAATTTTCTGTTATCTTACCCAATGGTGATGTCAGATATATTCATAATGTAATTTATGTGCCCGGATTGACAAATAATCCGATTTCTATATCCATGATTACAGATCAAGATTTCAAAGTTGAATTTTTTAAATCTGACTGTTATATTAAAGATGGCATGAATACTATTGCTTCAGGAATTCAAACAGGACGTCTGTACAAATTGGATATGAAGACAACACTAGATCAAGCTTTGACAGCATCGAGTTTGAGTACAAAAGAGTTGTGGCACCAAAGACTTGGTCATATCAATTACAACAACTTGTTGTTACTTCAGAAAAAGTAAATGGTAAGAGATCTTCCTATATTTAAACAAGTGCATAATGATTGTGATGCTTGTGCATTAGGAAACATGCATAAAGAATAATTCCTATCTAAGTAGAAATGAAGAAGAGATACATACTTGAATTAGTGTACACAGACCTTTGTGGACCCATGAAAATAAAGTCATTAGGAGGTGCACTGCATTTTTTACTCTTTGTTGATGACTGCACGAAGTTTTATTGGTTATATTTCATGAGTAAGAAGAGCCACACCTTTGAATACTTTAAGCAGTTTAGGTATATGATTGAAAAGAAAATAGGGAAGCACATAAAAATACTCCGCTCCGATCAAGGAGGAGAATACAGGAAGGAGGAACTTACCAAGTACTGTAAAGACCATGGGATATTACAACAATTCACAGTACCCCATACTCCTCAACAGAACGGAGTAGCAGAAATAAAGAACAAAACATTGGTGAAGTGTGCTAGGAGCATGTTGAAAGGTAAGGACCTTTCAAATGGTTTTTGGGCTGAAGCATTGAATACTGCAATTTATTTGAAAAATAAGAGTCCTACAAGAAGTCTTGAGTTTAAAACTCCTTTTGAATCATTACATGAATTTAAACCTGCAGTAAAACATCTATGAGTGTTTGCGTCTAAAGCATTTGCTCACATTCCAAAGGAAGACAGAAGAAAACTAGATTCAAAAGCCATCAAATGTACCTTTGTAGGGTATTTTTCACAATTTAAAGCTTATAGATTATTTAATCCCTCTACTCACAATATTTTTGTTAGTAGAGATGTCATATTCCATGAGCATGTTTGTGATGAATCTAATAAGCGCAATGAGGAATGGCATATTCTGTTTTTGGTGGAAGAAAGTGAAGAAACAAGTAATAGCTAGGATTAGAAGAAAGAGTTAGAATAAGAGATTCTAGACACAGCAATCAAGTAGAGTCCATCAAAGAAAACTCAGAATGGGTTGGAAGCTACACCAACGCTCAGAAGATCAGGTAGGCAGATTCAATTGCCTGCTAGATACAGAGAAAATGCCTTTATAACTAGTATGATGAATGTTGTTGAACCTTATAGTTATAGAGAAGAAAATCAATGTAGTGAATGGAAAACAACTATGGAACAAGAATATGAATCTATCCTGAAAAATAACACCTGCCAGCTGGTTGAAACTCCTAATGGGAAACAAACCATAGGGTGTAAATGGTTGTATAAACCTAAGATTAATGCAGATGGAACCATAGATAAATTAAAAGCTAGATTTGTAGAAAAAGGGTATTCACAAAAAGAAGGTATTGAATATGAGGAAACCTTCACCCCCATAGCTAAACTAAACAATATCAGAATGTTGATTACTTTAGCTACTAAGAAACATTGGATGATTCACCAACTAGATGTAAAATCTGCATTTTTAAATAGGAAATTGAAAGAGGAGGTCTACTTAGATCAACCTAAGGGGTTTTTTCAGAAAGGGAAAGAACATTTAGTTTTTAGATTAAAGAAGGCTCTATATGGACTAAAACAAGCACCTAGATCACGGTATGAAAAGATTGATTCATTTTTTTTGCAGCATGGTTACAATAGAAGCAAGAACGATCCTAATTTGTATACCATGAAAGATGAAAAGGGGTGCATAGTGTTGATTTATTTGTATGTAGATGATCTAATTATCATAGGTGATGTTGTTGATCTAATCAAATAAGTCAAGAAACAAATTTCACAGACGTTCGAAATGAAAGAACTTGGTGAACTAAGATGTTGTTTGGGTCTCTTGATATGGAGAGATTCAGGGCAAACTTTTCTGTCCCAGGGTAAGTATGTCAGAGGTCTACTGGAAAGATTTAGTATGGATTATTGCAAGGTTGCAGCAGTACCACTACAGTAGAACATTAAACTTAAAAGTGAGGATGGCTCTAAAGAGGCAGATGCGACACTTTATAGACAGCTGGTTGGGAGCCTAATCTACCTAACCACCACTAGACCATAATTGGCTTATGTAGTCAGTGTGATAAGTCAATACATGTCCAAACCACTTGAGAGTCATTGGAATGAAGCAAAAGGTGTTTTAAGGTATCTACAAGGAACTGTAGATTATGGTATTATTTATATTGATTCTTCTGATGTTAGATTGACAAGACTTTCAGATTCTGACTGGGATGGAAATGTCAACGACCGAAGATCCATAATAGGCTATGTGTTCAACATTGGATCTGAGGTGATTACATTGTGCAGTAAGAAACAAAACACAATTTCCTTGTCTTCAACGGAAGCAGAGTATCAAGCCATATGTGCAGCAACATGCGAGGCAGTTTGGTTGCGGAGACTTCTCCAGGATGTCGGGGAAGAACAGAGAAATGCAACAACAATCAGATGCGACAACCAAGGTTCAATCAAACTTGCTAATAATCCGGTGTTTCACAAGAACACTAAACACATTGATACACAATTCCACTTTTTCAGGGAGAAAGTTCAATCAAAATAAATTCACCTTGTATATTTTAAAACTTGTGATAATGTTGCAGACATCTTCACTAAGCCTCTTGGAAAAATTAAGTTTGTAATTTTTAGGGAGATTTTAGGCATATTTGTGGACCCCTTCTCCATTAAGGGGGAGTGTTGAAGATAATGGTGAATCTCCTATTTTAGTGAGTTGGTTCACGAGACCTTAGCATAGGAAATTGGTTTCTATTTCTTAGGGTGCAGTTCTAACTTCCCTAGACCTTGTGTGCTATGTAATAGCTGAATTGTATAGAGATTGTAGAGCATTCTGCAGAAGCCAGACTCTCCTAGTTCAGACTCTCTTTCGTAGAGCTGACCAGAGGGATTGTTGAATAATCCATTCAAACATCATTTTTTTTAATCTAAAATTAGATAGCTTGCTCTGTTGCCTATCCAAAAAACTCTATAAACTAATATAATACCTCTTTTAAAAGGTGGAATGAATCACATTATAGCCATACGTCTAAAAACTGATTTGGAAAGTAAATAGACATTACACAACTATACATTGGATATTTATTTCATATTTAAGATATTCTAGCTCTCCATTGGTATAGAAGATTAAAGAGTTAACCAATGCAAACAATCAATGTTGAAGTTAAAAGAACACAGTAAGGTACTAAGTTTCATTACTCTGGAAAAGAAAATGGAGCTTAATTTTTGACAATAAGGAATAATAAAAATGAAAGGAAGAGGGAACAAGTTGAAAATTATCATCACACAGATTAAAGAAATGAAAAACAAAGGAAGCTATGAAACAAATGGTAGGAAAATGGATGAGAAAGCTTAAAAAGAGATATAAAATGCAAGATAACCATAAGAAAGTAGAAGTGATCAAAATGTTAAAATAATGTAACAATTTTAACAAAGAATCCATGCATTTTTTTTTCACCCTTACGGGCATATAATTTCAAAGTAATATCTCCCAAACTTACCTCCTACCACACTGTAGAATTGACCAAAGCCTCTTGATTCATACTCACTGCAAAATGATGTTAAGAAATCATCTAAAAATTTTCTTTTCCTTTAATTTGACTAGTCTAGTGTTTAATAACCATAAAGTTGTGTTCAAACTCCCAGACTACTAGCTCAAAATAGAAAAAATGTAGGAGTCATAGTTCTATCTTTATGAAATCTACTTGATTTTGTTGTTGTTGTTAGATTTCTTTAGAATTTCATAACAATCTAAAAGTTTCTTAAGTTTAAAATTTTTGAATTGGCATCATGGACTTGTAGATATTATTTAAGGTCTTTATTCTTAAAATGTTTTTACCTATATGGTGATAGTTTTTGTGTTATTTACTGTAGAGTTTGTGAAAATGAGACTTCTTCTATTAATGTTATTTTTCTTGGCAATGTGACATTTTCTTTGTAATAGAGCCCCTTTTTATTCTTAAAATGTTTTTATCTACATAGTGATAGTTTTTGTGTTATTTATTGTAGGGTTTGTGAAAATAAGACTTTTTCTATTAATGTTATTTTGCTTGGCAATGTGACATTTCCTTTGTAATCGAGACTCAATTGAAGGAGTGCAATGTTTCAAAAGTTTAGAACTAAAACTAATCAATTCCAAGAAATTCCTAGAGTATTGTACACAAATTAAACTGGATTTTTTTCACTTAAATATTAATATGATTTTACTATCAATTAAAGAAATATTATATTTAATTTTGTAATATTTCAATATTACATTATAAATGTTTTAATACAATATTATCACTCAAGTCATGATAGTTTTCATTTCACTTGTTATGGTGATTGCCACATCTAGGGCCATTTTGTCTCCTATGTCATTTTATTGTTATCATCTCACTTAGTATTAACATAGTTTTTGAAGAAATTGTGTTTGTGTTCATTATGTATTTATTTGATGTTAGTGATGGATGCATTTTTTATGGTGTTCAGGTAAGGGAAGAAGGTTGAAATTTTCCAACCTTCTCGTTTTTTAGTTTTCCACAATCATTTCTTATTTATTGTCACATTGCAGAGGAATTAATCTTTCCCAAATTGGTTTCTCTGATGAGTACTCTATTTAGTTGGAGATGATTTTATAAGAAATGAACATTTTCACAATATTTTTATCTAATTAACTCAACAATACAAAATTATAAACATGGGACAAGAATCTATCAATCATTTCCAATACGTTATTGGGAAAAGTTAAGTTACAATGACAACCAAAAGCACTTTCTTCTCTCCTACTCTTTCCAATGCTACTGCTTTTGAGGTTTCTTTTACAACATGTATTACAATTGCTAGTTTAAATCATTTCCCATCATTACTGAAATAATAACATTTTGAACTAATATGATTAGTTGTTATTTTGTCTTTTTCATACATTATTAAATTACTATAATATATTATAAACTCTCTCTATGTATAACAAATAAAAATTTATTTTATTTATAAAATGCTTAAAGAAAAATAAATTATTATTGATAAATTTTCAAAAAATACACAGTTAAATTATTATATCATATTAAAGAAAAATAAATTATTATTGATAAATTTTCAAAAAATACACAGTTAAATTATTATATCATATTACAAAATATAACGTTCATGAAATATAAATTTATTTATAAAAAATATTATATAAATATTAATTATTACTCATAAGTTGTTAGAAATGTAAATAATTAAATTATTATAATATATTAAACTATATATATATATATATAAACTTAAATTATTATTTATAAGTTTTAAAAAAATAAACCTTCTTTTTGCGAAAAACTTAAAATGCTTTTAAAAAAAGGTTTGTTGTTTTAATGTTTGTAGTAGGATTATAATATGTGTTTATAAAAATTTGGATTAGCTACTTTGTTTTCTAGATTAAAAAAATTGTACATAATGGATTTTATAAGTGAAAATAAATATAACAGAATGTTCTTCGTAAAACATATATATATATATATATATATATATATATATATATATATATATATATATATAAACGTTGATAACTATATGCTTAATTGGAATTATTAAGATTGGTTGAAAAGAAATAATGAAATCCTCGTGGCTAAGATTCAATTTGGGCAAGTGATATGACGAATGACCGTTGTTGATAATAAAAGAATATTCTATATGACAATATCAATATATGCCTCAGATAGAATATACAATATTGTACTTCTAAAAAAGAAAATGTTCATACAATATTGTACTTCTAAAAAAACAAATGTTGATAGATATGTGATATTGAAAATGTTAATATTTATCAACTATGTAACTTTATAAACTATCTAACTCTTTTTCTTTGTATATATATATTATTTTTAAAATTCTTAAAACAAATAAACTATGTGACTCTTCCTATATATATATTTTTTAAACAAATATTATTAAACTTAGTGATGTATTAAGGTCAATTAATTTAACTGTATTATTATTTAGTTTAAAATGTTTACATAAATATGATAGTAAATCATTGTGATATATATATATATATATATATATATATATATATATAATATTTTAAAAATTAAATAAGTTGTACTTAATTGTTGTAAGTTTTTTAAATTTGTTAAAATATATATTATTAAATAAATCAAAGTTAATTGTTTACTATCTATTATTGGTTGTAAGGTGTTTTATGAGAGATGATGAGACATCGTGTTTTTCTAAAAGTGAAACCCATTTATCTTTATTAAAGATGTGTATATTATTTCTAAAACCGAGCATGTATTTTATTTCCATATGGGTTTTATGGATTATTAGTATTTATATGGGTTTTGTTTATATATATATATATATATATATATATATATTTTGAATGAAACAAATTTAGATATATAATTTTTTAATTACAAAAATATAATATAAAAATTAGCTTTTTCATTTTTCATAATTATTTATTTATTTAATTTTTTTTCATTTATTAGATTTTTAAAATATTATTATTAAATTATTACGAAATTTGTGGTGAATATATAGATTTAACAATTAACTAGTTGTTATAAAATAATTGGGTATACACTTAAAATATCACATCCATGAATCAAGATGGGAAATCAATTTCAATCTAATTTTCACATTGGTATGTTATGTTAGTGTTATAATACATAGTGTTATTCAAATTGCAAGGCAGTAAATGATAGTAAAGCATTACATAAATATGACAGTAAAGCATTGTGATATATATATATATATATATATATATATATATATAATTTTAAAAATTAAATAAGTTGTACTTAATTGTTGTAAGTTTTTTAAATTTGTTAAAATATATATTATTAAATAAATTATTATTAAATATATTATTAATTATAAAAATATAATATAAAAATTAGCTTTTTCATTTTTCATAATTATTTATTTATTTAATTTTTTTTCATTTATTTTACACGATATTTTGAAGATATTTTTTAAATATTATTATTAAATTATTACGAAATTTGTGGTGGATATAAAGATTTAACAATGAACTAGTTGTTATAAAATAATTGGGTATACAATTAAAATATCACATCCATGAACCAAGATGGGAAATCAATTTCAATCTAATTTAGATGATACTAGCTTGATCTCTAACTATGGGACTTTAAGTGAGAATTATAATAAATCTCATTGTCATTAACATAAAAGGTAACCTAAGATGTTTCTTTCTGATCCAAAGGTTGACATCATGCAATGAAAAATATAGTTTAGCTTCTCAAAGAACCTATTAGTTTTAAAAATGGTGTGTTATGCATGATCTCTTAAAAAAAGCCCATGCTTCGATTTTTCAACCCTATCCAACACTCTTGATACTCCCATTGGTTCTATGATTACTTACCCTGTTGGAAATGGCATAATGAAGGGAAGGGTTATCTCACCCTCCCTATCTCATTACTAGAAGAAATTTCCTTCCAACAATTGATCCTTTTCCTCGGGAAATTTGCCTCCAAACACTTATTACCTAGGTATTCCAAGATATTGTAAACCTCCTTTAACATGAATATTTTTCCATTTATACCTAACCACAAAGCCCTTACCCTAGTTCAAAAGAATTTGGTGGAACCAATTATACATATTTGACAATCCCTAAACACCATGGAAATTTAGATGCAAAGTAATTGTATGCCCAAAAATCTCTTATTGTTTTTGTAGAAATACTATAACACATTCTTGTTTTGGCTAAAGGAACATATGGATCTCAATTATAAAAATGAACTTTATTTCATGGGACCTTCAAAATTGTATCTAAATAAGTGGACCCTATATTTAAGTCTATAGGTTGATGTTACAAATGTATTTCTTATCTATTCAAGACTCCCCATATACCATTCCATTGTTGGAATGATGGATCTATGGTATGCATACGACACACTTTGGGAAGACACATAGGCAAATCAGAGCCTAGGTATCCCTTATTTACTTATTCCTTAATTTATGGGGAGGTAGATATGGAAAATGTATCCGGATATCAATTAATATCTCCATGGATAGCTTTAATCATCTTCAAAAGTTCAATTATGACTACATACTATTTGATTAGAGAAAATATCATCAATATGGACACTTTTCAAATGACTACAAGGTAGATTCTCCCTCTTAGCCTATAATGAATTCTCAATAACGATGGGAAGAACCAATGAAGACCTATAAAAATAAGTTGAATGTGTCCTTCTTGGGTCTAAATCTAAATGATTCCTACGATTTCCACACCACCTTAATTATCCTATAAAAAAATTTCACACCACAATCGCAACCCCACAACACCTGCCTAACACACATACCCAAAAAAAGAACTCCTCTAATCTATCTTCCCTCTCCCCACCTTAACAAGATTTTTGTCCCCCATTTTGTGTTGGGTGTTTGTTATATTCTTTCCACGACTATCTCCACATGTGGACCTACCTATGGTAGGCATTCCTATCTATGGTAGGAATTCCTACCTATGGTTTTGTGCATGGGTTTTGCACATGGTTTTCCTCGTGATGGTTTTCTGTCCATGGTATTTTCAAGATCCAATCAAGGGCACTATAGTTATTTTCTAATCCATATTTAATGTATTAGGCTTTATGAATGCTTCAACATGGCTATATGTATTCTATAATGAAAAATCAAGTTGGTAGTCCCGGTTTTGGGATCCAGGGGAAAATATATATGTAAATTTTTTTATGTTTTATTCTCTTGCTCTTTTTTAATTTATTTTTTATAGATAATTTCTATACATTTTTAAAACCTACCTTCAATATCATAGTTGTTCAGGGTTCGAGGGGGCACTTTTTCCACTGAGGGGTTTTTCTCGGGTTTGTGGTTTATCATGTTCCGTGGGAGATCTGTGGGATTGATTCTTGTGGTGAAAGAAGATGGAGAGCAGTGGAAAGATAAAGATAAAGAAATTTAATGGTCTGAGTTTTGAGTTGTGGAATTTCAAGATGGATGATTTGTTGGTGTATAAAGATCAGTGGATCGTGATAGATCTGGGTAATAAACCAATGATAATGTTAGATAAATACTGGGTGATGTTTGATCAGAAAGAAAAGAGAACAATACAGCTGTGTATCTCATATTTACAAATTGTTGAATGTATCTTGGGAAGCTACGACAAAGGATTTCTAGGACAAGTTAGGGACTTTGTACAAATCTAAGTCTCTGGTGAACAAAATGTTCCTATAAAAAAATCCGTATAAGTCGAGGATGAAGGATGGAGACTCCATGACAGAGCATTTGAATACCTCCAATAATATTGTAAGCGAATTTTTATCTATTGATATTAAAATATTAGATGAAGATAAGTGAATTAGTCTATTGTGTTCTCTACCAGATTCGTGGGATAGTCTGGTTGTTGAAATAGTTAAAAAGACAACTACCTTGATGTTTGATGAAATTCTCTCATCCTTGTTGTCAGAGGAAATGAGACGGAAAAATATAGAGGACCAAAATGGAGATTCCTTTTTTTATGAGGACTGTCCTAGAACAGACACAAGAGTAAGTCCTCAAGTGGGAGATCTAAATCTAGAGGGAGATGTAAATATCCAGGAAAGCATGTAAAGGTGTGCTAGAAAATTGGACATGAAGGCCGCCTCAAAAAGGATTGTAGGGAAAATAAAGGAAAGGTATCTCATGATTCTACTTCTATTGAGGATTAAAACACCTCATATGAAGGCAGTAATGTGTACTTGGCTTCTTCTTCAAGTACATGTATATCATGAGGTATGGTTTATTGACTCAAGTACATCATTTCACTTCACTTCCCATAGGGAGTGGTTATGCGAGTATGAGAAATATGATGGTGGTGATGTATTCCTAGGGGATGACAGGAAGGTCAAAATCATCAGACGCCGGAAATTCGAGCTGAAGTTGTAAGGTGGAAGGATTAGAACACTTCCTAGTGTTCTACATATACCTTCATTGGCAGAAATTTGATTTTTGTAAGCAAGATGGATTATGCAGGTGTTAAAACAATGTCCGAGAAGAATACTTGCAAGATGGTTCAGAGATAATTTGTATTGATGAGGGGAGTTTATATTGGAACTATGTAAAAGATTTTGGGTAGGGTTTTTATTGAAGAGTGCAACATTTCTGTGGTTTCTGAAAGTGGAGCTGAAAACCTTGTGGTTTTTGGATAAAAGACCATGTTGTGGCATCAAAGGCTTAGACATATTGGAGAGAAGGGCCTTCGAATACTTCATGGCAATTATATGATAGAAGGTATGTCTAATTTCTTTCTCGATTGCGATTTTTGTGAAGATTGTGTATATGGGAAGCAGAATAAGGTGAGTGTCCCTTTATGTGTTAAGAGGGTGAACAAGATATTAGAGCTTGTGCATAATGATGTGTCTAGACCTTTGTCAGTTCCATCACTAGATAAGTATGTGTACTATGTTTCATTTATATATGAATTCTCAAGTAATACATGGATATATTTCCTTAGGAAGAAATATGAATTCTTTGAGAGGCATAAAGAATTTAATACTTTGGTGGAAAACTAGAGAAAGAAGATAAAGGTGTTGATGAAAGATAATGGTGGAGAATTTGGCAAGAAGGAATTTGAAGAGTTATGTAAGAATTATGGTATATCACAGAATAATAATACTCCATATAGACCTTTGAAAAAAAGAGTTACAGAAAGAATGAACATGGTGTTGATGGAAAAGAAAAGAAGCTTGCTCAGTGGTGTTGGGTTAGGACAAGAATTATAGGCAGAGGCAGTCGAGATTTCATGTTACCTGGTTAACAAATCGCCTTCATTAGTTTTGGAGGATAAGACTCCAGATGAGGTATAGACTGGTAAGAAACCCTCTCTTTCACATTTGAGGGTATTTGGATGTGATGCATATGTACATGTTCCAAATGAGAAAGGAACCAAGTTGGATTGTAAATCTAAAATGTGCATTTTTATTGGGTATAAGGATGGTTTAAAAGGCTATAATCTTTGGAACCCAGAAACAAGGAAGGTTGTGTACAACCGAGATGTGGTGTTTAAAGAGGTGAAATTTTATATTAAACATGAAGTCCTACCAAAGGAACATGAGAAGATAGATTTTGAGATAAAGGAGGAAGAATCAAACTCTGCAATAGAAAAAAAAATTGAAGAGGAAGAACCACAAACTCTAGTGTTGAGAATATCCATTCGAGAAATAAGGCAACTAGAAAGGTATAGTCCAACTTATTTCTATTGAAATTTTACTTTATCTATTACTGATGAAGATTCCAAATTTTTCAGGGAGGAACTAGATTCAGAGGATGACAAACTCTGGAACAAGGAAATGGTTGGTGAAATGACATAATTGCACAAAAATGAGGCTTGAGATTTGGTGGAGTTGTCGGCTAGAAGGAAATTCATTCGAAGAAAATGGGTGTTCAAGAAGGAGATGAATACAGAAGGCAAGGTCGATAAATACAAATATCAATTGGTAGAAAATGGTTATTCCCAAGTGCTGGGAATTTATTTGGTGATATTTTTTCTCCTATTGCCATCACAACTTCTATTAGATTACTTTTGTCTATTGTTGTTGCATTTTATTTTGAGGTAGAACATATGGTTCTGAAGACAATGTTTAATCATGGGGATCTGGAATAAGAGTTCTACATGAATAAAATCGAAGGCTTTGCGGTGAAGAGTAAGAAAGAACTCGTATGCAGATTAAAAAAAAGTATTTATATGGGTTAAAATAGTCACCAAGGACGTGGTATCATAAATTTTATACATATATAAGGGGACTTGGCCTCACCAGAAGCAAAGCGGATTACTGTGTGTATTTTAAATTAATTGGTGACCATGTTATTTATTTGGTCTTATATGTGTATGATATTTCACTGATTGGAAATGAAAAGGAAATTATCTAGGATTTGAAGACACAATTGTCCTCCAAATTCGACATGAAGGATATTGGTGATACAAACTATATTATGGGCATAGAAATTAAATGAGATCAGGTAAAGAGGAAGCTTTCGTTAAACTAGTAGAAGTACTAGGAGACATTATTGCATAGGATTAATATGGAGGATAGTAAATCGGTAAAGGTTCTTATTCTTGTAGGTTCTAAGTTATCTACTGAACAATGTCCTTAGACACAAGAAGAGGAAGAGGACGTGTCCCTTGTTCCATATGATAGTGCAGTGGGTAGCCAAATGAATGTAATGGTCTATACTAGACCAGACATTGAACATGCAGTGAGACTATTGAGTAGGTTTATTTCAAAACTAGGGAAGGATAAATGGACAACAGTGAAGTGTGTTTTCAGATATTTGTGTGGCACTAGTGATTATGGTATGTTCTACCAAGGAAGATGAGAATTGGACAATTTTTTGGACATCCTTTGCTTTGTTGATACAGATTGAGTTGGAGACCTAGATCAAAGAAGATCTATAAGTGGGTATGTGTTTAACCTATTTGGAGGAGAAATCAGTTGGATTTTCAAAAGAAATTATGTAGTCGTTCTTTCAACTATAGAGGATGAACACATGGTAGCCCCTCATCCAAGAAAGGAAGTCGTTTTGTTGCATATATTTTTTTCAAGTATGGGGTTGGCTTAAAGAGATATAAGGATAGATTGTGATAGCCAAAGTGCAATTTTATTGTCTAAGAACTGTTTGTATTATTAAAAGACAAAGCACATTAATATTCAATATCACCTTGTGAGAGATATGGTTGAGGAAAAAAAGGTGTTGTTGGTAAAGGTGCAAACTTTGAATAATGTTTTAGATGCATTGACGAATTTTGTAACGACTCAAAATTTCTCTTGGTGTAGATAATAATGGGCATTGAAGGATTGGACCAATGGCTAAGCTCTCTTGTGGGCCCCTCTAGAAATGAATAAACAAGTTGGAGAATGTTGGATGTGTGTTAAATTATTTCCATGACTATTTGCATGCATGAAAGGGTAAGAGGCCGGATGTGCGCAACAAGGGGGCCCAAACCCATTTATCGAGGGGTTTCCACAGGGGAAGTATCCTCGGGGAAATTTTTTTTGACCATATATTAGGTGGGGGGACCTACTTAGGGTTTTATGCATGTGCTTTGCACATGGTTTTGGGCATGATATTTTTCAGTCTATGGTATTTTGTAGATCCGTTCAAGGGAACTACGGTTATGTTCTAATCCAGGGTTAGTGGATTGAAGATTTCTGAATGTTTCGACATGTATATATGTATTGTGAGATAGAAAGGAATATAATGAAAAATCTAGTGGATAGTCTCAGTTGGTGGAAGCAAGGGAAAATTGTTGTGTATATATGTTTTATGTTTTAATCCCTCACTATTGTTTAATTTTTTTTTTAAGAATTCGTTTACATATAATTTTTGTAGATGGCTAAAACATACACTTTGAATCCCTTCTCCCTCATATTTCACCATCCCTTACTTTTATTCACCCTCCATACTCTATTATCATCATTACACCCCCCAACTCTAAATTTAACCATGGGTTTCCTCCTTATGTCACCAACCTTGATACCCTCATTAACACTTCTAATGGTGTTGTCACTAGGGAGGTGAAATAAATCTATAAAATAGGCTAGTGAATAGGATGGAAATCTAAGAGGTTAGGTTGTACAATGGAAAAAAGTAGAGGCAGTTTTTAATTAATAAAATAAATTGTGAATACATTCATCACTATATTTGTTTGGAGGAGGTGTAAAATCATAAGAATCAATGAAAGAAATTCCAATATTGGAATATTAAGGGAATGTGTAGTGAATCTATGATAGAAGTAATCATATACCTAATCAAAAGGGAGAGGTTGACTAATGTTCTTCTACATGAGACAAACATAAAATAAGTATTAATGATGGAAATAATAAAAAAAATATGGGATGACTACCAAGGAGGAATAAAATTTTTATAAGGAGCAACATGTGGCATATGCACTTTATGGGAAACGATAGCTATGGGTTGTATTAGAATCTTCACCACAGAAAAATGGATCCATTCATAATTTGTTCATAAAAGTGTTAGTAAGTATATCTCTCTTTGTAATACATGTGCTCGAGTATTTTATAAGGATAGTAATAGTTGTTAAAGTTCCATCCAAAATCTAGGGAATCAAACCCATCCAAACATAAACTTCTGATTGCAAACCTATTGATTGTTGGAAATATTACATCTCCAAAAAGTTTGTATTTTAGACAACCAAAAAAAAGGAAAAACCCGATCAATTTAATTTATTACGAGATAAATACAAGAGATATATTATCAATGACAATTGTGATTATTAACGACAATTGTTTTAGAGACCTACGACTCTTATAAGGGGAAGATAAACCATGTAGTAAAATTAGACGGTAATATTTGTCCAATAATTTTTGGAAGGATAAGATACACCAATACCACATAATAATCGTAATGCATTAGAATAAATTTGGTTACCATATCACTACATGATGAAGGATCAAGAAATTCTATTGTTTTAATTGCCAAGATAGTGAGCTCAAATAGTAAATAATCCTACCCTTGAATTAACAGGATACTAGAGTTATAAATGAGTTATAGAAGCCTAAGGAGGCCTTACATTTTGCAATGGTTTTATGGGAATGTTGTGGATACTAAACTTTCGACCACCAACTCTCGAAATGCCACTTCCATGAAAAGTTGATTCTAAATAGAGAAACCATAGCGGAACCTAAACCTTTGCGCTACCATTTCTAGAACCACCATTAGGTTATAGAATCGTAAGTGGAGTTAACCTTAAGATCATGGAGAAGCTTGATGCTAACTTCTTTTTAGTTCACTAATTATCTTCCACATGTAGTATTGTTGTAAAATAATATGAAAGAAAAATAATAATTCCACTTAGTTGTGATTTTAAACCACATTAGGGACGAATGAGCTTCAGTCCAATGAGGATTTTGATTTTTAAAGGAAACGATTTTTCTTACTAATTTCCACTTGCAATATGTTGCACCCAAACCTAAGCATTAATCATTTGTCAATTTGCTAGACTCGTAACATCATTAAATGCATTATTGTTAAAATAAATTGAGAATTCATTTTTATGCTTAAGAATTTATGAATGAATAAATTTTTGTTGAAAAGTGAATTAGGTCAACGGGTCATATATTTTAGGTAAGACCTCATTTATGAAATCTAATTAAGTATATTTATTTTCATTTATTTCTTAGCTTTTCTAAGATGTTGGACAAAGTGTCATCTACCAAAGGTTTATGAGAATAAAGCCCTCTAGATTAGTGGTAAAAAATTCATCTACCTAATATTTCCATCTTGAAATCTTATTAAAACTTGTAAATATGTCTTATGTTTGACCTATTTATTATTGGCATGCCTATTTTACTATTATTATAAGGTTGTCTCACACAATGAAAATGCATTTTATTTTTATTAACATGAATATCCAATAACCAAGTAAGGCATAATCTCTAATCTGTTATAGAAAGGCCATGTAAAACCAAGGAAGGCATAATATCTTATATAAAGGCCATGTAAGCAAGTATATGGGGCTAAATCTTATGCTTATACACCTATACCTTTTACTCACTGAGTCTTTTTATTTTAAATTCATCCATTTTATTATAACCTTGAAATTAAACCGTTGTTTAAAAACAATAATTGATCATTTCATGCACTCCCTCCTATATTCCTAAGAAATAATCTCCCATTTATTTTAAACTATATTATTAAGCATAGTATACAAAAACTAGTATTTAACTCAGGAAAGAAATGGAAAATTAAAATATGAAAAGGAATCCATTCCTGAAAGTTGGAAAAGGAAGAGAAGAGAAGAGAGAATAGAAGAAACAGAACACACTTTCTATGGAAAACCATGAGCTTACATTTTTTTGAGATTGTAAGCCTATTGTTAGCCCATGAATTAGTATGGGAATATTTCTATGTTTGAGGCTAGGAATTATGAATCAATGCATTATGTAAGAAAGCATGATACGCATGAGGGAGGAGAGAAACTAAGGGACTATGTAGAAAAGAAGATGCTCATTGTGGTGTTATGTAAGCAAATAAAAAAAGTAATAGACATTGTGGAAAACCTATAATGGATAAGAAAATGAAAAATATATACTAAAATTTAAGTAAATAAATAATATATATATATAGTATTCCTAGAGAATTGAGTATTGTTGAATTTCACCATGGTGGTATCATGGCCTAGATGAAGGGTGACCACCTATATAATGTTTCAAGGTAAATATTCTTGTAGTTGGTTGGAAATCACTTAGCCCCATTTAGATTATTCGATAGACTTACGACTTCACATAAGTGTTACTTTATTCTTAATTAATCATTTTCCAACGTTTTTTGATAATGATGTATATTTCCTTATGGATGAACTGATAATTACATTAGAGAGTATGTATGAAAAAATTTGCAAGTATATTTATAATTTTTTTTCTAAATATTATTATGTAGAAAATTTCATGGGCTTTCCGTGTGTATGTTTGCAATGGAAATCCTTTCAAAAATATGTGGGCACACGTAATTCAAAAACCTAAAACTATATGCATATACTTGCATAGGATTAAACCTAAAACTATATGCATATACTTGCATAGGATTAATTCCATGTCTATGGAAATTGTACTTTGCATTTGATAATATATTAGATTTTGGATTGGAGATAGCTTGCAAGAATATAAGTCATTAAATCTATGTTAGTAGTGTAGATACTATCACGTCTCATGAATGATATATGCATGCATGGGTGATTTTTTATTATGGTTATTGCTAATTAAAAATCCATAATAGATGGATTACAGTATGGTATATGAATTTTATTTATATATGGGAATCATTTGTATTTTTAAGTTTTAATTTACTTTAAGTTCATGCTACAAATATATCATGTTGTAGAATTTGATTTAATTATAATCAAAATATATGATATGGGTAATGGTAATTTTTGGTATACAAGATATTTGTAGTGAGAGAAGATACATACCTAAAAATAATAGATACATATTTTGTACTTTCAAAGATAGAAGTCATTTATGAGATATGTAAGTGTAGTAGTAAATATTTTAGAATTTAATTTAACTATAAATCAAAATGTATGATTTGGGTAATAGTGGTTTTTAGTATACAATATTTATTTAATTAGATGAATATGGTCACCAAACATTGTATATAATTATTTTGTACTTAAAACTTATAAAACATTAATTAAACCTATAGGTGAAGTTGTATATTCTATAGGATTGGCTATGGAAATTGTAGGCATTACTATGGGAAGTTCTATATTTTTTAATTTTAAAATAACTCAAAATTGGTGACCTATATCAATATTAATTTTATATATGGAATCTTTACCTTATTAGGGTTACACACATAACAAATTATAACTACCATACTATAATTTTGATATATTGGAATCATATAATTTGGATCATTAGTAGTTTGATAGATAACCGTATATAGTTGCTACTCATTTATGATTATATATATTTATTATATATGTTTTTCTAAATTATACAATGGCTTTAAGCCATCTTAGAGAAATTGAATTAGTTCTCTAGTTAGTATATTTCATATCAATATTTTTGGAAATGTTTTATAATTAGACAATTTGATTTACTTGATAGACATACCATTGCCCGTAATGAAAATTGTAGATTTGTCAACTTCAATTTATTTTTTGACTATTGATATGTGTGAAAAAATTTGTATTAATGATAATCATTATACCATTGAAAGAAAATACTTTATACCACATAACCTCAATTAGTAGCAAAGGGGGCTGGTTAAGTGATGAAGTGTGGTCAAATATGAATTTAAGCAATAGACTATTATGGGCTAGGAACTACAGTTAAGTGGTGGAAATTCATTTTCAAAGATCAATTAAAATGTTAAAGAATGAAACTAAGATCACATGATAAATAAGACTAAGATGCTAACATTCTTATCTGCGATGAAAAAGAAAACTAAAGTAAATATTCAGTGTTACTAGTGATAATAAATTATTGAGAATGGTAGAGATATTGCCAATAGATACATAAAATTTAAGGAGGTATGTTGACACTCTATCACATCCCCGGGTTTATTTCCTAATTATAAATAATTATAATTATTTATAAGTTTGAAAGAAAGGGACATGGATTGCTCATTGTTAATATAAAAATTGATTGTTATAGTCCTTAGTTGGAAGAGACTAATAAACTAATGCATGAAGAGGATAAATTAATTATTTTTGTGGGTATGAGTTTTAGGGAGTAGGTGGGGGGTTCTGAGTGTTTTGGGGAATAACGTTAGAGGACAATTAGGGGGGACTGGAAATATTAGGAATCATTTTGAGTTGGACCCAAGAAGAATGCATTAAAATTATTTCGATTGGCCTTTGTGGCTTGCATTAGAGGAATTTTGAGGTCTAAAATTGGTCTCCAAAATAATATTATAAAATAATGGTGGAAATAGTAAAATAAGATTAGATTGCCGCATCAAGTTTTGAAGCGAAAATAGGAAAACCTATTTTTTCAACTCCTGTTTTCAATTTATCTCCCAACGATTTTACTCAAATTTAAAGGGGAGCACTTGCTGGATGCATAATTTAATTTTCCGTCCAAGGATTCCCCATGTTGCAAACTTTCAATAAACCCTACTACACGAAAAATGTGAAATACATGGAAAAACATGATTTCCATCACATATTTTCATGTATGTCACATTTTTCGTGTAGTAGGGTGCATCAAAAGTATGGAGCATGTGTACTCTTTGGATGAATTTTTTTTTTTTGCATCCAACAACTAATCTTGCACACAATTTGAGTAAAATTAGAGATATAAGTTGAAAAAATAGTATTTTTATATTTTTATCTTTTTGGATTTTTACTCAAAAAATGGTGAATCATCCCCCATGGTTGATATCATCATATTGAATCCTCTTATTTCTTATAAAGTTGATTTTTGTTGTACATGTTTATTTTGAGGCCTATTGTTTACCTCCAAAATTATCTAACTTTTCCTTTGTTTTTGAGAATTCATTATGGCCTAAGATGGAGTGAACTTATAGTCATTTGTAAAGAGATCATATTAATGAAATATTCTCTATTTAAATGGTATTAAAAATAATCAAACTTTTGAATATAATCAAAGTTATTGACGGATAAATTGATTGATTTCAATATATTTGTTTCAATATCTAGCTCCAAATAAATCAAAGAACATGTAAATAAGGGATACCTAAGCTAGGCTATGATTTGTCTATGTATACTGCCAAAGTTCCTCTTGTGGATACCATAAATCCATCACCAAAAATGGAATGGTATATGGGTAGTCTTGACGAGATAATAAATACATTTGTGACATCAACCTATAGATTGAAATATAGGGTCCACTTATTTCGATAAAGCCTAAGGATTTTTTGAGTACAATGAGTATTTTATAAGGCTATGTTGAATAATGAGAATGCATAGTATATATTTGGATTGTCTTCTGAGGGAATTTTCCAACAATATATAGCACTTTTTCAAACCCCCCAAGAATTGGGGAGAAAAGGTACATGGTAAATCTCATTAAGGTTTCAACTTATCTAGGTTTCAATGACCAATTAATGTTAATTCGTGGTCCTATCTCGATGGTGATTTCAAAAATTCAACATATTTAGCCTTATTGTGAAATAGAAATTGTGAATATACAAAAGCCATTTTGCATGTGTGCAATTATAGATATGCATATAGATATGAAAGAACATATATAGAAGTATATTTTTTTAAATGCACTTCCATTTCCGAATATGTAGGACTTCAAAATTTTTGAATATGTATGAATAAACAAAAAAAGTGAAATATATGAAACAAGTTGATTGTGCTACTTTTGTATATGTGCAACTTCTATATATGTGCATATCCTTTGTATATGTGTAACTTAAGTATATGTACATATCTTCTATATATGTGCAACACTCATAAGATATGTACATATACCAAACACATGTGCATATATGGAAGACATGCACATATATGAAAGATGTGCATATACAAAAGAAGTGCATATAAGGAAAATATGCACATATACAGAAGATATGTGATTATATGGAAGTTGTGCATGTATAAAAGATATATCATATAATATATGGACATATATAGAATCTATGTGACTTCTGTATATGCACATATTCCATATATGCACATGTCTTCTATATATGTAAAACTTTTATATATGTGCATATGATTTGTATATGTCCATATTACATATATGTGCATATGTTACTTAAATTTACATATACAAAATATATGCCCGGATAAGGAAGTTACACATATACGAAATATATGCAAATATATGGAACTTGCACATATAGGAAAGTTGTGCAGATACAAGAGATGAGCAATATATGGAAGCTTTGCATATCTTGAGGTTGTCATATATGCATATTAAGAAAGTTACACACTACTGTTTTATATATGCAGCTTATATATATGTGCATATATGAAATTTTCACATATATAAAATATATGCACATATACAGAAGTTTCACATATACAGAAGATATATGCATATAAAGAAGTTGCGCATATGTAGAACATATGTGTATATGTGGAAGTTGTGAAGAACTTCCGCTTTTCTACAAGTGCAACTTCCATATCTCTGCATATTATCTATATGTGCATATCTTCTATAGATGCATAGATGGATATGTTCAGATGCATAAGTTGCGCATATACAAAAATTATGAATATATAGAAATTAAATGTACATCGAGGTTGTGCGTATATAGTGGTTGAAGTTGTATATAAATTATATGTATGCAACCTTTGTATATATGCATCTATCGTATATTATGTGAAACTTCCATATATGTGCATATATAGAAGCTACACATATACAAAATTTGTGAATAAATTCAACCTCTATATATACGTAGCCTTTTTCTATGTGCATATATCCCATATATATACAACTTTCGCATATGCACATAAATTAAATTTTTTCATATACTAAAGATATGTTCATATATGTAAGTTGCAAATATATGAAATATATGCGATACAAATTTTTTGTATATATAGAAGCTATCCAACTTCTGTATATGTATATATTTCTTATATGTCCATGTCTTCCATATATGCATATTCAGAAGTTTCACATATCTAGTAGATGTTCATATACGAAAGACATGCACATATACATGTAAGTTACGTATATATGGAGGATATGCGATACAAAGGAAGTTTCACATATAAAGAAGATATGTGCATATACAGAAGATCCCGCACATATACGAAAGTTTTGCATTTATAGAGACTGTTGTATATGGACATTATGGACATTGAACACAATATATATATATATATATATATATATATATATATATATATATATATATATATACGGAACTTTTGTAAATATGCATATACGAAATTTTTTCATAAATGAAAGATATATGAATATATGAAATTTTCACATATACAAAAGATATGTCGATATAAGGAAGATATGCATACATATGGAATTTTTACATACATGGAAGATATACACATATTTTATATAGTGCGGCTTCTATATATGTGCATCTACCATATGTGTGCAACTTCCGTACACATGCATATCCTCCTTATATTGGAAACTTCCATATATGTGCATATAAAAAAGTTGCACATATATGGATGGCATGTGATACAAAATATGCACATATATAAAATTTATTTGAATTGTATATATGTGCAAGCTCCATAAAACTGCAGATTATGTATATGTGAATATTCTATGTATGTGCATCTATTATATATAAAAAACTTCTATATATGTGCATATACAAAAGTTATGCATACTTGGTATATGTGAAACTTCTCTATATGGAATAATACCAAAACTATGTGCTTCATCTCGTAACCTCATATTTAAGATAACGATAGAATCTCATACAATGATATATTCCTTCATTATCATAGAGTCCTGTAAAATTTTCCCGTGATATAACACTTTGAGAACAAGGTGTTATTCTAATCATTTTATGAATTATTTGTTTCATATCGTCAACCATATCACTCCATCTGATGAGAGGAGAGCCTAAAATGGACTCACCTCAATGACTCTTGGTACCCATTATTATAATAAAACACTACAATTGGAAGATACTCATCCCACTTCCTTTGTCGATGCATTACATACACCTTAGCATATCCTCAAAAATATTGTTAACTCTCTATGTATTCCCATTTTTCTACGAATGACAAATTGTACTGAAATCCAACTTTGTACCCAATCGTGCAAATAACTCCTTCCAAAACTTGGAAGTAAACTTGGCATCTCTGTGTGATATGATATTATTAGGAACATGATGTACTCCCATTATCTCTTTAATGAATACATGAGCTACCTCACTAGTTGAATTAGTAGACTTCACTGCAATGAACTGAGATACCTTACTCAACATATCAACCACAACAATGATGGAATCTTGTCGTCTAGATGTCCTCGATAAACCTATAATGAATTCTATGGAAATTATCTCCCATTTCCACTTTGGAATTATAATAGAATGTAATAGGCTAGTTGGCTGCTTACACTCAGCTTCAACTTCTGAGAGTGTTGGGTAATTTAATCGGTGTTTGAATTACTTCATTAATTGTCAACCAAGGTGTGTGTACTTATGAAGTGCATGCACACAATATATGCTACTATTTTTTGATTTGTAGATGAATATTAAATGTAATTTTTAATGTATTAAATCAAAGTGTAACAATATTTATTCATATCATTCCTATGCACATATTATTTCCATAAAAAATGTTCTTTTGAAAGAAAACTAGTCTTAAAGGTGAAATAAATTAGAATTATATGATCTTGAGTTGAATTAAAAGTTATTATATTGGAGAAGAATATAAATTTACTCTAATAAACTAAAATAAAAATATTATTCTAATGAAAAAAAATGAAACTTTATTCTACTGGAGTGAATTGAAATGATATTCTAATTACTGTAAATTCAAGTCTTTACTCTATTCAACAGAAAGAAAGCTTTAATTTAAGTTCTTTGGAATTATATTAAGAAACAAAACTTAAAAGTGATGCTCCAGAATACAACTCTAAGTAAATAATAGTCTGTTCATTTGAGACTAAAATCAACATGGTCATTAACTTGTAAATCGAACAAAAAGAAAAGTTGAAATGGGGAAATTAAGAAAGGAATTCTTTTTTTATTTTTTTATCATGTGAGCACTCAACCTCTGCAAACCAATAAATTTAAAATCACCAAAGTCTGAGTACTAATAGAGGGAATCTAATTGTTTGTAATGGAAAAGCGACTACTCATGAAAAAAATCAACAACTAAAATAACTTACAACTCTTAATGGGGGGGTCCTGTTGAGTGTAAGCATTGAAGGACTTCAATCAACAAGTTATCATGCACACACTTAATGACCAAATAAAAAAATTAATCTCTTTAAAAGTATAATTATTCAATAGAAAATGATTACAGAACTTAAATATGTCCATTTTCTCGCTCTAAGGTTGTTTATAATCCCATTTTGAATAACTGTTTGAAGAGTTACAAGCTGAGAAGCTAGTTTTTATTTGAAAAATAAGTAATTAAATTTGAATAGGAATCATACTTCTCATGATTTGATACAAAAAGAGAAAATGATGAGAATATTTTGATTTTATATAACGTAATCCTTGAATACAATTTTTTCTTATTCAATCCCTCGCTCGCTTGACGATGCGAAAATCTTCCTTGAAATTCTACGCAAGGTTGAAGTATTATAACCAGAGTTCAGTTGTGATTCGACCATTAGATTTATTGAACCCTGTGAGTTTGCAGATAAGTGTAATAGGTGGATTTTCTAGATGTCGGACATTTTCCATCTACTTATATCCTTTATTCCTCTTCATATGCATCGGAACCTCTATAACCGTGGATATAGCTGCAAAATTGTTAGGGGTTTATAGAATGAGTGCATTTCAATAGCTATAGAGATGTTTTGATTAAATTTTATTAAGAAACAATAGACTATAAACCATGAATGAAAGATATATTTGATTATGTCTGAGAATATATGAAGTGGTCTTTTACCTTGAAAAAGTAGCAAAACGTATCATGAAAAGGATGGAAATGAATGTAGAAGAGTATAAAAAATAAGACAATTCATGACTTTAATAGACAGTCCATACATCTAGTGACAAATGGAGCGACCACTTTCTTCAAGCTTAGACAATGATAATACATATTGATTGCTAATAAATTCTTATGATATGTCAGGTGACCTAAATATAGAATGGCATGAAATTCCCTTAAGATAAGCTTCTTCAAATCACTATCATCGAACACAAAGATGTTATTCATAAATATGAAAAAACCATTTGACGTGAGGTGATACTCCTCATCCCTATCTCCTTCACCCTGCTGCTACAATATTTTCTTCAAAAATTTCTACGTATAATCATGCTTCCCTTCCTACAATATCCACTATTTCATATTTGTCCCATAAGAGGTTATGGTCGCAATATGATTATGTTTCACTCTCCTCCTGAGAGAATCCACAAATTTGTTCTCCTTGCCCTTGATGTATCGTACCTGAAAATCAAACTCATTGAGGGTCAATAGCCATCTATATTTCCTTGAATTTAGATTAGGTTACATTAGTCCAATATGGTTACTCATTAAAACAACCTCCCTCTCAGGAAGATAATGTCTCCACATTTGTAATGCATGAATGATAGCTTCCAACTGAAGATCGCTACTAACCACATATTTATGATTGTTCCTATTCAATTTCCTTTACTCGTAGCATACCTCCTATCATTCTTGCATAAACATCCCACTAAGTCTCTCTTACAAGTATTTTTATAGACAATTTTTTTTTATCAAAGATCTATAATCTTCAATACTAGAGTAGTTGTAATAAACTACTTTCACTTCTCAAAATTGGCTACACATTCCTCTGATATGAACTTATAAAAATTCCTTGCAGTTGGCCACTGCATGATAACTCCAATGATTTATGGATCCATTTTTATCCCATCCTTGGAAAAAACATATCCCAAGAAATGAAATTCATTCTAAAAGAAACTGCAATTTCTAATATTGGCATACAATAGATCCTCTCTCAGCAATATCAACACTTCCCACAAGTTCTATGCATCTTCCTCCTCATTCATATAATATTTCAATATATCATCAATAAATGCTATAAAAAACTTGTTCATTAAAACATGCGACACATTATTGATCAAGCACATAAAGTGAGTTTATCATTAGTAGGAACAATAAGAACTACCTTAAACTCATAAAGACCATACTTACTACGGAATGTAGTCTTGTAGATGTATTCTTCATTAATGGAGACCTAATGATATATTGATCTTAGATAAATCTTAGAGAACATTTCTACTCCCTTTAGCTGACCAAAAAATTTATTAATCCTCAGAAATGGATACTTGTTCTTGATTCTCATATTGTTCAACTTCTTGTAATCAATGCATTATATGAGAGTATCATTATTCTTCTTCAAAAACAATGCTGGTGCACCAACTCCTTTATCAAGCATCTATCAAGAATTTCCTTAAGCTAAAACTTCAACTCCACCAACTTCAGAGTACTCATCATGTAAAGTGCCTTTGATTTTGGTGCTACTCCTGGTAGTAAATCAATAGAGAAATATACTTCTCTATGTGGCCGTAACTCTGAAATATCGATATGAAATACATCCTGAAACTATTACAAGACATGCTACTTATTTGTAGCTTCATCATCCTCAAGATCATCCCATTTTTCACTAGACACATTCACTACAGACAATACACACCCTTTCCTACAACTATGATTATCATGCATATTTGTAACCATTATCACTGATCCTATAACAATCCCTAATTGAATTTCCATGTAAAAAATTGTAAGAGCAATGTCAAGGGTCTCGTATTCCAAGTTGAATGGTCGGAAAAACATCCTAGTGGGTGTCATTTATGTTTATTTATTGCTAAGGAAATTGGAAAGGGTATTTGGAAAGGAAAAGAGGCATTAATTGACATTTTATTTATGAAATAAAGGAAAATAAGAGAAAAGGAAGGTGAAAGGTCACAAAATTTCATGAGAGGAAAATTGAAGGAAAAATGGAGGAAATTGAAGAATATAGAGGCCTCAATGATAAAAATGCTTTTGTGGATAATTTCATGTCTTTTTTCTGGCTAGAATTTTATCAATTTTATCTTGTATATCTCTCTCAATTCTATCTCTTATACTCTTGCACACTTAGGATCACTCTAGTTTTCATTGGATTTCGAAAAGACGAAAAGGAAAAATAGGAAATTGCAAAGGAACAAATGGATCAACAACTAAAACTAAATTAATTTCCATGTATCCAATTGAATGTATGTTTTCCTTGCTAGTTTTAGCATGCATGTTATATGCATGTGGTTATTGGTTATGACCTGTCATTAGCATGGAGGATTTCATGCATTGATAGTGGTTTTTCCTAGCCTTCTCATTTCCTACATGCACATGATGTTGTGGGTTTTCCCACTTTATTTTTTTTTTCTATGTGCTCGTGTTCCTTATGGTTGTGGGTTGTGTTATTAGTTACTGGAGCTTTGTTTGGAAAAACACTCTAGAAGCCCTAGAACAACTTGGGTTGAGTTACTAGTCCTAGAAGCCTTGGTTGGAAAAATGCTTTGGAGACCTTGGTGTATTGAGTAACTATTCCTAAAGCCTTGGTTCGAAAAATTCTCTCAAGCCCTGCGACAATTATTGGCTGAGTTACTAGTACTAGATCTGGGTTCGAACAAACACTCTTGAGCCCTCTACAACTTGGGTGGAGACCGATCTCCTGACAATTAGTTATATATGACCGTGAGGTGGAATCACTGGTTAACGGTTGATGTTTTTTAGCCTTTGGAAGCCCTGATTTGGTTTTTGTTGGTTTATTCCATAAGATCTGACATTCATTCTTGTAATATGACATGGGGGTGATTGGCTAAAATAAATATTTGGTTGAGCCAAATGTATGGATGGGTGATACATGGATGTCCTTGAATTGGTTTCCATTTTCATGTGTTAAGATGAGGTATTGTTTATTGTGATCTATTAGCATATGTATTGATTATGATGGTTATTTTATTGTTGAGCTTTCATGGCTTCTACACTAGTTATTCGCTAGTTATATGTTATTTATATGATGTATATTACTTATGTATCTTGACATGTTTTGATGAATATATTAATGGTTGATGAATGCATGGAATAGCTAATGTGATGGTAATAATTATGAGAGGGCATCAATCCTTCTTAGTGATTCTGAGATAATTTTTACACCTCTATGCTTAATTATGAATTCATGCCCTATATATTACATGTTCTCCGTGTTTTTAGTTAGGTCAATTCATTCATAAATTTTTGTTTTAATGTATTTTATTAATGCTAATTATCATTCTAGAAAGTCTCATTAAATTCTCGGTAGTGTTTTGGAGACTAGCCCTGAAAAGGTGGCTCAAATTGCGTGGTTGGGGGAACAGAACAAATAAATTGGGACTAAAATTACCTAGATGGAGTGTTATCTAGTTGAATGGATGGTTACAATCATTGTCTAGTAGTATTTTTCATGCAACTAGGAGTCCAGATAATTGAAAAAACAAATTGGAATAGGGTTTGGGCACCTCTATTGGTAGTTTAGCTCTTATGGGTCATGTAGCTCTTGAGGAAATTTAGTAAATTTTTGGTTGGTTGATTCCACTTCCTTACATATACAAAGGAGGTTGAGTCATGTCATAGTATCTCTTCCTCTCATGTTTACCCCGATGGCCCGGTTAAATCAAGTAAATGTGGGAGGAGGTGGTTACATAGTGGTATCAGATATTGAAGGTTGAAACACTTGGGCTCGATGGGCTCGATGGGCTCGATGCATGTTTTTATGCATGCATTATCATGTTTATGGGTATGCATACATAGTAGGTCAGACATGGATCATGGTGGTCATTATGTAGTGTGCATAATCATGATGTTATTGGTATGTTATGATGATTTTGTGTTAGATAAGGTGAAGTAGGAGATGCAGATCATCAAAGTGAGGTTGTGATACTCAACCAAGGGGTAGGAGAAGATTGTCATACATGTTTGTATGTTGGGCATGCAGTTATGTTAGTTTAATGGTTTTTATATGAATATGGTTATGTACATGCCTGTGATTTTTTTGTTGTTGTGGATAAATGCATGATAGATGATATCTAATCAGTGGGGTCATATGCATGTGCATCATATAGTCATGAATTTTAGTTAATTATTGTTGCATGCATTTTGGTCACACACATGATGATTATGGTAATTGAAGTTAAGATATTTATTTTATATGTATTAAGCTAATATGGACTAAATTGTGAAAATGTGATATCCTCCCCTAAGTTACACTGAGGTATTGTTTGATTATGTCATATATTTGGTTTAGCTAACATGGTATGTTTATAGGCTGAATTTTTGATTAAATGCATGATATGAGTATGTTTGTATAAGGTTGCATGAAGAAATGATTTAGTTTTAAGAGGGTTATACTAACACATTATGTATTGTGAGAATTGATATGTACTTTAGTGCAAGTGGGTGTTAGTTGTATCCCTATAACTAATGAATGGTTTATGATTATAATATGGTTTGTATTCTTGGTAAAGGTTGATTTCAAATTAATAGATATAATGTCTTGGTATTTGGAACATGTGGATCACATGTGTTAAAATTTGTAGGGAAACATGCTTGGTATTAGCATGACAAGGTAACAAATGATTTGTTTATATAAATAACATTTGGGTTATGTGAGAGTACATAGTAAGACTCGATTGTAGAAAGGTCAAAGTTGAAAGAAGGGAATCAAGTGAGAATTCCTTTGGATATGTTTCGAAACTTCTATTCCAAATGAATCAGTGCTTTTCATGCGTATAGGAAGTCTTCTTAACCTTTATTTTATGTGGCATTACGTGGACATGTGATATTTTGATGAACATATATTTCACGTGTATATTAGCTAGTTTCTAATTGAAGCTAGATCTGTCAAGGGAATTGGAGGCCCTTGAGAGATGGTATATGTATGTGTTTAGTAACATGGCCACGTGCTTGACACAAAATGTTAAGGTAATCAATATATTGTTATTTTTATTTATGCATTGATAGCTATGTGTTTATGGGAGTATGATGCAGGGGATTGCATGGAAAAATATATTTCCATGAAATCTTAAAGTATACTTCGGTTGATCTTTCCCTTAGAAGCACTGGGGACCCATGGATATTGAGTCATGGTGTTTTTTGCTAATTTTTTACATTTGCTGCTTTTTTATTTTTCTGCACTTGATTTGAAGTTTTGTTATGACTGGTGTATGGGCATACTAACTTTTTTGTGGTGTTGTATTATTATTGGTTTTCCATCATTCTCTTATTTTTTGTTTCTTGTTCTTTCCTTTTATGAAAATTTTGAAGTTATTGGGAATTGGTTGGGAAGGAGGAAGTTAATGGAGGTCAGGGAGAGATGAATGACCTAAACAAGTAATTTAATGCTCGAATGAAGTCGGTGGATGAATACAAGACATCTAAAGGCAAGAACATTATAGCTAGTTGGATTGGTTGGGTCCAATGAGGTAAATGGATTGTAGAAGTAAACTCATGAAAAAGGTAATGTGAAAGGTAAAGTAAAGGGATTTGAAGCGTCATATGCCTTTGCTAGGTTGGGAAGAATGTTTCTAAATGTTGTGCAAGTTGTGCACAAATAAAGGGAGTTCTCTTAACCTTGACCTTATGATATCTAGTAATTATGTTGTGATCATGATTCTGATAATGTCTATATATGTATATATCTATGTGTATATGTATGTCATTGTATGGCAGGATCATTATTATCTTATGGTAATTTTTTTATGTATGTATGTATGTATGTATGTATGTATGGAATTGTCTGACATACTTGTTAGTGATCATTCTTGAGGAGGAATGATTTATTATGCTAGTGAATGACATGAAGAGGTTCCTCAGGTCAAGTGGAAGAGTAGCCCTAAAAGATATCTCAAGTCAGTATCATGTGGATATGAATTGATATTATGTGACTATACTATGACTATGTATATGCTATGGCAAGTAATTCTAAGAGATACAACAATGCAATGAAATCGATGTGATATGCAACATTTTGGGACATGCAAGGATAACATACTAGAAACAAGGTTTCCTACTAGAGATAGTGTGCTCTCTAGATGTGCAATACTACTGTTTTTTATATGTTGTACATGTCATACCTATACTATTGTGTTCATGTTTTATATTTAGTATGTTGTACATTTGATGTTTTCTGCATGTTGGATATTTAGTTTTCTGTAAATATGTTGTTGTAGGCATGTTGGATATGTAGTGTTATGTAAATATGGTTCTTTGTGCATGTTGCATATAGTCATGTGTACATATAATATATGTGGTGCTATGTACATATAGTGTTGTGTGCATGGTGCATGTGAAATATTGTACACATATAGTGTTGTGTGCATATTGTATCTATGGGGAGTGTACATATGTTGTTGTGTGCATGTGGTGTTGTGTACATGTGGTACATGCAGTGTTGCATGCATGTGGCACTATGTAAACATTGTGCAAGTGATTCTATGTACATTTGGTGTTATATACACATTGGCACATGATGTTGTGTACATGTGGTGATGTGTACACGTGGTTAGATGGTGCTATGATCATGTGGTGGTATGTACACATTGTGTTGGTGGTGTTGTGTACACATTATATATTTGGTGCTATGTGCATGTGGTATTGTCTAGATGTCGTGCATTTTGTGTTCCAGTACTATCTTACGTGCATTGTGTAATCGTTTTATTGTGACATATATATTTTTTGTGTTGTACTTTGTGTATGTATATGCATTTGTTGAGGCCTTAGAATTCCATGGCCAAAACATGGGGGAAAACCACCCAGTCTGGACCTTCAAGCAACTCCTTTTTAGTTTGGTATAGTGGCTCCGACTGGGGATAAAGGGACCAGTTTCCCAATAAGGATGTTTTATGAGGGTGTTGTGAATATAGCATGCAAATGGATAATGATTTTAATATATGTGTGTCTATATAAGTAATTAATCTAATATATACCCAGGGTGTTTTTCCTTTATGCGATCTAAAACGATATCCTTCAACTATTAGTAATATAGATCATTTAACAGTCGAAAGAGATGAAAATTATGTAAAATGATTCTTCTAACAAAGTAGTTTGTATAGAACAATTTTGAAAGCAATATCTCATTTACCAGTGTGATTACATATTCAATAAGAAACCATAGATAAATATTAAAACAAAAGTGCATGTAATATTATATATGATAATGTTTCAAATATATAATGCAATAAAAAGATAATTGTCAATTTATGAAATAAGACTTAATATAAGTGAATAAAAGTACCATATGTACGAATTTCTACTCATGTAAACTAACAACAATGAATCTGTTCCTTCTCACTTTCAATAATTTAAAGAGTGAAATAGTGCAACATCATTTAAACATCTTTAACTGCTAAAAGATAACAGAATCTGTTCCATTAATTCATCAAAGCGCTCACAAACTTACAATAGTGCATTCTTTGCAAATGTTTTTGACAAATTTATGAACCGTTATCTAAATGAATGAGAAGGGTTTAAATACTAAACTAAATATAAAATTAAATTAAATTATTACAAAAATGTAGAGGAGGTTTCAAACAACCTTCCTCAAAAAGCTAACTTAAACAACAATCTAGGAATTTAAACTAACAATCCTGATTTTGTGAATCCTGCCCTTCTTTTTGAATGTCCTCACGAAGCTGGAAAATATCTAACATTGCTTTTTGTTGAGCTGGATGTGATATCCATGATTGAATCTGTTCCTTGAAAATAACATTTGAGATTATTGGCTGAGATATTTTTGTTGAATCTGTAAGAGACTGAAGAGTTTGAAATTGATGGTAAGGTTTGATCAGAAAATTCCAGTAATTTTCCTAATAAAACTTATTTACCTTTTTTATCATTTCCTCTTGTGTATATTCTCTCTCTCTCCACTTCATTTCTACCTGTATTGTTTCTAAAAACACATAATACGTGTTTTATTTAAGAAGTTCTATTTTATACAGTTGCTCACATATAGAATGAATAATCTCATTTGATTTCTTGGATGTCTTGGCTGTTGCTTTTTTTGCTTGATTAATTTGCACTTCCCGTTATCTGAATAATATTTCTCTGTGAAGCTTATCTACTTAAGGTATATTAGCTTTCTTTCCAGAATTTGAAACTTGCCACTGAATGTGCTCTTCGATTTTATTTTCAAGTCTTTCACATTCTAGTTTCTGACTTGCTATCCGCTGGATATTTATTTTAATTGAATCACAATAAGAATCAATCATGGAAGCTTAGTGAAAAAACACTTCTTATTCTTTCTTTAACTTGTTGTTTAAGTCAAGTGCTTCTTTGACAAACTGTTCTCATTGTGGTTGACTCTGTAACTTAGTCATTGCTATTTCCAGTTTTGCTTGTTTTTCATTGAGCTCTGTTTGATGTCGCAATTTGAGGTTTTCAATATCTTTATGAAACTAGGTTGTGCTTACTTTTATTTGCTCGCTGGAACTGGATTTCTCTTCATTCAACAACTGTTATAATTCTTTTACTCTAGCCTCCTTTTGTTTTAACAATACCCTAACCTCAGTAGCTTTATCAACAGTAGCGGTAGCATATGCCCTTGCATACTGTGATAATTTGGTTAGATGTTCAATGGGATCATCTGAGGAATCCTTCCATAGTAAATCAACTAATTCATATGCAAACTTTGGAGTTGTTTCATCAATTCTCCTTCTTTTATTTCTTTTGACTACAGTTTTTTTTTTTTTCATAGTGGTTCACGTTCCTATGTGCCCGTACACATGTACTACCTACATCCAAAGTCTTAATATATCGCATTAAATACTCCCGAAGGGATCTACTATCAGCCTAAAACTAAAGCCTAACCTCGCGGGCATCTAGGAGATTTGATCCTGTGACCTCTCAATCTGAGAGTACTTCCAAGCAGGGACTCAACCAATTGAGCTAACCCTTGGGGCTTCTTTTGACTACAGCCTTGTAACTAGGACTGTAGAATATATCCAATGAATGGATGTCTTCAATCTGTAAAAATATATGATATGTCAGGTAGGTTGGTATGATTTCTTTATCATGCATTGTTGGAACTCTTTGTAGTGGATTGACAATCTCCACTATTTTCTATGAGTGTTCTAGTGTTTGGAAACTTCTTTCTTGATCAGTAATGGGATTTTCTTTTGGATTCTTTATTGCTTCGGAAAATTCTTCCCATTCATTTATAAGATCTTTTTCTTGTGGTAAACTAAACTAATATAGCATGTTATGACTGTGCTGAATTGTTTCATAATTTGATTATGTCCAATTATTTTTTGTTTCCTCCAGCATATTTATCTCCTGAATAAATTTTTCAATTGTCTTCTCTGAGTTTTCATTCTTTTATTCAGATTCATTTTCAGAGTGATCTGAATTATTAGATTACTATTGTGAGTGACCTGATTCATCTTCATACATTTCTTTCATTTTATCATCCAGACTAACGCTTGGAGTGTGTTTTTCATCTTCAATAGTTAACAAATTTAAAGGGACTTTTTCGAGTCTCTTGTTTCTATATGCTTGAAAAGCTTCAGCATCCTTTTGACTTAGTTGACTAGATACATACTTGGTAATATCATAGAAATTTTCCATGCCTTGGAAGAGGTTGTCAAATCTATCTTCCTCCTTTACAGAAGGCTTCATTTTAAGTTGTGCGATGTAATTTTTAATCACATCATTGGGGTCATATAATCTTCTTGGCATAAATGAAAATTTCAATAACTTAATCTTGGGAACCTCCTCGTAAGTATGGCCCATATTAGACAATGCAAAGATGCCACACTATAAAGGGAAACTTGGCCAAATAGCCTTTCTAGCATCCTTCAGCTGCTTCGTAACACCATTGGCAAGCTGATAAGATATTTCTTTTGCAAGTAATTTATCGAAAACATAATAGGTTAAAACATGGGGAGAAGCATAACTCCCAAATACTCTAATGTATGTAAAATTTTCTTCAGTAAACCATCTAGCTACTAGAAGAATATCTACATTGGCTTCTTCAGAAATGCTAGGAGCCCTTTTATTAAAAATCATCTGGTATATAGGAAATATGAATCCATAGTAGACTTTATAGAAGTACAAGTGGAAATTTGAATCCCAGAGTTCTCTGTGGTATATGTGAATGGGGGTAGGGTCCTTGGTAGTCCATTTCCAACCCATGGTAGGAAAACCAGAAGTAAAACAAATAACATCCATGACATAGTAAGAAATATAAAACGGAGTTATTTCTATAAATGAAATACTTCTTTTATTCCTATATTCAGTAATGTGCTTGGCTATGTTATTGGATAAGATGTCTGCCCAATTTAAAAATTGATGAATTGACGATTACGTCAATTAGGGGAACCCGGTCTCTTGAGAATCTAGTGCTATCTGGTTTAGAAAATATTCTACATAACATACCAGTGGCATAACAGTAACGATTATGAATTTGGGAAATTGGGTACATACCAAGATTATCTTGCTTCAATTTCCCTTTATTATCGTTCCATTCTTGGATGAATTTGATAAGGTTTGGATGTTTTCCTTTAAAATTCTACAAATATTCTTTGTTGTATATTTGTTGTGGGGGTGGAAGATGGTACATTGCTGCTAAATCCTCTACCCTGAAAGAACCCATAGTTTATCCTATCGAATTCTTGAATATTCTATCTTCAATGTTTAAGTGGTTAATTTCCCACTTAACCATGTCTGTATAAGGAAGAATATTTGGGCTTTCAGCTATCGTGTGCATGTATGAGCATGCAACGTCAAAAAGAAATAGTTTTTTTATCACCCTTGGTCCTTCATTTTCAAAGCGCTTATACACTTCCTCCCATGTTGAACTGTTGCAGTCTTTGTTGCAGATGGTATCTGAGAATAATGGAGACATATCTTTGTCTTCTTTGGATGATGTTTGAGAATTTTCTTTACCCTTTTTGCTCATTTTTTCCTCCTTCAATTCGTTAACTGGTTTCTTGAAAGAAAATTGAATTTTTACAATTACGGAGTATCAAAGGAATAAATCAATCATTTACTTCAAACACACATGAAAAGATATCAATCTATTAAAATATAACATCAATCATCCTTCATAATTTTTGATATAATATTTCACATGTCTCCACACGTAAGATCTATCAATCGTTTTAAAGTCGTTAAGATCTTGAATTTTATTTTAAAATGACACAAGCTGTGTTACACGCTTGATTTATTAAATGACGTTTAATGCGCATATCGCAGATTATACCTTATAATATTTTGTGATACTTTACCCTTGAAGGAAACGAAATGCGATCTACGCAAATCACATATCGTAACTTTTATGGGATAACATTTAAATGTATATTATATGTTGAGAAAAATTTGAATTGCGAAAACTTGAAGTGACCGCTATAGCTGAAGGTTTTATATTTATTGGTTTATTTTCTTGTCAGGTCCACGGGTATTGCAACTTATATCATTTTTTCTTAAAGATTTTATCGATTAAGTGAAGTGCAACATGAAAAAGTGAATATAATGATGGTTGAGGCTTTTTTCTAAGTATTTTTAAATCATATCTTCAAAGAAGCTTGAGCGCATATCGCAATTCGCACATTTTATGTTTTATGAGTTTTTTTTGAAAATAAGATATGTGATATGCGATGTGCTTTAAAATAACAAGGCAAAAAAATAGAAAATATTTATTTTCTATGTTTTTTATTTTTTTAGGAAATTATAAAAGAATTCCCTATTTATTTCTAAAGGGTCCTCATTTATAAGAATAAATGGGGGGTTGTTGTTTAGCACAACAATAGGCGATTCACTTGGGTGAACCAGATGCCCCTCATAAAAATATTTTGAAATTTCTAAGCCTTTTTGAAAATAAAACAGTTAAAGGAATGAAATTTCAAATAAATAATATCTTTGCTAGACAATGAAAATTTGTCTTATTCACCATTCATAAGAATTCCTCTTTTAAATATATAAGTATGAAAATCTATATCATTCCTTACTCAGTTTTAAAAAACATAAAGTAAATAACCTTTACAGATCAACTTTATAAATATTTACTCTTTTATCATAGATAGAGCCTCTGTTCCAATAGGAAATAAGCTTTTGGCAGGGTCACCTTTTACCCAACAATGATCCATTCTCCCATCCAGTATTTCTTATAATTTCCAGAAGTAAATTCTAATTTCTCATAATTTTCTTTTATATATTTTTATTTACTTAAAAGCCATTTCTAATTAAATTTGAGAAAAGTCAGGGACCAATCCCTTAAGAAAATTAATTTTCCCAAGGAAATATTGCATGGTTTTCTTGTTATGAGGGAAAGAAATTCATTTAATTTCATCAACTCTTTCAGGATCAATATAGATACCATTTTTTGACACGATGAATCCTAAAATTTTTCCTTCATCTAAAGAAAAAAATGATTTCTTTGGATTTAATGAAATGTGATACATTTTGCATCGTTCAAAGATTTGCTTTAGGTCATTAACATGATGATTTCCTTGTTTAGATAAGACAATAATGTCATACAAATAGATAAAAATTGTTTTGCTTATGAGTCCTCTAAAAGCTATGTCCATGGCTCTTTGGAAAGTGGCACCTGCATTAATTAATCCAAAAGGCATTTTCTGATAAGCATAAGTTCCTGAATTAGTTCTGAATGTAGTTTTCAATATGGCATCTGGATGAATGAGGATCTGATTGTAACCTAAAAATCCATCTAGAAAAGACATAAGTTCAGAACCAGCTACCTTTTGCAATACTTGTTCCATGGTTGGTAATGGAATATTGTCCTTCTGAGAAGCTTTGTTTAAGTTTCTAAAATCAATGCAAATTATAATATCACCATTATTCTTCCTGACAGGTTCCAAATTTGATACCCATTTTGAATGTCTGACTGGAAAGATAATTTTTTCTTTGAGAAGTTTATTCAATTCAGTTTTTATTTTATTTTGCAAATTTGGATGAATCTTTCTCAATTTCTGCTATATAGGCTTCTCTTATGAGATCATAGGAATTGTGTGTTGGATTACAGAAGTATCATATGTTTTAAGATCATAATAATCCCAAGAAAGAACACTTTTGTACATCCTAAACAATCTGATGAATGATAATCTTTCATCAGAAGGTAGACCAAGACCCAGATTTATATTTTGAGGCTTTTCTTCACTTCCTAGATTAACTAACTCAATCTGAAGGTATAACTTTGTACTTTTGAGTTAGTTACTCTTTTAAATCTATCCTTTAGGTCATATAAGTCTTCTAAATTGACAACAGATTTTGGAATAGGATTTTCATCTTGTTCTTTCCTAATCTTAGAGTCATGTTCATTCTCATCCATGATTTGATTATCATCAGATTCTTCAGATGTTAAAAAATCTATGATATCTGAGTCATTATTGAATAGTCTCTAATTGGTGATGTTATCAGGAATAGATGGTCTAAAAATCAACTCAACAGAAAATCTATTGGGACTAAATTCTTGGGATGGGATTAAATTTGATGCTACATTAGCGAGTAAGTCTGCACTAGCATTTTGAATTCGAGGTATAAAAGAAATGTTGAAGGCCAGGAAGTGAGTAGTTAATTCTTGGACTAATGATTGATAATGTTTTAAATGTCTAGATTTACAATGGATAGTATCTCTCACTTGCCTAAATATGATTTCCGAGTCTCTTAAAACATTCAAATGTTTGATGTTTAAATCAATAGCTTTTAATAATCCTTGAACTAATGTTTCATACTCAGCTACATTATTTGTGCAATCAAATTCTAATCAGCGGGCTAACATAGCCTTTTCACCTTTTGGGTTTATTAAAATGCAACCCACACCTGCACCATCTTCAGATTTAGAACCCTCAAATTAAAGTCTCTAAAATAAAGAATCAACAATTTCTCTATCTAAAAAATTGATACATCTAGAATTATCTTGTTGGGAAAAATTCTCAATTTGAGATACAACCGCATTATCAAAGAAAGGAGATGTAGGAGCATTAAAGTTTCCTAAAAATGAATGTGTAGAATAGTTTCGAATAATGCTATTATTGAAAGCTACTGGCTCATTAATTTCTTCAAGGTTAGTCACTGTGTGTTTCATAAACTTTTCATGATCAATTCGAATTTTGTTTGGCTTTCCATTATGTGGTAACCACATATGTGACCAGTCTGTGGAAAAATAACCATGAATTTTCGCAGACCAATCACGACTTAAAATTAAACCATAGAATTTAGGAATGTCTGCAACCAAAATATCAATTATCTGAACAACTTTTGGATTTGATAAAAATCTGATTGAAATATATTTCAATTATCCTACCACTTCTACTCTAGTTCTGTCAAGTTGTACAATATGAACTGGAGAATTCTGAGGAGTAATGTTCAATTTAACACAAAATGATTTCGACATTATATTCGAAGAAGCTCCTCAGTCTATCAAACAATTATGAACATTGTTTTTATAGATCTCATAGGTTAAGAGAAATAGGTTATGAACATTAAATTTTGAAGCATATATTTTTTCTGAAGGAGAAGGTGTTTTACCTGTTTCATTAGCAGCTTTCAATGTAACTGGAGAAGGTAAGTTTGAGCCAGGAACAAATTTTAATTCTGTAAGTAAGATTTGTTGTTGTTGCTTCAATTTGGTAAGGTCATGAATTGAAATATTTTCTCTAGTTTTCTTCATATCTTCAACTATATTATACTCAATGGTATCTCACATAACCATTGTTTTAGATATAGGTGGAGAGTATGATGTAACGAGACTTGTTTTCATAGCCTTTGAATAAGATTTTTTGTTTGTTGATTTTCCTTTAGCAGGAGTACAAATGTTTTGCTATTGAGTAGACAATGTTGTTTCAGTATTCTTTTTGTTAGGTGTTGTGACAAGCAAAGCTTCAAGTTGTTCTTCATTTGATAGGATAAAATCCCACATTCCATTAAGTTCAAATTCTTCTTCTTCGTCTTCTTATTATTTTTCTAAAGTTCTTCCTCGTCATCTTGATCTGATTCAACATTAGATATAATATTCAGAGGTTGAGAACTAGAGGTTTGTTTTTGTTTGAAATTCTTGAAAACCTTTTTTGAATTTGAATTTTCAGAAACTTGTTTCTTGATGTCTTCCATCTCATTGGTCATGGTTTTCAAAACTTTTTGAATACCTTCTACATCAAATGGATCTTTTGGTGTTTTCTTTTTAAAATCATCTTTGAAAGATATTTTCTTTGATTTGCAATCTTCCTGAGAATATTTTTTCTCAAGAGTAGTTATGCGTTTTTCAACAAATAGAGATTCTTTCATATTCTCTGCAAGAGTTGCTAGTTTTTCTATATCAACAAAAATAGCTATATTAGATGGAAGTGATGAAATATACCACTCAATTTGAACTTCTGCACCAGGAACTGCTGTAACGGGAATTTTATTGAGTAGTTTATTAAACCTTGAGTTAAAATATTTTATCTTCTCACCTATTTTAGATTCAAGATTTGAAATATCATTGATTAGAGTTGTAGTAGTTCTGTCATCTCCAAAATTAGCCAGAAATTGTTCTTCGAACATATTCTAGTTAGTTATGGAGTGAGCAGGTAATGAAAAATACTAGGATCTTACATATCCTTTTAAAGTATATGGAAATTATTGTACAATGCATATTCCTAAACTATTGCATCCAAGTTAACAACTAACATAAAATTATGAATATGTTCTTCTGCAGGAAGACCATCATCAGGGTTAAATTTTGGTGGCCATTTTTCGGGATTTTTAGGCACAACATGAAGAGGAGCAGGGATATTTACAGCCCCTAGATTACTCCATGGGTTTACATTCAATGGAGGGACTTGACCTGCCATTGGATTGTGAATAGGTTGATTGTGAATTGATGATGAGGCAGGTTGAGTACTAGGATCAGTATTTTTAGTATTGGAACTAGTGAAAGTGATACCGACTATTGGAATGAAATTTGTGGGAGTGTAGGAAATGGGGGTGAATGGGAGTAAATGTATTTCAAGTACTATTGATAGGAAAGTTAAAAGGTAGGATCCTTTTTTTCTAACTTTCTGATCAAGTTAATATTCTTCAAGGTTGTAAGGAGGATGAAATACTAAGATCCGATAATTGAGAAGTTTCAGGCTTTTCAGTAGAAATAGATACTTTCTCTAAATTTTCTATCAAAGACTGAACTTCTAGAGAATGTCAATGAGTTTAGGGAAATAGTATGGTTTGAGTTTCGCTAGGAGATTTAGGGGAGAGATGATCAACTCCAGAGTTTATAGATGAGGATCTGGATAAATTTTTAGAAGTTGATGGCGATCTAGAGGGAGAGGGATTTTTTTATTGACCTTTAGATTGATCAGACCTTCATGCCATTTACTTGGCCCTCCTTCTAGAGCCAATGTGTTTAGACCTCGGAATTCCCTGGCCAAAAAATGCGGGAAAACCTCCTAGTTCGAACCTTAAAGCAACTCCTTTTCCGTTTGGTGTAGTGGCTCTGACTGGGGATAGTGGGACAAGTTTCCCAATAAGGATGTTTTATGAGGGTGTTGTGAATATAGCATGAAAATGGATAATGATTTTAATATATGTGAATCTATCTAAGTAATTAATATAATATATACCCGCGGTGTTTTTCCTTATGCGATCTAAAAGGATATCCTTCAACTATTAGTAATATAGATCATTTAACAGTCAAAAAAGATGAAAATTATGTAAAATGATTCTTCTAACAAAGTAGTTTGTATAGAAGAATTCTAAAAGCAATATTGCATTTACCAGTGTGATTACATATTCAATAAGAAACCATAGATAAATATTAGAACATAAGTGCATGTAATATTTATATATGATAATTTTTCAAATATATAATGTAATAAAAAGATAATTGTCAACTTATGAAATAAGACTTAATACAAGTGAATAGAAGTACCATATCTATGAATTTATACTCATGTAAATGGACATCAATGAATCTGTTCCTTCTCACTTTCAAGAAATTTAATGAGTATAATAATGCAACATCAGTTAAACAACTTTAATTGCTAAAATATAACCGAATGTGTTCCATTAATTTATCAAAGCACTTAGAAACTTACAATAGTGCATTCTTTGCAAATGTTTTCGACAAATTTCTGGACCCTTCTCTAGATGTATGAGAAGGGTTTAAATACTAAACTAACTATAAACTAAAATTAAATTATTAAAAAAATGTAGAGGAGGTTTCAAACAACCTTCCTCAAAAAGCTAACTTAAAGAACAATCTAGGAATTTAAACTAACAATCCTGATTTTATGAATCCTGCCCTTCTTTCTGAATGTGGTCACGAAGCTGGCAAATATCTAACATTTCTTTGAGCTGATCTGGCTGTGATATCCGTGATCGAATTTGTCCCTTGAAAATAGAATTTGAGATTACTGACTGAGATCTTTTAGCTGAATCTATAAGAGACTGAAGAGTTTGATGTTGATGGTAAGGTTTGATCAGAAAATTCCAGTAATTTTCCTGATCAAACTTATTTACCTTTTTGATCATTTCCTCTTGTGTATCTGCTCTCTGTATCCACTTCATTTCTACCTATCTTGTTTCTAAAAACACATTAGACATGTTTTCTTTCAGAATTTATGTTTTAGACAGTTGCTCACATATAGACTGAATAATCTCATTTGATTTCTTGGATGTCTTGGCTATTGATTTCTATGATTGATTAATTTTCACTTCCCATTCTATGAATAATATTTCTTTGTGAAGCTTATCTACTTGAGGTAGATTAGCTTTCTTTCCTCAATTTGAAACTTGCCACTGAATGTGCTCTTCGATTTTCTTTATAAGTCTTTCACATTCCAGTTTCTAACTTACTATCGGTTGGATCTTTATTTTAATTGAATCACAATAAGAATCAATCATGGAAACTTCGTGAAAAAATACTTCTTGTTCTTTCTTTAAATTGGTGTTTAAATCAAGTTCTTCTTTGACAAACTGTTCTAATTGTGGTTGACTCTGTAACTTAGTCATTGCTATTTCCAGTTGTGCTTGTTTTTCATTGAGCTCTGTCTGATGCTGCAATTTGAGGCTTTCAATATCTTTATGAAACTAGGTTGTGCTTACTTTTATTTTCTCGCTGGAATTGGATTTCTCTTCATTCAACAACTGTTATAATTCTTGTACTCTGGCTTCCTTTTGTTTTAACAATACTCTAACCTCAGTAGCTTTATCAACAGTAGCGATATCATATGCCCCTGCATACTATGATAATTTGGTTAGATGTTCAGTGGGATCATATGAGGAATCCTTCCATATTACATCAACTAATTCATATGTAGGCTTTGGTGTTGTTTCATCACTTATCCTTCTTTTATTTCTTTTGACTACATCCTTGTAAATAGGACTGTAGAAAATATCCAATGAAGGGATGTCTTCAATCTGTAAAATTATCTTATCTATGGGGTAGGCCGATATGATTTATTTATCATGCATTGCTCGATATCTTTGTGGTGGATTGACAGTCTCCACTATCTTTTGTGAGTGTTCTGGTGTTTGGAAACTTTTTGCTTGATCAGTAATGGGATTTTCTTTGGGAGTCTTTATTGCTTTGGAAAATTCTTCCCATTCATTTATAAGATCTTTTACTTGTGGTAAACTGGACTGATCTAGCATGTTATGACTGTGCTGAATTGTTTTAGAATTTGGTTCTGTCCCATTATTTCTTGTTTCTTCCATCATTTCTATCCCCTGAATAACTTGGTCAATTGTCTTTTCTGAGTTTTCTTTCTCAGATTTGGATTCATTTTCAGAGTGATCCGAATTATCAGATTGCTGTTGTGACTGACCTTATTCATCTTGAGAAATTTCTTTCATTTCATCATCCAGACTAACACTTGGAGTGTGTTTTTCATCTTCAATAGTTAACAAATTGAAAGGGACGTTTTCTAGTCTCTTGTTTCTATATGATTGAAAAGCTTTAGCATCCTTTTGACTTAGTTGACTAGATACATACTTGGTAATATCAGATAAATTTTCCATGCCCTGGAAGAGGTCATCGAATCCGTCTTCCTCCTTTACGAAAGGCTTCATTTTAAGCTCTGCGGTGTAATTTTTAATCACATCTTTGGGATCATATAATCTTCTTCGCATAAATTCAAATTTCAATAACTAAATCTTGGGAACCTCCTTGTAAGTATGGTCGATATTAGACAAAGCAAAGGTGCCACATTGTAAAGGGAAACTAGGCCAAATAGCATTTTTAGCATCCTTCAGCTGCTTCGTAACACCATTGACAAGCTGATAAGATATTTCTTTTGTAAGTAATTTATCGGGAACATAATAGGGTAAAACATGGCAAGAAGCATAACTCCCAAATACTCTAATCTATGTTAAATTTTCTTCAGCAAACCATGTAGCTACTAGAATAATATCTACATTGGCTTCTTCAGAAACCCTCAAAGCCCTTTTATTAAAAATCATCTGGTATATAGGCAATATGAATCCATAGAAGACTTTATAGGAGTGCAAGTGGAAATCTGAATCCTATAGTTCTCTGTGGTAGATGTGAATTGGATTAGGGTCCTTGGTAGTCCATTTTCAACCCATGGTAGCAAAACTAGAAGTAAAACAGATAGCATCCATGACATAGGCATACATATAAAAAGGAGGTATTTCTCTGAATGAAATACTTTTTTATTCCTATATTCAGTAATGTGCTTGGCTAGGTTATTGCATAAGATGTATACCCAATTTAAAATTGATGAATTGACGATTGCATCAATTAGGGGAACCCAGTTTCTTGAGAATCTAGTGCTATCTGGTTTGGAAAATATTATACATAACATACCAGTGGCATAACAGTAAGGATTAGGAATTTTGGAAATTGGGCACGTACCAAGCTTATCTTGCTTTAGTTTCCCTTCATTATCCTTGCATTCTTGCATGACTTTCATAAGGTCTGGATATTCTCCTTTAAACTTCTGCAAATATTCTTTATCGTATTTCTGCTGCGAGGGTGGCAGATGGTACATTGCTGCTAAATCCTTTGCCTTGAAAGAACCCATAGTTTCTCCTCTTGAATTCTTGAATATTCTATCTTCAATGTTTAAGTGGTCAATTTCCCACTTAACCATGTCTGTATAAGGAAGAATCTTTGGTCTGGCAGCTATCCTGTGCATGTATGAGCATGCAACGTCAAAAAGAGTTACATTAGAGGTAAAAGCAGTGCTTGTTGAAGAAACTTTGTTTATCACCCTTGGTCCTTCATTTTCAAAGATTTTATACATTGCCTCCCATGTCGAACTGCCACAGTCTTTGTTGCAGACAGTATCTGAGAATAATGGAGACATATATGTGTCTTCTGTGGACGATGTTTGAGAAATTTCTTTACCCTTTTTGCTCATTTTGTTCTTCTTCAATTCATTAACTGGTTTCCTGAAAGCAAAGTGAATTTTTACAAGTATGGAGTATCAAAGGAATAAATCAATCATTTACTTCAAACACACGTGAAAATATATCAATCTATTAAAATATAACATCAATCATCCTTCATAATTTCTGATTTAATATTTCATATGTCTCCACACGTAAGATCTTAAATTTTATTTTGATATGACACAAGCTATTTTACACGTTTGGTTCATTAAATGACGTTTATTGTGCATATCGCATATTATACCTTATAATATTTTGTGATACTTTACCATTAAAGGTTGTGAAATGCGATCTGCAAAAATTGCAAATCACAACTTTTATGGGATAACGTTTAAGCATATATTATAAGTTGAGCAAAATGCGAATTGCGAAAAACTTGAAGTGACCACTATAGTCGAGGGTTTTATATTTATTCGATTATTTTCTTGTCGGGTCTGTGGGTATCGCAACTTATATTATTTTTTCTTAAAGATTTTATTGATTAAGTGAAGTGCTGTGCGAAAAAGTGAATATAATGATGGTTGAGGTTTTTTGCTAAGTTTTTCTAAATCATATCTTCAAATAAGCTTGAGCGCATATCACAATTCGCACATTTTACATTTTATGGGTATTTTTTGAGAATAAGATATGTGATATGCGATGCACTTTAAAATAACAAGGAAAAAAAACAGAAAATAATTACTTTCCAAGTTTTTTATATTTTTAGAAAATTATAAAAGAATTCCCTATTTATTTCTAAAGGGTCCCCATCTATAAGAATAAATGGGGGGTTTTTGTTTTGCACAACAATATTGTGTGGTGTTGTACACCAAGTGCACGTGTAGTGTTGTACACCGGGTGTAGGTGTATGTGTTTTTTTGTACACCGGCTGCAGGTGTATGTCTTGTGTTGTACACCAAATGCATTTTATGTGTTTTTTTGTACACCGAGTGTAGGTGTATGTGCTTTGTTGTACATCGGTTGTAGGTGCATGTCTTGTATGTCGGGTGCAGGTGCATGTATTATGTGGCTTTGTACATTGTGTGTGGGTGTATGCATGTGGTCTACACTTTGTGTATGCATACATGATTTAAGAGAAGAGAAACCACTAGGTGCTTGTGAGGTGTGGAAATTGATCGTGTGTGCACAAAATGACAAAGAATGAAGGTCGAAGTAAAGGACCAATTGAAGAATAAGTATCAATATTTTATTTCAGTTTTAATTATTCATGTGGATATGATTCTAATTTATGATGGTTACATGTGATATATCATTCTAATTTATGATAGTTGTGTTTTGAGATGACCAAATGTGATATCTTTATACATGATGTTTTGATTAAAGAGCTAGTTCAACTTGTTGTGATAGGAAGTAAAAAATTTTTATGGTGTACATTATTGATGACTTATCAATGAGGTATGATTTGAATTATTTTCAATTTATTTTGAATCTAATGGAACTTATGTGGCTAGTATAGGGAAGCATGGAAAATTCCCAGGTTTGGGTGGTTGAAAATGCCGAGTTTGGGTTGTTTGAACTCATTTAAAGAATTAGTAGTAGCAATAAAAGGAATTATAATAGGTAGCATTATGTTGGTAAAATAATTTAGGACCAAGGCCATTGTGGGACATTGGTACCCAATAGTGTCCATTGATTTCCATGAGCGTGCTATGATCAGTATGATGGTTTTGAGGCAACGATATAACTTGGTATTTAGACCTTCGGATGTGAGCAAATTTTACCAAGGGAGCGGTCACCTGAGGTACTATGTAGGAGAGAAGGGGATGCTCACAGAACTTGGAAGGTGTGTGACTTCATGACAGGGGGGGTTACCATTGCCCGAGGGAGTGTCTATCAAAGAAGGGAAGGTCCAGGAATACATTTTTTTAGTCATTAGCATTGCGAGATGGAAAAAATGGATAATGGGAGTGTTCCCTCAAACATTGATTTGGTAATTGGTCACTGAGAGGACAAGTGGCAAAGGATCGTAGCATTGGAATGTAGATGCATATTTTTGTTTGGGCATTGAATTTTGTAGTTCCTCAGAAGGAGGTGAATCCATGTATTAATTTGAGGGTGGAGGTGTGAGCTTTTGAAATCCCTTGTTGATGTGGGCACCGTATAATTTTATATGTTAGTTAGAGAAAATGTGTATATGTATGTAATTCATATATTATTGTGAACATTTTATCAGAATGGATTTATAAACCTTTGTAAATAGTATGATTATTTTTTGGTTCAGGAAATGTGCATGATTATAAGTGGTTCTTATTGTAAAATCATAATGATATTTGTGATAAAGATCAACTAAACGTTATGTTGGAAATGGTTTTCAGCAGATGCCATTGCCAATAATACAGCGAGCTATTTTATTAATATCCGTAGGTAGTATGTTTTTCTTACACCAATTTTTTAGTCATAGGTGTCATATAAAACTAAGGAATGTGTTCCCTTAAGGAGCTCTTTCACTACTCTCTCTCCCTCTCTCATACTATTGAATTCTTAGAGAAATATTGTAACATTTTTGGAGCATGCTTAGAGCACTATAGTTTTCATTGGATTAGGAAAAGAAGGAAAATAAAAGCATGAAAGCTCAAGGGAGCATATGAATCAACAACTAAAATTGGATTTATTTGCAGGTATTTAGTTGAATGTATGATTTCCCTGCTAGTTTTGTCATGCATAGTATATGCATGTGGTTATTTATATATGATATGTCATTGGCATCAAGGATTGTGTGGATTCATAGTTTTTTTGTGTACCCTTTCCATTTCATGGATATTCATGGTGTCATTAGTATTTCCACTTGATTGTTGTCTGATTGGTGGTGATGTTCCTTATGGATATGGGTAGTCCTTCGAGCTCTGGTTAGATAAATTCTCTCAAAGCCCTGAAAAAATTTGGGTTGAGTTACTAGTATTGGAAGCCTTGGTTGGAAAAATGATCTAGAGCCCTTGGTGGTTTGAGTTACTAGCCTTGGAGCCTTGGTTGGACAAACACTCTAGATCACTGTGGTAGTTTTGGGTTGAGTTATGAGTCTTGGAGCATATTAGAATGAATTCTCGAGAGCCCTAGATGATCCAAGTGGATATTAGTGGCCACCCAACTATTCCATTTGAACACCCACCATCGATTCTTTCAGGTTTTTAGTTTAAGCACAAATTAATGTTTTTTATAGTTTTTTGGGTCCTGAAATTCCGTCGCTGTTTTGAGGCCCTAAACAGAATTTTTTGGGAAAACAAGGATAAACGTGGAATTCAATTCTATGTTGGTCAGGTTAAAAGTTTTGGTCCTCATATATATGTTTCTAACAAGGTATTGAGTGCATCAAACAAAGATCATATGCCAAAGTTACATCCCCGGGAAGTTGATGTACCAATTTACCCAAATGGGGGGCATATTTTTGGCGTTTCGTCTCCTAGGGTTAGGGTTTTGGATGCTTAGGGTTTTCAATTATTTCTAAAAAATAAATAGGCCTTCGAGCCTCAATGTAACATAGTTCAGAGGCATGTATCCACCACATCTCTTCTCAGAGATAAGCTACCAGTGCCCTAGCTAGTTTATTTCCATTATGTCTGTAAGCATATTTCAGTCATTTGATTTTAATGAAATGAAGTTTTATTTCTTTTGCATCTCTGTGTTTATGTCTAATTCTATATTTTATTATGTTCCTGCATAAATCCAGATCACTAGACAACTTGGGTATAGATCGATGTGGTGATGGTTAGTGATGTTGGATCGTGAGGTGCAATCATTGGTTGATGGTTGAGGTCTTTTAGCTTCTGGAAGCCTTGATTTTATTTTTCTTGGTTTAGTCCATGAGATCCCACATCCATGCTTGGAATATGGTAGGGGGTGATTGGCTGAAAGGGATATTTGGTTCAGCCAAATCTAAGGTCGAGTGATACGTGGAAGTCATGGACTTGGTATAATTTTTCATATGTTAATATGAGGTATTTTTTATCATGATATATGAGCATATGTATTGATTATGATGGTTATTTTATGTCTAATTTTCCATGGCTTCTATGCTGGTTATTTTTTCTTTATATCTTGGTTATGTAATTTATATTACTTATGGATATTGAGATGTTTTCATGAATATATGAAAGGTTGATGAATGTAAGGACTAGAAAATGTTATGGCACCTATTATGAGATGGCATCAATATTTCTTGGTGATTCTCAAGTAGTTTTCAAACCCATATGTTTAATTAATATCTCATGACTTGTAGATTACATTTTCGACATGTTTTTGATGAAAGGAATCTCATGGTTATGCTTGGTTAGGTAAATTCCTTTATGAAATTGTGTTTTGATGTATTTTTATTAATAATATTTATCTTTATGGAAATTCTTATCAAGTTCTGGGCAGTGTTATGGATACTAGCCATGAAATGATGACTCACATTTCGTGGTTGTAGGCACATAACTGATAAATTGGGGTTGCAGTCACCTCGATATAGTTTTATTCATTTGAATAGAGGGTTAAGGCCATTGGCTTGCGGTAATATGCATGAAAATAGGAGTTCAAATCACTAAAAAGGAAATTTGGCTCATAGTTTGGGCACTTGGAGGGGCTTTTTAGCTCTTGTGGGTCTTGTAGCTCCTAAGGGAGGTCAATAATGTTTTCATTGGTCGATTCCACTTCCTTAGATATACTTAGGAGGTTGAGTCATGTCATATTAGCTCCTCATCTAATGTTTACTCCAATAGGCCATTGAAATTGGGTAGATATGGGAGGGGGAATTATAGACGTAGGCTTCCTCTTTCCCTGCAAGATTATATTTTCGTCACCATCATCGAGACACTCAATAGCCTTCTCATATTAGTTTGCCATGGTATTTTGATTAAATATCCAATTCATACCCAAAAGTATATTATATTACATAAAAAGAAGCACATGTATATGTGTTGTTGTAGGCATACCATTTAACCCAAACACATAAGCTCTCACCCAATGATGAACACTTTTCTTACTCCCTATAAAAAATTGCACCAATGAAGTCTCTACATGTATTAATTTATTAAAGCCACACTTATCCACCAGGTCATGATTAACATAACTATAATTAGATCTATGATCAATCAAAATGGAAGAAACTCAACCACAATGTTTACCTTCAATATTGATGATGTATGCTTGATTATTTTCCTACCTGTTATCAAGTGTTGCAGAGATATGAGGAATGTTATGACCAACATTTCAAATTGTACACATCTCCTGAGCATTTTAGATCTATCGTCATCCAACACTACAATTTTTCTTTGTCATTGCAACTATTATATTGATCTCTAGGATTAGGTAGATGTCCCTTCTGAGTTGTATTAAACTTGTAAGGAGCCAGATTCTCTTTCTCACCTACATATTGAGGTATTCTCGACTTCAGTAGCCAATTCCATGTAGCTTTTTCATTCTCTTTCAAATCACGGTCAGGATCATCTTTGAGCTTAAACTTCTCATAAAAATGCTTTAATTTCTTGATGGCTTCCTCCAATGACCGAGGCTCATCAAAATTGATCTAGTCTATGAATGCTACTATAAACCCATATATTGACCTTTCAAACTTTGTTTTATCATCATCGTGGTAAGGAAAATATCTCAATAACTCTAGGAACCTGCTAGTGTACTCATCCTTTATCATAGAACCCATTTACAACTCATAAAAATCATTAGCTCTTTCATGATAGTACCTCTTAGATATGTACTTATTTTTGAAGAGTCTCTTGAACTCATCCCAAATTAGATCCTCTTCTCTAATGCCTCTAAAATTATTCACATATTCCCACCCAATATTTGCTTTCCCTTTAAGACTAAATGTGTTTTTCTTAGCTTTCATGTTATCTATGTAGCCATGCAATCTGGAGAACTTCTTCGTTGAAATAGACCATGCTTCTACATCTTCTGACTTCTTCATCTCTGTGTCAAATGTAGGAGGCTTTAATTTATCAAAATCGTCTCAAAATTATTTACTCCTCCTATAAGGATGATGATGGTGATGGTGATGATGTCTCTTGGATGAAGAACTATAATATAACCCATACATACTAGTCGTCCTCTCAGGTGTATCTAATGATCTTCCAACTCTCACTTTGTCATCTTTGTCCAACTTATAGCATGATCGATATCTACTAACATATTCCCCATTTGTCTTATCTTCCTGCCTATCTAAATAATTGATCCCCATCTTTCCATATCTATGAAAATATGATAGGCTCTGTAGAATCACTTTAGAAACTTCTTCATAATTTTCCGAAGCCCTTGAAATTATTTCTCATGTCTCAATAAACCTATTATTATATGCCTTGCAACTTCATATTTGTGCCTTTAAGCTCATCAATGTATCTTCTATGTTGGGAGAACACTCATCTCCTTATTGATAAATTAATATGTAAGGAGATTCATGTGAACTGTAATCCACCATATTACTCGTTATCTCTGTTCTTCCTCTTCTTGCAAACATGCCATGTTAGATAAACCAACATAAACATAATCAAACTGTACCTTAGTATATCTCAAGTGAGGCGATATAATCTACATAAATAATTCCATATTAGCACAACACACACACACACACACACACACACACATATATAAACATAAACATATCAACATCATGCATGATAACACTAACTACATATGATGAGCTCATACACAATAACCATAACCATGACAAGAATTGATCAACATGAGTTCATGAGGAACATATAATAATTGACATGCATGCATAACCATACAATTATAACCCATCTAGTCCAAGTGTTTGAACCTGGAAGCTCTGATACCAAACTATAACAAACCCTCCCACATTTACCTACTTAACTGACCAACCAAGGAGAACATGCGCTAAGGGCTACTATGACATGACCTGACCTCCTATTTCTAGTTAAGGAAGTAACGCCTATTGAATTATGACTTATTGAGCTTGTTCATGGACAAAAAATCACTTAGAGGTTGAAAAACCACCCCATAAGAATAATCCCTAAGTTGGAATATTGCTTCTCGAAGACAGCATCCCAATCTCACCCTTGACACTGCATGCACATGGCTATGAGCGTCCAACCGTACATACAAGCCTTTCTCCATGTAGTTATGGTGATATATCCCTTGTTTTGTGCCTATTCTTGCGAAATTTAATCCATTCTTTTAGGTTAGCCTCCAAAAAACTACCTAGAACTGCATGTAACTTTCCGAAATCATGAAAATATTAAGAACGCTCCTAAACATCTAAAAATTTACCAAGTTATAATCCAAAACAAGCCTCATACTTAAAATAAATTCCTCCAAACACATGGTAAATATTGAGTTACACGTCATCAATACATATATGATCATAAATTGTTATTCCTCGTCCTATAATCGCTAAGAATGATCTATTCACTCTCTAATTAGTTACGAAAATACTTTTTATCCAATGCATTCATTAACCATTCAAATACTTATCAAATCATGAACAAAGTCATAGATAGAGCACATCATAGAACCATGCTTATAAACCAACATATAACTAGAACATAAACCATGAAAAAATAAACATGATATCACTTAATAACCAATACATGTGCTCATAAATCATAATAAGGAAAATAAATTGTATTAACGTAGTTAAAATCCAACCAAGCTATGAACTTCCATGTATCACGCGATAATAGATTGGGTTGAACCAAAATTTTATTTTAGCCAATCACCCTAATGCTATATTCTAGGCATTAATGTAAGTTCTCATGGGATAAAAGAATACATAAAAAACCAAGGAATGTAGAGGTTAAGCCACCTCAACCCTCATCCTACTGTGATCTCACCTAACACAGTCTCGAGATCACAAAACCAAATCGAGCTTCGATGCCTCAATAATTTAGTCACCATTACCCTAAGGAATTTTCCTGTCTCCACCTACTTGGTGAGGTCTTCCAAGAGAAAACCATATCCACTCCCAAAAATTGGGAATTTTCTTGAGTCCACCTCTCTCGGTTCCAAAACCTTCTGATAATCCAAGGTTCAACCAAGAATTGTATCACACAATTTCCATCTAGGAAATGACAAGGAAATCCTAAAACCATTATCAAAACTAGAAAAAAATCTTGTCAATGATATTAAATTAACTAAATAAATAAATTCATGCACAATGTATTCACACATTAGCTAGGAAATCACACATGCAATCTGTTACCTACAAAATCCTCATGGTGCGGTTGTTTTTCCTTCCTTCCTTTGCTTACCTTTACTTATATTTTCTTACTTGTTTCCTTTCTTTGTTTTCCTTGTCCAGATCTAAGAGAATTCTCAAGTGCTCAAAGTGTTCAAGAGTGTAAGAGAGGCAAAGTTAAAATTTTCAAAAGCCTAAAATTTATCCTTTGATGCCTTTTTATTATTCATGACACTATATTCTTCATTTTCCTTCATTTAATTCTAATTTCCCTCTCATGCATATTAGTATTTCTTCGTCTTCCTTTTCTCCTATTTTACTTTATTTTAATATTTAAATGTCAATTATTGCCTCTTTGTCTTTTCCAATTTCCATAGCCATTATTGAACCACAAGTGATTCCCACTAAAGTTTTCAACTTTGAATACGTGTCCCATGTTCTTGTTATTATTATTTTTTTCCTTTATTATCCTTCATTACATGAAACTCTAACCTGAGGTTGTTACACGTTCCAAATGACGAAGTCCCAATTTACTCTATCCACAAAAGAAAGTAGAATAGAAATATACATTAAAAGAAAATACCAAAAAAGTGAGGGGAACAAAAAATTAACATCTTAAAAGAGAATAACACTTTACGTGCATCCATATTTATGCATAGTGATCATCATATTTTAATCATACAAGTATAATTAACTAAAAATTTAATTACCATGTAAACATGGGCATGCATGAACTTCAGAAGGTAAAACAATTACTTCTATTTGTTCTAAAAATGGTTATGTTAATTGGATCCAAAAATTATGATCAAATATCTTGATTAGGTGCTCTCTTGAGTTTCTATAACTTTCTATACACCATAATATAGAGAAAATATAGCTCATCTTTGTCCTCAAATACCTCGTCATAATTAATGTGATAGAATAAAGAAATAATATGTTGGATATTTTGAAATAGATGCTAAAGGGAGTAATTCTAGAAAATTATAAGTGAAACATTTTATTAACACAAATAAATAGTTAACTTAACTACATATATGTGTGAACACTTACTCTCAAGCAAGATATAACCTAAATTTGAGATCCGTAAATTCAACAAGATTGTTTGTAAGTAAACCAAGGTGAACAATAAACAAATTGTGTGGAAAGGTTCAAAGCTTAGCTAGTACATTCACCTTGTACTCGATCATTAAAAAAAAAATCACTTCATCCTATTAGCAACCAACAAATAGTCTTTTTTGCCATAAATATGGCTATGTATGATTGCTACTCTCGTAACATAAATTTAGATCCCTATATTACTAGTGTAACCCCCTTATTGTTATTATTTGTGTATCCCCTATTGTTATTGTTGTGTCCATGTAGACCGCATATTGTTATTTTTGTGCCCCATATAATCCCACTATTATTATTGTTGTTCCTTTACATTATGATTTTTATGTAGGTTTTGATTATATTGTGACCCCTTAGACTCCTATATATACTAAATAGGTCATGTGATTTGTTTCATCCAATAATTGTTCATTTATGCAATGTAAAGGAGGTTTCCTTCTCAAAGTGGATATTTTTAAGTCACCAATCTATGTTTTCTTCTAGTTTGTGAGTTGGTTACATAACATTTGGTATCAAAGCAAACTAAGAAGTATAATAACTTATCACCCAAGTATTATGGTCCTTACAAAGTGTTTCCAAATATTGGTACTATGGCATACAAATTGGCGCCCTCTACTTCTTCCTGAGTACACCAAATTTGCCATGTTTCATGTTTAAATAAGGTTATCAGTGATAATCTCTTGATCTAAACAACATTTTTAGAACTTGAAGAAGAAGGAAAAATCATATTGGAGCCCGAAGTAGACATGGAAAGTAGAACCCAACAACTACAAAATTGATCAATTTGAGAGTATCTCATTAAGTGGAAGAACTTACCTACTAAAGATTCCACATGGGTGGATGATAATTTTATAAAAAAGCATCTGAAACTACTCAATTGTTGAGAGAAACACTTTTTTTTAAGTAGAGGGGCATGTTAGATACCTATATTACTAGTTTACCACCCTTATTTTTATTATTGTGCCTATGTAGACCCTATATTGTTATTATTGTGCCCCATAAAACCCCAATATTTTTATTGTTGTGTCATTACATTATTATTTTTATGTAGGTTATGATTATATTATGACCCCTTAGAATATAATTTTTAAGTCGTTGATATATCTTTTATTATGTTTTGTGAGTTTGTTACATAACAAAGAAAAAGTTAACTTAAATATAAATATGTGTGAACACTTACTCTGAAGCAAGATATAACATAAATTTAAGTGCCCTAAATTCAACAAGATTGTTTATAAGTAAACAAAGGCCAACAAAAAGTAAATTACGTGGAAGGTTAGAATGTTTATCTATTAAATTCACCTTGTACTCCATCATATTATATATATATATATATATATATATATATATATAAGTGCCCTAAATTCAACAAGATTGTTTTTAAGTAAACAAAGGCCAACAAAAAGTAAATTGTGTGGAAGGTTAGAATGTTTATGTATTAAATTCACCTTGTACTCCATCATTATATATATATAGATAAACACTCCATCCCATTAAGAAACAACAAAGTATTTGTTTCCATAAGTATGGCTTTATATGATGCCCACTCTCTTAACACAATTGTTTTTAAGTGACCAAAGGTTTAACCAAAAAAATTGAGAGGCTAAAAAGGAAGCAACTCGTTATCTCGTACATAGGAAGGGTTACCCTGTACTCCATTATCAAAATAAATCGAGGAATATCTGTCTAGATTTGAATGTCTGCATTTGTTTTTCCTTGTTTATTAGATATTACTCGAGCTCACTTCTTTTTTTAAAGTAGTATTATAATATTTAATATAAATATCCAGACATATATTTCTTAGACGAGGTGGATAAATGCTTTGAAGCATTGTTGATATGCTTGGAAACCGCTCAGAGTTGGGATACAAAATATTTATGTTATTAATTTACGATACTTTTGACAAAAGTTTAGAAGAGTTGTAGTGTTTAAATTAAAAATTATATTCTAATTCATTGGAATCTTTTTCTTTGAATAAATAATTGAAATAGTTATTTGAAAAATAAATTTTGAACATCTTGATTCGAAAAATAAGAATATTGTATTTTAACGTTCATGAAATTGGTATGGATATCATACAACTCCAAAAATTAAATGAGATAAGTATCCATTACAAAAATCCACTATGGAATTATCTCAAACCTTGAACTCAGGAATGAATATTCATATATGGACCCCTTTTGTGCCAGTTTAATGATGGAGTGCTTATTTATAACTTCACCATGTGTGTTTTGTGCAAGTTCAAGCTCCTGATTTATGCTAAATAGATTACCCCCAAGAAAAAATTGATAGCGCTCATTTATTGACAGTGGAAATGTAATTTTTGAGGCCTCTCGTATGCACCTCAGAATTTCATTTGATCATTCTAATAGTCCACAAAACCATTCCATTCCTGCTCCACCAAAATTATGGTCCTCTCCTCATCCAATACTACATTCAATATGCATACCTTATATCATCAACCGTGATGTAGCACAAATTTCATTCAATAAATATCCTCGTTGATGCCATCAAGAAGCATGAAAACGTAACTGCGATAATTGATCTTATTAAGAGTGTATTTAGGGATTGGTCATATCTTAAAAATGTTTCAGTAATGTCCTATCGAAGCCATTGTTCAATCTCATCATATAGTGGGAGATATTATATCACTGTTTCGGGTTTTGGGGTGGCGAGCATTAACATTGAAATAATCCCAAATCCATTCACAATTCAATGAATTTATGCCATTGTTTCTCCACGTCAAATTCCAACTCTATGCATTCAAGTAATCATTAGGTCTTCTTTGCCATATATAACTGCTCTGATATCCATTCAACGAAGAGGAAGCGTACACACAATTCCCCAACATTGGCAACGCAAAAAGTCTCTTCCAATGAAGGTTGAAGTATCTTAGCTAAAGCATCCACATACTATAAATATATTGGGGTACTTTGGATTCTTCTGTTAAGACTAACGGTGTGAGCGAAAATACATGATAATTGTCGCACACAAATTTTGTCTATGTATCTACGTACATCAACTAATAGATGTTCCGGTAGTCTTTTTTTTTCAGAGAAGAAAAAAACGTTGTATTTGTATTAAGATGCTTTACAATAAAATACATATTTTCAAGGTTTATCCACAGATGTTTATCAATTGCTAGAAAATTCATGTAGCAAAAACTAAACATAAAGATGCTACTTGGATTACAAATGTTGCAGCAAATTAGTCCTAGATAGTTTGCTGCATCTTTCCAATAAAGGTTGAAAGCATATATGTATATAAAAGTACTTACATTGGTACTGAGGATTTTTTGAATATGCATAGAGACAAAACTGGAAAAAAAAGGAGAGAAAGAAGAGGATGAATGTGTTAATTTAATCCCTGATTTACCTTGATTTTGGAAGTTGCATGGTGTTTTTATCCATCAACTTTCCATACCTGTAGTGTTCAACATTAATGTGCCCAAACTGCTCACTTAAATATGACTTATATAGAGAGGTCACCCTTGTGTTGACCTCCCCAAAAATGTGTTGGATTTGTGGAGCTTGTAGTCATTGTAGCAGATACTTTATTCGAGTAATCCAACACTCAAAGGCGGGGGGCTCAAAATTTGTGAGGCCATTTACACCATCAATGAAAGTTTTAGCGTCCCCATAAATGTGTAGAGTTCCAAACTGCAAGTTGTAGGCCACCGAAATCAAACTCCAGAAGGAAAGTATTTCAGCCTTTGTGTTGGTGTACATGCACCTGGATTAACTTTAGTTAACTTATTGCTTGCATGTGATGTGCACTTGCTTAGTTAAGTTAACTTACTGCTTGCATGTGGTGCATGTTCACATTAACATAACATAAATCACACTTAGCTTCAGTTAGCTTTAACTATCCATAGTTATTGCATGTACAACGAAGCATAACTTAGTTTCTCTTATGTATTTATTCCAAAAATAATATTGAAGAATCAATTTCATTCTTTTCTCTATTCTTGCTCGCTCCTTCCTTCTCTTGTAAGTTTGTTCATTGTTTTGCAAATCTAGATCTTTGTATCTCAAAATATTACATGGTATCAGAGCATAGGGATTTGTAATCAGTGCACAAGAAATTTTTATTTGCAGGTTTAGAATATTGAAGCAACAAAAAAGAATGGAGTCTAAATTGGGGTTTCCACAATTGGCAATTCTTACTCCATATAATTACTTCGAATGGAAGCCAAAGATTCTACTTCATCTCAGAAGTAGAGGCTTATTTCGAATAACCATGGAAACAAAAGTTGAACCAACATCAGCAATGGAGAAAACAAGATATTTCAATCGCATGGATGAGGCCTTCGACATCCTATGCTTATCTATGTCTCCAGAACTGCTATTTCATGTTGAATCATGTTCAACTCCAAATGAAGTATGGAAAACTTTGGAAGGATTGTTTGGAAAACAGGATGAAATGCAAGGTCACATTCTCGAAAATGAGTTAAACTCATTAGATCTGAGAAATTTTGAGAACATTCAAGATTTTTTCACAAGGTATAAAGCCTTGTTGCTTTAGCTCAAAAGATGCGGGATCGACAAAACCAAGCAAGAAAATCAGTTGATTATTTCGATTTTATCAAAACTTGGTCCAGAGTATGCAATATTCGTCTCTACATTCCAAACAGTAAGATCTGCAACCGGTGCAACATGGAATATTCCCTCACTGGATTCTTTTATTCACTCTTTGATGCATGAGCAAGATAAGCTCATCAAAATAGGCACACTTAAAAATTCCAAAGTGCATGCACTTACTGTGCATGAAAAAGGAAAGGCAAGTTCAAAAGACCATCAGAAAGGAAAAGGGAAGAAGGATCTTGATCCAAGAAAGGGAGGAAATCCCAAACCCCCTGATGGATCATCTCGGTCAAAGGAAAGGAAAGGAACTACAGGGAAATCAATATGCAATTATTGCCACCATGGTTTTCACCCTGAATCTGCATGCATGAAGAAGGCTATATATCTTATGGCATAGACACTCCAACAACACAATCTTGGAGACCATATTCCTGAGAATGCCAAGAAGAAATCTGGAGAAAAAGCACCAGATCCAAGACGTAATGGGCATGCTTTGATTGCTCTTCATTCTGCATCGCAAGAATGGATCATCAATTCAGGAGCTTCGCATCATATGGCTTCTTCAAAGGAATTCTCTTCTTCTCTACATGCATACTCAAGACCTCCTATTCTCATGGGGGATAATTCTGCAGTTGCAGCAAATGGACAAGGAAGAGTGCAATTCAAAGATGGAAGTTTTGAGAATGTCTTGCATATTCCAAGGTTTTATGTGAATCTTCCTTTAGTGTATCAAATGACACACACAGGGAGCGAAAGGAAAGTGGAATTTACCCTGGATTCCGTGAGAATTTATGACATGCAAACCAACTTGAATATTGCATCTCGCAAGGTAAATGATCGATTTTGTCTATATACATTTTCTGATTTTGTTCCTCAATCAGATTCCATTTTTCTACTTACGCATGCAAATGAAGAAAGTAGGATTTGGCACGAGAGATTTGGGTACTTAAATTTCAGAAATATGCAACAACTTAGCAAGCAAGGGATGGTCAAAGGATTGCCGACCATTGAATATTCAAATGGTGTTTGTAATGGGTGTGCTCTTGGAAAGCATCCACAAGGAAAATTCGAGAAGGGGCATGCATGGAGAGCCTCTTCACCTTTGCAACTTGTACGTAGTGATCTCATGGGTCCATTTCTAGTGATTTTAATGAGAAAAGAAAGATATGTGTTGTCATTTATAGATGATTACACGAGATTCAATTGGGTTTACTTCTTGAAACTCAAGTCTGAAGTTTTTCAACATCTAAATATTTTCAAAGTGCATGCGGAAAATCAGTCTGGAAAACACATCAAGATACTCCGTACAGATAATGGGACGGAATATGTCAACAAAGATATTAAGAATATTTGTAATGAAGCAGACATACAGCTGTAGCATATAGTTCCTTACACTCCACAACAAAATGGCGTGGCTAAAAGGAAAAATTGATCTTTGAAATAGATGGATAATTGCACGTTGCATGCAAGATCTCTTCCGTCGAAATTGTGGGTTGAAGCTATCAATTGTGCCTCATACATCCAAAATAGATCTCTTTATAAATCTGTTACTGGAAAAACACCTTTTGAGGCTTGGACTAGCATGTAACATGAAGTCAGTCATTTCTGCATTTTTGGATCTCGAGCATGGGCCCGCATTCCTACAAAGAAGAGAAAGGATTTGGAGCCTCAAAGTAAAGCATGCATGTTTGTTGGATATTCTGATGAATTCAAAGGGTACATATTGATTGATATCCACACTAAAGAGCTCTTTATTGAAAGGAGTGTAAAGTTTGACGAAGATATTTTGCATGCACCAGTGGATGAACTTGTTACCAAGTTTTCATCACCACTCATTGATGAGTATGCAGATGAAACTTCAGATCAGAATTCTGATGGAGATGAGTCTTTTCCTATGATGCTTGTTGGACAACCAGTTGTTGAACATCGAGATCATACTTCCGCATGTAGTTTGGAAGGTTCTCGACCACTTTCAACACAAAAATGGCGTAGCATGAGTGATATCCTTTATGATCCTGACTCTATCCCTTTGTTTGACGAATGTCCGCAAGCACTCTTAGCTATGGAGCCATCCATACCCATGCATGTGTATATGATGCATGCATCTGATCCACAAACTTATGCAGAAGCAAGTGGGCATCCTGAATGGGAAGCCGCAATGGATGAGGAATATAACTCTCTCATTGAGAACCAGACTTGGGATTCGGTTCCGCTACCTTCTAATCGCAAACTTGTGAGGTGCAAGTGGGTTTACCAAACCAAGAAAGAATAAAATGGCCAAGTTAGTTGATATAAGGCACGATTGGTGGCAAAAGGTTTTCAGCAAGTACATGGTGTTGAATATGATGAGACTTTTTCTTTAGTGGCCAAAATGGATTCCATCTGGCTAGCTCTCTCCATTGCAGCAACAAGAGGATGGGAGGTGCATCATATGGATGTGAATAATGCCTTTCTTCATGGTGATATCGAGGAGGAAATCTACATATAGCCACCACCGAGATACATGCATAATTCATCTCTGGTATGCAAACTAAAGAAGTCTCTCTATGGCCTCAAGTAGGCACCTAGAGCATGGTATGCAAAGATGGATTCTTATGTGTTATCTCAAAATTTTGTATGTTGCAAATTTGATTCCAATGTTTATTTTTTGAAGAAAAATGACTCCTTGTTGATCATAGTACTCTACGTAGATTATCTTTTGATAACAGGTAGTTCAACTTCTGTCATTACTAATATTAAAACTGCATTGCATAAGCAGTTTTCTATGACATACATGGGCTTTCTAAATTTCTTCCTTGGACTAGAGATCAATCAGAGTGATTTTGGGATTACCATTTCTCAACCAAAGTATGCTAGAGATCTTTTGGCATGATTTCACATGAGTGACTGCAAGCCAACAACCACACCTTTCTTATCAGGGATAAAGCTTGAGAATGACAAAGGCACACCATTGGTTTATTTCGCATTGTATCGTCAACTTGTGGGAAGTCTTCTTTATCTCACTCACTCCCATCCTGATCTCTCCTATGTCATAGGAACAGTTTCCAGATACATGCAGGAGCCACATGAGTTACACTGGAATGCTACAAAGCACATCCTTCGATATGTCCAGGGGAAAAACACCTATGGGATTCATTATGCAGCCAATTTTTCTTTGAATCTCATTGGGTTCACAGATTCAGATTGGGCTGGTGACATGATTGATCACAAGTCCACCTCTGGTTATGTACTTAGTTTGGGATTCGGCCCAATTTGTTGGTCAAGTAAGAAGCAGGCTGCCATTTCTTTATCATAAGCATAGGCCGAGTATAGAGGAGTAGTTAATGCCAATATTCATACCATTTTGCTACAAAATTTCCTATCTGAACTTGGGATTAGTGTCCATCGTCCAACTGTCATCTGGTGCGATAATCAAAGTACGCTAAAGTTTTGCAGAGATCCAGTGCAGCGGAAGCAGACCAAACACATCAAGAGCCACATGCACTTCATTAAAGAACTCATTCATGATGGGATCATTGATCTTCAGTATTTTCCTAGTTCTGAGCAGACTGCTCATATCTTCACCAAGACTTTCACTGAGCAGAAGCTTCGATTCCTGTGAGATCGTCTCGAGGTGAAGGACGCAACTGCCTAGCAGTTGTCTTTTCTCTACTTTTTAATTATATTTTGAGGGGGGGTTTTCTTCCCACTGGGCTTTCCATCTTTCCTTATTTTTATGCATTGTATATGGGTACCTAAAATGGCTGTGTTGCTAGGACTCATTCATTTTGCATCACACTCACCTAAGTTATGCGTAAGGGGGGGTGTTGGTGTACATGCACCTAGATTAGTTGTGTTGATGTAAATGATCCTAGATTAACTTTAGTTAACTTACTGCTTGCATGTGATGTGCACTTGCTTATTTAAGTTAACTTACTTCTTGCATGTGATGTGCACTTGCTTATTTAACTTAACTTACTGCTTGCATGTGGTGCATGTGCACATTAACATAACATAAACAACACTTAGCTTCAGTTAGCTTTAACTATCCATAGTTATTGCATGTAAACATAGGCTTAACTTAGTTTATTTTATGTATTTATTCCAAAACTAATAGTGAAGAATAAATTTCATTCTTTTCTCTATTCTTGCTCGCTCCTTCCTTCTCTTGCAAGTTTGTTCATTATTTTTCAAATCTAGATCTTTGTATCTCAAAATATTACACTTTGTGTTTGTTTCGGGACATCCATTCCAAAATATGTGATACTGATCCTTGTGATAAAATTTGAACCAAGCCCCACACCCACAAGTCGCTTACTACTTAGCCACATCAAAATATTCAACAGGCAGAGCCACCTAATGAGGTCGAAAGTAGTGGGATAAATCCTCAAGAGAAGGATTAGTTTTAGTTTGGCTATCAAGCCATGTCAAAATTTCATTGTAAATCCAAGAGTAAACATTCTTCATTCCTTCAAATATATTTCTCTTTCTGGCCAGCCAAATTTCCCACTAAAACAATAAAGGAAGAGAGTGGTATTTTTGATTCGTGCTCTACCAGGATTTTAAGCATTGTATGATGCTGAGAGGATGCCAATATGGGACATGCAGAAGCTCAAAAAACAAATGCCAAATTTTAAGTATTGCAGGACAATTTAAAAAAATATGTGCCATGGATTCAGAAGCTATTTTGAATAAAGGGCAATGCCCACAACCTTGATAGCCACGTTTTTCTAGGTTATCTCAACTGAGGATCTTGTTCCTCCAAAAAAGCTACAAAAAAAGGGGATCTTGTTTGGGATGTCTCACTTCCAATAATTTATGAAGCATGACGATTCAATGATTTTAATTTTCCGTGTGGTGATACTACCATATAATATGTCTGCAACCACTATCGACGCACCATTCATCTTGCTAGCCCACACAATTTTGTCCCTCGAAGGATATAAAAAGATTCCAATCAATTTGGGTTTGTTAAAAAAATATTTCCAATTATCAACCACATCTTGACCCTGCAATCCTAACTGAGTTGCATTTTTCCAGTTCGGGAAGCCCTGCTTCCAAAGAGAAATGACTTGGTGTAGGAAAAAAATACCTTTTAGAGTGAGGGTATGCAGAAGGTGGATCTCCAGTTTTAAATCCAGAGGAGAGCCAGAGATGTTGTCAACTTCCAATAGTATTCTCCGGCCATTCTAGAAATCCCAAATGATGCTTCTTGTAAAGAGTGCCACTACGCGCCTGAATCCCAGCCAAATGTATGAACCATGACTTTGTGGAAGATATTGAAATCTGAACATATGATGTAAATCCGTGTATTGAACATATTTGGATCGAAAGAGGATTGGCCAGAGGTAGGCTCATGTTAGCGCCCTCCAGAGAGACTTAATAAAGAGTTCCTGGGTGAAGGATTATATATCAAGCAACCCCTTGTCTCTGTGTAGTTTTGAAATTGTCAACATATCCAAGTTACATAGATGAAATTTTTTAGTTCCACTGGCGCCCGACCAAAATAAGCTTGAGATAGTACCCTTGATCAAGGAAATAATGAGAGAGGGTAGGAAAATGAGGTGAGCCCAATAAATTGCTAGCTGTTGAAGGACATGTTGATTGAGAACATAATGCCCCCCCAATGATAGCCATTTATGGGTCCAATTTTTTACCTTTTCTTAAACTTCTCCAAGAGGGACTACCAATCATTGGTAAAATAGTTGCATGGTTTTAGCCTAAAACCCAAATAGGTGAGGCCATTTGATGGAGGGTCCAGTTTCACCTCAAAGAGACCAACAGTTACTCCCATATCCGCGCTGTCCCGAGAGGCAGATAAAAAAAGATATTTTGAACCATTAATTTCCAAACTAGAAGCACCACCATATCAAAGAAAAATATAATGCAGTCTCGACCAATGAGCTCTTAATAATATTACGAAGGCCGAGATATCCTCCATTAAAAAGGAATGCGTAATCAAGACCCGAGGAGAAACTTGAATACCTTCGAAAGTTCCATGTCGATGGTCCTCTTTAATGCATATACTAAGCCCTCTTGACCACTGAGCTCTTAATAAGATTACGAATGCCGAGATATCCTCCATAAAAAAGGAATGTGTAATCGAGACCTAAGGAGAATTTTGAATACCTTCGGAAGTTCCATGTCGATGATCCTCTTTGATGCATATACTAAGCCCTCTCAACCACTGAGCTCTTAATAAGATTACGAAGGCGAGGATATCCTCCATAAAAAAGGAATGTGTAATCGAGACCCAAGGAGAAATTTGAATACCTTCGAAAGTTCCATGTCGATGATCCTCTTTGATGCATATACTAAGCCCACCAATGATTAGTATGAATACAAGAGGTCAAAGGGATCACCCTTGACGAAGGCCACGACCAGCTCGGAAGAAGTCTGTGGGGAATCCATTTATAATAACTCCATACCATACCAAAGCAATACATGCCATGATCCACTGAACATTTTGATTTGGCAGGCCAATGTTATGGAGAACGAGTCGAATATATGACCAATCCACATTGTCATACACTTTGTAAAAATCGAATTTCATGATGAGTGCTTCCATATTCTTAATGTGAATGGAATGCATGAATTCCTGAGCCGTTCTAATGGCATCATGAATAAGGAGATCCGGGAGGAACCCATACTTCTCACGGGTAATATAGCCTCAGAGAACACCTGATATTATTTGTGTTATAACCTCTGAAATAAGTGTATAGATCATACTACAAAGAGAAATTGGTCTAAAATCTCGGAAATATTTTTGCAAGGATTTCTTTGGAATGAGTGTTAGGAATGTAGTATTAATGTTGCCGGGAATTCCTGCAAATAATCGAGATTCTTCAATAACACTAACAATATCCTCCTCCATGAGATCAAAAAAGTATAAATACAACTCGATAGGCCAACCATCGAGGCCTGGGATTTTATCATGAGCAAAGGATTTAAGGACGGAATGGATTTCATCCTTGGTGATAGGAAGGTAGTCTTATTGTGATATCACATAAATGTTGGCATTTAGATATAACTACGTTAATATCCAGGATCCAGGCAATCTGTGGAACTATGATCATGCTCTTTACAAATATTATCCAAAACTAACAGACATAACTCGAAGACTTTTCAGGATGGACACCAATATTACCTCGATTAGAAGGAAAGAAGGATAAAACAAAAACACATACTACTTATCAACCTATTCAATTTGTGTGTCGTCAAAATGAAACAGGTGGATAGATTTAAAAATTCCATAGCCCACCTAAGCGGGAAACACATTTCAAAATTTAAATTCTTAGCTAATTTTTTCCATAATGTGACTAATATGTTTGAAACTGGGTGCAGAGTGGCATTGATTGTGTGTTTGAAACTGGTTGCGACATGACAGCAACATTGACCATGGAGATTGTAAAACTTCAGGTCATCGACATATTGGAAAATCAATGATAATGTATAGTGATGCATATCCTTTTATGATACACACATTTGTTTTGATATGATCACCATAGCATGCACTAGGCTTAGTTCATGCTAAATAATATTTTTCATGGTTTGTTGGCTGTTGTCTACCTAGGCCACAATTTCACGGGGAAAGTTTTTTTTTCAAGAAAACGTTTCTCAAGAAATATGACCATAGGAGGGTTTGAATCATTTTTGAAGGTGGAAATAGATTTACTACCATGAAAAACCCTTGTGGCACCCAAAATCTTGAAACTTGAAAGTTGTAACCCAGATTTCTGAAAATTTCTACATGATTTTTGCTATAATCATAGAAAAGTTCTCACTATTTTCCACGAAAATTTGTGGCCCAGTTATAAAGCCCTGTTTTGTTAAGCATAAGCCTTAATTGTAAGTCCACGGTTTTTAACATTTTCTATTTTTTCCAAGTTGACCTTTTCATTGTTTCACATTTAAAATAGATTTCTTTTCCCAAAATCAGATTTAAAATGGATTTATACATGTAATAAATTTAATATCCTAGGAACCGCAGGCAATTGCGAACATGAGAACTTGTCATTATATTTATTTTACATTTTCATAAAAAAAATTATCTTCATCAACTAAACACATTTAATAAACATTAACTATTTTGAATTTGATCATTTTTATAGAAATTTTCAATATAAAATTTTTTTTGTTTTTTGTTTTTTTAAATTAAAGTTAAATGATATATTTATTTTTATATTATTATTCAAATATTATAATTATAATTTTTTTTTTTAAATTTTTACTTAATTAAATATAAAAATAATTTGTTTTAAATACATATTAAATATTATTACATATAAATTTATATAAAATAATGAAAAATAAATTATAATCAATTTCTAAATTAAAATAAACGCAATTTACAGTTTCAATAATCAAGACAAATTCTTTCTGCCTTAAGATTTAATCTCATTAGTTGGAAATGATTGTTATAACCCATATGACCATCCAAAGTGTTATCACCTCACTTCATTTTTCATTAGTTTTACAATAGCACAAAGCACTTTGAAAGAATATAATTTGAAATTCAAGAAATTATTAATTTCAACAACATCATGGAAAACTAATATAAAAAGCTCACGAGTTTAAAGGCAGGGATGAGCTATTAATATCTATAAATATTTTATTTCTGTACGAAGGGAGATTGGTAGAAATAACTGGAAATGACTATTCTAAATTCTGTAAGCTTCACCTGCTGGCCCACCTTCCACTATCTTCCTAACGACCCATTCACGATCCACCACCTGTCCTCCACCATTTTCCTCTGCCGCACATCTTCCCCGATCGCGCTTCACCTCCACCGTGGATCTGGCTCCCCCAGATCCAACGGTTCACGTTCATTTTCACACGCGATTTTCCAGAAACGGTTAACGGCCCAAATCAACGCGAAACAAGCATTTTTTCCTAGGACGCATGTCATCCTCTGAGTGGAATCGCGTTCGATTCACTCAATAAAACTAACCTCCGAGAGTTAGTGTGAATACCATTTCTGGTTTCAAAAAAGAACTTTTCGCCACTCTGTGCCATAATTCAAATTTTTCCCCTGTTTCTTCATGGTTTCGTCCATAGAACCCCTTCTGTGCATCTTCCTCCTCTGAAATCACTCTGTCGCCTTCTCCCCGAGCCTCTAAATGCAGCCTATCCTAGCCCGCAAGATTTATTTAACATTTTGTTTGTTTTGCAGGTTTTATGGAGGCCAGATACACAAGGCCAAAGGTGACGACCCTCGAATGCCCGATTGAATGCGAAAGGGACAAAAAGGGTCGAATTTAAAGGATTTAATCAAATGTTTCATGGGCATCGGTTACACAGCAAACCCTCCAGTGTAGCAAAAGAAAGCCACCTATACACAAAAGGCAATGAAGACAAAGATCAGAAGAATTAAAGTTAAAGATTAAGCATAAAGCCCAAAAATAAAAGATTAATCAAAAACTTTACAAGGATGAAATTCACTGGAAGACAAAAAAATTAAAGCAAAAAATAGTCAGCATAAAGGAAAAAAAAGCCCCGAAGATGATTAATTGAGGCCTTAAAGCATAATCAAAGCCAAATCAGTATTTAAAGCAATAAATCATGACAGATCAGCAGAAAGAATGCTTCAAATGCCAAATAATCGAAGCCTTTACTTCTCTAATGATCAAAATGCCACCTACCAATTTATTTTGCCTCAAAGGAATACAAATTGACTGCAGAATCAGAGATATTTCCAAAGACAGCTCAGAAAGTAATTGTGAGCTAGAAAAAGCCTCAAAAGTCAACAAAAGTAACTAAAGAAGATGAAAGTTAATGTAAAAATCAATTAACAGAGTTAAGACATTAGATATCTTCTCCATTAGGCCTCCCAAAGGTCAAGAAGCATTTAATCTGTATTAATTGAATAATTAGACCTTATTTTTACTCCACCTTCTGAATTTACCTATATATATCATATGAGGAGCCTAGTATTGTTGTTGGTTGGATACTTGTTGAATGTAAATAGTTGCTGAGGCTGCTGAAGCTCTATTAGTGATTGAAGAAAGATAGGCTGAGGAGAGAATTTTGAAGTTGTAAAGACCTACTAGACTTGAATTTTGTAACTGGTTTGAACATCAAATATACAAGCTGATTTATGGGATCCTAGTCTATGTCAATGGTGATGTTTTTCTTACTGTAATTGTTTTTTTTCTTATGTTTCCATACTGTCCACTTTCTCTAATAAAGAACAACAAATTTAGATTAGGATTTACTGTAAAAGTACCCTAAATCTGACAGATAAGCTTTAGCTTTATGTTTTCTTCTAATTGTGCTTTGAGGATAATTCAATATAGTATAACCAGTGAAGTGTTGGTGAGCCCACGTTTCTTGGGTACAACTTGAGATATTTTCTTTGAAAGTTCTTGAGAAGTTTGCTAAGTAAACTTGAACTAGAGAAGTCTATGGTTAGCCATGTCCTCTAGTTTATCTCCAACAGTTTCTTTGAAAAGATCCCTCAGAGTATGCCAAAAGCAGGATAGATTCAAAGTTCTTACTTGATCTTAGGCTACTCTTTTTTTATCTTAAATGTTTCTACTTTCTGAAGGTAATCTGTTAGATTGCTAGATTGTTGTCTGAAAAGTGAGCTTTAGTAAGAGTATTGTCCAAAGAATTCTATGGTTTTCCTCGTCCTTTGGCTTGCTTAAAAACAGTTACTTTGAAAGGCTTTTCTTGTTTAGTGAAGTTAATATATTCTTAAATGGTTATTAGTTTTTCTTCTTTCACAACACTTTTAATGTTCCATATCACAAATAAATCTAAAGAGATCCTCTGATATAGATGACTTTCCCCATGGACCAGTCTTGAAACTTCTTATGCTATTAAATCCTTTTGTGACTCCATAGCCCAATGGATTGATACTGTCTCTTACCTATCATATCAGCTGAACCATTCTTTCAAATTACTCACACCTTTACCCTTCAAAGGAATTCCTTTATTTTGATGATATCCTACCCAACCAAAAAAAAAAAAATTCCCTTGTGCTTCATAAATAGCTTAATATCATAAACTAAGCATAAATAAATATCCTTTGAAAACACTTATATAGAGATATCCCTCTTTGAATCTAGGAAGGCTAGGTCCTAGGATTCCAAATTGGTTCTGATGTAGGCCCTATAGCATTTGTTCTTTCCAATCTTGCAAACTACGTGGACCCTAACATAGTGGCGACCATACTGGGGAATTGAGTAATAGATAACTTCACAACTCAAAAAACCCCTATTCCTAAATGAATCAAGTGTCACTAAGACTGGTTATTATTGATTGTTGATGGTGAACAATAACCAAACCTTGAAAACAAGTAAAAATCCTTCACCTGGCGACTCCATTGGTATTTATTAGGCCTTTTGATTTCCCTTGGTTTTGAAAAGACTCCACTGGGAAAATTTTATCATAACATCATACTAACTTAGCTAAGAAGACTTTGAGGATTATGTTTTCTTTCAAAAATATTAGTTTTCCTTTTAAATATTTTCATACTTGGCTGAAATTTTCTCATAATTGGGTCTAAAAACACAATATAGTGGCTTCTAAAATAATTCATACTAGAGCCTATCCTCACCCAAATGCTCCTGAGATAGTTGATAATCCAGAAAGTATCCTTAGGAAATCTCCTAAATCCAAGACTTCAATTGTTGTTAGACCAATTCATAGAGCTAATTATGTCCCTCAAAATCTTACAGCTCTCCAAGATACTCAATTTGACTTACCTTTCACAAGAAAACCATCCAGAACTAAGTCACTTAGTGGTATAGATCAGATAGACTTTGAGCCTCCACACTCACCTGAACATAGTGATGAACATATTGATAGCAGAGAAACCACCCCACCTGATCTGAATTTCATTCATAACTTTGGTTTCTCTCATCCTAGATCTTCTCAACAGTCTCTTGCTAGTCCAAGCACTTCTGTTCCCCATACACCCACTATTCAAACCACTCCACTTCATCATCCAACTCCACTTGTAAACCCCCCATTTATCCCAAAAATTCATATCATGGCTACATGGTATGCTCCCTTAGTCCTTCCTTTTCCTTTACCTGTTCTACCACAGGACTATCAATCCAAGATTCCATTATATTATTCTATTAGTTCTACTACTGCTCAACAACATGTGGATAGAATGAATGATTTCTTTGATAGACAGGAGATTGATGATGAAACTATTAAACTAAGGATGTTTTCTCAAAGTTTAGGGGGGGAACAAAGAAAATGGTTCAAGAAATTAAGCCCTCATAGTATAAATGACCTCCAATATTTCCATCAATTTTTTTTAAACAAATGGGAGGTCAAAAAGAATCCTCTCCAGATTCTATCTGAATATGAGAAAATTAAAAGGAATGTTGGAGAAGACGTTCAAGAGTATTGCACTAGATTCAATAGTGTGTACAACGCCCTACCCATCCATACGAAACCTCCACAAGGCCTAAATCTAATGAAATTCCCTGATGTATTTGACTTTGAAATGGCCTATCAACTTAGAGAAAGGGAAACCCTCACATTAGAAGACATGCAAAGAGGGGCGGTAAGTGTTGAGGTAAATTTTATTGCCAAGAGAGCTAGAATGAAGACTGAGAAGAGGGTATCATATAGGGATGAAGCTGGAATTTCCACATCTGACTCAAAACTGGACAATGTAGTCAAAACTATGGAAAGGATGATGGATAGGTTGAACATATATCAGAGAGCTCAATCTAGAGAAAATCAAGCAACTCCTCAAAACAGAAATCAGTCCCAAAAGAAAAATCAAAACTTCAGAAGAAATCAACCTCAGAACAGACAAAGAGATGTTGATCAATAGATCAGACCTCCTTTCTAAGAAAATTATGTTAATGAGGATGGAGAAAAAATTGAGCAAACAGAGGATGATAACATAAACATGTTGGGAGTGAACAATGAGGATTCTTATTTCCTCCATGAACGAAAACAAGTTCTATATACCCCCTATGATGATAGAAGACTAGACACTGAGTAATATGAACAAGACTTTGAAAATTCCATCATAGGATCACCTAAACAATATGACCTAAGAAGTAAAAAGAACCCAAAAACTCCCAAAAAGAAAACCTCTGATAATTCTACCGAAAACAACCCTGTACATACTTCCAAAAAGAAAACAAAAAGCAATAACATAGGGGTTGAAAGTTCTGATCCAAACAAGGGAAAAAACACACAAATCAATGAAAAACAGAATGGCGACGCTAGGAGCACTAGCATTTCAGCTAATGCTCCTAAAAAAACCGTTTTGACTGCCGTAAATAATAGAAATCAGCAAGCTAATTTTGTTGATGAATCAGTGACTAAGAAGGTTGAATCAAACACTTTGAAAAATAAGATTCCTTTTAGCCTAGAGAATGAAATTTCCAAAATCAAAATCTCTATCCCACTCACTGAGTTTGTCACTCAAAATGTATATAGATATCATGTTTTGAAAGTCTTGAACATAGAAGATATTCATGATACTGTTAACTTAAATGATGATATGCCATAGCTTCTGTTCAATCCAAAGATTGAAGGAAAATTTCAAGAAGGGACTACCCCTCCATTATACATCAATTTGAACATCCATGATAATATTTTGCACAATTCCATGCTTGATTCAGTAGCATCACATAACCTCATGCCCCAAGTAATAATAGAAATATTATGCCTCGAGGTAACCAGACCATACAAAGATTTATATTCCTTTGATTCAAGTAGAATAAAATGCTTAGGCCTAATAAAAGATCTATGTGTTAACTTAGCCCAAATTCCAGCCAAAAGCTTAGTGATGGACATTGTAGTGGCTGATATACCCCCTAAATATGGCATGCTTATTTCAAGATCATGGGGTGCTAAGTTGCAAGGTACTATGCAGATGGATATGACTTATGCCACCATCCCTGTCTTTAGTCAACCTAAAAGACTCTCTAGGGAATCACACATGAAATACATTGTGAATAACCAAGAAAGACTATAAAACTCTCCTCTTTATTCCATACACACCAACCTTGACTCATTCATTATTTACAATGATAAGATTCCTAATGAGCAAGAGTTATTCAATGAAACATCAGCCAATATAGTGGTCACCCCACATCCAAACATAGTGGCAGCCATAGAAGAAGAGGAAAACAAGGAGAAAATTAGAAAACAGTTTTCTAATTCAGGAAATCATAGAAAAAATATCACATATCTTGAGCATCAAAACAGTCATAAACATAGTACCAATCATGGACATCAAAGAGAAAATCATCAAAACACTGAAAACCCTGAGGAACAAAACAAAATTCAACAAAGTGTAGACCTACAGGAATAACATAGTGATAGATTAGGCAAACAAAACAGAGAGGAAAGCAATGAAATAAATGACAAATATGAAAACAGTCCTCTTTGGAGTATGAGTTTTGATGGATCTTGCTCTAAAACTGGTGCAGGAGCAGGCATATGGGTGCACAACACTGAAAACAATCATGCTGAGGGTCATTCCTATAGATTAAACTTCCAATGCACAAACAACATAGCAGAGTATGAAGCTCTCCTTTTAGGCCTGAATTTATTGAAAAAATTAGGGGCCAAAAGAATAACAGTTCGTGGAGATTCAGAATTGATAATTAGGCAAGTAAATAGGGAATACACTACTAAACATCCCATACTTATAGCCTATAGAGATGATTCCATGGACTTGTTAGAAACATTTGCTGAATTCCAGCTTACCTTTGTCCCAAGGAACCGAAACATTATTGCCAATGGATTAGCCTTTGCTACTAGTAGTTTTCTAAGACCTTATGAAAGCAAACAATACACCATCCAAGTAAAAGATAGACCAGTTGTCCCAGATAATGAAAAATACTGGCAAGTGTTTGAAGGAGATAAACAAATAGAAGACTTCCTACAGTCCAAAAATGAAATTGAAGTGCCAAACTCAGATTCAGGGTATGAACAAGACTGTCCTACTGAGGAAAAATAACTTTTTGAAGAAGAAATGTCTCCTTATATTGTTGATATAAATCTGCTAACTAATAGACCCAAACATACAATAGAAAATAACGTAGATTTAGAAAATGAAGACCTAGAAGTGTTGCAATCTAAAAATCAAAGCTTCCCAAAAGGACTGGTCCCATTAGAAGAATTGTTTGACTTGAATGATGTTGCCAAAAATAAAAAATTGTAACTTATTGAAGCTGAAGTGGAAGAATGCAACATAGGCAGTGAGGAAACGCCCAAAATGATCAAACTATCCAAGACACTGCTAGCTCACATAAAACTGAATTACATTAAGATTTTTGGAGAATTTTCTGATGTATTTGCATGGAGTTATGAAGATTTAAAATCATATGATACAGAGATAATTCAGCATAAGATACCCCTCAAAGAAAACCAGAAACCATATAGACAAAAATTGCGCAGAATCAACCCTGTTCAATTACCTCTAGTAGAGAAAGAAATTAGAAAAATGTATGGTGCTGGAATTATTTTCCGTATTAGATACTTAGACTGGGTGTCTAATATTGTATCTGTTAGGAAGAAAATATGAGAGATAAGGATTTTCATTGATTTTAGAAACTTAAACAAAGCCTCATTAAAGGAAAACTATCCCTTGCTCAAAATGGATCATATCTTACAAAGGGTAATTGGTTCTAGAAGAATTTCTTTGCTAGATGGCTTCTCAAGTAACAATCAGATATTGGTACATCTTGATGATCAAATTAAAATAGCCTTTACTACTCCTTGGGGTACTTTCATGTATTTGAAAATGCAATTTGGTTTAATGAATGCTGGTGCTACATTTCAGAGAGCCATGGATATTGCATTCTTAGAAGAAATAGGTTATTTCATAGTGATTTACTTACATGACATAACTGTATATCCAAAAACAGATGAAAAACACCTGATACACTTGAGAAAAGTCTTTGAGAAATGCAGAAAATATGGGTTATCTTTAAATCGAAAGAACATTGTTTGGTCTCCAGGAAGGTACAATTCCTGGACATATCATATCTGAAGAAGGAATAAGGATAGATCCAAAAAGGATCGATGGTATATTGCAAATCAACCATCCTAGAAATATCAAGGAACTTTAATCTTTCATTGGAAAGATTAATTTCTTCAGAAGTTTCATACCCAACCTAGCTAAAATCCTTAGAAACATGACAAATATGCTTAAAAGAGGAGTTAAATGGACCTTTGAAGCAAAGAAATCATTTGAACTAGTAAAAAAAGCACTTACCAAAACACCAGTTCTTATTAGTCTTGATTTTACAAAAGATTTCTTCATATTTTCATTTGCATCAAAAAATACAGTGGTTGTTGTCCTATTACAGAAAAAATTGAAGGGACAAGAGAAACCAATTGCATTTTTCAGCAAGGTATTAAGAGATGCACCTTTGAAGTACAATATTATGGAAAAACAAGCCTTTGCCTTAGCCATTACATTTTTCACTCCCACATCATAGCATTCTGCCTCATTCATTTGTAAAACACATATTGACCCAAGATCCAGATGGAAAAAGAGGAAAGTGGATTGCCAAAATATTGGAATATCACTTAGAAATCAAGCCCACTAAGCTCATCAAAGGTGAAGGATTAGCAAAACTTATGGCTGAATCCAACTTTCAAGCTCTTGATATAAACATGTTTAATGGATTAGATAAACAAGAGGAGTTGAGAGCTCCACTTATTGAAGATCATTTTCTGAATTCATCTTGGTATGCTGTTATTTTGTATGTTTTGCTCAATCTTAATACCTCTATTGGTTTGTCTAAAACAAAGGCAACATTCTTAAAGTTGAAAGCTGTAAATTACTGCATTTTGAATAAATGTTTATATTGGAAAAATTCTAGTGGATTATTGCTTAAATGCTTGCCTGAGAATGATGCAGATAAGATCAAGCATGAGTTTCATGAAGGAGAATGTGGAGGCCACCTCTACTAGAAGTCAACTGCTAAAAAAATCCTTAGAGCTAGCTATTACTGGCCCACCCTCTTTCAAGATGTCCATAAAATGATTATTTTCTGTCACAAATACCAAAACTTTGAAGGCAAAAGAAAGTTACTTCCCTTAACTCTGCAACCAATCACTATTGAAGCTCTTTTTCAGCAGTGGGGTCTAGACTTCATTGGGGAAATCCATCCTGCCTCATCTGCCCAACACAAATGGATTCTTACAGCAACAGACTACTTTACCAAATGTATAAAAGCCATCCCTTCCTGGAATGCCATAGATTTAGTTATCATTTCATTCTTTTAAAACCATATACTGTCTAGATTTGGTTGTCCTAGAAAGATCATAATTGACAATGCTTTTGTATTTGGGTCTAAAAATATGGTGGAATTATGTCATAAATATCAGATTATATTGGTTCATTCTATAGCTTATTACCCTCAAGGTAATGGGTTGGCAGAATCCTCAAATAAAATTTTGGTGAACATAACAAGAAGTTGTTATAAGAAAACAAAAAATCATGGCACAACAAGCTAGTACATGCATTATAAGCAGACAGACTAACAAATAAAAAATCAATTGGAATGTCTCCTTACTAGCTAGTTTATGGAACAGATGCAATATTTCCAAACAGTCTAGGAGTGCCAGTCATGAAGCTGATCCAAGAAGTACACTAAAGATGATGATATGACAAGAAGAATGCACCAAACTATACATCTACAAAAAACCAGAGAGGAAGTCTACATCATAGCACAACAACTACAAGAAAACATCAAGAAGTTGTTTGACAAAAGAACCAAGGCAAGTGACTTTAAAATTGGTGAAAAAGTATTGAAATGCGATTCAAGGAGAAAAGATAAGGGAAAACATTGAAAATTTGATAATTTATGGCAAGGCCCTTATCTTATTAAATCTGCTATTGGAAACAATGCATTATTTCTGCAAGGACTGGATGGAGCTAAATATTTTGGAGGTCCTATCAATGGGAGGATGCTCAAACATTGTTTCTGTTAAATGATATTTTGGTTTCAAAACTTTTTGTTCATTGCATATAACACTGCTTTTGAATTTAAAAAGAAAAAGAAAAAAATAAAAAAACAATACAAAAAGAGAAAAGAGGGCAGATATAAAAAATAAAGGTACAGCCCCATACCAAAAAAGAGAAGAAAAATCTGAAAGTGTGCAAGCCTAAATGCCACTACTTGAAAGATCACTACTATTTAGTCATATAGCCTAACGATGACTAGATACATTTCAATTTACTGCTGATAGGTTAGTGAAAAAAATTTTCCAAACAATGAAATCTTGGCTTATCATTAGAATAGGTTAGGATAGAAAGAACATGGCTCTAAATAGATGAAAATTTGAGCCAAGAGGAAAAGAAGGATATTCATTATTTTCAGATCTTAATCCTTCACAGTTTTTTTTAATTTTCCGCAAAATAAGGTCTATGTGTAGTTTGTTTTTGATGCCATAGCCATCACAGCAAATCAGACAGCTTAATCCTAGTTTGACTGTGCTTTCAATTTTCGTTTTAGAATATAGTGAATGCAAATCTATCAGACAACTTAATCCTGACAGGTAGTAGTTAGGTAGAAATGATAATGAGCCCAACTGTTTAATCTGGACTCATGGAAGTTATAAGGGTAGATTTATATTATTTTTCTTGCTTTCAATAAAATAATAAAATGTTGATGTCAAAGGGTTTTCAAGTCCAAGTGCACCCTGCTGAAGAAAAAATGTTAGGAAGTAGGCTGTGTAGGTAGAATGTTTTGGATAAAATCATTTTGTTGATACAAAGTTCTAATCATCCTTCTAAGCAGCATGATCAAAGAAGAAAGAGGTTGTCAAAGTGCAGGACATTGATCTACATTCCAAAGATAAATCTCTGAGGTTATTGACACCTCCAAGGAGTTGCCATCCCCAAGTGGAGCCACTGTTCTCCATCCATAATTTTGACATATTCAAAGATGGCTAAAATAGGTCTTTAGCCTTCAAGAAAATAATTTCATGCAAAATCTGTGACTTCTTGAAGCCTCTCTGTGCTCTTTATCCTTAAGAAATCCATTCCATTGATAAATATTCATTCAAAATTCCTCAAAGAAAGCCCTTCTGTTATCACAAGGAGACTATTTTCAAGCCCCTCTTTCATCATTTCACCTTCATAACTTTTCCCATTTCACCCATTTTTACCTATTTTTACTCCTGTTCTAAACAGTCATTTCCCCTTTAAAAAGGCCCATTTTTTTTCCTATACCCTCCATTCCCTTAAAAATCCTTTTGAAACCATGAAATCCCTTTTAAATTGGTTTAAAACACCCTTTTCACCTACTGGAACCTCAAAAAAGGCTTTAAAAAAAACCTCTTGTTAGCTTATTATCCACCTAGTTATGAATATTAGGCCTTAAGCCCCCTTGGGATTAAGTCCTCCACCCCTTCGTTCATATAACCAAGAACCCGAGACCCTTCGCTTAAAGCTTTCGCCCCTTCATTCTAACCCTCGTCTCATTCTATCCCCCACATGACCGTTCTCTGCCTTTTAAGTCGCCTTCCATTTTTATTTTCAAACTTTTGCCCCTTTACATTCACCCGCTCTGCGACAGATCTTGATCATCGGTCTATCCGATCCAATGGTGCTCATTCCCTCCTCCCATTGAACCATCCTCCAGATCATCAAACCTATTCATTCATTCCCCCATATTAGATCTCCACCATAGATCTTGACTGATCTAATGGCTACCGCGCTCCCTGCTTCTCCTCCTTCTCTCGACGCGCACTCCTGCTACCCAACAAAAGAGCCCACATCACCCGCTGGCCCACCTTCCACTATCTTCCTGACGACCCATTCACCATCTGTCACTTGTCCTCTGCCATTTCCCTCTGCCATGCATCTTACCTGATTGTGCTTCACCTCCACCATTGATCTGGCTCCCCGAGATCCAACGATTCATGTTCATTTTCACATGCGATTTTCCAGAAAGGGTTAACGGCCCAAATCAACACGAAACAGGTGGTTTTTCCCAAGATGCGTGTCATCCTCTGAGTGGAATCACATTCGATTCACTCAATACCACTAACCACCCAAAGTCAGCGTGAAAACCACTTCTGGTTTCGCAAAACCAATTTTCTCCATTTCGTGCCATAATTCAAATTTTTCCCATATTTCTTCATGGTTCCGTCCATAGAACCCCTTCTGTGCATCTTCCTCCTATGAAATTGCTCCATCGCCTTCTCCCTGAGCCTCTTAATGTAGCCTACCCCAGCCCGCAGTATTTATTTAATATTTTGTTTGTTTTGCAGGTTTTAGGGAGGCCAGATACACAGGGCCGAGGGTGATGATCCTCGAAATCCCGATTGAATATGAAAGGGACAAAAATGGTCAAATTTCAAGGTTTTAATCAAATCTTTGATGGTCATTGGTTACACAACAAACCCTCCAGCGCAGCAAAAGAAAGCCACTTGTACACAAAAGGAAATGAAGACAAAGATCAGAAGAATTAAAGTTAAAGATTAAGCATAAAGCCCGAAAATCAAAGCTTAATCAGCAGATTTACAAGGATGAAACACATTGGAAGACAAACAAAATAAAGTGAAAAACAGTGAGAAGAAAGGACAAAAAAGCCCCGAAGATGATTAATGAAAGCCTTAAACCCTAATCAAAGGAAAATCAATATTTAAAGCAACAAATCATGATAGATCAACAGAAAGAAGGCTTCAAATTCCAAATCACCGAAGCCTTTACTTCTCTAAGGATCAAAATAACACCTACCAGTTTATTTTGCCTCAAAGGAATAAAAATTGAATGCACAATCAGAGATATTTCTAAAGGCATCTCAAAAAGTAATTGTGAGCTACCAAAAGCCTCAAAAGTCAACAAAAGTGACTAAAGTAGATAAAAGTTAATGTAAAAATAAATTAACAGAGTTAAGACATCAGATGTCTTCTCCATTAGGCCTCCCAAAGGTCGAGAAGAATTTACTCTGTAATAATTGAATAATTAGACCTTCTTTCCACTCCACCTCCACAATTTACCTATATATATCTTATGAGGAGCCTAGTATTGTTGTTGGTTGGATACTTGTTGAATGTAAATACTTGCTGAGGTTGTTTAAGCTCTGTTAGTGATAGAAGAAAGATAGGCTGAGGAGAGAAGTTTGAAGCTATAAAGACCTACTAGACTTGAAGTTTGTAACTGGTTTTAACATCAAATATACAAGCTTATTTATGGGACCCTAGTCTATGTCAATGGTGATGTTTTTCTTACTGTAATTATTTTTTTTCTTATGATTCCATACTATCCACTTTATTTGATAAATAACAACAAATTTAGATTAGGATTTATTGTAAAAGGTACCCTAAATCTCACTGATATGCTTTATCTTTATGTTTTCTTCTAATTGTGCTTTGAGGATAATTCAATAGAGTATAACCAGTGAAGTGTTGGTGAGCCCATGTTTCCTGAGTACAACTTGAGATATTGTCTTTGAAAGTTCTTGAAAATTATGCTAAGTAAAGTTGAACTAGAGAAGTCTATGGTTAGCCCTGTCCTCTAGTTTATCACCAATAGTTTCTTTGAAAAGATCCCTAAGAGTATGCCAAAAGCAGGATAGATTCAAAGTTCTTACTTGATCTTAGGCTATTATTTTTTTTTATCTTGAATGCTTTCTACTTTCTGAAGGTAATCTGTTAGATTTCTGGATTGTTGTCTGGAAAGTGTGCTTTAGTAAGAGTATTTTCCAAATAAGTCTATGGTTTGCCCTGTCCTTTGGCTTGTTTCAAAATAGCTGCTTTGAAAGGCTTTTCTTGTTTAGTGAAGTTAATAGATTCTTAAATGGTTATTAATTTTTCTTCTTTCACAGCACTTTTAATGTTCCATATCAGAAATAAATCTAAAGAGATCCTCTAATATAGATGACTTGCCCCATGGACCACTCTTGAAACTTGTTGTGCAATTAAATCCTTTTGTGACTCCATAGCCCAATGGATTGATACTGTCTCTTAGCTATCCTATTAGCTGAACCATTCTTTCAACTTACTCACACCTTTACCCTTCAAAGGACTTCCTTTATTTTTATGATATCCTACCCAACCAAAAAACCAAACAAATCCCTTGTGCTTCATAACTAGCCTAATATCATAAACTAAGCATAAATAAATATCCTTTGAAAACACTTATATAGAGAGATCCCTCTCTGAATCCAAGAAGGCTAGGTCCTAGGATTCCAAAGTGGTTCTGATGTAGGCTCTGTAGTGTTTGTTCTTCCCAATCTTGCAAAATACGGGGACCCTAACACTGCTGTCGGGCCCTTCCTCTACCCAGTTTTCCTCTCCTGGTCACAATTCTGTCGGGATGTTTGTTGTTTCCCTATCAATTGCTTCAGCTCTGGATGAGTCCATCACGATGACGCCTACCCATGAAACCCCGACCATTTTGTGTTTGTCCCCTTCACTTAGGAACTCGGTGGGCAGTGATTTCGAGATGTTGTTGTTGCACCCCGAGACCGGGTTGGTTCCCTTATCAACTGATGTGGGAAATAATAAAAGTCTGCAGGGGTTTAAATTCCCTTCCGATTTTTCAAATGTAACTATTCGAAGGGGGAGGGGTCGTCAGAACAAGGGGAATAAAAAATTGTTGTCATCGGTGGATTTGGTGGGGGATCTTGATGAAGCTAATTTCAGAGATATTCCTGTTTCGACGGCTATTGATAGGGATCTTAGAGCAACTGTACCCTCTAAGACTGTCTCATGGCCATTCTGATATCAATCAACATTAGGGGTTTGGGAGGGAGGGGGAAGTACCTCTCTCTACATGATTTTCTATTGAATTTAAATCCTACTATTATATGTTTTCAAGAGTGTATGCACCCGACTGACCGATCTATTGCTGTATTTCGAACGATGTTCACAACTTGAAATATTGCTGCTAGGGATGCATCGGGCCTCTCGAGGGATGAAATTATCTTATGGAATCTATCTGTGGCTAGTTTTAAATCATTTGGTTTCTGTCGAGGTATTATCATCTCTGGTCATTATATGGGGTACAGGGAAAGACTTCATATATTAAACTTATATGTGCCTTATCGGGAGAGGAGGTTTTTTTGGGATCAGTTGGAGCACTGTGGGGTTTTATCTCTATCTAACCTGATTATTGCTGGTGACTTTAATTCTTCTATGCATTCGGATGAGATCTAGGGAAGGGATGTTCGGGTTGGCCCATTGGCTAGTCATTTATGCTCCCTGTTTTCAAAGCATAACCTCTGTGACCTGAAGATGGCGGAAAATGGTCCAACTTGGTACAACGATAGAGATGGGGATGCAATGATCGCAAAGAGGTTGGATAGGGTCTTGGTCTCAAATTTATTACTGTTTAAGATGGGGAAGTGGAATGCTTACATTGGGGGAGGGGTCATTATGTCAGATCATCGGCCGATCATCTTAAGCAAGTTTTTTGATAATTGTGACAGGCGATATCCTTTCAAGTTTAACAGGTGCTGGCTTGATGACCCTACTTTCATCAAGTTGGTTATGTATTTTTTTAAATCAAATCCTAGGGCTACGGATGTTTCTGCCTCGAATCATCTCATGAGATCGATGAGACGCCTTAAAAAGGCGGTGAAGAATTGGGAAAGGGAGAAGAAAATCTCTATGAAACAACTTTTTGCTGAGATTAACAGGGAATCAGAAAGACTTCTAAATTTTTTGGAGGAATATGATCAAACGTCGGGTATTTGGAAAACTTTAAAATCTATGGAAATGGGAAAAAGGAAAATCCTATTTATTGAAGAGAAATATTGGAGGCTCAAAAGCGAGGCACTATGGCTCCAAGAGGGTGATTATAACACCAAATGTTTCCATGCTATGGCCGAAGGGAGAAAAATACTAATGCAATTTGGGGAATTGAGGAAAATAGGACATATCACTACACCATGGAGGGGATTCAGAAAGCGGTAATTAGACATTTTTGAGATTTTTTTAAAGCTCGTGACAATGTGGACTATGATGATCTCATTTGGGCCATTGAAGGGCTCCCGATCATGTTTGATGAAGCTCTGGAATCAGAGTTTCTAAAACCTGTTAGTGGGAAGGAGATCATGCTGGTTCTTAAGTCTTTTGCTGTGGACAAGAGTCCGGGACCAGATGGCTCGACCCCATATTTTTTCATCCACTTTGCTGATATTTTATTGCGTCATATTTTAGAGATGGTGGAGGATGCAAGAACGGCTGGGCATATCAACCGGGATGTTAATTCCACCTTTTTGGCATTGATCTCGAAGACATCTTCGCCATGTAATTTTAATGATTATTGGCCAATATCTTTATGAAATACACCATACAAAGTGATCTCTAAAACCATTGCAGAGAGACTTAAATTGGTGTTGTCTCGTTATATCTCCCATAAATAGTTTGGTTTCCTGAATGAGAGGAGCATCCATGATGCCGTGGCATCTACTCAAGAAGTGTTACACTCCATCCATACTAAGAATTTGAAGGCCATGGTCATGAAGATTGATCTCTGTAAGGCATATGACCGTATCGATTGGAGATTACTCCGGATGTGTATTTTTAATATTGGCTTAGAGAGGGGCTCGATGAATTGGATTTTGGGTTGTGTTACTAATACCTCTTTGGTAATTATAATTAATGGTGCTACTTCTGACTTTTTCAGTCCTGGCCGTGGATTGAGACAGGGTTTTGATCTATCACCTCTAATTTTCATTCTTATTATGGATATCTTGAGCAACAAAATTGGAACAGTTGTTTCAATGGGTCAGATAAAAGGCATAAAGCTATCCTTTATCAAGGAGATCAGCCACAACTTGTTTGTTGATGATGTTTTATTGTTTGCTTTGATCCTTAGATCTGTGTGGAAATTTTTCTTTAACATTTTTAGCAGATTTTGTGATGCTTCTGGTATGGTTGCTAACAGTTTGAAATCTTGTCTCTATTCATATGCGGATGATGATGAGACCATTTCAGTAGTGAGCAATATTTTTGATTTCAATATTCAGCCTCTGTCATCTAGTTTCAAATATTTAGGCTTTAATTTAAAGCCCACCAACTATAAAGTTTAAGATTGGTCATGGTTGATTAAGAAGGGAGAGAAGATAATTGGAAAGTTGACTAACAAATGGTTGTCTTTGGGGGGAAGAGTCATTCTCATCCAAGCAGTCATTCAACAGTTAATGGTGTATTGGGCTCATATATACCTCATCCCAAAGAATACTCTTTGTCGCTTTAGGAGCATTATCATGAAATTTATTTGGAATGGAAAGGCATTGGAGGGCAAGTATCATCTATCTTGCTGGAACATGATTATGAGACCAAACGAGATGGGGGGGTGGGGTTTAAAGGATCTGGAATTCTTTGGGTGGGCTTTGCTGATTAAATCTCTTTGGAGGGCTTTAACAAAAGACAACATATGGCATGATATTATATGTTTTAAATACTTAAAGGAATCAGATGTGGAGTCTTTCACTATGACCAGATGGCTCAACATTACTAGAGCATCATCAATATGGAATAGCTTTAAGAGGATCGGGTTGGTCTTTGTCTCTATGCTGCGTTGGAATTTTGGAAATGGATTTAAAATTCTTAATGGAAAGAAAATTTTGGGGGGTGAGAGGGGTCATCACCTGTGTAGTGATCTTTTAACCAGATGGCTTAATGGAAGGGGTTTGTTTTACATATGCTAGATAATAAAGAAGCAGATAAACAGGGTCTCGGTGTGTCATTCTACTGATGATTTGAGCCTTCCAGAATCGTTGTTGGAGGATTGGGAAATTTGGATTATGGAATTGAAAATTCATGGATTGACATGGAATCAGGATGAAGATAAGGTTACTTGGGAGGTGCCTCTAATAAATGGGACGCCGGTAGTAAAGGAGATTTATCAGAGCCTCTTTTCAAATTCAAGATCTCAGGTGGAGGTTTTATCCTGCATGAGTATTTGGGAATCAAATGTACAATTGAAAATGAAAGTTTTTCTGTGGCTGGTCCTTAATAATAAGAATGTGACTTGGGAAAACCTGATGAAAAGGGGTAAGACTGGGCTTGGTGTTTGTAGTTTATGTATGAAGGGGGGAGATGATAATGAGCATATATTTTATGAATGCATTTTTGTAAAGAAATTTTTAAAATAATTGGGCTGTTATTTTAACATTGTATTTCCTGTTTTTGGAAGCACGATGGAGTTCATTATATGGGGTAAGGAAAGGAATCATGTTTATGGAGTTCTGCCAACACTTTTCCACTGGTTTATTTGGCTCAGTCGGAATAGGATAATTTTCGATGATGTTTTGGGCTGTGTGGTGGGTGTCACCTCTAGCATTATTAGCCTTTGGATTAAGTTGAAAACTAGTGAAAAGCCTTCTAAGGACCTCTCTAAGCGTATGTGCCCATTTGAGATACATTACCCTGCAGGATTTTTGGATGGGGCATGACAACAATCGGTCTGTGGATGCGGGGCATGGCTTGTGATTACGCCACAACGTCATTATAAGATTCATTGGTCGGGTGGTAGGGGATTGAATACTAGGGCAGAGGTTTTAGCTCTATGGGGTTTGCTTTGGTTTGCATCCCAGCTATGCATTGATAAGTTGTGGGTGTTGGGTGACTCCAAGGTTCTTATTGATCACCTTAACAGAGACACAAATCTGGCCCAATAAATCTGAAGTTGTGGCTGGATTGCATTTACACATTGAGGTCATCTTTTAGTAGAACTGATTTCACTCATATATATAGGGAATCAAATGTTCAGGCTAACAGGCTCTCAAAATTAGGACTTATTGATGTTTTTGGCAGCATGCATTACGAGATGGTGGATGCAAATGGTCAAGGGGTTGATGGTATGGTGAGATTCAATTAAGTCTGGGCTTTGACAGCTTATTTTTTTTGTGTTTATGGTTACCCTGACAAGATGCGAAAGATCTGCACCAATGATTTTTTTTTGATGTCACTATTTTGTGCTATGGCTCGGGGTTTCTTTTACTATTGCTTCGCTCTGAAATTTGTCACCTGGATGGGCTTTTGCATCTGTTGGAAGCATGCCTCTTTGTGATTATTGGTATAATATCCTAGAATGATGCATAGGGTCTGATGTTTTTTCAATACTAATACTGTATAAGGAGATTTTTTTGGAAGAGATGTTTCCCCGAGGAATATAGGCCATAGGTTTGATTTGCATAAATTTTTTGTTTCCTGATTTAAATTTACATCTGAGGGTGGTTGGGAATCCTGCATGATATCTTTTTGATCAATCTTGTAAAGTCATATGATGGGTTTTACAGACTTCTGGATGGCACAATATATAAGCCATGTTTTTTTCATCGTGAAAAAAAAGAAGAAGCTTTTATATGTTTATTTATTAAAGAATTTGACCGAGTTTAAATACTACAATGCTGGTTGATATTTATTTCGGCCCTATTATACCACATTGGCTCAGGATTTATCACAATATCCATATTTTTGAGTGTCGTGTGAAAGTCCAATATATTTAAGATGCTGAGTATGTGAGAAATCTTTTGATCCAGGTTATATTCTATTAAGACCTTATATGAATGAAGAATCTAAATGTTTTTATCAAACATGGTGAAAAATGTTCATATAATTTTTACGATTTGCAACATAGTGTAATGACAATGAATGAAAGAAGCGTTGTCATACTAATATTGTTATTGCTATGAAAGGTATGCCTTGAAATTCAATGAAAATTTAAAACTTTTTATTTTATTACGTAGAGAGGAGCTATATAGTGCATTATGGAAGATAGCAATGGTGTGGGCACTTCTAACAAATTATATATATATATTATATATATATATATATATATATATATATATATATATATATATATATATATATATATAGATATAGATATAGATATATATATCACTTTCTACCAATTTTAAAATTCAGTGAAGCATATTAGATAAAGAAATTGCCAAGTTTCATATCAGAGGTAACAGCCAAGTAAATAATCAAACTAAGTTTTTACTTTACTTATTGATTAAACTATCTAGTTTTTCATATAATTGTATTAATTAAATTAATTCTTTTGTTATATATCTATTATGTTATTTTTTATGAAGCTAAAAATTGGAGATGCATGATTATAGATTGTATAAATATTATGTTATTATGTGTCTAGCATTTTTTTATAAAATCAATTCTTATATATGTAATTTCAAGGATTGTCATAACTTTTCACATAATTTTTTAAAGGGTGCTAGCTCAATGGAAAAGCACCTACTTTCTAAGCAGATTATTGGTGGTTCGATTTCACTGTGCTCTAATATGAATTAATCAATAATATTGTAGTTTATACTTAACTCAATAGAATTTTATATTGATTTATTTCAATAGTAATATATTTTTTTGTATTCATTTTTTTTATATTGTCTCTGAACAAACAAAAGTGATGGTCTATAAATATAATATTTTATTTTTCCTGGAGAGACAATAACTAGGATCAAATACATATTGTCTCTATAAAGCAAATATGTCTTTAATTCCAACAGTTGTCCTTGCAGAGACAAAAATGAAATTATCTCCTCAGATACAATAACACTTATATAATCCTATATTGTATTTATAGAGATAATTTTTTTAGATACTCTCTTAGATAAAATATTTAAGACAATATGGAAATTTTTGTTTACAGTTTCTCAAAAAATGTCTCAAATATTGTCTTAAAATCCTCCTCTATATTGTAATGTGATCTCATCTCTCAGCTAGCCCGTGCATACTAATGATCCTTCTAAATATCTTCTTGGTGATTTGCTTCACTCCATAATTCTTCCTTTATCTACAAAATATTTGTAAGGCCCTTCTTGCCATGACATCCCTTGTCAGCTTCATCCTTGGACCAAAATCCTAACTAATGATACTTCCTTGTATGTGCCTCCTCTCCTCATGAATCACTACTTTCTTCGTATGTGGCATCCTCTTTTACCATTCCATCCCTTCTTTGGTAGCCCTCTTTTGTGCACCATATATACCTTTTGTGCTCCTTAATCCTCGTGCATCGGTCCATACTTAAAAAAATTAGAAAAACAATTATGACGCCCATTAGTTTTTTCCGTGTTGAATGTTCTTTAAAATATATTATGTTCTATGATTTGTATTAACTTAGTTGTCAATTTAATTTTGGAAATTTGGTGAAGAGAGTGAGGTGATACAACATATGTCTTATTGAAAGGAAACATATGTAATACTTGTTAGATTTGACTCCACAATTATTCATTGTGTATCGCAATGTAAAGGACCGTTTACAATGTGGTGGGATAGATCGTATTCAAAGAATAAGACTATAGTTAATTCATTCCTTTAAAAAGATGGAATATACCACTAGAGACACATCTAAATGTTCCTCCATAGTCTTTAGGTCAATGTAGGGAAAAAAAAACTGATAAGAATGATCATTTTATAAAATAAAAAATCATTCAAATAAGAGAGTATAGATATCCGAGGGTTAACAATTGGTATTGCATAAAAATCTTCCCCATAAGAATTCAAATCTTAAAAATAAAATGAAATCAAATAGTCATAAAACTATGCAAAGCCATGAAAAAAATTTCACACTATTTACAAAGGAAAACAACCATCCAAAAGAAAGGTATGAATAAATGAAAAAAACTCCAACAATACAAGATATGGAAGGATATCTTAGCATAGAAGAAATAAATCAAGATAATATGTATGTGTCATTTATAATTAAGATATTGACTCGATATGTCTTTCATCTTTGTAATCAATCATGCCTTTACTCCAAAAATAACACTCTAAATAAAGCATGATTATGATTATAAATTTGAGTAGTTCATCAAGATATTTCTCCTTTATCATATCTTTCTTCGCGATTGATGATATCATTAAACATTTACTATATAAGATTTGATATGAGCTACTAAAGCTAAGGCTTGGAATTTACTAAAAATAAACATGAGGAAGTTCATAAGTTCATACGTTAGCATGAAAATATTACAAGATACTATATTCAAATGAAAATCAATAAAACAAACTAAATTATATTTAAAACTAATGTAATCTAATGTTTTAAACTGGGTAAAGTGAAATTTCCAATTAAGCCACTCCAATTGCTTAATAATTGCACATATATGCATACATAAGATTAGTAGCATACATATCGATCATACTAAACAATAAAATGAGAATCCAATCTATGTGTATCTGTATCTAATATGTACATGTTATTAGTTACAAGATACTTTGCCTGGAAATAGTTTTCCAACCACATTTTCATTCCATCACGAAAGTGAATATTGTAAACATGAAACTATTGAGAATATAACATAGCTAGTGTAGTTGTCTATTGAGAAATTATATAAGAGTTAATATTTACAATTCTAATTACAATCTGAAAGGAATCTTCATCTCTACATCAGAAACCTTTTTGAAAATAATTCCTCCATCCATGTTTTAATTGGATCAATAAATTAGAAGTGGAAATATGATAAGGAAGCTATAGATGGATAACGTAACTGGCATGACTTAACTAGTGCCCTATTAGGTATGAGAGATTATGAAAAACCAATCTTAGAGGATGTAGCAAGCTGATAGGTTATCATTGTTGATTGCAATTTCAATGTTCTAGTGTCATGATAGTCTTTTAAATACTCATATACCATTTTATCTTTTTCTAAAAAGACTTGTATGGATATTATTAGACTAATTCATCAGAAAAGTCTTAAACATGCCAGCATAAAATGTGTAAAAATTAACTATTTCATTTATATATGCACTTCATTAAATATGAAAAATATAGAAGGTGATAATATTGAAAAATATATTTACATAATTATTTACGTTACTATTACAAGGGAATGTGAACACTTTTGTTAATTATTTTTCTTCACAAGAAGCACTCAAGATTTAATTGATAGTACTATTGTATACTTGTGATAAATGTTTAATATCATCACAATATTAATCAAGAAATCAATTTACATTTTCTAAGTCAAATATGGGAATGGTTACACGACTTAAATAATTGAAGTCTTTATAATTTTTAGAATTTACAAGATAAGGGTGTATTATAACATAAGCTATATTAAGATGCACCTAATCTTGGATTATAATTTTAGTTTGGGAATTGATATCATGTGACTCTTATATGTCTATCCTCACAGGGTCAAATTCCTAAATATTATAAATTTCAAAATCTTCATCATAAAATATGAATTAAAAAAAAAAAGATAAATCAAATATACGTGCATTAGATTTATGATAATTATCTATAAAATAACTCCTTATTGTTTGTTTATAATGATACTGATTGATGAAAAGTTTAAAATCACTTTGATATATATTAGTTTCTTCATTTTCTTGAAGCAGAGTTATACATGAATAGACTAACTCATGAAAAGTGTCATCATTACATGAAAAAGAACCATCAAACAAACTTCAAGTATAATGATTAATTACTATTATGGAAAATATGATTAAAATTTTCTCTATTGAAATAATTATTATTATTATTAGAATTTGAGGTTTGAGCTACAAATTATTCATTATTTTTTCAATTCAATCAACTAGTTTATTAAAATATGAAGTAATTTCAGCATTTCCATTAGTGATATTGAATTTGTTTATACTTTGGTGAAATTTTTCATTAACAAATTCAAGATTATCGATATTATTAGAAGTTTCGAAAGTATCATTTGCAACATCAATTGTAGCATGCACACGTTGATGAGAAATGTCTATATGTTCATCATAACCATTTTGTATGCAAGGAAGAAAACAAATACCAAGAAACCATTTAGTTAGGTTTGTGTCAAAAGGTTTATCATCAACATGAAATTTGAAAGAGGTCAATTTAAATTTGATAAGAACATAAACCAAAAATTCACCTTCTAACCTTTATAAGTTTTCATGTTCCAAACGTACTTCATCATAGTCATACTATTTATTAAATGTATATACATATTAACTTACAAACTAGTCCCACGAGTATAGGAAAGAAACATGCAACTATTAGCACCATTTCATGGCTTGCCCTGCAAAATTGAGATTGAAAATCTTTCACATGACACTTTCATCAATATCATAAGAACCATAATTATGTATAAACTGAAATACATGTTCAACTATAGTTGGTTCACCCTTACTATAGATTTTTTTGTGGAAAAGTGTTTAATCATATTCGATTGAGTGGTGTATTGTATTCATCCATAAAGACACTTCCATAAAGGAATTAGTAAAGGAGTTATTTGAAATGAAACTTTAAAAGTAAAAGACTCTAAATTGGTTAGTCTATATGTGGCCCTCGTTCTAGCACCAAATTATTGACAAGTGAAAATATTCTATCAATAATTAACATAATAGACATATGTTAGAATGTAGATCTACTTGCAAAGTGTTAGAATGTACTTCTACTTACAATGGAAGAGATACCAACCAATCAACGTCCTAAATTAAACCCTTACTCATTAGGTATGGTAGATGTCACTAGATTAAGTACCTAAATTCCTCTATGTGACTTTGACCTAAAACTATCTAATAATTTTAATTTATTCTAATTTAAATTTCAAAGTTTAATTTAGTATTTACAGTACTTGCATGCATCCCAAAGCTACTCATGGGGTCATCAACAAAAGGGAAATCACTTTAAATATATACAAGAGATCCATAACTTTAACAAAGAGTGATTTTTATAGGTTGAAATGTGACCTAAACCTAGCCACTTGTAAAGTTTCTCCTCGTGAGGATACTTCGTTAAAACACATTTAAAACATTTCCTAAATGAAAACTTATGAATAATTATGGAAATGCATAGTAAAACTATTAAATCGAAACTAAATCGAATATAAGAAAAGAATTTATATACCCAACGTGCAAGGAAATTAAATACACGATTGAACATATGTTTTATAATGCATATCATGCTATAGAAGTAGTTCATAAGACTGATTTGAAAGCGGGTAATTTATTTAAAACTAGATTTAAGACAATAATAAACAAAATCCACTGAATTTTTAATACCGAAAACTAATAATAAAAGTTCAAATCTCTTTCCTCAATAATCAATCTGCAATAGTGAAAGATTTATCCTTCTCATAGAGGAATTGAAACTTAGAAAATGATCTTAAAAAGCTAGACCTAAATCCCCCTTCTTTCTTTTTTCAGCCCCATTTATCATAATACACTTTCAATAGAGAAACGTAATCTGTTTGAACATATTTTGTTTAGAAGGTATTATATTTCGATCTCATTAGGAATTTTTACTTTTTGATCTTCGAGAACGACATCTTAACTGTGCACAACAATAAGTTTTATTCCATATTGCCTTCATCAATCTTAGTCTTCCAACGATCTATTTTGCCCTAATTTAGTGTTCCAATTCCGAGATCAAAGATTCCTAATTCGAGCTTTCCACATGCAATAACAAATACAAGTTTTGAATAGTACCGACGTATATTGCTAAATAAGATTTTCATATTTTTATTGTTCTAATATAATTAAATGCATTTTTGTGGGCCACCAAGGAATCCTCGACGTGGATCCCGACTTTGGTTAATTTAAACAAAAGCGAAATGTGTTTATTTTTTTTGTGGGAGTTATTAGGGGTCTCACGGCCCCACACTAATTGTGATTCTAAATTCACTTTGAGCATCGTGTGGCACTGACTTACTGATGATGGAAATTTTGATATTTAAAATGGGTTTTTTATGGAAATAATAAAATAATATTTAAAGTAATAAAATAATATTTATGAATTTGCATTTTATTTTTTGCATCATAGTTTATGTAATTATGGTTAAATTAAATTGAAAAGATATATCAAAATAAAATTGATAAACAAATTGTATTGATGTGATTATATATAAAAATAATTTGTTTAATAACATGTCATTATCATTGAATAACTAATGCATTTGTCTTTTGTACTAAAAAAACTTAAATAAATTATAAATATATATTCATAAATTATTAATGGTATAATATACTATTAATTAAAATTTATCTTATTTAAATTATATAATAAGATGTAATTAATATACTATATAAAAATAAAATAAAATAACATAATAAATCTAATTTAATATTTTATGTATTTTTTTATATTACATATTGAATTTATTTGATTTATAACATAATAAAAAGAATATATAATATAAAAAGAATATAATATATATTTAGATTATTTGTCATAATATTATATATAGTAATATATAATATTAATATAATCATAATGAAATTAATTTAGTTTTATTAACATTGAGAAAAAAATATATATTGAAATTGATTTAATTTATATTTATAATATAAGGTTTATATACATTGAAATTTTAGATTCTTTTTACCCCAATTATGTTGAACCTAATATATCTTGTTTTAACATACAAAATTAATGCACACTTTTTCATCATACAAAACTAATATACTTTTTTATTTTATTTAATTTCAATATGTTTGTATTGTTATTAATATTATAATAATGTTATTCATAGATTTTATTTATTGTAAAATTATAAGCTTACATTTTTATTTATTTTTATTTCATATTTATAATATATATGTATAGATATTCACTTATAATTAATTTGAAATTATAATATTAGATAAAATAAGATGAATATATACTTTAAAAATAAATATATCAAAATATACAAATATAATATTTATTGAAAAATGTGTAAAGACATGAAGATTATGTAAAGATATGTATTGTTTATTTCAAAAGATATGAAATGAGAATAATAATATTTTATTCAAAAAGTGCGAAATGACATGTATTATTAATACTTCACTTTATGACTTTAAATGTACTTAGAGCACTACCATGGTTAACCATGAGTTTTTATCCACCATTGAGAATATAACAAGTAAGTACCTTTAACTCAAGTAATTCTACATCAACCATTGGGGATGATGTCATTCCCTAAAATGTGACTGGTTCTCATAAAGTGAATTTTGATTATACATTCTCCTTAGCAAACCCATTTTAGACCTTAAAATTCCCATAATGTTTTCGTTTCACCACTATTAAAGCATACAAACTACACCTACTATCAACACTTAGTTTATTTTATGTTCAAGCCTTCTTCAATTATTTATGCAACATAATTACTTAACTTCAACTATCTTCATAAAAATATGTGATAGAAAATAAAAAACAATGAAAAACAATAAATAACAATCAACACACGTTTATGAAGGGTGAAACTCCCCAAACAAGTTTTCCCCAACTGTTATAACACTTCAAAAATAATAATATGTCTATTTTACTAATTTACACGAGTGTGAAATTTTCCTGGTTGCACTAGAAATTCACTTACACAAGTCTTCCCATGTTCTACTGCTCTTCCCACACTTCCTCCCCAGTTCTATAGTTCTACCTATAGATGTAGATATGTGCCACCTCTACCAACATTGCCTGCAATATGTGCAACCTCTGCCCACACTCTCAAGGAACCCCAAATTTTTCCAATCGGAACTGCAGAAGTTACTTGTTTAAAAATATTTCTGGTATCCTTGATCTGGGAGGGTGAATGGCCCAGGCCATTGACTATTTCACATGGTTTCCCTGTTTCATCATGGTTCTTCCTGTTTTCCACACCATACCTGAAATTTCCCATTTACCTTTCGCCCTTCTGCCCTTCAATTTGAACTTGAGTATATGATTCTTGGTCGAATGGATTGATGCCTTGGTCAAGCTTCTCTTCCACTAATATGTACACACTCAACCCTACATGTTTTCCCCAACCTTTGTGTCCTTTGGAGTGCAAGATAACGCTTTTCTATTTTTCCTTGGGCGGGCTTATCGATCGCATCCCTTGGGTCGACTTGACATGAGTTGACTGCGCGGCCCTTACCTACAGGCGCACCCTACCCACTACCCACTGCGGATGGTCAGACTTCCTCCGCATGCCGCTGCCCCACGCCCCTCTACAAATTCCCCTATTGTCACTCGCCTTGCCGGGTCACTACACGCATAAACTCTTCACAGGTCAAGTGGGCTCTTGACTCTATGTCTCACTCTCGTCGCACATCCTTATGGATAAATTCATTCTAGTGCCTTTCCTTTGTGTGGGAGCGTGCCCTGCCATCTCGCCTTCCACATGTGTTCGGTTAAGGATGCCTTTCACCTAACTCGCCCATTAGTTCAACACTTCAGTTTTTCGGCTCTCCTCATGCATGTGGGAAGTCACGAGAGCTCATTGTAATCAATGCAAGATCAAATCCATGACATCCTCCCCACTTCAAAAAGGTTTTTTCCCTCTACAACACTAAACAAGAAACTCCATCGCAGATACCAAGTATCAGAAACTGCCACCATCTCCAACGTCAATCGCCTCTACAGTATAATGCCTCATCTCCATCATGCGAACTTCCATCAAGGCTCATGACTCTATATATGTAGGCCTCCTAAATCCCACAGTAATAAACCACAATTCATCACAATGTATCCCTGCAACTCATATTGTGCCAACCTATCACATCTCGTCGTCATGTGAACTACTATTGACATAATACAACTCAACTCAAACACATATCATCACATTGCTACCCCTCATGACTTGAACTAATTGGGTGATTAGCTCAGTTTTCATGCTAAACACCTGAGAATGTACTTAATAATGCATTTTTTGGTTTGTTTCCTTCAACACTTCGTCACACTAACAAATTTGATTAAGAAATTTCCCCATAAACCCAATTCTCAATGTGCCATATCCATGTCTAGGAAGAAGTCTCCATCCATATGCGATATCTTCCTTATCATTGTTATTATCCATGTGCTACCTTTGGTGATAGACCAAAAACCACATCCATCAAAGCATCATTTCCTTTTTCTGTGAGGCCTTTTCTCCCAAGGCCCCCTTGTATTGGTGGTATAGCAGCCCCACCTCATTAAGGCGTTGCACTCTCCAATATTAAAGTGTTTATTGCATGGAAAGGGTCAGGAATTTTCCTTCTTGACTCTCGGCCATCGATTTTTTTGATTGATGTTGCATCCTCAAGTGATTGTGTACAACAACAAAATCTTCCTTTGTACATAAAATCTTCTCAAATATTCCCTTTTTCAACTGAAAATCATAGATGCCCATAGCGTATTTGTGATAATCCACTATTATTGGTGGATATCTACCTGCATACTCTTCGCTTTCCTTAGAAGAAGCACTCGAGCCTCCTCTCCCTTTAGCAATTCCATGGTGAATAATTATGGTAGACGTCACATCCTTATCCTTTGCAATGGGTGGAACCATTCCTCCACCTCCATTCAACTTCTCTTTAATGGCTTGTGAAACAAATTCGATCATTTTCTTCTCCTGTGTCACTTGATCCAAACATCCAACCTCCTTTATTTCCACATGTCCATGCTTCACATTTGGGTCCTTCTCATACAGAATAATCGAAACAATCTTTTGATGATACCCAAAGTGAGTCTTCCTCGTCATCAACACAATCATGGTTTTCCCACCAACTTTAATCAAGATTATATATCGATCCACCATCCATATGGCTTGTTTTGATACTAAGAAGTCCTTCACTAAGACCATAACATCAGTATACATGTCGATCACCATTAGATCCAAATTTCTAAACCATGAACCCACCTTCACCTATGTATCGCTTAGAATACCTGTCACAACCTTCATGCTTGAGTTAATATATTTAAAATAAGTTAATTTTTTTTCCATTTCAGCTTTCAAATTAAAATATTTCACTACGTTATTGATAAGGAAAATGTTCGCAGCTCTCGTATCAATCAATGAAGAAAAAATCCTTCCATACATGGTCACCTGTGAAAAACTAAATCCCAAATCATCTCCATCCCGAATGGGTTATCTCTTACATATTACTTCTGCAACCTTCTTCATCGTTTCCTCATTGGAACTATATTTCACCCCATGTATCAACCTAACCATCCTCTTCAGGTATGCTACTTCCCCTTTCAGAATACTTGAGTAATTTTAACTTGGTCCAGCTTGAGAGGTCTTTGTTCCATCAAGCACATCCTCCTTCACATTCTGCCAAATCACAGCTACTTAGCACACATCATATCTTTTGACTTGGAGTGATCCCATCCTTTAAAAATAATTCTTCATTTCCTGATACCAAGCTCCAAGCCTTTCAATGTATTCGATATCATCTTATTCTATAACAATGAAAACTTATTTGTGGTCAAGAAACTCCCTCTTGATCCCTTCTTCAAGTTCCTCCCTTAAGCAAACTTTTTTGACCATGAGTTCTTGGATTCTACGGTTGCCTTTCCACAACTCTTCATCAAGTTATTCAATTTTGGCATACTTCCCTTCAAAAGTGCTCAAGGCCCTTTGCACATCCACTATTCCATCCTTGATGCATTCCAAGTGCTCCTACTCCTCCTACTTGAACAACCCTTATGACATCCATGAGTTTGTTCAGCTTGACTCGGCCCCCATGGTGTTCCTTTCCCCAAACCAAACATCAATTATTTCACATGTTCAAGTCGGCCCTAAATTGCTTCCTTTCCCCTACTAATATATGTCGCACTATGACTAAATAGTTCACGCGCTTCCTCTGAAATGGGCTCTCATCATACCTCTCACAACCCCACTCTAAATGCCACTCTATGTCCACTGTGGGCGCTGTGCGACACTAAAACGCTTTTTAATTTCACCACTACTAGGGTATTTAGACTATGCCTACTAGTAACACAGTTTATTTTTTGTTTATGTTCTTCAATTACTTATCCGGTGGAATTACTTAACTTCAATTATCTTCATAAAATGTGTGATATCCAAAAAACAAAAATAAACAACAATGAAAGAACATTTATGAAGGTAGGGGGAAACTCCCCAAACAAGTATACCCAAACTGTTATAAAACTTCCACAAATATAATATAAATTTGTTTTACAAATTTACAAGAGTGTGAAAGTTTTCTGCTTGCACAAACAACACATTCACACAAGTCTGCCCAAGTTGTGTTGCTATTCCTGCCCGGTTGTGTAGTTTTTCTTGCACTTGAAAAATTGTGCCATCTCTTCCCACACTTCCTACAAGATATGCAACCTCTTCCTACACTCCCAAGGAACCCCAAGTTCATCCCAAGGCAACTGCAGAAGTTGCTCATTCAGAAATATGCCTCATCTGTCTGCCCCATGCAGGCGCATTGCCCAAGTCGCTGCCTAATGCATGTGATCACCGTGTTCTACCCTGGGTCACTCTGTTTTGTATGTCGCCCCTGAACTTGCATGTTTACACTTATCCCTTATGCCATTCACTCTGAAATTGTGTGAATGCTTCTTGGTTGAATGGATTGATGCCTTCATTGAGGTGCATGTTATCACTCATAAAGTTTCTCTTGGATGAATTAAAAAAATATCTAAGGTAAGCTTTACAAACCAACTTATAGATTGAAGGCTAGTCCCTTCAATCAAGAGAGGGATCCCTCTAATAGTATAATCACTAAATTTAGCAATTGATTATACATTCACATAGTGGCTAGAGCTTCACTTGAGTTGTGTTGAGGTAGTGTTTGGTTGGGCATGAGGGAAATAGTCCATTAGGAAATGGAGTTAACAAGCTAAGGTTTATGGAAACTTACCAAGATACTGTTGTCTCATTAAGATTGAAAAGGGCAAGGTAGATGGCACATCAAGGACATTTCAAATCATCTTTATAGATTAAAGAGGAAAATAAAAGAATATTCCACTATAGAAGGGCATATGAAATGAATCCTAAAGTATATTTATAAGCTAGGAGTGCGACTATTCGAATCTATGAGACCATGCATAAAAAATGAAGGATTAAATATGCAAGATTTATTCTCATTCAAATATTAAAAGACATTACATTCAAATGATATTACAAAGAGGGAAACACTAAAACATGTAGAAATTACATACTAAGAGATACCATCACATGAATCTTCGTGTCACTAATCAAAATATACTAATATTAGAAAACTGTAAATTAATAAATCTCTCAACATGCATATAATAGACATATTTTCATCAAAAATCAACCCTTGTTCCTCCTTTTAAATTTAATTTATATAAATATTACATAGGTTTCAAATCCACAATTTGTGGAAAGTATTAATTGAAATAATCCTCAAGATCTGAAAGAAATGGATCTAAAAAAATCCTGACCCAAATTTCGTAAACTGTTTGAAATAATCAATGAGATGTTTATATCCGATCCCTAAGTCGAATTGATGAGGTTGATCATCAAAAGTTTTTTATGATTTTATTTCTAGACAAATAAATCTCCGGAATTCCTCAAAAATTGGGTCCAAAGATGCATATGGATATTCCAAAATATGTTACCCATTGCAAAAATTAAATACTTTTTTGGAAATCCTCCCATTTACAAAGAAAACTCTTTTTTTTTAAGTTCATCACCACTTGTTCAGAAAGTGCGTTTGAAAACATGAAAAAGTAGAATTACACAATTTGGAAAAATGCACCTCAAACATTCCTTTGTAGTTTCCAAACCATGACGTCTCGGTAAAAGCTGAAAGAGTTTTTTTTTTAAATCAACCTGTTTCTTAAAAAAACGAATTTTAGTTTTCTTAAATTCATTACCGCGTACTTGTAATATCTATTTTAACAGGGTGGCTAAAACATGAAAAAAATAGAATGTTGTCATTTTTTTCTTAAATCACTTCTCTCCTTTAGTTGGAAAACATATTCCCTTTTCCACTTTTGTCACTTGAAATTGCATGTCCTTGACTGTCGTTTTGCATCTATCAAGGGAACTTATGAAATCTGCCACATGCTGTAAAATCTGCTAAAAATTCCTATAGTTGTAGCAAATTGGCTTCGTGGGTTTGCTCGAAATGACCTTTTCACAAAAAAAAATTGCAGTTTTTAGGGTTTATCTTTAAAACCCCATCTAATACCTGGAAGCCAAAAATGTTACATCATGCTTTAAGATGGGTTAAATTACTTAAAAAATGGATTTGTCACGTAAAATGCTTCAAAAAGTTGTTAGAAGCCTTTTAATTTTATGTTTCCTAAAGGTGATACTAAAATATTTCGTAGCACCACTAATTTTAGATATACTTCATTTGATTGGATAAAAATACTAGGTAGAACATTAGGCATGACATAATAAACCTCTATTGCATGTTCCTAACCCTTATGCCATCCTTTCACATCAAATTTTAATATAGCGTAACACTTGAGCCTTCTTGTCAACTCATTCTCAAAATATATGGACCCTTTGTAAAGATACAAACTTAGTGCTAAAACAATCCTTCGACTAATATATACACACTCGACTGTTCATGTTTTCCCCAGCCGTCGCATCCTTTCGAGTTCAAGCTGACTCATTTACGTTTTTCCTTGGATCAACCTGTCGGTCGTGTCCATTGGGCCGACTTGAGACGAGCTCGGTGGGCACCCCTCGCCTGCTGGCATGTCCTTCCCACCACAAGTTTCCTCCCCATTTGGTCGCACTTCATCCACATTTCGCTACCCTGCACAACGTGAGAGCCGCTCGCCTTTCTCGGGCGTTATAGGCACGCGCTCTCCACAAGTAGGGCAGGTGCCTGACGCTATGACACTCCCGCTTGTATGTCTCAGACGCAAATCACATCCGTTTGGTTAAACGTGTTTGATCACCCTCCAGACTCGCCCTCCACATGTGTTCGACTAACCGCACCCATCGGTTGAACACTTCAGTTTTTCAACTCCCTCATGTGTGTGCAAATGGGTGCAGGTATGAAGGATACAGTTATAGTGAAGGCAATGGGTGCAACTGCCAGCAGCCGGAAGTTCTTTATCTTACGTGGTTATCATGACTACATTAGTGGTTTAGTTTTGACCTCCTTTTCGTGAGTTCCAATTGAAGTATTGTTTCTCGAGTTTCCCAGTTAGTTTTGATTTTGATATTCAGTTCAAGACCTTTGTTTTTTTAACACATTATCATTTTGTTTTATGAATCTATTTAAATTTATCACCGTGTTTGTTATTGAATTTTGATATTAACAGATGTCTTTAATGAGTCGTGTTATGAGTTTTAGTTTTGATAAAAGAGAGAAAAAAATACATAAAAAATAGAAATGGAAGTAAATTAATGATTAAAAAAAGTTGTTTTCTTTTTAAAAAGAAAAAAAGGGAATTGTGTTGCTAGAGAGACATAAAATAGCCTAAATAACTGACTACACCTTCTCCACGGGTTATAAATTTATTCAATATCTCCATTGGTTATAAATTTATTCAATATCTTATTGTATATATAATTTCATTTTAAAAATTCATTTAAAAGAAGACAATTTTATAATAAAAAGATAACCATTTCATAATAAATAAATATATGCTGTGGTTGAATAACTTTCTCCTGGATTTCCATATCGTACAATCAAATTTCCATATTGTAAATAAGATATTGTATATCAAATTTTACATTTGTTTTTTAATATGATTAAACTTGCTTTAAACAGAGAAATTTTAACTTAAATATAAACCAATGTAATAAATAAGATGATCTATTTTAATAATTGATGGGAATAGTCAGATTTAAAAAATTCACCAATATCCATCTTCGAATTACTAAAAACCCTCACTGGTGTTTATTTTATATATATAAGAAAGGAAAACTTAACACATTGAATCCGGAAGGAAAACTTGTATATAAAAGTTAACATATAAAAACAACTTTATGTGAACATATAAAAACTAATTCATGTGCTTGTATTTTATATTACAGGTTAGCCTTTTGCTAATTCATGTTATCTTAAACCTGTATAAAATTGCATGGTGGATAATTTATTAGCAATAGCCTTTCCGTTTTTCCACGAACGGTCCATTGAATCAATTCGATCGCATGAAACATGCCGTTTACAGGTCGGTGACCCTTTTCAAAATAGTGAACATTCGCTGGTCGTATGACCCTCGCTAATATGTAAAATGGCATCTGCAGGGCGGTGAAGCCTTTCAAAAATGGGACCATTCGTTAGTGTTTAAAGCACGCTCTTTAGAGCTATGGAAGGGACGATATCTCATATTATTAATAAGAAAGGGTTCGAAGAAAATACTAAACATATGGGACTGTCCTCGTATTTCCACTCATATGTGGATAAACAGGCCACGGCTGACAAGACCCACGAAAATTTGACAAGGACCTGTCGATAACGGAGCACAATTTTTGCTATTTAAATTGACTCTCATCCATGGCTATCAACATCTTCCCCCCGGCTAAACAGAGTTCGAGAATCACTTTAGACATAATGGCGAACCAGGTTAGACGAGTTGCAATTCTCACCTTGGCGTTGCTTGCTATTGTTGGACTGGTTCGAATGGCAATGTCCGGTTGCCGTTTTAAGAGCCCTATCACCATGACTATTGAAAGTAAGTGTTTACAGCTCTCCGACCGTGAATACTCAAGGGTTTCTCATCAGAATGGGAAACATGATTAATATACTTTAGGGTTTTTCATCAGAATGGGAAACATTATTAGTATATGGGAAATATGATTAGTTAGTAATTAGTATAGATTTTGTTTTAGCTTTGGATTTAAGTATAAATTCAGCTTTGACATTGGAGTTTAAGCATTTAAAGATAAGAAAAATCGACATATATCTTTAGAAACGTTTACATTATTAGAGCTCAAAGATAACCTTCCATATACTGCTTACATTATTACAATAACCTTTCATATAATCTCGAAAGATGAAAACTAACACTAATTACATTCATTACTCTCATTTTCAGAGATTATCTTTTTAAATAATGTTGTTTTCAGTGTTATTGCTCTTTGATATTCAAGAAAAATTATGTCAAAGTAAATTATAATAATGGAAGATTATATTGCAAAATCTTCAATAAAAAGGAAAATCCAAGCCATTTCTTTGCGCTTAACATTCAACCGCTTTAAAAGAAAGGATACTTCTATATATCTATTATTCTTATAATTTATTTTGTTTTAATGAAGGCACAGAGATTTTACATCGACACGTTATCATGTTAAGGTTAAGACATGAATTCACCTCTAAATTCTGGACACGAGCAACATTTTAAACATTACATTTATTTAATCCGTCTTGAAGTTATTTTATGTATTAATCTTCAACTTATTTGAACCAGGAACTAATGGAGGGCTGGAAATGGGAGGAGCAAAGGACTACCACGAAAGTAAAAATCAAGCGGCCGTCACATACACGTATTTGCATGAACGAGCTGCGCATAAGGTTTTTATTCAGCAGAGTGAACGAGTTATTGGTATTCTGATCTTTTATTCATATTCTGATTCGCTTTTAATTCGTTTTACTCATTTCAGGTTAACGGCTATCGCCGTCTTGGCACTGTTTACGAAATTGAAAGCGAAAATGGAGGATCGCGAGTAATATCGAGAGAAAACACGTTCGGGAGCAAAATATTGTACCCTGAAAGAGAGACTCCTGGTGGACCAGATTCTCAACATCACCCACCGGTAAAGAAAATAGGTGTTGATAGAAACGGCCAGTAGGACAAACGATTTTGACGTTCAAACGGGAAGATAATCAGATTGTTGGGTTTAACTAGTTTGTGCTTGCGTGCCTAGAATAAATAGAACAATAAAGAATAAATACGGGCGGTATGTGCTTGCGTGCCTACAATAAATAGAACAAAAAAGAATAAATACGGGCGGTATGTACTTTCTTTTCACCAATGTTTCGTTGGTAGTGATCTATCGGGGCCACAATTTCGTAGCCAATGTCATTTAAATTAGTGCATTTTTTTCTCAAACAATCTGTCTATAGAAGTGTTCGAATAGTGAAAATGAATTGATCACCATTAAAAAAACTCTGCGAAATTGTTTTTCCACATTGACCTTTTTGTTTAAGAGTTAAAATATACTTGGACAGTGTGTTGGAGAAATGAGACCTATGTTTATGGTTTACATTTTGTATATTTATTTATTTATTTATTTTTATAATAATAATCACATACAATGGAAATAAACTTCCTCTAAAATTTTCTGGTTTTTATCAGGATTTTTCTCTTTCTTATCACAAATATGCAACAATTTCTTATGATCTCTATATGTATTTTTTAGATTTTCCACTTGAGAAGCTAATACTTCAATCACAACCATTTCCAATTCTTATTCAGCGTTAAAAGTAAAAATATCCTTCTCATCATCTACCTCGAAAGAATTGTCATAATTTAAATTAAAGAATTCCTTCAAAATATTAACTTCTTTTGCAATGGACATATTTTATTCATCATTCAAACTTCTTTTCTTTTGAGACATCATCCTCCTATTTCTGGCCATGATCTATGATCTACAATCCAATTGTTGGAAATATATTCACTATTGAGAGGGACCGTGAATAAGTAGTGATGGGATTTATGTCAATTTCCTCCAATTATAATTATTTTTCCCAAACTTAAATCTCTTTGCACATGCACATCATTAGGTCACCAAAAACATGTAAGAAGAAATAAATTGAAACTATAATAACTATTAGAAACATCAACAAAAGCAAGAAAACATAAGGGCATAAGGATCTCTTGTGGAAAACCTTTAGGGAGAAACCACCCTAATGTTGTTGTGTCACTCAATTATTTTTACTATTTTGCTGAACAAATTGTACACCGATTAGCTACACCCATAACTATAATACTTGTCTTTCTATACATTATGATGCCACTATGACTTCAGAAAAATGTTCCTCTTGTGGATCTACAGACTACCATCCAATGGAAGCCTCCATGACCAATGATCCTTGCCCAAACACCATTTGACTATCCAGCTCCTATTGGATAGAGAAAACTATTCCTACTACTGAATTCACCAAATTACTATCTCTATTGAGTCCTCCACGCATTCACATCCTCCATGCAAACCAAATTTCATAAATGTTACATATTGTGTTCACAATGCGCTCAATGTGAGCAACCAAGCAATATCATCGTTATGCAGACAAAAAATGAATCAAACTTTGACCCGGAGGAGGGAATTTCTTCACTCCAACTCACACCAAAATACTCTCCAAAATATAAAAGGTTGCCAAATTTCTGCCACAACCAACAAACAAATTCTGAATCTTCTATCTTTGATTTATGCTAACAAATATATGATATATCGCTGCATAAAATATGTGAGCAGTTATTGCATAGTCTACTCATTCACAATGCTCTCACAATAGCATCCTCACACACTCTCCAAGAAAAAAATCAAATAGACTCAAAGCCTTTGGCTATTTAATTTTTTCTCAAATAATTGACTTAGCAAATGAGACAGGTTTCTCAAATGATTAACTCAATAAAAGTTATAGGTTTATTAGATGATTAACTCAATAAATGCTACAGGTTATGCATCATTCAACAATCCTTTTCACACGCTTCAGGTTTCGTTTAGGAAGGATTCTTGACCAAATAATTCACTAAGTCCAGTAGCCCTTTGATATATTCAACCTTTATCAGCTTCTATTGGACCTGAAAACTTTTTCTAACCATATGCTCAAAAATATCAACCAATAACTCCACTGCAACACCAAAATAGGCTCAGGAGCGCGAGGAATACAGAAAAAAACTCGAGAAAATTCCTTAGTCACTCCCACAACACTGCTTCCATGATAATTTAGCATCTTTGAGCTATATTTTCTCCCGTAGGATCCTCTCCATACTACTGGAGCCTAAACATCTTCCCACGGACCTGTCATGCACGCGACTACAGAAAAGGATGGTAAAAGCTCAGACAATTCAGATCAAAAATAACTCGAACTGATTCTAGAGCTTGAAAAACTTATATAGGTCTTGTACAAGTCTCTGAAACCTATGGAAAACCTCATCACAACACTGCAATATCACCAGCATCATCCCAATTCAAACTAGGTTGACTAGCATGCAAACCAACAACCAAACTAAAAATTTAAGGCATCAAAGTTCTCCACAACATCTCTTCCATCAATATGCAGCTCTAGAACCTATATGACATCCTCCAACACCTTCAAAATCATCTCAAGAATCCAAGAACACATGTAGATCCTCTCCAAGCTAAATTTGTAAAATTGTCAACATGTGGAGAACTAATCTAGGACATGGAGACGAAGGAGACCTAATCAACAAGGCTCCTCAACTCTAAACTCTATAGTAGCAACCAATATATGTATGAAGAAACATTTTCATGAATATAATTATCATGGGAAGGCCTCCAATCTTGTCCGACACACGACCATCCATCCTCCAAGATAATGTAACATGCCATCACCTATCTCAACAACAACAACATGAACATGAGGACCAAGATAACATCTAAGTGAAACACCTTCTTCATCCTCAAGATCCATGATAATATACATGTCAAGGACCATATCCAAGCTATTCCAAACTAGTAGACACTCCAAGGACCATATAGCAACATCCATACACAAACCAGCTGCAAAATCTCATACACATTCATATCCAAATGACCTGCAACACAAGAAAGAATGTTGACATCAATGAAAACCAAATTCACATCTCCACACTATGACACACATCAATGCCAACAAATTCCTCTTACAAAGTGTCATCCCTTCTACGTTATCCCTCTATTTTCACCATCCATATCTTATGCATGCCTTAATCAACCTGCATCATTCCATACTTAACAAAATTAAACATTTATTTTTTTGGTCCAATAGTTCTTCCCATGCTAAACATGCTTTCAATAATCTTATGTTCTATTATTTATATTAACTTAGATGTGAATTTCATTTTGGAAATTTGGGGAAGAGAGTGGGATGATACAAAAGATGTTTTATTGAAAGGAAACATATGTGATATTTGTTATATTTGACTCCACAATCATTCTTTGTGTCTCACAATGTAAAAGACATATTATAATGTGGTGGAATAGGTTGGATTCAAATAATACAACTATAGTTAAATATTTCATTTAAAAATATGTACTATACTACTAGAGACACATTTAAGTGTTCCTCCATAGTATTTGTGTCAATGTATGGGAAAAAAACATTATAAGAATAATCCTTTTAAATAAAAGAAAAATCATTCAAATAAGATAGTATAGATTTCACAGGGTTACCGTTGATGTTGCATGAAAATATTCCCCATAAATATTTTGGAAACATCAAGAATTCAAATCTAAAAGAAAAAGTGAAATCAAATAGTCATAAAACTATGCAAACTAAATCCATGAAAAAAATTGCACACTATTTAGAACGGAAAACAACAATCCAAAAGAAAGGTATGAATAAATAAAAAAAACTCCAAGAAGACCAGATATGGAAGGATATCTTAGCATAAAAGAAATAAATCAGCATAATATGTATGCGTCATTTATAATTAAGATATTGATTGGTTATGTCTTGCATGTTTGTTATCAATTAGGCCTTTATTTTACAAATAAGACTCTAAATAAAGAACGATTATGATTATAAATTTAAGTATGAGTATTTCATCAAGATGGTGCTCCTTTTCTTGAGGATTAATGATATCATTAAACAGTTACTATATAAAATTTAATAATAAACTTCTAAAGATAAGGCTTATAATTGAATGAAAATAAACATGAGCATGTCTATAAGTAAGGACTAAGATAAAAGTAAACTAAGTAACGTGATGATAACTTAGTGTTAGCTTGAAAATATTACAAGCTACCTTATTCAAATAAAAATCAATAAAACAAACTAAACTCTACTTAAACCTAATGGAGTCTAACTTGGAGAAGTGAAACTTCGAATGAAGCCACTTGAGTTGCTTAAGACCTTCACATATATGTACATCTAAAATTAGTAATATAAATACCTATCATACTAAAAATAAAAAGGACAATCTAATCTATTCGTATCTCTATCTAATAGGTACAAGTTAACATTTACAACATACTTTGCTTGGAAATATTTTTCCAACAACATTTATATTCCATCATGAAAGTGAATATTGTAAACAAGAAACTGTGGAGAATAAAACATAGTTGGTATAGTTATCCGTTGAGAAAATGTAAGAGAGTTAATATTGATAATTATACATACAATCCGAAAAGCATTGTCATCTCTATTCATGAGAAACCTTTTAGAACACTATTCCTGCATCCATTTTTTCAATTATATCAATAAATTCAAAGCGGAAATATGATAAAGAAGTTATAGGTGGATAACATAGCAAGCATGAATTAACTAGTGCACTATTAGGTATCAAAGCTTATGAATAAGTAAGTTGATAGATTATCATTTTGTTGATTTCAATTTCAATGTTCTAGTGTCATCATAGCCTTTCAAATACTCATATCCCATTTTTATTTTTCTGAAGCGAGTTGTATGGATATTATTTCACTGACTCATAAGACAATTCTTCAATATGCCAACATAAAATGTGTAAAAATTAACTATTTTCATTAAATACACTTCATAAAATATGAAAAATATAGAAGTTGATAATATTTAAAAGAATATTTAGATGATTATTTCCATTAGTATTACAAGGGCATGGGAACCCTTCTATTAGTTATTTTTCTTCACAAGAAGCACTCGAGATCTAACTTCTACTACTATTGTCTACTTGTGAGAAATGTTTAATATCATCACAATATTGAACTACAACTCGATTTTACATTTTCTAAATGATATATGGGAATGGTTACATGACCTAAAGAATTTAATTCTTTGTAATATTTAGAAGGTACAAGATACGGGTGTACTATAGCGTTATATATACTAAGATGTTCCTCATTTTGTATTATAACTTGACTTTGGGAATTCATAACATGTAACTCTTATATGTCTATCATCAAAGGGTCAAATGACTCAATATTATCAATTCCAAAAGATTTATCATAAATGAATGCACTCTCATTCTTCATAAAAGATGAAACCAAAAGATAAATCAAATATACATGCATTAGATTTATGATAATTATCTATAAAATAACTCCTTATTGTTTGTTTATTCCGATCTTGTTGATGGAAAGTTGAAAATCACTTTGATCTATATTATTTTCTTCATTTTATTAAAGCAGAGTTATACATAAATAGACTAACACATGAAAAGATTCATCATTACATGAAAAAGAACCATCAAACAAGTGAGGGTATAATGAGTAATTAATATTAGATCAAATATGATTAAAATATACTTTATTGAAATAATAACTAGCAATTGCAACAAAAGGAAACGATGTGAAGTAGTAACATAGGAAATAGTAGTATAGAGGAAAAAGTATGTGATATGTTATGTGATTTAAATGAATATTTAACTTATAAATATGAATTATTTTATTTAAAAGAAATTATAGTTTTGCATAATTGTTTGGATAAAAAAATTGGTTTTTTTATCACCTAGGGAGGCCTTTCATAGTGATGTCTGGTTATGCACTATGGGCCATAAGGTAGACTATAAAATGGAACTGATTTGAAAAATTGTAGGTGCACTAGGTATGCTTAGACAATCATATGTAACAATAAACTATTATACCTAACAAAAAAAAGGTTTCCCATGTTTTATTACATTATACTATTATATGTAACAAATACAGGTTTCCCTTATTTTATCACATCATAGTCCACGCATGTAATAAGCAGCCTTGCTGCTAGTTTCATTTGTTTTATTAATTTACAATCTTTAAGGTTTCCTCTTATGCTTTATTCACACCATATTCACTGCAAAAGGAGTGCAAACATTATGCTTTTTGTTGATCATGTCAGCATTCTGTTAAATTCTGATTAAATTCTGAAAAGCATTCCGCTTTTAAAACCGCCTTTGTTTGGCCTAAAAATCCTTTTTCCACCTATCGTTCCCCTCCTGTAAACTCAAAATTGCATAAAAAGGGCCGAAATCACACATTTTAACATATTTAAGGCCTAACACCTTTCGGTCCTACCCCTCTCAGTATTTTCTCCACGTGACCCGAGCGCTAGACCAAGCATTATCCCGGAGAGCGCTTATCGTAATCGGGGTTTTACATGTGCCCTTATCCTTTGTAAATGCAAAAGTTTTGATGCAATGGTGAATTTGTCTGTCGGCTTTTGAAATAATCTCAGTCGTCGATCTGTGTAAGATCTGACAGTCAGTGTTGTTTCGCAATGCGCCCATCCCTCCTCCGTTCACCCCTCCGATCTCATCACAGTCGTCCATCTAACCTGCCGATCAACGGTCCGTATTCCCTTCGCCTGGTGGTCCTCGTGCCCAGAAGCACTATTCATAAACCTGCCAGTTTTCATCGCACCACCTTTCAAGGGGTAGGCGGTATTTCCCGTCTCGGAGCGATTCCACTCAGCATATGACACGTGGCTCCATCACTGTTTGAAAACCACCGCCTCATCACGTGTTATTGTTTGGTATTTGACCTGGCGCGATATTCATATCGACCGTCTGATCTGGGGCTCCCCATCCAACGGTCATCGCACCTCGAAGATGCGTGGAAATTAACCCAAGGTATCTGTACCCTCGGGCCCGCCATCCTTCGCCCTCTGATATCTTTTCCACCGTCGATCTCCTCCTGAGATCGGACGGTCCAGATTTATTTGCACACTCGCCATTGACCGGTCTCGCTACGTCATTAGTCCACGAATTCTCTGTGTTTTTTCGTCATTCACCTGCACCGTTCCACCATTTCACCATGCTACGCCGTCGTCCTCGCTATCCCCGCTACATCCACCTTCCCGTGCATTTTCTCTCTTGACGATTTTGTGTATTTTGCAGGGTACGAGCGGAGGTAAACCGCCATGATTCACAGTCTCAATTACAGTAGAAGAGAACACCGGAAAGGACCATTTTTAGAGGCTAAAATTATGGAGAAAGGCCTGGGAAGCTGTTACGACATGACCTACATTAATGAAGCAGGGTTAAACTCTTTCAAACCCTCCATAGTCATTCAAAGCGCAGATTTCGCGATCAGATACATTAACACTGCAGATAGAGAGTATCAGTGAAAGGCATAGAGGTAAAGGCATACAATTGAAGATTTTTGAGCCTTAACCTAACCATTTGAAGGTAGAATGCCAGATTGAAGACCCCGTAGATTACTCAAAAGGTCTATGCACAGAAAACAATACCCTCAAGGTTTCATTTCAGTAGAATTTTCTTTCCAGGAAAGGACGAGTGCCCATGTGGTTTTTATTTCTATACCGTGTTCCTAAAGAGACTTCCACCTAGTGCATTTATTTCAGAAAGCAGTCCACAGAGTACATACAACTACAAATTCATCAAGCAGTATGGGCGTGCACGTTTCTGCCATCCTGTCTTAATGAGGCAAATTAAATGTTCATCATCGACTTCATTTACTAAGTTTTCTTTTCCTCCTATAAAACCCCCCTAAGAACAGATTATTAGGGTTCCAGATTTTATCAGAAAATTATGCAATAAGAGGATTTTTGGTATGCATTTTGTAAAAACTCTTATATGAATGCACAGAGCCCGTTGGGTTTCAGTGAGGAGGAGTTCCATCTTTAAAGAGGATGTTGGTCTTTGGTGTCTCACAGTGTGTAACTTTCTCTCATATGTGCTATTTTAATTGATCGTTTCATTTCATTCGCCTTTCTTGTATCATGTTTGTGGAATGCGAGTGGCTCACTGGTTTTGGTATGGATTTATCCTAGTTGATACCCATGCTCAAATTATTCAAGCGCTTTAAATATGGCTCAGGCATGATATACTATTTCACCATTCACTTCAAGCATATTTCTGCTATATTACTTTCTTTGGGAGGTTATTTTTAAAACGCTATTTTCATGTATGGATTCTTAAATTGGTAAGCCCATTACATGGTAATATTGTGTATCTGGATATCATCTCAATGACAACTAGTATTCTCCTAATCTTTCATACACAGCCAACACTTTTTGATAACCTATTTCTGTGACATATCTTTTGAATTGGCCCTCTTTACAGTAAGTTGCCTCTGAATTGTCTGATGCTTTTATATTGGAGTTTTGCATCTTGCCTCTGCAGTGTTGCTCTCCCTGTATCTAGTTTCTAAAGGTCTTGGTCCCATTCAAAATTAATATTTCTTGTTTTCAGGAGATAGCATGAGAGCCTTTTATTGATAACTTCCCCTGTGATACCATATGCTCCTTTTTATATAAGATGTCCTAGGCACTGGTCTTTTACAACTCAAGGTTGTCTCTAGGAACGACAACATCTTTTTGGCGTCATTGTCGGGGAGCGAAGTTGAGAGAATTTAAATCCCTGGGCCTCGACAAAACCTAATTCACTCTTCAAGTAGGTGAGTATGGAGATTTGAGATTTGTAGATCCCTCACCTTAGCGACTCCACATTTTTTTTATTAGATAAATTCACTTGCAGTCCTGGCTCCTCGTAAGCCACACCTGGGGTCAGATACGTCACAGCCAAAGACACCTTCTGTGTCTGACCCAGAGAAGATCCTACATAGGAGGAATTGGAGGGAAAGGAAATCATTCCACACTGAAATCCCTGAATTGTTTATAGAAAACTTCCCATCCTCTTCTTCTCAAGTAGCCCAAGTGCTAGGTCCCGAATCCACTCTGGGAGATACTGATTACTATTCAGATAGTCCACCCCGAGGAGGTGTCAGAATTAAAGACAATTCACACCCTACTCTTGAGGTCGAAGAGGTCAAGGAAGTTACCGAATTATCTGCTATTAACAGACTTTTGTTCCCCTTAACACCTCAAGCTGTTGTTCATTACATTCCTATTGTTATTCATGCTCCACTTCCACCTCATCCTCCCCCTTTTACTCATCAAAATATTGCACTACCTCCACCCCCTCCAATGGAAAATTTTCCAGGCTTCTTGTTAAATAAAAATGCCCCCTGGCATTACCTCAAGTGTTGAATGATATGCCACAGGATTATCTGAAGATTTTACCCCGATTCAATGGGGAAAATGAGATTGATGCTCAAAAACATATTGAGGTCTTCAGCTCTTTTGCAGAGAATTTTAATGTGGAACATTTAGATGTAGTCTTAAGGCTGTTTGTCCAATCTCTTGATGGTGAAGCCTGAAAATGGTTTAAGACATTGGCAGACTGTTCTGTTACCACTTGGGAAATAATGGAAGATAATTTTCTCAGGAAATGGGGAGAAAAGAAAGACCATGGACATTGTCTTACTGAGTTTAACACACTCAAGAAAAGACATAACGAAGGGGTGTCAGAATTTATCAAGAGATTTAATAAATTGTATTTGAGTCTTCCTGCTGATATGAAGCCTCATCAAACTACTACTAAAGCTGTTTTTGTAGCAGCCTTTGACTCAGAATTTAGTTTCTCTTTGAGAGAAAGAAAGACTGCTACTTTGGATGATGCTTAGACAGATGCACTTGAGTTGGAGGCAAATTTTGGCTCCACTGGTAAATCAAAGGGAAAATCTGAACAAGATACTAGAAGAAGGGGCAAAGAGGAGGTATCTACCTCTAACCAAGACAGAGACTTAGCTAATGACAAAATTGAAGAAATGAACAAAATGATTAAGAACCTTTCTGGTAAGTTGGTCAAGCTTGAATTGGAAGCCAAGAATTCAGCCTCCAAGAATTTCCAGAATGCTCCAAACAGAGGTTACAATCCTCAGTATAGGAAACCACCCATACAAATATTGCAAAGGGAACAAAGAGAACAACAAGATCGGGTACCACACCCATTGTAATTGGAAGGTCCAGTGGACGGTCCTATTGAAGATACTACCTATGAACTGGAGGATGCAAATCTTTCTTTCTCGAATAGTGATGGAGAAGAATGCCCTTTGCACAGAAATGATGGAACCGAGTGCTCATTGCAAGAAGAAGAAAAGGCTAGAGACACAGAAGACTTAGAAATTGATCATTATTGTAAGAAATTTGTTGATTTCATGCAAGCACAGTTCAATAGAAGATATGATCTTCGATATTCTAGGAATAGGACTCGTACTCAAGAGCAAGAAGAAGATCTACCCCAGAAGGAAGCACCTGGTCAGAAGGAGTCAACAATGCATAAAGTCACAGAAAAAGGTAAGGGGCCTCTAAACAAAAATTTGCAGTCTAATGATCAAATTCCTTCCTCTTCAAAAGCAGTCATTCCCCCTAATGCCAAGTCTATGTCAAAAGAAGTCAAACCCCCAGCTGAAAATAAAGAGCCAAAAGAAGTTGTAGTAGAGAAGTCCCCTCCTGCTTTCAGTCTGCAAAAGGAACTTGAGAAGGTCAAAATCCCAGTTCCCTTGACTGAACTGTTGAAACAACTTGGATATCAATCCCAAGTCACCTCTTTCATGCTCCCTCCAGAAGCACCTCTCATCCCAGATAGTCTCAACCTTCAAGAAGAAAGACCCATGGTTGTATTTGGCCCACATGTTGAGGAATTAGATGCTTCTACTCCTCCCTTCTATGTGTCTCTAGTGATTCATGACCTGTTATTACATAAATTTATGTTAGATTCTGGAGGTTCCCATAATCTAATACCCCAGTTAGTCATGGAAAAATTAGGATTAAAAATCACCCGTCCATACAAGGACCTCTATTCATTTGATTCCAAAAGAGTTAAATGTCTGGGGATGATCAAGGATTTGGTGGTCAATTTGGCCCAAATCCTAGAAAAAAGTGTGGTAATGGACATCGTGGTGGCTGACATCCCAGCTCACTTTGGCATGTTACAGTCAAGGTCCTGGGGAACAAAAATTTGTGGGTCAATCAAGTTGGAATTAACATATGCCACTATCCTAGTTTTTGGTGGTCAAGAGAGGAGGTTGTACAGGGAAACTAGATTTGTCAAAATGGTTACTAAAGCTAAAAAATCTGTTAATTCACCAGTCTACAGTAAAGAAGGAGATTTCTCATGCCTGATGCTGGAAGAAGATAAATATTATGCTCAAGAACCATCATTTTTCCAGATCAATCCTGAGCAACCCTTAGAGAGCCATGAAGTAGGAATCTGGACACTTCATTTTGACGGAGCAAATTCAAAAGAAGATAATGGAGCTGGAATACTATTGATTTCTCCTACAGGAAAATGGGTACCATTGTCTTTCAAGCTAGAATATGAAGCCACTAATAATGTGGTTGAATATGAAGCACTTCTGTTAGGATTGCAAATAGCCAGGAGTATGGATATACAAAGTTTAAAAGTTCTGGGAGACTCAAAACTAGTGGTTAGATAGGTCAGGAATCAATGTCAAACCAAACATCCTCGGCTGAGGGCTTATAGGAATGAAGTTTGGGACATGGTGGAAATTTTTTTCTTGGCATTTAATATCCAGTTCACACCCCGGGAACAGAATACGATGGCTGATTCCCTTGCTATGGCTACTAGTACATTTCGTCCACCTCAGAACCCTCTCTTGAGGTATGAAATTGAGGTACGTTATCGACCATCAATCCCAGATAATATCAAGCACTGGAAGGTATTTGAGGATGAATAACAAGTGAAGAGATTCCTGTAAATAGTAGGAGAATTCTCCAATATGGAGATTGATGTTTGTGAAGAAGAAGGGACTAAAGATACTTCATAAAGAAATCGGGAGGAGAAAATGGCAGGTAATAAAGTGTTGCAGTTGAAGGGAAATGTTATACCCAGAGGGCTGGTGCCTCTAGAAAGATTGTTTGACAAGAATGATGTCCCAATGTAGCCAAACAGAGTCACAGAAGAAAATCAGGTAGAAGACCTGAATCTTGGTACTGATGCTGACCCCAAAATTGTGAAACTATCCAAGAAGGTCCCAAAAGAATATAAAAAGCTATAATAGAAGTTATTTCAGTCTTACAAAGATGTGTTTGCATGGTCTTATCAGGACCTAAAAAATTATGATATTAGTATCATGTAGCAAAAAATTCCACTAAAGGGAGATGCAAAACCTCATAAGCAGAAGCTTAGATAGATAAATCCCCTGCTGCTTCCCTCTATTGAGAAGGAAATTAAGAAGCTGTTAAAGGACAAAATAATTTTTCCATTGAGGTACTCTGAATGGGTGGCAAACCTAGTCCCTGTCCGAAAGAAGAATGGATAAATAAGGTTGTGTGTTGATTTCCGAAATTTAAATAAAGCATCCTTAAAGAATAATTATCGACTCCCTAAGATGGATCACATCCTGCAGAAAGTGCTTGGAGCTTCTAGGATGTCAATGATGGATGGATTCTCTGGTTATAATCAGGTGGCCGTACTTCCATAAGATCAAAAGAAGATTGCTTTCACCACACCATGGGGTACATTTATGTATGTCAGGATGCCTTTTGACTTGATCAACGCAGGGGCCACTTTTCAAAGGGCCATGGAAATTGCTTTTGTTGGGGAGCAAGATAAATTTTTGGTAGTCTACCTCGATGATATCACTATATTTTCAGAGGATGATACTGAGCACATTGAGCATTTGCATAGAAATTTTGAGAAATGTAGGAGGTATGGTCTTTCTCTCAATCCACAAAAGTTTTTATTTGCATTAGAAGAAGGCAAGCTTTTGGGACATATTGTCACTAAAGATGGGGTAAAGATAGATCCTAAGAGGGTAGAGGTTATAAATGGTATTTCTCTTCCCAGAAATAAGGAGGTGCAGGTGTTCCTAGGGTGCATTAATTTTCTGAGAAGGTTTATTCCTAACTATGCTGAAATAGTTAGACATATAAATGACATGTTGAAGAAAGATAATGAGGTTAAGTGGTCCCAAGAATCATGAGAGGCCTTTACCAGAATAAAAAATGCTTTTACAGAAGCCCCTGTGCTAGCTGTACTGGATTATGCTAAGCCGTTTATGATCTTTTCTTTTGCATCACCTCATACAATAGCAGGAGTTATAATATAAGGTTTATATACATTGAAATTTTAGACTCTTTTTACCCCAATTATGTTGAACCTAATATATCTTGTTTTAACATACAAAATTAATGCACACTTTTTCATCATACAAAACTAATATACATTTTTTTATTTAATTTCAATATGTTTGTATTGTTATTAATATTATAATAATGTTATTCATAGATTTTATTTATTATAAAATTATAAGGTTACATTTTTATTTATTTTTATTTCATATTTATAATATATATGTATAGATATTCACTTATAATTAATTTGAAATTATAATATTAGATAAAATAAGATGAATATATACTTTAAAAATAAATATATCAAAATATACAAATATAATATTTATTGAAAAATGTGTAAAGACATGAAGATTATGTAAAGATATGCATTGTTTATTGCAAAAGATATGAAATGAGAAGAATAATATTTTATTCAAAAAGTGTGAAATGACATGTATTATTAATAATTAACTTTATGACTTTAAATGTACTTAGAGCACTACCATGGTTAACCATGAGTTTTTATCCACCATTGAGAATATAACAAGTAAGTACCTTTAACTCAAGTAATTCTACTTCAACCATTGGGGATGATGTCATTCCCTAAAATGTGACTGGTTCTCATAAAGTGAATTTTGATTATACATTCTCCTTAGGAGACCCATTTTAGACCTTAAAATTCCCCTAATGTTTTCGTTTCACCACTATTAAAGCATACAAACTACATCTACTATCAACACTTAGCTTATTTTATGTTCAAGCCTTCTTCAATTATTTATGCAACATAATTACTTAACTTCAACTATCTTCATAAAAATATGTGATAGAAAATAAAAAACAATAAAAAACAATGAAAAACAATAAATAACAATGAACACACGTTTATGAAGGAAGGGTGAAACTCCCCAAACAAGTTTTCCCCAACTGTTATAACACTTCAAAAAGAATAATATGTCTATTTTACTAATTTACACGAGTGTGAAAGTTTCCTGGTTGCACTAGAAATTCACTTACACAAGTCTTCCCATGTTCTGCTGCTCTTCCCACACTTCCTCCCCAATTCTATAGTTCTACCTACAGATGTAGATATGTGCCACCTCTACCAACATTGCCTGCAATATGTGCAACCTCTGCCCACACTCTCAAGGAACCCCAAGTTTTTCTGATCCGAACTGCAGAAGTTACTTGTTCAAAAATATTTCTGGTATCCTCGCTCTGAGAGGGTGAATGGCCCAGGCCATTGAATATTTCACATGGTTGCCCTGTTTCATCATGGTTCTTCCTATTTTCCACACCATACCTGAAATTTCCCATTTACCTTTCGCCCTTGTGCCCTTTAGTTTGAACTTGAGTATATGATTCTTGGTCGAATGGATTGATGCCTTGGTCAAGCTTCTCTTCCACTAATATGTACACACTCAACCCTACATGTTTTCCCCAACCTTTGTGTCCTTTGGAGTGCAAGATAAAAAATTTCTATTTTTCCTTGGGCGGGCTTATCGATCGCATCCCTTGGGTCGACTTGACATGAGTTGACTGCATGGCCCTTACCTACAGGTGCACCCTACCCACTACCCACTGTGGATGGTCAGACTTCCTCCGCATGCTGCTGCCCCACGCCCCTCTACAACTTCCCTTATTGTCACTCGCCTTGCCTGGTCACTACACTCATAAGCTCTTCACAAGTCAGGTGGGCTCTTGACTCTATGTCTCACTCTCGTCGCACATCCTTATGGATAAACTCATTCTAGTGCCCTGCATTTGAGTGGGAGCGTGCCCTGTTGTCTCGCCTTCCACATGTGTTCGGTTAAGGATGCCTTTCACCTAACTTGCCCATTAGTTCAAAAATTCAGTTTTTCGGCTCTTCTCATGCATGTGGGAAGTCACGAGAGCTCATTCTAATCAATGCTAGCTCAAAGCCATGACATCCTCCCCACTTCAAAAAGTTTTTTTTCCCTCTACAACACTAAACAAGAAACTCCATCGCAGAGACCAAGTATCAGAAACTGCCACCAGCTCCAACATCAATCGTCTCTACAGTATAACGCCTCACCTCCATCATGCGAACTTCCATCAAGGCTCATGACTCTATATATGTAAGCCTCCTAAATCCCATAGTAATAAACCACAATTCATCACAATGTGTCCCTGCAACTCATATTGTGCCAACCTATCACATCTCGTCATCATGTGAACTACTATTGACATAATACAACTCAACTCAAACACATATCATCACATTGCTACGCCTCATGACTTGAACTAATTGGGTGATTAGCTCAGTTTTCATGCTAAACACCTGAGAATGTACTTACTAATGCATTTTTTCGTTTGTTTCCTTCAACACTTCGTCACACTGACAAATTTGATTAAGAAATTTCCCCATAAACCCAATTCTCAATGTGCCATATCCATGTCTAGGAAGAATTCTCCATCCATATGCGATATCTTCCTTATCATTGGTATTATCCATGTGCTACCTTTGGTGATAGACCAAAAACCACATCCATCAAAGCATCATTTCCTTTTGTTGCGAGGCCTTTTCTCCCAAGGTCCCCTTGTGTTGGTGGTATAGCATCCCCTCCTCATTAAGGCATTGCACTCTCCAATATTAAAGTGTTTATTGCATGGAAAGGGTCAGGAAGTTTCCTTCTTGACTCTCGACCATCAATTTTTTTTATTGATGTTGCATCCTCAAGTGATTGTGTACAACAACAAAATCTTCCTTTGTACATACAATCTTCTCAAATATTCCTTTTTTCAACTAAAAATCATAGATGCCCATAGCGTATTTGAGATAATCCACTATTGTTGGTGGATATCTACCGGCATACTCTTCGCTTGCCTTAGAAGAAGCACTCGAGCCTCCTCTCCCTTTAGAAATTATGTGGTGAATAATTATGGTAGACATCACATCCTTATCCTTTGCAATGGGTGGAGCCATTCCTCCACCTCCATTCAACTTCTCTTTAATGGCTTGTGAAACAAAGTCGATCATTTTCTTCTCCTGTGTCACTTGATTCAAACATCCAACCTCCTTTCTTTCCACATGTCCATGCTTCACATTTGGGTCCTTCTCATACAGAATAATCGAAACAATCTTTTGATGATACCCAAAGTGAGTCTTCCTCGTCATCAACACAATCATGGTTTTCCCACCAACTGTAATCAAGATTATATATCGATCCACCATCCATATGGCTTGTTTTGATACTAAGAAGTCCTTCACTAAGACCATAACATCAATATACATGTCGATCACCATTAGATCCAACTTTCTAAACCATGAACCCACCTTCACCTATGTATCGCTTAGAATACCTGTCACAACCTTCATGCTTGAGTTAATGTATTTAAAATAAGTTAATTGTTTTTCCATTTCGGCTTTCAAATTAAAATATTTCACTACCTTATTGATAAGGAAAATGTTCATAGCTCTCGTATCAATCAATGAAGAAAAAATCCTTCCATACATGGTCACCTGTGCAAAACTAAATCCCAAATCATCTCCATCCCGAATGGGTTATCTCTTGCATATTACTTCTGCAACCTTCTTCATCGTTTCCTCATTGAAACTATATTTCACCCCATGTATCAACCTAACCATCCTCTTCAGGTATGCTACTTCCCCTTTCAGAATACTTGAGTAATTTTAACTTGGTCCAGCTTGAGAGGTCTTTGTTCCATCAAGCACATCCTCCTTCACGTTCTTCCAAATCACACCTACTTAGCACACATCATATCTTTTGACTTGGAGTGCTCCCATCCTTTAAAGATAATTGTTCATTTCCTGATACCAAGCTCCAAGCCTTTCAATGTATTCGATATCATCTTATTCTATAATAATGAAAACTTATTTGCAGTCAAGAAACTCCCTCTTGATCCCTTCTTCAAGTTCCTCCCTTAAGAAAACTTTTTTGACCATGAGTTCTTGGATTCTATGGTTACCTTTCCACATCTCTTCATCAAGTTATTCAATTTTGGCATACTTCCCTTCAAAAGTGCTCAAGGCCCTCTGCACATCCACTATTCCATCCTTGATGCATTCCAAGTGCTCCTACTCCTCCACAAGTTTTTCATAGTGTTTCTTCCCTTTTACCTACCAAAAATCTGTCATCTCTTCAATTTTTTGAACAACCCTTATGACATCCATGAGTTTGTTCAGCTTGACTCAGCCCCCATGGTGTTCCTTTCCCCAAACCAAACATCAATTATTTCACATGTTCAAGTCGGCCCTAACTTGCTTCCTTTCCCCTACTAATATATGTCGCACTATGACTAAATAGTTCACGCGCTTCCTCTGAAATGGGTTCTCATCATACCTTTCATGACCCCACTCTAAATGCCACTCTATGTCCACTGTGAGCGCTGCGCGACACTGAAACACTTTTTAATTTCACCACTACTAGGGTATTTAGAATACGCCTACTAGTAACACAGTTTATTTTTTGTTCATGTTCTTCTGTTACTTATCCAGTGGAATTACTTAACTTCAATTATCTTCATAAAATGTGCGATATCCAAAAAACAAAAATAAACAACAATGAAAGAACATTTATGAAGGTAGGGGGAAACTCCCCAAACAAGTATACCCCAACTGTTATAAAACTTCTACAAATATAACATAAATTTGTTTTACAAATTTACAAGAGTGTGAAAGTTTCCTGCTTACACAAACAACACATTCACACGAGTATGCCCAAGTTGTGTTGCTATTCCTGCCCGGTTGTGTAGTTTGTCTTGCACTTGAAAAATTGTGCCATCTCTTCCCACACTTCCTACAAGATATGCAACCTCTTCCTACACTCCCAAGGAACCCCAAGTTCATCCCAGGCTAACTGCAGAAGTTGCTCATTCAGAAATATGCCTCATCTGTCTGCCGCATGCAGTCGCATCGCCCAAGTCGTTGCCTAATGCATGTGATCACCGTGTTCTACCCTGGGGCACTCTGTTTTGTATGTCGCCCCTGAACTTGCATGTTTACACTTATCCCTTATGCCATTCACTCTGAAATTGTGTGAATTCTTCTTGGTTGAATGGATTGATGCCTTCATTGAGGTGCATGTTATCACTCAGAAAGATTCTCTTGGATGAATTAAAAAAATATCTAAGGTAACCTTTACAAACCAACTTATAGATTGAAGGCTAGTCCCTTCAATCCAGAGAGGGATCCCTCTAATAGTATAATCACTAAATTTAGCAATTGATTATACATTCACATAGTGGCTAGAGCTTCACTTGAGTTGTGTTGAGGTAGTGTTTGGTTGGGCATGAGGGAAATAGTCCATTAGGAAATGGATTTAACAAGCTAAGGTTTATGGAAACTTACCAAGATACTAGTTGTCTCATTAAGATTGAAAAGGGCAAGGTAGATGGCACAACAAGGACATTTCAAATCATCTTTATAGATTAAAGAGGAAAATAAAAGAATATTCCACTATATAAGGGCATATGAAATGAATCCTAAAGTAGATTTATAATCTAGGAGTGCAAATATTTGAATCTATGAGACCATGCATAAAAAATGAGGATTAAATATGCAAGATTTATTCTCATTCAAATATTAAAAGACATTACATTAAAATGATATTACAAAGAGGGAAACACTAAAACATGTAGAAATTACATACTAAGAGATACCATCACATGAATCTTCATGTCACTAATCAAAATATACTAATATTAGAAAACTGTAAATTAATAAATCTCTCAACATGCATATAATAGACATATTTTCATCAAAAATAAACCCTTGTTCCTCCTTTTAAATTTAATTTATATAAATATTACATAAGTTTCAAATCCACAATTTGTGGAAAGTATTAATTGAAATAATACTCAAGATCTGAAAGAAATGGATCTAAAAAAATCCTGACCCAAATTTCGTAAACTGTTTGAAATAATCAATGAGATGTTTATATCCGATCCCTAAGTCGAATCGATGAGGTTGATCATCAAAAGTTTTTTATGATTTTATTTCTAGACAAATAAATCTCCAGAATTCCTCAAAAATTGGGTCCAAATATGCATCTAGATATTCCAAAATATGCTACCCATTGCAAAAATTAAATCTTTTTTTGGAAATCCTCCCATTTACAAAGAAAAAATCTTTTTTTTAAAGTTCATCACCACTTGTTCAGAATGTGCGTTTGAAAACATGAAAAAGTAGAACTACACAATTTGGAAAAATACACCTCAAACATTCCTTTGTAGTTTCCAAACCATGATGTCTTGGTAAAATCTGAAAGAGTTTTTTTTTAAATCAACCTGTTCCTACAAAAACGAGTTTTAGTTTTCTTAAATTCATTACCGCGTACTTGTAATATCTATTTTAACAAGGTGGCTAAAACATGAAAAAATAGAATGTTGTCATTTTTTCTTAAATCACTTCTCTCCTTTAGTTGGAAAACATATTCCCTTTTCCACTTTTGTCACTTGAAATTGCATGTCCTTGACTGTCGTTTTGCATCTATCAAGGGAACTTATGAAATCTGCCACATGCTATAAAATCTGCTAAAAATTCCTATAGTTGTAGCAAATTGGCTTCGTGGGTTTTCTCGAAATGACCTTTTCACAAAAAAAATTGCAATTTTTAGGGTTTATCTTTAAAACCCCATCTAATACCTGGAAGCCAAAAATGTTACATCATGCTTTAAGATGAGTTAAATTACTTAAAAAATGGATTTGTCACGTAAAATGCTTAAAAAGTTGTTAGAAGCCTTTTAATTTTATGTTTCCTAAAGGTGCTACTAAAATATTTCGTAGCACCACTAATTTTCGATATACTTCATTTGATTGGATAAAAATACTAGGTAGAACATTAGGCATGACATAATAAACCTCTATTACATGTTCCTAACCCTTATGCCATCCTTTCACATCAAATTTTAATATAGCCTAACACTTAAGCCTTCTTGTCAACTCATTCTCAAAATATATGGACCCTTTGTAAAGATACAAACTTAGTGCTAAAACAATCCTTCGACTAATATATACACACTCGACTGTTCATGTTTTCCCCAGCCGTCGCATCCTTTCGAGTTCAAGCTGACTCATTTACGTTTTTCCTTCGATCAACCTGTCGGTCGTGTCCATTGGGCCGACTTGACACGAGCTCGGTGGGCACCCCTCGCCTGCTGGCATGTCCTTCCCACCACACGTTTCCTCCCCATTTGGTCGCACTTCATCCACATTTCGCTACCCTGCACAACGTGAGAGCCGCTCGCCTTTCTCGGGCGTTATAGGCACGCGCTCTCCACAAGTAGGGCAGGTGCCTGACGCTATGACACTCCCGCTTGTATGTCTCAGACGCAAATCACATCCGTTTGGTTAAACGTGTTTGATCACCCTCCAGACTCGCCCTCCACATGTGTTCGACTAACCGCACCCATCGGTTGAACACTTCAGTTTTTCAACTCCCTCATGTGTGTGGGTAGTCAGAGAAAATGGGGATTAGGAGAGCAAGCTATGCATTTTATTATAATATGTTTTACTATATATATATTACATAGATTTGGATCTATATTCATACAAAACATTGTTTTTAATAATAATATATTATTCACTTATAATATAATTTTAAATATATGTAAAGTGCAATCTACACATTTATTTAATAATAAATATATTTTATATATAGATTTTGAGCTATATTTATACAATTTTATTTATTTATTTATAATATAATTTTCACGTATACTATAATCTTAAATATATGTAAAATATAATTTACACATATAGGTGTTATGTTAATTTTTTTCAATATGTGGATCATAGCTTATGTTTTTTCTTTTAACTTGCGTTTATGATATCTTGATGTTTTAATTTACGTTTATGATATTTTTATGTTTTGTTGTACAAGCACAAGCTCGCATAGGAGACCATAGACTTCCTAAGCTAGCTTCAAATTCTAGCCAAAACCACCTAAGGCTTAAACGAGGTTGGTATAACGACACCAGGGCCTGGTTAAACCATTGGGAGATTGACGAGAATGTTGCATTGCAAAAAATAACTAACATTAAAAAAATTATTACTTCTAAGTTCAAAGAAAAAATGTGGTGTGAGAAAGATCTAGCACCTAAAAGAAAATTAAGGTATTATAAGGAGGTCATCAACCCCACCTTAGAAGATCAAAATTATCTCTCTGTTTTAACTAGCTCAAAGAAGAAAATTAATATAGCCAAGATTAGACCGAACTCTTATGAGCTCCATAGTGAAACAGGTTGTTGGATAGTTCCTAAAACACCATGGATGGAAAGGATCTGCTATCTCTGTGAGAATATGAACATCGTGGATGAAAATCACTTCCTCTTAGAGTGCCCCACGTAAAACCACATTAGAGCTTAATTTCATAATCTTTGTTGCAATACTGACCTTCCTAGCCTTTTAAGATGTCAAAATTATAGTGAGCTGGGGAGGCTTCTCTGCAAGATTTTTGAACATAGGAATAAAATCTTAAATCAAATTAAATAACTCTTTTCTTTAGGTCAGATAGACCAAAGATTGGTCTCAGTGGACGTTAACCACCACCATCATCATCATCATCATGTTATAAAGATTATTAAATAATAAAGTTATTAATATATATATATATATATGTGTGTGTGTGTTAAGTTTGTTTATATATATATATATCAATGCTGATATGGTTTTGGGAATTTCACATGGTGTTTTAGGTACAAATGAAGTGTGGACGTCAAGAAGCTACCACATTATCATTTCTAGTTATGAAATTAGTCAAACAACTTAAAATTAAAATAATCTTATCCTTTAAACCCAAAGTTTAGATCACATGAACTTTATGTTATTGGAAAGTTCTTGGAGAGGGGAGAGAAAGCCAAGATTAAAAAAAAAAAAAAATTTAAAGTGAAAAATAACTCAAAATAAATAAATCGAAACAATAAAAAATGATACATGTACATGGAAATATTTGTGAATTTTTTAATGGGTGGTCGTTAGCCTTCCCAAGAAACTAAGGTGGATAGTTGTAGTAACAGATCCGTGTGTGGGAGATGGGCACTACTCAATGTTTATGGGGACCATGTTTGTCTCTCAATACCTATCAGCTCAACTTTTGGGCCAGTCCACTTTACAAATGATGTAATAAATAGAGGGAAACCATATGACATATTATTTGGGTTATATTATTTCTCTACATAGATCTCTATTACTATGACTATGTTTCTCATGATAATTAGAAGGTTTAACGGCTATACCATACCAAAAAATATAAGCTTAAAATGAATATTCTTAAGCTTAAGGGCAACGAACTAGATCTTACACAACCACATCAGTTTCTTTTAGGAAATATGTGGCTTCATGTAAAGACATGAGCACCCTTAGGAGCTTCTTCACAAAACATATGGGATTAAATGCATGCACTATAGTTAGGTTAGGGAAATGAAGGCCTTAGATAGTAAAGAACTATTTTTAGCTATAAATTTCCATTAATAAAGTTAACAAGTATGAATTTGGAAAATATAAGCGTATTTTATGCAAATGGAATGGGTTTAAGGAGCCATATAATGTACAATGGAAGGAAAAAGGCCCTTAGGATCCAAATATGGATTCTTCCATTCAATGGATATGAATAAAACTCTAGTAAGTATTTGACATAATATGTATGTTCTACAATATTTCATACATCATGGGAAGGTAAATATAAATACAATGCCCCTTTATCACATATTAAGGATCATGAATGATATCCCCATTAGGAATCCAAACCATTGTAACGAACATGTTGGATTAAACACGCTCGACTAAATTGAAACCTCTTGGAGTTTACTCTTCACTCTTCTTCACATAATTTTAAATATGATCAAAGGAATCTTTAAATAGATAAAATGAGGTTATAACAAAATATTGGATTAAATATGATGCACTAAGATGAAATCTTGACTCTATTTTTCACTTTCTTCATTAAAGTGATGCTTTCTTGTTCAAGTATGATATCTTGTGAACCGGTTGAATGTTATTGATAACATGCCCTTTTATAAGGGTATTTGAACCTTGGATCTTATAGATTGCATAATATTTCATAACATGCCTTTGCTAATATACATGGCTTTGCTAATAAAACTGCTATGAAGAATTCATTTTCAATAATATTATATACCATTTTTAATTTAATTTTTCATTCTCTCATTCACACACATATAATGTATAATATTTATTTTAAATATATATTTTTTTCCATCTCTATTTACCATTACATAAATTAAATCATAAAAGTACATAAATTAAATCATAAAAAGTACATGTCATTTCTTTTCACTATCACCAATTATAACCTTATTAAATCATAAAAATTACATGTCATTTCTTTTCACTATCACCAATTATAACCTTATCCAATTAAAAAAAATCTTATGTATTACCATAATGAAGTTTGATATAAAAAAAAAATGAATGATATACATATATATAGGCGAACAGTGTATTCTTATGCTACTATATTTTAAAATAGAAATGATATATTTTAGGTACTTTATATTTACAAAAGTTAAATATATACATTATATATTGATAAAAGAATAGCATAAAAACAATAAAAATAAAAAATTGAATTTCATATAACCATACAGATACCATAAATAAATAAATAAATAAATATTCCAAAGCCTAATTATTCTTCTTACATTTTACTTTTCAATGCCATATTCAAATTGAAAAAAATACATTTAATTAAACATGGTGTCTCTTCGTTTGCATTGCTAGTCGAATGTCAAGAGATACTATTACTAACGTGGATTCAACTTTTAGACTTTGTTTCCTATGCCCTTTCCCTTACTTTGAGCAGATTACTTCTTTCTTTGACATTGATTTTATTGTTAGATATCATTATTTGTTTTTTTGAAATATTTTTCAAAGGGACGAGTGAAGGTATGAAGGATACAGTTATAGTGAAGGCAATGGGTGCACTGCCAGCAGCCGGTGGTTATCATTACTACCTTAGTGGTTTAGTTTTGACCTCCTTTTCGTGAGTTCCAATTGAAGTATTGTTTCTCGAGTTTCCCAGTTAGTTTTGATTTTGGTATTCAGTTCAAGACCTTTGTTTTTTTAACACATTATCATTTTGTTTTATGAATCTATTTAAATTTATCACCGTGTTTGTTATTGAATTTTGATATTAACAGAGGTCTTTAATGAGTCGTGTTATAAGTTTTAGTTTTGATAAAAGAGAAAAAAAAATACATAAAAAATAGAAATGGAAGTAAATTAATGATTAAAAAAAGTTGTTTTCTTTTTAAAAAGAAAAAAAGGGAATTGTGTTGCTAGAGAGACATAAAATAGCCTAAATAACTGACTACACCTTCTCCATGGGTTATAAATTTATTCAATATCTCCATTGGTTATAAATTTATTCAATATCTTATTGTATATATAATTTTATTTTAAAAATTCATTTAAAAGAAGATAATTTTATAATAAAAGGATAACCATTTCATAATAAATAAATATATGCTGTGGTTGAATAACTTTCTCCTGGTCTATTTTAATAATTGATGGGAATAGTCAGATTTAAAAAATCCACCAATATCCATCTTCGAATTACTAAAAACCCTCACTGGTGTTTATTTTATATATATAAGAAAGGAAAACTTAACACATTGAATCCGGAAGGAAAACTTGTATATAAAAGTTAACATATAAAAACAACTTTATGTGAACATATAAAAACTAATTCATGTGCTTGTATTTTATATTACAGGTTAGCTTTTTCCTAATTCATGTTATCTTGAACCTGTATAAAATTGCATGGTGGATAATTTATAAGCAACAGCCTTTCCATTTTTCCACGAACGGTCCATTGAATCAATTCGATCGCATGAAACATGCCGTTTACAGGTCGGTGACCCTTTTCAAAATAGTGAACATTCGCTGGTCGTATGACCCTCGCTAATATGTAAAATGGCATCTGCAGGGCGGTGAAGCCTTTCAAAAATGGGACCATTCGTTAGTGTTTAAAGCACGCTCTTTAGAGCTATGGAAGGCACGATATCTCATATTATTAATAAGAAAGGGTTGGAAGAAAATACTAAACATATGGGACTGTCCTCATATTTCCACTCATATGTGGATAAACAGGCCACGGCTGACAAGACCCACGCAAATTTGACAAGGACCTGTCGATAACGGAGCACAGTTTTGCCAATAAAATTGGCTCTCTGTAAGCTGATTTGCATCTTCCTGATAGCTAAACAAGAGTTCAGAATCACTAGATATAATGGCAGACCAGGTTACCATTACCAGTGTGCTTAAGGCCTGCTTTGCTATTGTTGACTGGGTTCGAAGATAGCGATATCCACAGTTGCCGTTCTATTCATGACTATTGAAAGTAAGTGTTTACAGCTCTCCGACCGTGAATACTCAAGGGTTTCTCATCAGAATGGGAAACATGATTAATATACTTTAGGGTTTTTCATCAGAATGGGAAACATTATTAGTATATGGGAAATATGATTAGTTAGTAATTAGTATAGATTTTGTTTTAGCTTTGGATTTAAGTATAAATTCAGCTTTGACATTGGAGTTTAAGCATTTAAAGATAAGAAAAATCGACATATATCTTTAGAAACGTTTACATTATTAGAGCTCAAAGATAACCTTCCATATACTGCTTACATTATTACAATAACCTTTCATATAATCTCGAAAGATGAAAACTAACACTAATTACATTTATTACTCTCATTTTCAGAGATTATCTTTTTAAATAATGTTGTTTTTAGTGTTATTGCTCTTTGATATTCAAGAAAAATTATGTCAAAGTAAATTATAATAATGGAAGGTTATATTGCAAAATCTTCAATAAAAAGGAAAATCCAAGCCTTTTCTTTGCGCTTAACATTCAACCGCTTTAAAAGAAAGGATACTTCTATATATCTATTATTCTTATAATTTATTTTGTTTTAATGAAGGCACAGAGTTTTTACACCGACACGTTATCATGTTAATGTTAAGACATGAATTCACCTCTAAATTCTGGACACGAGCAACATTTTAAACATTACATTTATTTAATCCGTCTTGAAGTTATTTTATATATTAATCTTCAACTCATTTGAACCAGGAACTAATGGAGGGCTGGAAATGGGAGGAGCAAAGGACTACCACAAAAGTAAAAATCAAGCGGCCGTCACATACACGTATTTGTATGAACGAGCTGCGCATAAGGTTTTTATTCAGCAGAGTGAACGAGTTATTGGTATTCTGATCTTTTATTCATTTTCTGATTCGTTTTTAATTCGTTTTACTCATTTCAGGTTAACGGCTATCGCCGTCTTGGCACTGTATACGAAATTGAAAGCGAAAATGGACGATCGCGAGTATTATCGAGAGAAAACACGTTCGGGAGCAAAATATTGTACCCTCAAAGAGGGACTCCTGGTGGACCAGATTCTCAACATCACCCACCGGTAAAGAAAATAGGTGTTGATAGAAACGGCCAGTAGGACAAACGATTTTGACGTTCAAACGGGAAGATAATCGGATTGTTGGGTTTAACTAGTTTGTGCTTGCGTGCCTACAATAAAGAATAAATACGGGCGGTATGTACTTCTCTTTTCACCAATGTTTCGTTGGTAGTGATCTATCGGGGCCACAATTTCGCAGCCAATGTCATTTAAATTAGTGCATTTTTTCTCAAACAATCTGTCTATAAAAGTGTTCGATTAGTGAAAATGAATTGATCACCATTAAAAAAAACTTTGCAAAATTGTTTTTCCACATTGACCTTTTTGTTTAAGAGTTAAAATATACTTTGAGAGTGGGTTGGAGAAATGAGACCTATGTTTATGGTTTACATTTTGTATATTTATTTATTTATTTATTTTTATAATAATAATCACATACAATGGCTTTTGGAGATTAGATGCACAGCACATTAAACAAATACTCAACAAATCAATCATGCACATAAAGACACAGCAATTAACGTGGTTCACCCAACCAATCTGGGCTATGTCCACACAACATAGGCATCGGCAATATTTATTATCAAACAGGAGATTACAAACTCTCACACATCCTTCAAAACAATCCGTATGGATACCTGTTTTATAGCAAGGAGAATCTAACTGCCTCATAAATCCTCTCAACTCAAATTTAGGATGCATTAACTCCCTCCCAAGAACCTGGTGTTAATCTAGCAACAAAAATTTCTTTTGTTGTCACCTACTGAGATTTTTGCCTATTTTATTCAAAACAGAAAATCTCAACAATCTCCACTTTGACAACAATTAGCCTGATGCCCTGTTCTTTATTATTTTATCTTTTCTGCAAGCCAAGAGAAGCCAAACACCAACGCAGCTTCTCCAACAAAACTGGTTTCGTGAACATGTCTGCACAGTTTTCCTTTGTATGCACCTTTTCAAGAGAGACTCCCCTTTCAGTAATAACATGTCTTACAAAAATGGTACTTAATTGGAATATGCTTTGATTTACTATGATAGGCCGGATTCTTAGCCAAATGTATTGCACTTTGACTATCACAAAGTAACCTGATGTTGTCCTGTAACCTACCAAACTCACCAAGCAAACCTTTCAGAAAGCCTTCTCTTTGCAAGCATGCGAGGCAGCAATGTATTCTGCTTCAGTAGTGGATAAAGCAACAATGTTTTGTAGCTTTGACATCCAGCTAATAGCTCCACCTGCAAGAGTAAAGACATACCCTGAAGTTGACCTTCTCTTATCCAAATCACCTGCAAAATCAGAATCAACATACCCGCAAACAAATTCACTACTCTTATTGTAAGTGATACAATAACTACTTGTGCCTCTCAAATACTGAAGCACCCATTTCACTGCTGACCAGTGTTCTTTACCCGGATTTTCCATATACCTGCTGACAACCCCAACTGCATGTGAAATATCTGGTCGAGTACAAACCATCGCATACATTAAACACCCTACTACATTGGCATATGGAATTCGAGACATATAATCCTTTTCTTCATCTGTATTAGGACATAAACTCGAAGAAAGCTTAAAATGGGAAGCGAAAGGGACTGACACAGGCTTCACATTATTCATACCAAACCTCAAAAGTATTTTCTCAATATACTTTTGTTGTGATAGCCATAGCTTACCATTGCTTCTGTCTCTGAAAATCTCCATGCCCAAAATCTGTCTTGCTGCTCCTAGATCTTTCATATCGAATGTCCTTGCCATCTGAGTCTTCAACCTGTTGATTTCATCAATGCTTTTGCTTGCTAAAAGCATATCGTCAACATACAACACTAAGATAATGAACATGCCATTTTTCAATTGCTTTAAATACACACAATGATCATATTCACTTCTAACATATTTCTGACTCAACATGAAAGAATCAAACTTCTTATACCACTGCCGAGGCGACTGCTTCAGGCCATATAATGACTTCTTGAGCCTGCAGACAAATTTCTCATTGCGATGCTGAACAAACCCTTCCGGTTGTTCCATATATATTTCCTCATCTATGTCTCCATGTAGAAATGCAGTCTTAACATCTAATTGCTGCAACTCTAAATCAAGCAAAGCGACTAATGCTAACACAATTCTAATTGAAACAATTTTAACCACTGGTGAAAAAATCTCATGAAAGTCAATACCGGCTTTCTGAGAAAACCCTTTTGCAACCAGTAGCGCTTTGTACCTGTCTTCCGTATCATTCACACCCCGTTTCACCTTGAAAACCCATTTTCATCCCACAGTTTTCCTGTCTTTCGGAAGCTCAACCAGATCCCATGTGCCGTTCTTACTCAAGGCCATCATTTCGTCCTTCATAGCTGCTTTCCACTTGTCACTATTCGAACCTTCTATTGCTTCCTGATAGCACAGAGGTTCATTGTCATTAGCAGTAAATGCAACTGAAGTAACATAATCATCATACCTTCTCGGTGGCCGTTTGATTCTTGTCGACCTCCTTAAGGATGTTTCTGGTGCTTCCTCGATTTGCTGACTGCCCTCTGCAGGAACTTCTTCATGACCAGCATCTGAGACCTGTTCACGCTCTATATCTGAACCCTGTTCATAATCTGATTCTGAAACCTGTTCATGACTAGTATCTGAACGATGGTCATCATAGCTATCATTAGAAGAGATTTCAAACTGAATGTGTTGTAAATCAGATACATCATCCTGTTTCAATCTACTATCTACATCTAACTGTACAAGAGAGGATTCATTAAACCTTACATCTCTGTTGATGATGATTTTGCGGGTAGTAGGATCCCACAATCTAAATCCCTTTGTTCCATCACCATACCCAACAAAGATATACCTTTTAGACTTTGGATCTAATTTAGTTCGCTGATGTTTAGGCACTAGAGCATATGCATCACAACCAAACACTCTGAGTTTAGAATAGTCACAAGGGTGTCCTTTCCATACCTCTTGCGGAATTTTGCAGTCTATGGCTGTCGATGGAGATCGATTTATCACATAACAAGCTGTAGCCACCGCTTCCGTCCACAACTCCTTTTGCAACCCGGCGTTACTCAGCATACTCCTTGCTCTCTCTAGAAGAGTCCTGTTCATGCGTTCAACAACTCCATTTTGCTGAGGAGTATAAGCCGTGGTCTTATGTCTCTCGATCCCTGCATCCTTGCAATAGCTGTCAAACTCCTTGGAAGTAAACTCACCACCATTGTCAGTTCTTAAACACTTTATTGTTCTACCAGTGCTGTTTTCTACCAATGCTCTAAACTGCTTGAAAACTGAATAAACATCAGACTTTCTTTTCAACATGTAGACCCACACTTTCCTAGAAAAGTCATCAATAAATGATACAAAATAAGACGAACCACCATATGAAGTTGTAGGGGCTGGTCCCCAAACATCTGAATGGATATAATCAAGTATGCCTTTACTAGTATGTTTGCCTATTTTAAACTTTTGTTTACTTTGTTTTCCAAACAGACAATGCTTACAGAAATCTAACTTTCCAGACTTCAGATTTGGAAGTAACTTGTGATCAGCCAAAATTTTCAACCCTCTTTCACTCATATGCCCCAATCTTTGATGCCATAAGTGAATGGAACTACTGTCATGTTCAGACACAGTAGACACAAAATCTGACCCTGTACCTCCTTCTAACTGAAATAGATTTCCTACTTTCTTAGCTTTCATAACTAGTAAAATGCCTTTGTAAATTTTCATTACTCCACCTTGAATTACAGTCTTATATCCATTTGTGTCAAGTGTTCCTAGTGAAATTAGATTTTTCCTTAAATCTGGTACATGTCTTACATCAGTTAACATTTTAGTTGTCCCATCAAACATTTGCAGCTGTATACTCCCTATTCCCACAATATTAGATGTGACATCATTACCCATGTACACGACTCCATCATTAACTGATCTATACGTCTTAAACCATTCTCTATGAATACACATGTGGTTTGATGCACCGGAATATAACAACCAATGTTGATCATGATTTGACAAATTAACTGATAACACTTCGTCGCTCATACCTGAACCAGATGCCGAACTTGTATCTGTCGTGTTTGCTTCCTTCTTCTCTGTCGATGAAGCTTCTTTAGAAGATTGTTGTCGCTTCCAACAATCCTTCTTCAAATGCCTCGATTTGCCACAAAACCAGCACTTTACTTTACTCTTCTTCCCTTTCTACTTTGAACGCGAATTGCTGTGCTTACCAGAGCGTCTTTCTCTAGAACGACCTCTAGCCATCATTGCCTCTGATGTAGAGGTGTCAGCATTCGACCGCTTCCTGGTCTCCTCGGACAACAAAGCTCCAACCACATCGTCAAACTCAAGGACGGCTGCAGTACTAAAGCTTATGGAAGTAACAAAGTGATCCCACGATTCGGGCAATGAACACAATAGAGTTATTTCCTTATCCTCTGAATCAAATTTTACATCTAGACTTTGTAATTGTACCAATAGAGTATTGAAAACATTCAGATGGTCAGTAATCGAGGTACCTTCCTTCATCCGCAAACCATAAATCTGTCGCTTCAGGAGAATCCGATTTGTCAAAGATTTCGTCATGTAGAGCTTTTCAAGCTTCATCCACAAGCTTGCGGCGGTCTTCTCTGACACAATGTTGAACAGAACGTCATCAGCCAGACATAACCGAATTGCGCTCAGAGCTCTGTCATCCAACTCATCCCATTCATCCTCCGTCAAGGAAGAAGGCCTTTTGCTTTTCCCTAACAGCGCTTTCGCCACGCCTTGTTGTACCAGCAGATCATGCATCTTCACCTTCCAGATCTCGAAATTATTTTTGCCATTAAACTTCTCAATTTCAAACCGGGCACTCTGAGTTTTCGCCATCTTGTTTAAAACAAACAATCTCCAAATCCAACTTTTAAATGAATGAAAATGCCCTTCACCTTATAAAATGCCTTTTTTAATAAAATCGATTTAATTTTTAAGAACCACCACTTCCAAAATCGATTTATTGTGACCAATTCATAAAATACCATGTGCAAATGGCATTATTAAATGTCAAATCGATTTTAAAGAAATACAAATCGATTTATTCTAATGGGCCACCCTTCTCTTAAATCAATAAAGTGCCACCCTTTTTTCAATATAATCAATACCACACTTTTATAAACCCTCTTTTAAATCGATAAAAAAAAAACTATCGATTTACCATATGCCTTTTAAAAAAATGCATTTGCTTCTCTTTTTAAAAAAGCATATAATGAAAAACATATCGATTTAAAAAATACCTTCAGAAAATCCATGGCATAAAATTGATTTGATTGGCAGATTTATAAAACTGATGGCATAAAAATTGACTCACGGCATTCTGCATAAACTGATTTTAATATGGCATATTGATTTACCACTGTACTGTCCACCGCACACCAGTCCACGCGTTCAGAAGTCACGTTTCAATGCTGCTTTAACGCAGCCTTAACCAGCCAGAAAACAGCCTTCTCCAAAATCTGCTTTGCGTAACTCTGGTCTTCAACGCAGTTAAGACTTCAGCTCCGTGTTCAACTGCTACTCTCTACGCTCATCAAAACTGGCCTCATGGCCTCTCAACCTGCCACGACTTGCCTCTTGTAACACGGACAGTCCACCTTCTTACGCTGTCACTTAAGATTCCTACGCAGCAATCGCCAGACCAAACCACCGCCACGACTGGTCCATTCAGTGCGCAGGTAAATTGGTAAACGTAGCACCAAGCAACTTCACCGCTGTGCCACGCCTCCAACATGCTCCGATACCACTTGTTGGAGATCAGATGCACAGCACATTAAACAAATACTCAACAAATCAATCATGCACATAAAGACACAGCAATTAACGTGGTTCACCCAACCAATCTGGGCTACGTCCACACAACATAGGCATCGGCAATCTTTATTATCAAACAGGAGATTACAAACTCTCACACACCCTTCAAAACAATCTGTATGGATACCTGTTTTATAGCAAGGAGAATCTAACTACCTCATAAAGCCTCTCAACTCAAATTTAGGATGCATTAACTCCCTCCCAACAACCTGGAGTTAATCTACCAACAAAAATTTCTATTATTGTCACCTACTGAGATTTTTGCCTATTTTATTCAAAACAGAAAATCTCAACAATGGCAATGAACTTCCTCTAGATTTTTCTGGTTTTTATCACGATTTTTCTCTTTCTTATCACAAATCTGCAACAATTTCTTATGATCTCTACATGCATTTTTTAGATTTTCCACTTGAGAAGCTAATACTTCAATCACAACCATTTCCAATTCTTATTCAGCGTTAAAAGTAAAAATATCCTTCTCATCATCTACCTCGAAAGAATTATCATAATTTAAATTAAAGAATTCCTTCAAAATATTAACTTCTTTTGCAATGGACATATTTTATTCGTCATTCAAACTTCTTTTCTTTTGAGACATCATCCTCCCATGATCTATGATCTACAATCCAATTGTTGGAAATATATTCACTACTGAGAGGGACCGTGAATGAGTAGTGATGGGATTTACGTCAATTTTCTCCAATTATAATTATTTTTCCCAAACTTAAATCTCTTTGCACATGCACATCATTAGGTCACCAAAAACATGTAAGAAGAAATAAATTGAAACTATAATAACTATTAGAAACATAAACAAAAGCAAGAAAACATAAGGGCATAAGTATTTCTTGTGGAAAACCTTTAGGGAGAAACCACCCTAATGTTGTTGTGTCGCTCAATTATTTTTACTATTCCGCTGAACAAATTGTAGATGGATTAGCTACACCCATAACTATAACACTTTTCTTTCTATACATTATGATGGCACTATGAATTCAGAAAAATGTTCCTCTTGTGGATCTACAGACTACCATCCAATGGAAGCCTCCATGACCAATGATCCTTGCCCAAACACCATTTGACTATCTAGCTCCTATTGGATAGAGAAAACTATTCCTACTACTTTATTCACCAAATTACTATCTCTATTGAGCCCTCCATGCATTCACTTCCTCCATGCGAACCAAATTTCATAAATGTTACATATTGTGTTCTCAATTCGCTCAATGTGAGCAACCAAGCAAAATCATCATTATGCGGACAAAAAATGAATCAAATTTTGACCCAGAGGAGGGAATTTCTTCACTTCAACTCACACCAAAATACTCTCCAAAATATAAAAGGTTGCCAAATTTCTGCCACAACCAACAAACAAATTCTGAATCTTCTATCTTTTAATTATGCTAACAAATATATGATATATCGCTGCATAAAATATGTGAGCAGTTATTGCATAGTCTACTCACTCACAATGCTCTCACAATAGCATCCTCACACACTCTCCAAGAAAAAAATCAAATAGACTCAAAGCCTTCAACTATTTAATTTTTTCTCAAATAATTAACTTAGCAAATGCGACCTCAGATGATTAACTCAGTAAAATTTATAGGTTTATTAGACGATTAACTCAATAAATGCTACAGGTTATGCATCATTCAAAAATAATTTTCACACGCTTCAGGTTTCGTTTAGGAAGGATTCTTGGCCAAGTAATTCACTAACTCCAGCACCCTTTTGATATATTCAACCTTTATCAGCTTCTATTCAACCCACAAAATTTTTCTAACCATATGCTCAAAAATATCGACCAATAACTCCACTGCAACACCAAAATAGGCTCAGGAGCACGAGGAATGCAGAAAAACACTCGAGAAAATTGCCTAGTCACCCCCACAACACTGCTTCCATGATAATTTAGCATCTTTGAGCTATAGTTTCTCTCGTATGCTCCTCTCCATACTACTGGAGCCTAAAAATCTTCCCACAGACCTGTCATGCACGCGACTACAGAAAAGGATGGTAAAAGCTCAGACAATTCAAATAAAAAATAACTCAAACTGATTCTAGAGCTTGAAAAACTTATGTAGGTCCTCTACAAGTCTCTAAAACCTATGGAAAACCTCATCACAATGCTGCAATATCACCAGCATCATCCCGATTCAAACTAGGTAGACTAGCATGCAAACCAACAACCAAACTAAACATTTAAGGCATCAAACTTCCCCACAACATCTCTTCCATTAATATCCAACTCTAGAACCTATATGACATCCTCCAACACCTTAAAAATCATCTCAATAATCCAAGAGCACATGTAGATCCTCTCCAAGCCGAATTTGTAAAATTGTCAACATGTGGAGAACTAATCTAGGACATGGAGACGAAGGAGACCTAATCAACAAGGCTCCTCAACTCTAAACTCTGTAGTAGCAACCAATATATGTATGAAGCAATATTGTCATGAATATAATCATCATGGGAAGGCTTCCAAGCTTTTCCGACACACGACCATCCATCCTCCAAGATAATGTAACATGCCATCATCCATATCAACAACAACAACATGAACATGAGGACCAAGATAACCTCTAAGTGCAACACCTTCTTCATCCTCAAGATCCATGCTAATAGACATGTCAAGGACCATATCCAAGCTATTGCAAAATAGTAGACACTCCAAGGACCATATATCGACATCCGTACACAAACCAGCTGCAAAATCTCATACACCTTCATATCCAAATGACCTGCAACACAAGCAAGAAGGTTGACATCAATGAAAACCAAATTCACATCTCCACACTACGGCACACATCAATACCAACAATTTCCTCTTACATAGTGTCATCCCATCTACATTATCCCTCTATTTTCACCATCCATATCTTGTGCATGCCTTAATCCTCCTGCATCATTCCATACTTAACAAAATTAAACAATTTTTTTTTTTTTTTTGGTCCAATAGTTCTTCCCATGCTAAACATGCTTTCAATAATCTTAGGTTCTATTATTTATATTAACTTAGATGTGAATTGTATTTTGGAAATTTGGGGAAGAGAGTGAGATGATACAAGAGATGTTTTATTGAAATGAAATATATGTGATATTTGTTATGTTTGACTCCACAATCATTCCTTGTGTCTCACAATGTAAAATACATATTATAATGTGATGGAATAGGTCAGATTCAAATAATACAACTATAGTTAAATATTTCATTTAAAAATATGTACTATACTACTAGAGACACATTTAAATGTTCCTCCATAGTATTTGTGTCAATGTATGGGAAAAAAACATTATAAGAATAATCCTTTTAAATAAAAGAAAAATCATTCAAATTAGATAGTATTGATTTCACAGGGTTACCAGTTGACGTTGCGTGAAAATACTCCCCATAAATATTTTGGAAACATCAATAATTCAAATCTAAAAGAAAAAGTGAAATCAAAGTCATAAAACTATGCAAACTAAATCCATGAAAAAAATTGCACACTATTTAGAACGGAAAACAACAATCCAAAAGAAAGGTATGAATAAATGAAAAAAACTCCAAGAAGACCAGATATGGAAGGATATCTTAGCATAAAATAAATAAATCAGTATAATATGTATGCGTCATTTATAGTTAAGATATTGATTGGTTATGTCTTGCTTGTTTGTTATCAATTAGGCCTTTATTTTACAAATAAGACTCTAAATAAAGCACGATTATGATTATAAATTGAAGTATGAGTATTTCATCAAGATGTTGCTCCTTTATCATATATTTCTTGAGGATTAATGATATCATTAAACAATTTCTATATAAAATTTAATAATAAACTTCTAAAGATAAGGCTTATAATTGAATGAAATAAACATGAGCATGTCTATAAGTAAGGACTAAGATAAAAGTAAACTAAGTAACGTGATGATAACTTAGTGTTAGCTTGAAAATATTACAAGCTACCTTATTCAAATAAAAATCAATAAAACAAACTAAACTCTACTTAAACCTAATGGAATCTAACTTGGAGAAGTGAAACTTCGAATGAAGCCACTTGAGTTGCTTAAGACCTTCACATATATGTACATCTAAAATTAGTAATATAAATACCGATCATACTAAAAATAAAAAGGACAATCTAATCTATTCGTATCTATATCTAATAGGTACAAGTTAACATTTACAACATACTTTGCTTGGAAATATTTTTCCAACAACATTTATATTCCATCATGAAAGTGAATATTGTAAAGAGGAAACTGTGGAGAATAAAACATAATTGGTAAAGTTATCCGTTGAGAAAATGTATGAGAGTTAATATTGATAATTATAGTTACAATCTGAAAAGCATTGTCATCTCTATTAATGAGAAACCTTTTAGAACATTATTCCTCCGTCCATTTTTTCAATTATATCAATAAATTCAAAGTGGAAATATGATAAAGAAGTTATAGGTGGATAACATAGCAAGCATGAATTAAGTGGTGCACTGTTAGGTATCAAAGCTTATGAATAAGTAATTTGATAGATTATCATTTTGTTGATTTCAATTTCAATGTTCTAGTGTCATTATAGTCTTTCAAATACTCATATCTCATTTTTATTTTTCTGAAGCGAGTTGTATGGATATTATTGGATATTATTTCACTGACTCATAAGACAATTCTTCAATATGCCAACATAAAATGTGTAAAAATTAACTATTTTCATTTATACATTTCATAAAATATGAAAAATATAGAAGTTGATAATATTTAAAAGCATATTTAGATCATTATTTACATTAGTATTACAAGGGCATAGGAACCCTTCTATTAGTTATTTTTCTTCACAAGAAGCACTCGAGATGTAACTTCTACTAATATTGTCTACTTGTGAGAAATGTTTAATATCATCACAATATTGAACTACAACTCGATTTACATTTTCTAAATCATATATGGGAATGCTTACATGACCTAAAGAATTTAATTCCTTGTAATATTTAGAAGGTACAAGATACGGGTGTACTATAGCGTTATCTATACTAAGATGTTCCTCATTTTGTATTATAAATTGACTTTGGGAATTCATAACATGTAACTCTTATATGTCTATCATCAAAAGGTCAAATGCCTCAATATTATCAATTCCAAAAGATTTATCATAAATGAATGCACTCTCATTATTCATAAAATATGAAACCAAAAGATAAATCAAATATACATGCATTAGATTTATGATAATTATCTATAAAATAACTCCTTATTGTTTGTTTATTCCGATCTTGTTGATGGAAAGTTGAAAATCACTTTGATCTATATTATTTTCTTCATTTTATTAAAGCAAAGTTATACATGAATATACTAACACATAAAAAGATTCATCATTACATGAAAAAGAACCATCAAACAAGTGAGGGTATAATGAGTAATGAATATTAGATAAAATATGATTAAAAATTTCTTTATTGAAATAATAACTAGCAATTGCAACAAAGGAAACATTGTAAAGTAGTAACATAGGAAAGAGTAGTATAGAGGAAAAAATATGGGATATGTTATGTGATTTTATTGAATATTTAACTTATAAATATGAATTATTTTATTTAAAAGAAATTATAGGTTTGGAGAATTGTTTAGATAAAAAAAATGGTTTTTTTATAACCTAGGGAGGCCTTTCATAGTGATGTCTGATTATGTGCTATGGGCCATATGGTAGACTATAAAATGGAACTGATTTGAAAAATTGTAGGTGCACTAGGTATGCTTAGATAATTATATGTAACAATAAACTATCATACCTAACAAAAAAAGGGTTTCCCATGTTTTATTACATTATACTATTATATGTAACAAATGCAGGTTTCCCTTGTTTTATCACATCATAGTCCATGCACGTAATAAGCAGCCTTGCTATTGGTTTCATTTGTTTTATTAATTTACCATCTTTAAGGTTTCCTCTTATGCTTTATTCACACCATTTTCATTGCAAAAGGAGTGCGAACATTATTCTTTCCATCACTCCACACGAGTGTACCGTAAACATATCCTTTCGTGGCAACCTTTCTTGGTGTAAAAAATACATGGAAATATAGCTTCTTGGTAGTTTCAGAGAATTGAATAATCTCTGGAGAGAGCTTCAAAATCAAATCCGGAGGTGCGTCATGGTAACCTTGTAAGTAGGCGCGAGATCGGGACTGATGTTTATGACACTTCTGCTTACATTTATGTTTCCATTCATAATATTTACCTTGGAAATGGCTATACTTGGATAGTTCATGTTACTGATCAGATCCACCTTTGCACTAGATGGACACCTGTAGCTTTTATTCGCCACAATTAGCATGATATTCTCAGAGTCCAGACCGTAATTAAATAGAAAGTGGATGTAATCATCGATTGATGTTTCATATGCAAGTCTTGGTTGCAGTGCTTTGATTGGATTTAATACTCCCACTGCAAAATAAAATGGTGTCACAGTGATATCTGATACATTAATCAATAATTCTCCCCTATTGTTTCTTACAATGGCTTCCATATACATTAGAGTGCAGATGTTAGAAAAAGAGGCAGTTGTGAAACAGGAATTTTTGTGAAAGTGACGTATATATTGATATTGAAATAATTAAATACCCATTACCATTAACATTGACAACAATCACTAGCTAAAATAATTCCCAATTTAGATTACTGTGAATCAATAATTGACTTCAAGGATGGCCCCGAACTAACCCTAGGAAAAACCTTGCTTTAAGGGATTATGCATTTCAAAGTCCTAAATTCAATTTAGGCATTACTAAAATTATAAATATCTAGTCTTTCAAAATAAGGGGGAAAAAGGATATTTAGGCTTTGGCCAATGTGATATTTGAATTATTACATGATGCATTTCAAGAATAAAACTTGATTATAAGTACTTGTTGTCATCACGGTTGATCTGATAGCAGAGGAGCTCCAAGAAGGATTCATAGATTTTAAAAATGCAGCAGCTCAGCTAACATGAGGAACTGCTACGGATGTTCTATAAATAATGTAAAATGTTGTAGACATTGTCTTTGAAAGAAACGTGTCTATAGAGGCACCAGGAGGATCTGATGCAACAATTATGTTCAGACCTGGTGCGCTAATTTGTGGCTGTAAATATCAATTGAAGGATTCAGGTTGTGATAATTTCTCATAAATATCTTGTGAATGTTAATTAAGATATATGGACTCTGAGTCAGTGAGTACTTACCTTTACAATGTTTTGGGTTAGCACTGCAGGACCTCTTGATGAAAAAGATGCAACAACAGGATTCAGCTTCTCATTTGCAACCACCATTGATGGATTAATTGTTGCAATAGGTTTTCTATAATGACAAGGCTTATAAGGATATAAACATCCACACTATAACTGTAATTGGATCAGCCAAATGAATTGATATAAACATGTGAAATGAACAGGAATTGTAGGCGAACGCACCTGGTTGAGTTTATGTAAGAAAATATCTCTGTTGCAAATGATTTACTTATTGCAGTCCCTACAAAGGTACCATAGTCAAATGCTTAAAATAGTTGTAATTGTTCCACAAGAATCATGCATACGGCTCTAGTGTACTCCTTCATTTTTTCTTCCATGTATCCCCTCAATATAGTTGTGTCATTTTCAATATATAGTACAATCTTTCATTTCGCTTTGTTTGCATCTAAGCACTCTTGAAAAAAGTTGCTGCAGAATGCCTTCATTAGAATTTCCCCTCTTCATGAAAAATATAATTATAAAATTCCTACCTTGTATAGTTTAATTTCCCTATGTTAAATCCCTGTTGGAAATTTTCCCATGTAATTTACCTTGCACCAACTGGGTCACAGGGCTTGGTAGGAATGCTTCCTCCGTACACAAGCGGGTGCATGAACGATTGGCTAATATTTAAAAATGAAATGCCCTTACCCTAAAAGCACACTACAAATCTTCACAGTCATATCCCAAAATAGTGGGTCTTGAAATCATGAAAAATGTTAACTAATTTATATGCATTTTGCAACAACAGGTTTTTTTATAGAACTAATCCACATCTATTTGACCATCAGAATTGTTTCCCTAATTCTAGAGAGTGACATAACCACATTTTATTGCTCATTTATTTGACTTCGTTATGAAATAGTCTTTAATACTATTAGCAAAAAGCATGAAATTATCAATTTTATCACTATAAAAATAGGGCATGCTCTTGAATGACATAATCTATTAGTGAAGTGTTGAAAATGATAGTACCAATTGTTGTGTCAAGTGAAGAAAAATAATACTATTGGGAAAGCATTAAATTATCGCTATAAAAACAGGGCATGCTCTTTAATGGAAGAATCTATTAGTGAAGTGTTGAAAAAATGAAAGTACAAAATTGTTGTGTCAAGTGAAGAAACACAATACTATTGGGTTTGTTTCCCCTGCTCTCACCTAAATAATATTTTTATTGCCTAACACAACATTTGATAGGAAATTTTGGTTGATTGAGGTTGCTCCCACTGTGAAAATCCATGGCGCAACATTAACCATTATTTGGGAATCAGGTCTCTCGTTTCCTATAGAGGATACAACTAGAATTAATTTCTTAGTAGCATGAAATGTTGTTATGGCAATTTCATGCTTCATAAAATCAGCGTGCGCACTGGATCAAACTCCACTTGAGATGGATACAATATCCACTTCATCTTTAACTGCATCGTCAAAGGCCATTAAAATCTATAAAGTTGGACACCCATACTCCCACCCACAAACCCTATACATGGAAATTCTGGTAGAGGAACTGGCCGCTCCACCTCTGGTTGTTACCTTAGCGAGACCATTATAGTTTGCATTGTGTAAAAAGCTCCCAGCTGCAGTGGAAGCTATAAACGTGCCATGGATGTCATCGTCCCTTGCACTTCCTCCTCCTTGTCGCCATATTGATTTTGGTATTTAATATTTGTCACCAAATCACCATCATCTCCGCCTGAGTAATATCTCCTATTAATTATTTTCCTATTAAAAAAATTATATTATTTTAGCTGTGAATCACACCAGAGTAGAAACAATGAACGTATTTCAATTGCATAGGTCACCTATTACAGTTGGAGACATTGAAATCATCTCCCTCAACACTTTCTCCTTTCCACTGTGAAGGAGTAGGGCCCAACCCTTATCACTAAATCTGGGTGCTTCCGGCCAAATGTAAATTATCAAATTTGAATATTTCATAATTTGATACTTTGGAAAACAGACGAAAGAACCTGCATATGACTCATTACAAGCTCTTCTCTATTACTATGGAGAAAATTCCCCATGTATACAATGTGCACGTGCATGTAGATCTGTCAAATTACCAAAATTAATGTTGCATCGAAAAGAGAATCAATTTGAATAAATTAAGAGTTTTCACCTTTCCATCATTGCTAATGGCAAAGCTGAACATGAAGCCGAACAACAGATTGCAGAGAAAGTGTGCGCACACTGCAGTTGTTTGGAGGACCTAAAATGGTTATCTATTTTAATTGATTAATAACAATATTAAATCCTAAGATAGATATTATTTCAATCGTCTAACATCAAAATCAACGATACACAATGGTACAAGTGGCAGTTGAGGGGAGTTGTTTTTAAATAGGGACGCTTTATAGTGTAATTATCATTATTATAATCTAAGGATTGTGTTATTAATACTTCATTATATTTTTCATTACAACCAACCACTTTATCAAAATATGATGTAATTTCAGGACTAACATTAGTGATATTGAATGTGTCTATGCTTTGCTGAAATTTTTCATTAACAGATTCAGGAGTATCAATATTAGTAATAGACTCAAAAGTATCATTTGAAAAATAAATTGTAGCATGTACACTCTGAAAGGAAATTTTGATATGTTCATCATAACTATTTCATATGAAAGGAAGAGAATAAAGACCAAGAAACCATTCAGTTAGGTTTGTGTCAAAAGGTTTATCATCAACATGAAATTTGAAAGAGGTCAATGTAAATATTATAAGAAAATAAAAAACAAATTCACCTTCTACGATATATAAGTTTTCAAGTTCAAATGATCTAGAATTATGCAGGAATGCAATAAAATACACATATAGCCATAGATACATAGATGCAACGGAAATACTGCTTCATTTTATTATAATCAAATGACTAAAATAAACTAGCTAGGGCACTTTTAGGCTTATCTATGAGAAGAGATGTGGTGGCTACATGCCTCTGAACTGTGTTACAAAACAAATGATTGAAACATTCTTATAGAAATAATGGAAATAAATGAGCTAGGGCACTTGTGGCGTATCCCAGAGGATAGATGTGTTGGCTACCAGCCCCTGCACTACATTACAATACAGACATGATGGGAACAAGAGAGCTTGGGCAATGGTAGTGTATCTATGAGAAGAGATGTGTCAGCTACCAACCCCTAAACTGTGTTACAATGAGGATTGAAGACCTATTTATTGTTGAGAAATAATGTACAACCTTAAGCATCCAAAAACATAACTCTAGGAGATGAAGCACCAAAACTGTGGGTCCCATTTGGGTAAATTGGTGTTTCAACTCCCCGAGGATCTAACTTTGGAATCCAATCTCTATTTGACGCGCTCAATAGCTCGTTAGAAAGATATATCTGAGTAATACAACTTTTGAATGAGAAATATCAATCCATTATCCATGTGCTCCTGTTTTTCCCAAAAAAAGTCGTTAAGGGCCTCAAAACGGCTCCGGAAGTTCTGGACTCCAAAAACTGCTAAAAAGAGTAAGTTTTGATGCAACTTAAAAATGGAAAGAACTGATGCTGAGGTTTCAAATGGAATAAGTGGGTGGCCACCAATATTGAATTAGATCATTAAGTCCCCAAAATGGTCCTGGGAGTGCAGGACCTAAAAACGTGCTAAAAATAGTAAGTTGTGTTAACAGTGAAGACTGAAAGAATTGATGGTGTGGGTCCAAATGAATTAGGTGTGTGATCAATGATATCCATCCGGACCATTCCTCCCTCCTTAGGAAGAAATGGTCCCCATTGCATTAAGTTCCTCCATGAGGGGCAAATTCTACTGAACTTTGTATTAGATTTCTCTAGGTTGTCGCGGACTTGTTGGAAGACGTGCTAGATGTAGATGTGTCATCAGTGGACGTCTGTTGAAGTATATGGGGAATGTTATCCATCATCATGTTCCTCTATTTCTCAAGGGCCTCCTCGAGCAAGATTTTGATAGGATTTCCTGCTCCCTCGTCTTTCTTTCCTTCTGCCATGTGGGGGTCGTCGGGGTTCACGACATTGGACTCATACCCTGGCCACGCTGGGGACATGAAAATAAAAGCAGAGAAAGAGAAAACTGATCTGATTCCACTGATCAGGAATTATGCAGGAACGCAACAAAATACACATATAGCCATAGATATAGAGATGCAGCGGAAATAATGCTTCATTTTATTATAATCAAATGACTAAAATAAACTAACTAGGGCACTGGTGGCGTCTCTCTGAGAAGAGATGTGGCAGCTACAAGCCTCTGAACTGTGTTAGAGAATTGAAAGTTGTTTATAGACAGAATGTAAATAAACATCTAGGGCGTTGGTAGGCTTATCTCTAAGAAGAGATGTGTCGGCTACAGGCCTCTGAACTGTGTTACAAAAAAATTGAAAGAAACATGCTTATAGAAATAATGGAAATAAATGATCTAGGGAACTGGTAACGTATCCTTGAGAGGAGATCTATCGGCTACCAGCCCCTGAACTGTGTTATAATATAGACATGATGGGAACAAGTGAGCTAGGGCACTTGTAGCGTATCTCTGAGAAGAGATGTGTCGGCTACTAGCCCCTGAACTATGTTACAATAAGGCTTGAAGGCCTATTTATTTTTGAGAAACAATGTAAAACGCTAAACACCAAACACCTAAGCGTAGGAGATGAAGCACCAAAACTGTGGGTCCGGTTTGGGTAAATTGATGTTTCAACTTCCCGGGGATGTAACTTTGGCATATGATCTCCATTTGATGCACTCTATAGCTCGTTAGAAATATATATCTGAGGAATACAACTTTTGAGTGGGAAGCATTGCTCTAAAACCCATTTTTCTCTCGGTTTTCCCAAAAAAATGTCGTTTAGGGTCTCAAAAAGGCTTCGGAAGTTCAGGACCCGAAAAACTGCTAAAATACTAAGTTGTGCTGCAACTTAGAAACGAAAATAACTAATGTTGGGGGTTCAAATGGAATAGCTTGGTGGCCACCAATATCCACCTGGATCATTAAGTCCCCAAAACGGTTTTGGGAGTGCAGGACCCAAAAACATGCTAAAAATAGTAAGTTGTTCTCACAGTGAAGACTGAAAGAATTAATGGTGTGGATCCAGATGGAATAGGTGGGTGGTCAGTGATATCCATCTGGATCATCAAAACATAGTTCATCACATTAATAATATTTCAATGCATATTCAAATTAACTTAAAAACTAATCCCATGCTTCTATGGAAGAAACATGAAACTATTGGCACCATTTCCTGGCTTGCCCTGCAAAAGTGAGAGTGAAAATCCCTCGGGTGACATCTTCATAAATATCATAAGAACCAAAATTATGAATAAACTAAAATACATGTTCAACTATAGTTACCACACCCTTACCATAAAAAAAAAAATTCGTGGGCAAGTGCTTAGTCATATTCAATGGATTGTTGTATTGTATTAGTCCAGAAAGACACTTTGATATAGGAATTAGTAAAGGAGTCATTTGAAATGACACATTTATAATAAAATACTCTACATGGGTTAGTATATCTAAGGCCCTCCTTTTAGCACCAAATTTTTGACAGGTGTAAAAATATTCTATCATTAGTTGATAGAATGGAAAGAGGTTGGAATATGGTTCTACCTAAAATGGATGTGATGAAACCCAATCAGGATTCAAAGTCAAACCCTTACTCATTAGGTATAGTGGATTTCAGTGGATTAAGGACCCAACTACTTCTATCTAACTCTCACCTAAGACGATATAATTACTTTATTCTATCCTAATTTAAATTTCAGGTCTACACTAGTACATTTGGTCAAAATTCTGACACTTTTATCGTATTGTTGGAAATTTCCCCAAAGTTTATCAATTTTTCAAGTCCCGTCAACAACCATCTGTATACCGACGTTTAGGGACATCGTCGCTTTTGCGACGTTTATGAATGTCATCGAAAATGTGACGCTCTAAACTATTCATCAGTATTACGACTTTTTTTGGGATGCTACGTCGAAAATGTGACGTTTCTAAAATATGCGTCGGTATTGCGACGCTTTGGAGGAAATGTCGGAAATGCGACGTTTTTATCCAAACCGTCACAATACCGACACGCATTTTAGAAACGTTGCATTTCCAACGTTTCTAAAGACACAACGTCGGAAATGCGATGTTTCTAAAATATATGTCGGTATTGCGACACTTTGGAGAAAATGTCGGAAATGTGACGTTTTGCTCCAAACCGTCGCAATACCAATGCATATTTTAGAAACGTCACATTTTCGACGTTTCTAAAATATGTGTCGGTAACCAAACCTTACCATACTTTTTGACATATGCCATCGGATTTGATAATATAAGTGCATACCATTATATCCAAAGTTTAATTGGAATGTGCCTGCAATAAATCACATATTCAGACTTTGCAATAGCTAACACCACCATTGTGATGTTTTTCCACCGTATGGTATACTTTGGAATATGAATTTCCACCATAATTAAACCTTGGAACTTTGGGTTAATATATATAATGTGTAGAATTATATAATAAGATTTGGATTAAATACGAATATATATATATATATATATATATATATATATATATATATATATATATATTGCAACGGTCTCGAGCAAATGTCGTTAATGCATTAATATTTCATTCAAAAAAATTTGTATATGTGATGCAGGGGCATTAGGCTCAAAAGTTACTTTGTACATAAGTAGACATAGGGGGTCCGATGTTCATAGAAAAAAAAAAAAAACATCTTGTAAATATTAATATTTTGCATAAATTTGGTAGGGAATTGTAATTGTTCTTAAGAAATTTTGAGAACATGAGAGATTGGTTAAGATAGGAATACGAAGAGTTAGTTTAGGATTAGTTCAGTTATTGAATCTAATTTTAGGAATTGGGAATGCTAAGAGTTGCTGAACTATTTGGAGTCCTGAATCGATTCAAGTCATCCTAGTGGTATAAATGTAATCCTGAAGAGTTTAGATAGGTTGAGAGTTAGAGTGAGAGAACTTCTTTAGCAACAGAGTAGGAGGGTATTAGCCTCCGCATTGAATATCTGGCCAACCATGAATTTGTAAGTGATTTCTTTAGAGATTGATCACGTGTATATATATATCTATTTGTGGAGAATTGTTCATAAGTTTTGTATGCATAGCATGTGTTCTTGGTAGAATCTATTTGAAGCATGTTTGAAACCCAAGAATAACTATGAATTATGAGTATCGAAATGATTGAATTGCCTGCTTTGACTATTCAAACCATTCGCGAGAGTATGGGTAGAGGTCCTGGTTTTGTGAGTAGGAACCTCTATGCAAAGCACTACTGGTAAATTGAAATTGAGGTTTTGATCGTCTTCTGTGAGCTATTGGAGGAATTGACTTGTAAGGTGAGGTGAATCGATCATTGTAAGGATCAAATCTGAGATAGAAGAATTCCTGAATATGAGGTTAGGGCAAGTTGAATTCCTCTGTTCGCTATATGAGGGAGAGTTTTAATTTCTTTGAAATTTCGGGATTGTATGTGATTTGTGTTGATGATTAATGGGTTATTAATATGAATAATCGTGCATGATTATATGTGTGTTCTCGATGGAGAACATTCGAATTTGTAGCAGTTAAGAATCCTGTGATTGAACAAGTCAGTATGGATCGCTTGAAGTTATTGTAGAACTGTGGTTAGTTATCCAAGGCTTGTGAGCATTGTAAAACGCCGTCGGAAGGGTTATGTATGGGCACAACTCTGCATCAGAGTCTATAGAAGAAAATAGCACCGACGAACGAGATTGTGATGTGAATAAATACCGTGATTGCATGAGGAGGAGAACCTCTTTAAATAGAATGGGCGGAACCTGAGCGTAAAGGAGCAGAGCGGAACCTGGCATGTCGAAGAAGATGGAACCTTGCAGAATTGAACAGTAAAGGCAGGTTTCCAATTTTGATCACACCACCTTTGCATGGTAAGTGGTATTTAAGAATTGGGAGTGATTCCATAGAGCAGCTGAGAGGTGGCATAAGGCAGGACACAAAAAAACCGCTTTCATTACGCGCCATCGCGCATTATCGTTCATGCATCTAGGCCAAGCGATATCCATTGGATCGTATGGAGTAGGGCGATGTGCTCTCCGCCGTCGGATGTGGAAGGCCATTAGCACTGGGTCCACACATGTATATGTATATAGGGTGATCGGTGATGTGTCAACTATGGTCGTGGGGACAACTGAAGTATGTGCAATTTGTTTACTTTGGAAAATATCAATTGTATATGATGGCGCCTAGGATCTTGTTAAAGTCGGTGTAAGGCCATTAGCCTATAATTGAGGTTATGACCACCGTGTAGACGTTTAAGTCATAGAATCGTTGTTACAAGAGATAAGGTCATAGGGCCAATGAATACATTGGATTTAATAACCAACGGAAGGGGTTCACATATGAAATATATGGGGATTAGGAATTGGTTGAACATTAGAAGCACAGAAGAGTTGAGCGCACAACATAAGGGGCTTGTAATTAATCTCCAAGATTTTAGATATTAACACTCTCAGATTTAAGTGTTTAATTGCCAGCGTAGAATAAAGGGATATTGTGAGATTTCCCGGATGGGGAGGATGATTGGACATGAAAAGGCGAATGCAATTATTCATACAGCTTTGATGAAAAGTTAAATAAAACGGGACTGTGGTTTTGAGCGTTATCAAGTGGTATCAGAGCTTCAGGAATAGCTCTTTTTGAAAATTCCAAGTTTGGTGAATGCAAGGAAACCAGACTTGTGGAAACTGATAAGGTTGCACCCTACAGAGATACAGTGAAGGTGATTACAGAATTGCATAGTCCAATTGGAGGACAAGAGTTTTGAAGACTGCAGATTTAAAGAAGGAAGATCAGGCAGAAAAGTACACAGAATCACAGTGAACAGGATTTGCAAAGTGAGTGGAGGACATGATCATGATCTTGCAGGTAATTAACTTGATTTTGAATTTTAGAATTATGGTTGCAGAAAATTAAAGACAGAGTTTGATAGTGAAGATAGTGAGCCTGATATTCAGTTAGAGGGTGGATAAGAAGGACAATTACAGTGTTCTCTAGAGAAGGTGAGTAGTGCTTAACTCTGGTTGAAGGATTGTTTGCAGAAGTCAGAGTGCAGACAATTGAAGATATCTCAGCAGAAGTAGATCACAGCTTTGAGAGCAATGGTAGAAGAGTCAAACAAGGGACTCTGAGTGAAGAGAAGTGTGGCAGAACTTGGAAGAATTCCAACAGAGGTTGGGTGAGCAGAGAAAATAGGTGTTCTTGAGGAAGTTACAGAGTGAAGCCTAGTGAGAAAAAGAGAGTGCTCCGAAGGTTCCTGCAGAGAGGGGACTAGTGCTTGCCAAAAGCCGGATCCAGAGGGAAGGATTGGTGAGGTGAGTTGTAGCAAGAGAGCTTGTTGTTGCAGAGGCTTAGTGCAGCTTGCGAATGAAGAACTCCTAGAGAAGAAAATGGCTACTGAGATCCATAGGAGAGACTGTAGAGATTGCAGAGGTTCTGAGAGAGGCCACAACAGAAGAGTGAGTGAAGATGCCAAAGAAAATGGCATAAGGAAGAGACTCACAGATTAAGAGTATTGGAAGCAATTTGCTGAGATCAGGGAAGAGTTCAATAGATTGAAACTAAGGATAGAAGAAAGCTAGAGAGTTGGTTGGCTCATGAGGAAGAATGTGTAATGGCAACCATTACAGTTGAGGTTGAGGCAGAAGAAGATTTCCTTATTGAGAGAAGGACTCAAAGAAGCTGAGTTGAAAGAAGGAATTTCTGCTTGTGAAGCAGAAAAAAGCACAGGTGAAGAATGGAGACCTGCAGGAGATCTTGTGAGACATAGTGAAGACTCGAGGTAGCAAGAAGCCTGTCTTGCTGAAGAGGAAGTCATTGAGGAATTCCTGAGTTATTGGACAAGTCCAGATGATGTAGGGGCTTTTGTTCTTGAGTCTGACAAATGTGAAGTGATGACAGACTCCACAGAGGAAGAAGAACCCAGATTTCTTGAGGCAAGGATGGGAATTGAAGATATCCAGCAGAATGTTGAAGCTGAGAGAAAAGGACCAATAGAGGATTGGTCAAGAACAAGCAGAGGCATAAAGGGTTATGTAAAGTTCCCGAAATCTACTCTTATGGAATTTGTTGAGTTATATAGGAGGTTGGATTCTCAGAGAAGAGAATTGGAGGGGAAAATGACCTATGCACTGGATAAGTTGCTAGGAAAGCAAGGCAGGAAGATCTTTATGGATGGAGTTCATGAAGCAAATGATGGAAGGAAAGTGAGGCTAGATGATAGCCTCATGAAGGATGCAGATCAACATGTTGGGTTACTGATAGAAGATTTGGAAGGAAGTTACGAACAACATACTAATGTTTTTTCAGAGGAAAGGGAGGCATTGAAGCATTGGAACTTTACTGCTGATCATCCATTTGTTAATCATGCAGAGAAAGAGGAAAAACAATAGTTGGAAGTTGTCAGAGAGATGAATAAGAAGGAAACTGTGTTGGCTGAAAACATAGTGAGGGATCATCATTTGGGCATGGTGATTGGAGCAGCAGAGATGAATTTGACAGCTGAAGAAAAATATGATGAAGAATTTCTGAGCCTTGAACCAGACTTAGAATTGCCACGAGAAGAATTGGTGACTAGGTCATCAATTGAGACCATTGGGTCTCATGGTTTTAACACTGATAGTTTGTTTATGTATACAGGTGATGTAGAAGACATTTCATCCTTTGAAATTGTCTTGAGAGAAGAAAAAATGTTACTGAGGGAGGATGAGACAACCACGTCTCATATGCAGAAATTTGTCACTGTCATTAACAGAGAAGAATTGGCTAGACTGATGGGCCAAGAGCAGGTTGATGAGAAGATTTTAAAAGCTGCTGAAGTGAGGAAGAATCAGCATTCTATGTTGATAAAATATGAAGCTACAGTGGCCAGAGAACTTGATTTTATTGCTGAAGTCAATCAAGGAGATGAAAGGCAATTGCTGAAGATTGCCCACAAAGAAGAAGAAAAGGCTGAGTTTAAATTGCAGCATATTGAAGATGTGCAACAAACACAGAAGAGAAGGGTGAGTTGTTTGCTGGGAGCATTTGAAGAAGAGAAAGGGACAGCAGACCCTGGAGCAAGGATGCTTGAGGCTATGAAGAGGAGAGGAGCAGATACTAGCTTGCAGAATCGTGTTCTGTTTACTAGTATACTAGATGAGTATGTCACTGCTGGTAGGAAATTAAAAAGTGAATTGTTTTCTGAGAATGAATTTGCAGATAGTGGAAAAAAGAAGAGTGTTGTAGAGGGAAATATCCTAAAGGATATTCAGGATGTTTGCACGGAGGCAAAATTGGCAGCAGCAACACCCATGGTGACAACAGACACAACATGGGGGATGACACCTACAGGAGTAGTAAACATGTTAATAGCATGTGAGATAGCAAGAGAAGCAAATTGGCAGTTACAGAGATTGAAAGTAACAGTAGAGGGGAAGATAATTTCCAGCTAGATGATAAGTTGGACATGGAGATTGAATACATCAGAAGACTGATGACAAGAGTGACTCAGAAGCAGCGGACAGTAGCAGGAAAGCAGGAGAGTTTCAGCAAAGGGTGGATGAAGGCAGATTGTGGAAGTACAATTGGAAGCAAGTTGTAGAATAAAGCCTAGAATCCTAGAGAAGATCGGTTAAAGGATGATGCAGTTGACGAACAGTAGAAAAACCAAGTATGGGATCTTGGAGGCAGAGACGAAGAGCACATGATCAGGAGATCATGAACAGTTTGAAGCTTGGGAGTCTGATGCAGGGGAATTAGGCTCAAAAGTTACTTTGTACATAAGTAGACATAGGGGGTCCCATGTTCTTAAAAAAAAAAAAAAACTTCCTGTAAATATTAATATTTTGAATAAATTTGGTAGAGAATTGTAATTGTTCTCAAGACATTTTGAGAACATGAGAAATTGGTTAAGATAGGAATACGAAGAGTCAGTTTAGGATCAGTTTAGTTATTGAGTCTAATTTTAGGAATTGGGAATGCTAAGAGTTGCTGAACTGTTTGGAGACCTGAATCGATTCAGGTCATCCTTGTGGTATAAATGTAATCCTGAAGAGTTTAGATAGGTTGAGAGTTAGAGTGGGAGAACTTCTTCAGCAACAGAGTAGGAGGGTATTGGCCTCCGCATTGAATATCTGGCCAACCATGAATTTGTAAGTAATTTCTTTAGAGATTGATCACCTGTATATATATATCTATCTATTTTTGGAGAATTTTTCATAAGTTCTGTATGCATAGCATGTGTTCTTGGTAGAATGTATTTGAAGCATGTTTGAAACCCGAGAATAACTATGAATTCTGAGTATCGAAATGATTGAATTGCCTGCTTTCACTATTCGAACCATTCATGAGAGTATGGGTAGAGGTCCTGGTTTTGTGAGTAGGAACCTCTGTGTAAAGCATTGTTGGTAAATTGAAATTGGGGTTTTGATCGTCTTCTATGAGCTATTGGAGGAATTGAATTGTAAGGTGAGGTGAATCGATCACTGTAAGGATCAACTCTGAGATAAAAGAATTCCTGAATATGAGGTTAGGGCAAGTTGAATTCCTATGTTCGTTATATGAGGGAGAGTTTTAATTCCTTTGAAATTGTTGGATTGTATGTGATCTGTGTTGATGATTGCTAGGTTATTAATATGAATAATCCTGCGTGATTATATGTGTGTTCTTGATGGAGAACATTCGAATTTGTAGCAGTTAAGAATCCTGTGATTGATCAAGTTAGTATGGATCGCTTGAAGTTATTGTGGAACTGTGGTTAGTTATCCAAGGCTTGTGAGCATTGTAAAATTCCGTCGCAAGGGTTATGTATGGGCGGAACTCTGCGTCGGAGTTGATAGAAGAAAATAATGCCAAGGAACGAGGTTGTGATGTGAATAAATACCGTGATTTCACGAGGAGGAGAACCTCTTTAAATACAACGGGCGGAATCTGAGCGTAAAGGAGTAGAGAGGAACCTGGCATGTCTTAGAAGATGGAACCTTGCAGGAGTGAACAGTAAAGGTGGGTTTCCAGTTTTGATTGCACCGCCTTTGCACGCTAAGTGGTATTTAAGAATTGGGAGCGATTCCATAGAGAAGCTGACACGTGGCATAAGGCGAGACCCAAAAAAACTTCTTTCATTGCGCGCCATCACGCATTATCGTTCGTGCATCTAGGCCAAGCGATATCCATTGGATCGTATGGAGTAGGGCGACGTGCTCTCCGCCATCGGATGTGGAAGGTTGTTACCACTGGGTCCACGCATGTATATGTATATAGGATGATCGGTGATGTGTCAAATATGGTCGTGGGGACAACCGAAGTATGTGCAATTTGTTTACTTTGGAAAAGATCAATTGTATATGATGGCGCCTAGGATCTTGTTAAAGTCGGGGTAAGGCTATGAGCCTATAATTGAGGTTATGAGCACCGTGCGGACGTTTAAGTCATAGAATCATTGTTACAAGAGTTAAGGTCATAGGGTCGATGAATACATTGGATTTAATAACCAACGGAAGGGGTTCACATATGAAATATATGGGGATCATGAATTGGTTGAACATTAGAAGCACAGAAGAGTTGAGCACATAACATAAGGGGCTTGGAATTAATCTCCGAGATTTGAGATATTAACATTCTCATATTTACGTGTTTAAATTTCCAGCGTAGAATAAATGGATGTTGTGAGATTTCCTGGATGGGGAGGATGATTGGACATGAAAAGGCGAATGAAATTGTACATACATCTTTGATGAAAAGTTAAATAAAACAGGATTGTGGTTTTGAGCGTTATCAATATGGTTTTAAATTATTTCTATGTAAAAATACATATAACAAATTATGTATCTAGAAATACTCCATATTATTTAAACTATAATTCAAACACATACATATAATTAGCTCAAATTTTAATTTAAAATGCAAATTATATTAATATAATTTCACATTTAAATATATTTTTTCTCATTAATATATAAATATAAATTTATTTTTACATATAATGTTATAATATAGTTTCAAAATAAACATCACATTAATAATTTCACATTCAAATATATTTTTTAAATAGAGTTTTAACTTACTTTTATATATAAATATAAAATAGAATAAAAATTTTGAAAAATAAATATCTAAAATTATTATAGAATTCACACTGCATTTCAAATATATTAACAATTATATTTTAAATATATATTTTTTATATAGTTTTGAAATAAGTTATTAGATTGGTGAATAAAATTAATTACATTAGAATTTTGTCTAATTTCTTTTTTGGTAAATTAATTTCATGAGGTTCACATGAAATCTCAAGTCAAATTTAAACCAGCTAAACAAAAACTCTAATAATTTCATGAAAATCATCTAAAAAATTATTGAAATATCAAACTTGACAGTAAACCAATATGGGCTAAGTTAGCTTTATGAGGATCATGTTGGAAGTTATGTTGTTAATTTTCAAAATCAAACTAGCCGTTATCCTAACGACTAGTTTAGCCAATTCTATATATATATATATATATATATATATATATATTATCACAATTAATTAAATAAAACTAGCCGTTATTATTCGATTTTAATTTTCAAAGTCAAACTAGCCATTATCCTAACAGCTAGTTTAGCCATAAAATATTCCAAGCTATTATAAGATCTAGATCTTGGTTAATAATATTTTATTATGCACCATTATCAAGGATAATTCAATATTTTTTTATAAATAAGATGAGGGTTTTCCATTCATTTTTTTATCTTTGATCCTTTTATCATGGTCGAACTTTGATCACTTTTATTTTCTTTTTGCTTATTGAGCTCTCATTGAGTTCAACACGTCTTGGGTTTTCTACACCATTGAGAGAGATAATTGTTAAATATAATTATTATTTTCTTTATAGGATAATTTGCATCAATGGAAGAAAACATTAGAGGTGGAAAAAAAATTCAAAAGGGTGAAAGGGGTGATGGTAGAGTTTATTGCCCTTGAAAAAAATGTTGTATGAGAAATAATGTTAGAGTTTTAATAGCAACAACAACAATGCATTGTAGGAAATATGGGCACATTGATGGTGGATCGAATGACTATCGTCCCGTGGTAATTAATTATCTATCTTCATTTTTATTATATCGTAAAATTTTATATTATTTTAATATTTTTTATATACGCACTAATGTTTAATGATTGTTTGTAATTTTCATAAAGGCATAGTTGCCCCCCAACTTTTTGCAGAATCAGCTTCCACAGCTAAATAGTAGTATATTAGATGATGTTGCACTAGTACAAGAGAATATTGCAGCAAATATTAGTATTGGAAATGATGTTTTACAAGGTGAAGAACATGAAGCGAATGATGAAGATGATTTTAATGATCCCATGGAGGTAGATCATGATGACAATAATGAGACAGTTCACATTAATGATGGGACAAATCAAATGCTCCAAGACTTGTATGGTGAGTCAGATGATGATGGTGGAGATAGTGACGGTATTTATGATGTACCTCTGATTGAAAGGTCAAGTGAATGACTTTTTGAACACTCAAATGCAACTCTTCTCTCTGCTACATTGTTGTTGGTGAACTTAAAGGTTATGAATAATTTGTCGAACAGATGTATGACACAACTCCTAAGGTATGAAATATGTATATATGATCACATATATGTAAATGTTGATTATTTTCCCTTTTTTCAGTTGTAATAAATGTGTAAAATAATAATTCAATACTTATATATATATGATTAATAATCTTTACATTAACTAGTTTTTGTTTATGCTGTAGATTGTTGGGTGAATATTTGTTACCATCGCCAAATACTTTACCTCGAACATATCGAGATCTATGTGCTATTATGAAACACTTTGGAATGGAATATAACACTATAGATGCATGTCCTAAAGATCATATTATATATTACGGAGAACATGCGTTGAAAACAGAATGTCCGAAATGTGGTACCAATAGATATCGAACAGATCAACTAACCAAAAAGGTGCCTCAAAAGGTTCTTCATCATATTCCCATAATTCCACGTTTGTAGCGAATGTTCAGGTGTAACAACATAGCACAGTTTATGGATTTCCATTCAAAGAATAGAAGTGGAGATGGTGTTCTTCGAATGCCTGCAGATGGTTCTGCATTTAGAGAAATCGAGGAAAAATATGTAGATTTTAAAAATGAACCTCGTAATGTCAGGCTTTCATTGGCAGCTGATGGTGTTAATCCATTCGTAGAGCTTAGATCTACTTACTCAGTGTGGCCTATTTTCGTTATCAACAATAACATTCCTCCTTGGATGTCAATAAAGAGGGAGCACATAATGTTGACTATGATTATTCCAGGTATTTAATACATTATTTCTTTGAATGTAACATTTTCATTTCTCTCGTTGTTTGCATAAATATATATTTTATTTATTTACTTACTTATATATACATATATCATGGTAGTAATTATTATGTACCGTAATTTTGAACAATTAGGTAAGTACCAGGTCAAAGATATGAATGTATATATTGAGCCTCTTATCGATGAGCTAATAAATTTATGGCATGGCATCACTATGTATGACATCATTAAACCAATCAAGTAGAAGAGATTTCAATGTCGTGGAATGCTTGTATGGACAATTCATGATGCCCTAGGACTAACACATGTTTTTGGTACGTAATATTTCGTTGCACTTTAATATAATACATAATTATTTAAATTAGATATACCATATTGCATGTTTTGAAAATGATCTCATAGTATAATTGTTATTGATCCATCTATTGCACGTCTTCAAACAAAGGGTAGATTTTCATGTCCAGTTTGTGGCCCTAAGATGAAGTATCGTCATTCGCTAGACTTAGGAAAGATGGTGTTTGATGAGTTTAGGCACTTCCTCTCTAGGAACCATAAGTATCGTACTACTGAAAAACATCTTTTCAATGATAAAGAAGAAACTGGATTAAAACCACGAAGAATGACACCTCGGTTGTGGAAGTTGGAATATAACAGAATTAATAATCGTCAAGTAGTTGGTACGTAATTTGTCTATATATATATATATATATATATATATATATATATTAATTGTTTATGTAATGTTTGGAATTTTTGTTTTAACTAATGAATTTATTTTATTGTATTTTATAATTATTGTTCTGATTTATTTTATTCTTTGATATCAAGGTCATCGTCGCGATGAACATACTAATATTGTACTTCCACCTAGAATGAAATGTTATCCTTCTCAATTCGCGAGGTTTCCCTACTATGATGACCTAAAAATAGCTCATTTGTTTGATACAATGCATATGGGGAAGAATATGATAGAAACGTTATGGTGAATCATAGATGGTGCACATGATAGAGATAAAATTGACAAAATTTTTGCTGACATTGAGAAATAGAATCATGCAATGAAACATGTGATCGACAGATCAAATAACAATGGAGGTCAAAATTATAATAATATTCCATGGTTATTAACAGAACAACAAAGAAATGATGTAAAAGAGGTCGTTAGAAGAATTAAATTTCCAAGAGGTTTTGCTTCAAACATAAATAATATGTTAACAAAGAAAAGTGACTTCAATGGGGTCAAAACACATGACTGGCATACCTTTGTTAAGGTAATTTTTTGGGTATATGTTTTTGTATGTTATTGCTTGAATACATATTTTAAATTTTCCTTTTTTATATTTAATTTGGAAACCAATAACGATTCATTTTTTATTGTTATAGTATGTTCTACCTATATCTCTCCCAAACAACTTTGACAACAATGTCAAACAAGTTATATATGGTCTTAGTAAATACATGAGGTAAGTAGTTTTGATTTATACGCAAAATCTTGCTACAATTTCTTTTTGTACTTAATGACATGATGTGTTAATTTAATTGTAATGAAATATATATTATGTTTCATTGAAATAACGTTGCGTAATGATTTGCAGATGGTTGTCATTGAAAGAAATCCATCAAGATGAACTAAAGTATTGGAAGAGAGAAATTCCTTGGCTAATGTGTGAAATGAAAAAGTATCTACCTCCAACATTTTTCAATGCACAAGAACACTACTTGATACACCAAGTTGAGGGTATTGAAATGTGTGGCCCAGTACACACAAGGTCAATGTGGATGGTGGAGAGGCATCTGAAATCCTTGAAGGCTTTTGTTAGACAAAGATCACGACCTAAGGGTTCTATGGTGGAGGGATATGTGGTATATGAATCCATGGTGTATATTATTCATTATCTTCCTATATTAGTTGTGCCAACTATGAATGTGGTGGATTGCATTTGGGATGTGAACTCCATCAAAAAAATTGAAGTGGAGCGCGTGTTGGGAAAAGGTAGAATGAAGAAAGTGAGAGGTAAAAGATTTATTATGTATAATACATATAATGTTTCATATTTTTACATCATGTATATGATCATATTCATTTAGGTCTTATTCTTTCATCGTTTATTAAATAATATAATTTAGCATGGTTATAAGTTATATTTAATATTGGTGAATTATTGTTTTTTATTCAGGTGCTCAAGATTATGAGGCACTACTTTTATACATTGCAAACAATATTGAGTGGATGAGTGAATGGATTGAAACATGTAAATCATGTAACGATGATAGGTTATCATGGCAACTACTTTCTAAATTGGTTAGAGAAGTGTATCTTAGTGGAGATGGAAACGTTATGGACAGGGAAATTGATTTAGCATATGGTTTGAAAGATAGAAAGGTAAGAAATTAATTCACCTATTTTATTCATTACTTATTTTATATTATATTTATAATGTGACAACAAGTTTGATTTTTCAGATAATTTTCAAGCCGTGTAAATTATATGATTAATTCTTAATTGAGAATGCATCTTTTTCATGTTTGGCATATTTCATTTGAAACACCACAAGGCTATGTGGTACAATGGTCGTAAATTTCACATTAAATAGTTGGATGATAACAAGCAAACTTCTAATAGTGGGATAACTACAGTATTCCAAGTCACTAATGTTTTCTCTAGGAGTGAGAGACATCCTCAAGAATCTGAAAATAGATATTATGGGATTTTAGATGATATATTGAGTGTGACTTTAATTCCTTTAAAATAGTTTTGTTCGATGTCAAATGGTATAGGAAACGAATGAATGTACGTGATGATGATAGAACTCTTATTCAACATGAAAATTGTTAAAACATCACAGTTTGAATCAGGAAAATATCGCTATGTTTTTTCAAGCCAATGCGAACAATTCTTTTACTCAAAGGTTCCAGGTGAGAACGGATGGTCATTTGATATTAAATATGATCCAAGAGGAAGGCCAGTAGAGTATAATGTAAAGGAAGAAGATGATATTGATCGAGAAGAAGATGATGCAGTGGCAGATGAGCAAGAAGATTCATTGACAGATGAAGAAGATATATTAGAATATGAACCAGGCATAGGAGGCAAGGAAACAATTATTGATGATGATGTCGATGAGGATATTATTGAAAATGACATAATTGATGATGATGATGACATGGTTGATCATTTCAACACCGTTTCTGAATCATATGTTGGTATAAATTTCAATCAGTTGGATGAAGATCAAGAAGATACAAAAGAAGAATATTGATACAGATGTTATGTTCAAGTATGAGCTGGTATGTTATAACTTTATATTTTAATATGTAGGAATTATTGTCTTTAAATAATTTACTAATTATGTGGGTTTATTTAATGTTGTTTATTATTTCAAACCAATAAATAATGGCCTTACTATTGTACAGGCTAAACTAAAATTGTGTATTTATACAAACACATATTGAAAATTTTGTTTACGACCTTAATTAATTTTTGGTTTGTTCGTATTCTATTTCATAGATTGGGTATTGGGAAAATCAGAGTGAAGTCAGGGTGATGGGAGGGGCCATATGAGCTTCCACCTTCAAGTGGTTGGCCCTGTTCAGTACAGAATAAATTATTCTTGAAACCAAGAGAAGCTCATTCATCTTTATTTAATTTTCATTATCATAAATGTCATCATTGTTGTCTGATTATTGCAGTGCCAAAATTGTTGAAATTGTTAGAAAACATTAAAAGTGAATTTCTTTTAGGAATTGTCCAACAAGGCCATAATAATTCTGTCCAGATGACCATTTTATTGCATTCGTGGCGTTTCGTTTTAGGGCACCCACCCAAATGCATTCAGGTTGGGTCGTTTCGTTTGAAGGCGCCCGCCCAAACCCGTTCGTGTCGGGTCATTTCTTTTGAGGGAAGCCGTATCAAATTTTCTAAGTTTTGACCACATATGTGCCTTGTGCACGTTCGTGCAATTGGTTTACCATTTTTTTTTAGAGGGCCCACCCAAACCAGTCCGAGTCGGGTCGTTTTGGTTGAGGGTGCCTACCCAAGCACGTTTGGGTCGGGTCGTTTCGGTTGATCAAGGAGCCCGCCCAAACACGTTTGGGTCGGGTCATTTAATTTCTGTTGAGGGTGGCCATATCAAATTTGCTAATTTGTGACCGCATTGGTGCCTTGTGCACGTTCGTGCAGCCCATTTTCCATTTTCTCTCTCATGCCTTCATTCGTTCGGGCGCGCCGTGTGATCAGGGCACCCGCCACTTGAGTTTGCAGCTCTCCAATCGTGAATAATGAAGGCTTTCTCATCAGAATAGGAAACATGATTAGTATACTTCAGGATTTTTCATCAGAATATGAAACATGATTAGTATACTTAAGGGTTTTTCATTAGAATGGGAAACATGATTAGTATCCTTAAGGGTTTTTCATCGTTATGGGAAATATGATTAGGTAGTAATTAGTATATATTTTGTTTTAGCTTTGGATTTAAGTATAGATTCAGCTTTGAATTTGGATTTTAAGCATTTAAAGATGAAGAAATATCGAGATATATCTTTTGAAATGTTTACATTATTAGAGCTCAAAGATAACCTTCCATATACTGCTTACATTATTACAATAACCTTTCATATAATCTGGAAAGATGAAAACTAGAACTAATTACATTTATTACTCTCATTTTCAGAGATTATCTTTTTAAATAATGGTGTTTTTAGTATTATTTCTCTTTGATATTCAAGAAAAAATATGTAGAAAATCCAAGCCATTTCTTTGCGCTTAACATTCAACCGCTTTAAAAGAAAGGATACTTCTATATATCTATTATTCTTATAATTTATTTTGTTTTAATGAAGGCACAGAGATTTTACCCTGACACGTCATCATGTTAATGTTAAGACATGAATTCACCTCTGAATTCTGGACACGAGAAACATTTTAAACATCACATTTATTTAATCGGTCTCGAATTTATTTCATATATTAAACTTCAACTTATTGGAAGCAGGAACTTATAGAGGGCTGGAAATGGTAGGAGAAAAGGACTACCACGAAAGTAAAAATCAAGCGGCCGTCATATACAAGTATTTGCATAAACGAGTTGTGCATAAGGTTTTTATTCAGCAGAGTGAACGAGTTATTGGTACTCTGATATTTTATTCATATTCTGATTCATTTTTAATTCGTTTTACTCATTTCAAGTTAGCGGCTATCACCGTATTGGCACTGTTTATGAAATTGAAAGAGAAAATGGAGGATCATGAGTATTATCGAGAGAAAACATGTTCAGGAGCAAAATATTGTACCTGGAAAGAGGGACTCCTGGTGGACCAGATTCTCAACATCACCCATCGGTAAAGAAAATAGGTGTTCGTAGAAACAGCCAGTAGGACTAACGATTTTGACATTCAAATGGGAAGATAATCAGATTATTGGGTTTAACTAGTTTGTGCTTGCATGTCTACAATAAATAGAACAATAAATAATAAATACGGGCAGTATATACTTTTCTTTTCACCAATGTTTCATTGGTAGTGATCTATCGGGGCCACAATTTTGCAGCCAATGTCATTCAAATTAGTGCATTTTTTTCTCAAACAATCTATCTATAATAGTGTTCGAATAGTGAAAATGAAATGATCACCATTAAAAAAACCTTGCAAAATTGTTTTTCCACATTGACCTTTTTGTTTAAGAGTTAAAATAGATTTCGACAGCGGGTTGGAGAAATGAGACCTATATTTAATTTTTACATTTTGTAATTTATTATTATTATTTTTATAATAATCACATGCAATGGAAACAAACTTTCTCTAAATTTTTCTAGTTCTCATCACAAAACAGCAACAATTTCTTATGATCTCTACATGCATTTTTTTAGATTTTCCACTTGAGAAGCTAATACTTTAATCACAACCATTGCCAATTCTTATTCACCCTTAACAGTAAAAATATCCTTCTCATCATCTACCTCAAAAGAATTGTCATAATTTAAATTAAATAATTCCTTCAAAATATTACCTCGAGACACATTTCATTCGAAATTTGTAACTTCTTTTGCAATGGACATATTTTATTCCTTATTCAAACTTCTTTTCTTGTGAGACATCATCCTCTTATTTCTGGCCATGATCCATGATCTACTATCCAATTTTTGGAAATATAATCACTATTGAGAGGGGCCGTGAATGAGTAGTGATGGGATTTAGGTCAATTTTCTCCAATTATAATTATTTTTCCCAAACTTAAATCTCTTTGCACATGCACCTTATTAGATCACCAAAAATATGTAAGAAGAAATAAATTGAAACTATAATAATCATGATAAACATCAACAAAAGAAAGAAAACATAAGGGCATAAGTATTTCTTATGGGAAACCTTTAGGGAAAAAACCACTCTATTGTTGTTTTTCTTCTCAATTATTTGTACATGGATTAGCTACACCCATAACCATAAGACTTGTCTTTATATACATTATGATGACACTATCAATTCAGAAAAATGTTCCCCTTGTGGATCTATAGACTACCATCCAATGGAAGCCTCCACGACCAATGATCCTTGACCAAACACCATTTGACCATCCAACTCCTACTGGATAGAGAAAACTATTCCTACTACTGAATTCACCAAATTAATTTCTCTCTTGAAGCCGCCACACATTCACTTCCTCCATGCGAACCAAATTTCATAAATGTTACATGTTGGGCTCTCAATTCGCTCAACATGAGCAACCCAGCAAAATCATCATTATGCAGACAAAAAATGAATCAAACTTTGACCTGGAGGAGGGAATTTCTTCACTGCAACTCACACCAAAATACTCCAAAATATACAAGGTTGTCAAATTTCTACCACAACCAACAAACAAATTCTGAATCTTCTACCTTTGATTTATGCTAACAAACCTATGATATATCTCTGCATAAAATAGCAGTTATTTCATAGTCTACTCACTTACAATGCTTTCACAATAGCATCCTCATACACTGTCTAAGAAAAAAATCAAATAAACTCAAAGTCTTCATCTATTTAATTTTTTCTTAGATAATTAACTTAACAATTGTGACAAGTTTCTTAGACGATTAACTCAGTAAAAGTTATAGGTTTCTTAGATGATTAACTCAGGCTTCTTAGATGGTTAACTCAGTAAAAGTTATAGGTTTCTTAGATGATTAACTCAGTAAATTCTATAAGTTCTGCATCATTCAACAAACCTTTTCACATGCTTCAGGTTTTGTTTAGGAAGGATTCTTGGCCAAATATAACACTAACTCCAGTAGCCCTTTGATATATTCAGCCTTTATCAACATCTAGTGGACCCACAAACTTTTTCCGACCATATGCTAAAAAATATCGACCAATAACTCCACTGCAATAGCAGAACAGGCTTAGCAGTGCGAGGAATGCAGAAAAAACAGGAGAAAATGCCTTAGTCACTCCCAAAACACTTATTCCATAATAATTTAGCATCTTGGGGCTATATTTTCTCCCATAGGCTGCTATCCACACTACTGGAGCCTAAAATTGTTCCCACAGACCTGTCATGCACACGACTATGGATAAGGATGGTCAAAGCTCAGACAATTCAAATAAAAAAAAATTCAAACTTGTTCTAGAGCTTGAAAAACCTATGTAGCTCCTCTACAAGTCTCTGAAACCTATGGAAAACCTCATCACAAAACTGCAATATCACCAGCATCATCCCAATTCAAACTAAGTTTACTAGCATCAAACCAACAACCAAGCTAAACATTTAAGCCATCAAACTTGTCCACAACATCTCTTCCATCAATATGGAGCTGTAGAACCTATCTAACATCCTCCAACATCTTAAAAATCATCTCAAGCATCCAAGAACACACATAGATCCTCTCCAACACGAATGTATAAAATCATCAACATGTGGAGAACTAATTTAGGACATGGAGAGGAAGGAGACCTATTCAACAAGGCTCCTCAACTCTAAACTTTGTAGTAGTCACCAATATATATATAAAGAAACATTATCATGAATATAATCATCATGGGAAGGCATCCAAGCTTGTCTAACACACCATCATCCATCCTCCAAGCTAATGCAACATGCCATCATCCATCTCAACAAAAACAACATGAACATGAGGACCCAGATAAACTCTAAGCGCAACACCTGCTTCGTCCTGAAGCTCCATGCTAATAGAGAGGTCAAGGACCATATCCAAGCTATTACAAACTAGTAGACATTCCAAGTACCATCTATCCATATCCATAAACAAACCACCTGCAAACTCTCATACACATTCATATCCAAATGACCTGCAACCCAAGCAAGTAGGTTCACATCAATGAAAACCAGATTCACATCTCCACTCTATGACACTCATCAATGCCAACAAATTCCTCTTACATAGTGCCATCCCTTCTACATTATCTCTCTATTTTTCACCATCCATATCTTATGCATGCCTTAATCCTCCTGCATCATTCCATACTTAACAAAATTAAACAATTTTTTTTTGGGTCCAATAGTTCTTCCCATGCTAAATGTGCTTTCAAGTATCTTATGTTCTATTATTTATATAATCTTAGATGTGAATTTCATGTTGGAAATTTGAGGAAGAGAGTGGGATGATACAAGAAATGTTTTATTGAAAAGAAACATATGTGATATTTGTTATATTTGACTCCACAATCATTCCTTCTGTCTCACAATGTAAAAGATATATTACAATATGGTGGAATTGGTTGGATTCAAATAATAAAATTATAGTTAAATATTTCATTTAAAAATATGTAATATACTACTAGAGAAACACATCCAAATGTTGATCCATAGTTTTTGTGTCGATGTATGGGAAAAAAACATTATAAGAATGATCCTTTTAAAGAAAAGAAAAATCATTCAAATAAAATAATATAGATTTCAGGAGTTACCACTTGGTGTTGCATGAAAATATATTTTCGATAAAGATTTTGGAAACACCAATAATTCAAATCTAAAAGAAAAAATGAAATCAAATAGTCATAAGACTATGCAAACTAAATCCTTGAAAAAATTTGCAGACTATTTAGAATGGAAAACAAAAAATTGTAGACTATTTAGAATGGAAAACAACAATCCCAAAGAAAAGTATGAATAAAGGAAAAAAACTCCAAGAAGACCAGACATTGAAGGATATCTTAGCATAAAAGAAATAAATCAATATAATATGTATGCGTCATTTATAATTAGGATATTGATTGGTTATGTCTTACATGTTTGTTACCCATGAGACCTTTATTGTAAAAATAAGACTCTAAATAAAGCACGATTATGATTATAAATTGAAGTATGAGTATTTCATCAAGATGTTGCTCCTTTATCATATATTTCTTGGGGATTAATGGTATCATTAAACATTTACTTTTAAGATTTAATAATAAACTACTAAAGATAAGGCTTAGAATTGAATGAAAAAAAACCTGAGCATGTTTATAAGTAAGGACTAAGATAAAAGTAAACTAAGTAACGTGATGATAAATTAGGCTTAGCTTGAAAATATTACAAGCTACCTTATTCAAATAAAAATCAATAAAACAAACTAAAATTTACTTAAACCGAATGTAATCTAACTTGGAAAAGTGAAACTTCGAATGAAGCCACTTGAGTTTCTTAAGACCTTCACATATATGTACATCTAAGATTAGTAATATAAATACCGATCATACTATAAAATAAGAGGGACAATCTAATCTATTCGTATCTATATCTAATAGTACAAGTTAACATTTAAACGATAATTTTCTTGGAAATACTTTTCCAACCACATCTATATTCCATCATGAAAGTGAATATTGTAAACAGGAAACTGTTGAGAATAAAACATAGTTGGTATAGTTATCTGTTGAGAAAATGTATAAGAGTTAATATTGATAATTCTACTTACAATTTGAAAAGCATGGTCATCTCTATTCATGAGAAACCTTTTCGAAAATTATTCCTCCATCCATTTTTCAATTGGATCAATAAATTCAAAGTGGAAATATGATAAAAAAGTTATAGGTGGATAACATAGTAGGCATAACTTAACTAGTGCACTATTAGGTATCAAAGCTTATGAATAACTAATCTCAGAGAATGTAGCAAATTGATAGATTATCTTTTTTCCGATTTCAATTTTAATGTTCTAGTGTCATGATAGTGTTTCCAATACTCATATCACATTTTTATTTTTATGAAGAGAGTTGTATGGATATTATTCGATTGACTCATAAAACAAGTCTTCAATATGCCAACATAAAATGTGTAAAAATTAACTATTGCATATATACACTTCATAAAATATGAAAAATATAGAAGTTGATAATATTAAAAAACATATTTAGATAATTATTTACATTAGTATTACAAGGGCATGGGAACCTTTCTATTAGTTATTTTTCTTCGCAAGTAGCACTCAAGATGTAACTTCTACTACTATTGTCTACTTGTGAGAAATGTTTAATATAATCACAATATTTAACTATAACTCGGTTTACATTTTCTAAATCATATATGGGAATGATTACATGACCTAAATAATTTAATTCCTTGTAATATTTAGAAGGTAGAAGATAGGGGTGTATTATAGCATTATATATACTAATATGTTCCTCATATTGTATTATAAATTGACTTTGGGAATTGATAACATGTGAATCTTATATGCCTATCATCACAGGGTCAAATTCCTTAATATTATCAATTCCAAAAGATTCATCATAAATGAATGCACTCTCATTCCTCATAAAAGATGAAAAGAAACCAAAATATAAATCAAATATACATGCATTAGATTTATGAGAATTATCTATAAAATGACTCCTTATTATTTGTTTATTTTGATCTTGTTGATGGAAAGTTGAAAGTCACTTTGATCTATATTATTTTCTTCATTTTATTAAAGTAGAGTTATACATGAATAGACCAACACATGAAAAGAGTCATCATTACATGAAAAAGAACCATCAAACAAGGGAGGGTATAATGAGTAATTACCATTAGAGAAAAAATGATTAAAATTTTCTTATTTGAAATAATAACTAGCAATTGCACAATATGTTGCAAAGGAAACGTTGTAAAGTAGTAACATAGGAAAGAGTAGTATAGGGGAAAAAATATGTGATATGTTATGTGATTTAATTGAATATGTAACTTATAAATATGAATTATTTTATTTAAAAGAAATTATAGGTTTGGAGAATTGTTTGGATAAAAAAATTGGTTTTTTTATAACCTAGGAAAGCCCTTCATAGTGATGTTTGATTATGCACTATGGGCCATATGGCAGACTATAAAATGGAACTGATTTGAAAAATTGTAGGTGCATTAGATATTCTTAGACAATTATATGTAACAATAAACTATTATATCCAACAAAAAAACAGGTTTCCCATGTTTTATTATAGTATACTATTATATGTAACAAAATACAGGTTTCCCTTGTTTTATCACATCATAGTCCACGCACGTAATAAGCAGTCGTGCCGCTGGTTTCATTTTTTTTATTACTTTACCATCTTTAAGGTTACCTCTTATTCTTTATTCACACCATATTCATTGCAAAAGGAGTACAAACATTATGCTTTCCATCGCTCCACATTAGTGTACCGAAAACATATCCTTTGGTGGCAGCCTTGATTGCTGTAAAAACTACATGGAAAGATAGATTCTTGGTAGTTTCAGAGAATTGAAGAATTTCTAGAGAGACCTTCACACTAAAACCCGAAGGTGCACCAATGGTAACCTTGTAAGTAGGCGCGAGATCAATATTGATGTATGTGATGCCTCTGCTTACATTTATGCTGCCATTCACACTATTTACCTTGGAAATGGCTATACTTGGATAGTTAATGTTACTGATCATATCCACCATTGCACCGAAATAACACCTATATATTTTATTTGTCTAGATTATCTTGATACTCTCAGAGTCCAGACCATAATTACACAGAAAATGGAAGTAATCATTGATTAATGTTTCATATACAAGTCTTGGTTGCAGGTCTCCGATTGGATTTACTACTCCAACTCCAAAATCAGATGGCGTTCCAGCGATATCTGATGCATTAGTTAATAATTCTCTCTATTGTTTCTTACAATGGCTATCATAGACATTAGAGTGCAGATGCTAGAAAATGGGCAGTTGTGAAACAAGAATTTTTGTGAAAGTGACATATATGCTAATATTGAAATAATTCAATACCCATTACCATTAACATTGACTACAATCACTAGCTGAACTAATTCTAAATGTAGATGATTGTGAATCAATACTTGACTTCAAGGATGGCCCTGAACTAGCCCTAGGAAAAACCTTGCTTTAAGGAATTATGCATTGCAAAGTACTAAATTCAATTTAGGCATTACTGAAACTATAAATATCTAGACTTTTAAAATAAGGGGAAAAAAGGATCTCCAGGCTTTGGCCAATGTGATATTTGCATGATTACATTATGCTTTTCAATAATAAAACATGATTATAAGTACATGTTTTCATCATGGCTGATTTGATAGTAGAGGATCTCCAAGTAGGATTCATAGATTTTAAAAATGCAGCAGCCCCGCTAACATGAGGAAATGTTATGGATGTTCCAGAAATAATTTTAAATGATGTAGAAATCATCTCTTAAATAATTGTGTCTATAGACGCACTAGGAGGATATGATGCAGTAATGATGTTTAGACCTAGTCCGTTGATGTTTGGTTGAAAATATCAATTGAAGGATTCAGTTTGTGATAATCTTTCATAACTAGCTTTTGAATGTTAATTAAGCTATATGGACTCTGAATTAGTGAGTACTGACCTTCACAATGTTTTGGGTCACCACTCTAGGGCCTCTTGATGAAAAATATGCAACAACTGAAGCCGACTTGTCATTTGTAACCATCATTGATGGAGTAATTTTTGCAAAAAAATTTCTATAATGACAAGGCTTAGAAGGTTATAAAAAGCCACATTGTAATTGCAATTGCATCAGCCAAATGAATTGATATAAACATGTGAAATGAACAGGAATTGTAGGCGAATGAACCTAGTTGAGTTTATGTAAGAAAATATCTCTATTGCAAACAATTTACTTATTGTAGTCCCTGCAAAGGTACGATAGTCAACTTCTTCAAATAGTTATAAGTCTTCCACAAAAATCATGTCTACGGATCTAGTGTACTCCTCGTTTTCTGCTTCCATGTATCCCCTCGATGTAGTTGTGTCATTTGCAATACAGAGTACAATATTTCATTGCGTTTTGTTTGCATCTAAGCACTCTAGAACACAATTGTTGTAGAATACCTTCCTTAGAATTTCCCCTCTTCATGGAAAATATAATTATAAAATTACTACATTGTATATGTTAATTTCCCTACGTTAAATCTGTGTTGGAAATTTTCCCATGTAATTTACCTTGCGTCGACTGGGTCATAAGGCTTGGCAGGAATGTTTCCACTGTACACAAGCGGGTGCATGAATGATTGGCTGAGATTCAAAAATGAGATTCCCTTACCCTAAATGCACACCAAAAATATTTACAGCCAAATCCCAAAATAGTGGATCTTGAAATCATGAAAAATGTTAACTAATCTATATGCATTTTACTGCAACAGGTTTGTTTATAGAACTAATCCACATCTGTTTGATCATTAGAATTGTTACCTTAATTTTGGAGAGTGTTAGAACTACATTTTATTGCTCGTTTAGTTGACTTATTTATGAAATATTCTTTAATACTATTAGCAACAAGCATGAAATTATCACTGTTATCACTATAAAAAGAAGGCATGCTCTTGAATAACAAAATCTATTAGTGAAGTGTTGAAAAATGATCGTACCAATTGTTATGTCAAGTGAAGAAACATAATACTATTGGTCAAGCATGAATTTATCACTATAAAATTAGGGCATGCTCTTGAATGGAAGAATCTATTAGTGAAGTGTTGAAAACATGAAAGCACCAAATTAGTGTGTCAAGTGAAGAAACATAATATTATTAGATTTGTTTTCCCCTATTCTCACCTGAATAATCTTTATGTTTCCTAACACAATGTTTGATAGGAAATTTCGGTCGATTGAGGTCGATCCCACTGTAAAAATCCATGGTGCAGCGTTAACCATTGTTTGGGAATCGGTTCCCTCATTTCCCGCTGAGGATAGAACCGGAATTCATTTCTGAGTAGCATGAAATGCTCCTATGTCAACTGCATGCTTCATAAAATCGGTTGTGCACTGGATCAAATTCCAATTGAGATAATTACAATATCCACTCCATCTTTAACTTCATGGTCAAAGGCAGCTAAAATCTGTACACCTGGACACCCATATTCCCACCCACAAACCTTATACATGGAAATTCTGGTAGAGGAACTGGTCGGTCCACCTCTGGATGTTCCCTTAGCGATACCATTATAGTTTGCATTATGCACAAAGCTCCCGCTGCAGTGGAAGCTATAAACGTGCCATGGCCATCATAGTCCCTTGAACTTCCTCCTCCTTGTTGCCATATTGATTTTGATTTAATATTTGTCACCAAATCACCGTCATCTCCACCTGAGTAATATCTTCTGCCAATTATTCTTCTGTTAAAAAAATTACATTATTTTATCTATGAATCACACCTAAGTAGAAACAACATACTTATTTCAGTTGCATAGGTCACTTGTTGTAGTTGGAGACATTGAAGTCGTCTCCCTCAACGCATGCTCCCTTCCACCGCGAAGGAACAGGGTCCATACCCTTATCACTAAAGCTGGGTGCTTCCGGCCAAATGTAAATTCTTAAATTTGAATATTTCATAATTTGATACATTGGAGAACAGACGGAAGAACCTGTAGATGACTCGTTACAATATCTTCTCTATTACTATGGAGAAAACTCCCCATGTATATAATGTGCACCTGCATGCAGATCAGTGAAATTAGCGACATTAATGATGCATCAAAAAGAGAATCAATGTGAAGAAATTAAGAATATACACGTTTCCATCGTCACCAATGGCGAAGTCAAACATGAAGCTGAACAATAGATTGCAGAGAAAGAGTGCGCAAACTGCAGTTGTTTAGAGGACCTACAATGGTTTTCTTATTTTAACTAATTAATAACAATATTCAATCCTAAGGTAGATATTATTTCAATCGCCTATCATCAAAATCAATGGTACACAATGGTACAAGTAGCAGTTGAGGGTAGTTGTTTTCAAATAGGGGTGCTTTACAACATGATTATGGTTATTTGCATCTGAGAATTGTGTTATTAATACTTCATTATACTTTTTATTAAAACCAACCACTTTATCAAAATATGATGTAATTTCAGGACTAACATTAGTGATATTGAATGTGTCTATGCTTTGCTGAAATTGTTCATTAACAAATTCAGGACTATCAATATTAGTAATAGACTCAAAAGTATATTTGCAAAATCAATTGTAGTATGTACACTCTGAAAGGAAAGTTTTATATGCCCATCATAACTATTTCATATGAAAGGAAGAGAATAAAGACCAAGAAACCATTTAGTTAGGTTTTTGTCAAAAGGTTTATCATCAACATGAAATTTGAAAGAGGTCAATGCAAATCTTATAAGAAAATAAACCACAAATTATCATTCTAACATATATAAGTTTTCAAGTTCAGAACATATTCCATCACATTAATAGTATTTAAATGCATATTCAAATTAACTTAAAAACTAATCCCATGTTTCTATGGAAGAAACATGAAACTATTGGCACCATTTCTTGGCATGCCCTGCAAAAGTGAGAGTGAAAATCCTTCACATGACATCTTCATCAATATCATAAGAACCAAAATTATGTATAAACTGAAATACATGTTCAACTATAGTTACCACATTGTTACCATAAAAACAATTTGAAGACAACTTCTTAATCATATTTAATGGACTGTTGTATTGTATTAGTCTAGAAAGACACTTTTATATAGGAATTAGTAAGGAGTCATTTGAAACAACACATTTATAATAAAATACTCTAAATGGGTTAGTATATCTATGGCCCTCCTTTTAGCACCAAATTTTTGACAGGTGTGAATATATTATATCATTAGTTGATAGAATGGGAAGAGGTTGGAATAGGGTTCTACCTACAATGGAGGTGATTAAACCCAATCAGGGTTCCAATTCAAACCCTTACTCATTAGTTATAGTGGATTTCACTGGATTAAGGACCCAATTGCCTCTATCCCACTCTGACCTAAGATGATATACTTACTTTATTCTATCCTAATCTAAATTTCACAACTTATTTTGGTATTTACACTACTGGAAACTCTCCCAAATCTACTCATGAAGTAAAAAAACAAAAAGAAAATCATTATTTAAATATACAATAGAGATCCATAATTTTAACAAAGAGAAATTTTTACTCGTTGAAATGTGAGCTTAACCTAGCCACTTGGAAGGTTTCTCCTCAAACATAACCTAAATGAAAACTTATGAGTAATTATACAAATGAAGAGGAAAACTATTAAATCGACACTAAATAAAATATAAGAATTACATTACTACACACCACATGAAAGGGAATTAAATAAGGGAATGACCATATGTTTTATAATGCATTTCATGCTATAGAAATAGTTCACAACACTTATATTTTTTTGTTATAAATTATGAATAATTAACATAAATTGATGTTGAAATTCAACAAGAAACTAGAACACACACACTAGTGTGGGATCATAGGTGACACAGTGATGGGTCCTAGAAATACATTAGTGTGCAAGCCATTTTTTAAATAAAATGGAAAATAAATGGTAATATTATCTCCTAACAAATTCTAATAGTTAACTAAGTGTGATAGACTTATTTAGCTCATAAATTTTGAGTTGAGGGTATAAGGATAGGCATGTGGAGTGATTCTATTATTAACAGGGTTCAGTTGTAGTTGTAGCACTAGTGTAGCATCGGTAGGATCAATTAACTCACGATAATTGAGTTAAAATCAGTTTAACTAGTTTTATCTGTTTGATGAGCTAGTGGAAGATCAAGTGAATTAAAATATATTTAATCACCAGTAGTGATATACCAAGTAACTGATGATTCACTGTTTATAGCTGCATGCATGGTAATTATGATGGATACCCAGTTGAGACAAAGGTTCAAGAATAGTAAACTAGTAGTTGTATTTTAGGCAAACTGCCCAGGTGCATTTATAAAACCACAAGAAGCCCATGATGAATTGTGCAATCAAGGAAAGTTTAATTTAATATCTAATAGGGGTTTAATTCTCTAGGGATTGCGTAAGAAAGTTAGGGTGAGGGTAGGTTGATAATTGGCTATGTGTTTGTCCATTTTTTCCTAGATCAATGTGAAGAAATTAGTAGAGTGTATGAGGTTGTGGTGTTCACAAATACATTGTATTGTTTCATGATTCCTTGGTTGATTATACAATAAAGATGGAGCGGTTTTGAGTTGTTTCTTTCCCTAGGAATATCTGGTCTTATGTATTGATTTAGTTCTTTCTATTACTTGCATGTGATTTAGAGATCAAAATTTATATTCCGCAAATATTGTAGAATGATTCAGTATCTTTTTCTAGTACATTGCATGGTCAGATTGAATCCATTGATATAATTTATACATGGTATTATAGTTGTGTTATAAATTTTCTACATGGTATCAGAGTGTCTGGAATCACAATAGTGGAGAAGAAATTGAGTTTGTGTTGAAGAGTATCCAAATTTGTAGGTACTTTCTTTGGAGCTCTAAGCGGATCGAGATGTCTTTCAATAGATTGAGACTCAAATATGCACTCAAGGGCAGTTTGAATTATATTGCATGGAAGAATGGGATGGAGGCAGCATTGGAGGACAATGAGTTAAAGGAATTCATAGATAATGATATTCCGAAGCCCGCAATAGGAGATGCCCAACTTCTTGATGCATGGCAGAAGAAGTTAGCAATGGTGAGGAGGATATTGTTAGAGGTAGTTCGATATCATATTTTCTCAAGTATACATGGAAAGGAAACTCCATACGCTATGTGGAAGGCCTTGAACGATCTGTTTCAAAGTAGTAGTGTCCATAGAAAATTAGCACTGAAGGAGAAGCTCATGAAAATAAAAAGGAAGAAGAACAACATGAAGGCTCCAGGATCTGTAGCACGTGATGCTTTGGCCTCAAAGCTTGATTTGTAATTCTCTCTCATTACATGCATGACGTCAACTGTGATGGGATCTATGTGGTACATGGATAGTAGAGCATCTTTCCACATGATAGGAAACAAAGAACTCTTTAGTACTTTGGAGGATGAGGATATTTAGATGCACATCGAGATGGGTGATGACGAGAGGTATAACACTGTTAGGATTGTTATAGTTACTTTATATAGACAGTTAGGTAAACATTTCTTATTAAAATATCTCATGCATGTACCAGGCTTGAAAAATAATCTATTTTCAGTTGCTATGTTGGAGGATCTTGGATATGATGTGGTTTTCAGTGAAGGAAAGGCCTTCCTTCATCACAAAGCCATGACACAGGTAAAGAAGAGTGGGGTTCATGTGAAGAACCTCTACAAACTTGATGTAGATGGTTGTGCAACATTGATCAGTAAAGCAGGGAAGGTGGTGAGCTGGGATACAGGTGACTCATTACACAAGAGATTGGGTCATATACACCACAGTGCTTTGAGGATCATGCAAGAGATTTCTACTGGTCTTCCAAAGGGCACTCTTGTGTAGATATACACATGCAAGGGATGTACAATGGGGAAGTATACTAAATCCACCTTTCATAAGAAGGAGAACTGAGCAATAGAAATCCTTGAGAGGGTTCACACAGATGTGTGTGGACCATTCACTACACCTTCAACAAAAAAACACAAGTATTATGTGATTTCTGTTGATGGTTTTTCTAGAAAATGTTGGATCTTCTTTTTGTAGAGGAAAGATCAGGTGTTCTCCAAGTTTTTTCAGTTCAAAGAACTAGTAGAGAAAGATATAGGGAAGAAGGTGAAGTATCTAAGGAGTGACAATGGTGCTAAGTATATCGCTAATGAATTCAAGAACTTTTGTGACAAAGAAGGAATATGGAGAGAATTGATTGCACCTCATAACCCATAATAGAATTGGGTTGCAAAAATAAAGAACAAATCAATTGTGGAAGTAGCACGAGCTATGTTTGATGATCAGGGCCTACCGTCACATCTGTGGGCAGAGGCATGCAACACAATGGTATTTTTTAGAACCAGAGTCCTCATAGGATACTTGGCATGAGTAAACCAGAGGAGTATTTTTCATGTAAGAAACCAAATGTTTCATATTTTAAAATTTTTGGCTCATCTGTCTATTGCCATGTGACCAAATATGGAATGAAGAAGCTAGAACCAACAGTAGAGGTTGGGATATTTATGGGGTGCACTGATACTCCCCATAACTATTAGGTGTATTTGTCAGCTAACAGAATGATAGTTGTCAGGAGAGATATTATATTTGATGAGGAGAAAGCCAAGTGATAGTCCCTTGACAGGGAGTTTGACTTACATGCAGATGAGGAACTCTTAGTTCCAAAGTATGAACCTTAGAATGTGGAGCAACCATAAGCAGAGGATCATGGAGTGGCAGAAACCACTCAGGCAGAGACATCCACCAAAAATGGTAGGAAGCGCACTAGATAAGCTGATATATTGATGCTAGATGCGAAAAAACATGTAGGAGTACCTACATCATAGCGCAGGTAGAGAAGGTCCCCAGTCAGGTACACTGGATACATGGCTCTTATGAGCGAGTGTATTGTGATAGAACCATCCTCTTTTGAGGAAGCAATGCAACAGCCAACATGGGTTGATGCCATGGTTGAGGATTATGACTCCATTATAAAAAACAATGCATGATAAGTGGTCCAAATATCAGTGGGGAAGTCATTATTGGATCTAGGTGGATCTACAAGGTGATGCAGGTAGCAGATGGGGGTGTGGAGAAATACAAGGCTAGATTTGTGGCAGGGGGATTCTCACAGGTAGAGGGGATTGACTATGACGAAAATTTTGCACCAGTTGAAAAGCTACTCATCGATTAGATCTATCCTTGCACTCTCAACATAGATGGGATGGAAGATACATCAGATGGATGTAAATACATCCTTTCTCAATGGATTTATTGAGGAAGAAGTGTATATTAAGAAGCCAGAAAGTGTTGATACCTTTGACAGGGAGTCACATATGTGCAGACTCAAGAGGGAATTGTATGGGCTGAAGAAATCACCTCATGCTTGGTACACCAGGATCGAAAACTATTTCACCGAGTTGGGCTTCACAAAAGAGTGAATCAGATGTGAAACTATATCATATTATGGTCGATGGTAAGCTTTTGATTATTGTACTTTATGTAGATGATCTTATACTGACAGGGGATGAGCATCTCATAACTTCTTTCAAAGAGGATATTGCAAGAGAGTTTGGGATGAAGTACATGGGGCTCTTGCATTATTTGATAGGCTTGGAAATATGTAAAAGATATGGGGATATATTTGTATCTGAGGGAAAGTATGTCAAGTAGATTCTGAGGAAGTTCCACATGGAAGGCAGGAAACCCATGGAGACTCCTCCTGTACGTAACTGGAGGAAGGACAATGCTACTTCAGGGGAGGTACTGGATGCTACTATTTACAGGTAGCTTGTGGGTTCACTTATGTATATTTGGTAAACACACGAACAAACATATGCTATAAAGTTAACCAAATTAGTCAAGCTATCGTGAATCCTACCAATCTCTTTTGGAAGTCAGGGAAGCATCTCTTGATATATATCAGAGGAACTACAAAATACGAATTATGGTACACACGGATAGAGGGAGTAAAGCTTCAGCGCTTCACTAATTCAAATTGGGTAGGTAGTCCATCAGATAGGAAGAGCATATTAGGGTGCATCTTCAACAAAGGATCATAAGTAGTTTCTTCCTGCATCAGGAGGCATAGATCATTTGAACTCGGTTCAGCTGAGTCAGAGTACATGGAAGTTAGTTAGGATGCATGTGAGGCCATCTAGATGAGGAAGATACTTGTTGGTTTGTTCTGTCATCAGATCGATGTTACGGTGATACATTGTGATAACTAGACTTTCATAAAACTCTCAGTTAATCTATTATTCCATGACAGGTCCAAGCATATTGTCATCTCGTACCACCATCTCAGATATTTTGTTCAGAGGTGCATTATGTTGTTGCAGTACATTGCCACAGAGGATCAGGATGCATATATCTTGATGAAGGCACTTGCGAAGAGAAAATTTGAATACCACAGAGGAAGGATCAGGGTAGCAGATAATCCCTTTCTTGTTGAGAGGGAGTGTTGAAATTCAACAAGAAAATGCAACACACACACTAGTGTGGAATCACAGGTCACATAGTGATGGGTCCTAGTGATACATAGTGTGCAAGCCAATTTTTTAAATAAATTGCAAAATAAATTGTAATATTATCTCGTAAAAGCTTCTAATAGTTAACTAAGTGCGATAGTCTTAGTTAGATCAAGAATTTAGAGTTGAGGGTCTAAGGATATGCATGTGGAGTGATTCTACCATTAATAGGGTCTAGTTTCAATTGTAGAACTAGTGTAGTGTCGGTAGGATCAGTTAACTCATAACAATTGAGTTAAATGCAGTTAAACTAGTTCTAACTCTTAGATGAGCTAGTGGAAGATCAAGTGAATTAAAATATATTTAATTCACTATCAGTGATATACCAAGTAACTAATGATTCACTATTTATATTTGCATGCATGCTAATCCTGGTGGATACCCAATTGAGACAAAGGTTCAAGGCTAGTAAAATAGCAATTGTATTTTAGGAAAACTCCCCAGGTGAAGTTATAAAACCATGAGAATCCCATGATGAATTGCGAAACTAGGGAAGGTTGAATTTCATACTTAATAGGGGTTTAATTCTCTAGGGATTGCGTAAGTAGGGTAGGTTGATAATTGGCTATGTGATTATCCAATTTTACCTAGATCAATGTGAAGCAATTCGTAGATTTTATGAGGTTGTGGTGATCATAGATACATTATATTATTTCATGATTCCTTGGTTTATTATACAATAAATATGGAGGGGTTTTGAGAAGTTTCTTTCCCTGAGAATATCTGGTGTTGTGTTTTGATTTACTTCTTTCTCTTACTTGCATGTGATTGAGAGATCAAAATTTATATCCCGTAAATATTGTAGAAGGATTAAATATCTTGTTTTAGTACATTACATGATCAGATTGAATCCATTGATATAATTCCTACATGGTATTATAGTTGTGTTAGATATTTTATACAATTTAAAGAGAGAAGAAACATTAGTAATGATTACAAAGAAATAATTCTCACTATTAAAACAGATATATATCCATAAACTAGTAACAACTTCATTCCCTCAAAACATGTAATTGATTTCAAGTACTAAGTAATTTACTTCAAGTACTAGGTTTAAGACAATAATAAACAAAATCAAGTGAATTGTTAATACTGAAAAGTAATCATAAAATTTCGAATCTAATATTAATACCAATATGAGAATACATTAAATAAACTTCAAATTTGTTAATACTATCAAAATAGAAATACATTAAATAAATTTCAATATCCATTGGTACGTCATTCAATTGGCATCAATACTTCAAGAATTCCTTCACAAAACCCAAGTACATTTCTTCAACAATAGATCTGCAATACTGAAATAATTCTCCTTCTCATAGAGGAATTGAAACATAGAAATTGATCCTAAATATCTCAATCTAAATCCCCCCTTTCACCCCTCCTTTTTCAACCCATTTTATAATAATACACTTTGAACAAGTAAAATTAATTTGTTTGAACATATTTTTTTTACAAGGTATTATATTCCAATCTCCTCTAAGTAGAAATGTTTACATTTTTAAGTTCTCAAAGAGTATCATAACTATGCATAACAAGATTTTTTATTCCACCTTTCCTTCATCATTCTCAGTCTTGCAACAATTTCTTTTACCCTAATTTAGTGTTTAAATTCCAAGATCGAAGATACCTAAATCGATTTTCCCACACGAAATAACAAATAAAATTTTTAGATAGTACCAACATATGTGTTAAATAATATTTTCATATTTTTATTGTTCTAATGTAATTAAACATAATGTTGTGGTCCACCATGGAATCCTCAACGTCGATCCTCGACTTTGGTTAATTTAAATAGAAGGGAAATGTGTTTACTTTGTAGTAGGATTCATGAGGTGTGTCATGGCCCCATGCTAGTGGCGATTCTTATTCCACCATGAGTGTTGTGTGGAACCAACTCACTTTTTCGTTTCACCACTACTAGAGCGTTCATACTACACCTACTATAAACACTCAGTTTATTTTTTTTTTCAAATTTTCTTCAATTACTTATGCAACGAAATTACTTAAATTCAATTATCTTCATAAAATGTGTAATATATAGTTAAAAAAAATAAATAACAATGAACACACAATTATGAATGGAGGGGGAAACTCCTCAAACAAATTTTCCCCAATTGTTATAAAACTTACAAATTTACAAGATTGTGATAGTTTCTTGGTTACACCTGTTAACACTCAGGCCTTCCTTGAAGTTGTAAGAAAAGGAAAGAAACCCGAGGTAACCACTAACCAACCTTCAGATACAGAATCTAGCCAATCTGTATCCAGAGAGGGCTCTCTCCTTAAAATTTAGCTTTGTTCTTAGAAAGTTTTAGGCTAGTTATAAGTCCAAGAGTTTTGTTTGAATTTGAATGGTGGAATCCACCAAATAAGGGTACGATTGAGTATTTTCAGGCCATTGGGATATGGAGTCGAAAGGATGGCTTTATTGGATAAATATTCTACACACAAGATGGCTTTGCAGGGCAAGATAGCCAAACAAAGAACAATTTTAGAAATTAAAGTGAATGGAATGGATTTTGAAGGGATGAAAGGAAATTAAGAATCTTTCAACATGTTCAAAGAAAGAAAGTGAATGATTAAAAATAAAGAGAAGTTAAGAATTCTTTACTATAGTAATCAAAATTCTTAAACCATCGAAACAAGAGCAATTAAGAATTCGTTGCTTATAACCGGTTTAGAAGAAAACATTTAGAATAATCACAATTGAAATCAGAGTACACTTAAATAAGTTCTGATTTATTCTTTTATGTCAATTATTCAGAAATGAAACACACTGATATTATAAACAGATATAAAACTTAAAACATAGGATAGAAAAGACTTATTGAACTATAGCCTGACACATGAATCCTACAAAAAGTGTTGAGCTTCAAATCATCATCCAGCAAGCCACAAAGAATTTTCTCCAAAGCACTTTTATTCCAAAAGATCAATGCTACAGCAAAGTAGTAGAATCCACCCTCAATAATCCTTTCAAGGGCTTATTTATACAAAAACTATTAAAAATATCTCATAACAAAAGAGATATAATCTAGGGTGACTAATGAATAGGTTACAATACAAATGGAGACATATGGTCTCGTAGATAGGATAAATCAGTTGATGTTGTGTGTTGTCTCCTCTTTTTTAGAATGTGCTGGAAGAAGTTCCTTTCTTTTAGCTCGTTGTTGTCTTCTTGAGTAATTCTTTTCTGACTACCTTGCTTGTTTGATACTCTTTTATTCTTACTGATACACTTTAACTGCTGAACTGATACTCTTTGACTTTTATTCACCTATTTATCCTTTATCAAGATTTACCTCAGTAAAATAGGCCAAAATTTTTTACCCAAGGATAAATTTTATAAAAGTTCCATCATCTCATCCCACCATTGAACTTCTGGCACTCTGGTTTTTTGCAATTTTCTCAATGTTTCATCAGCTTCAGTGTATTTGAAAAAATTAGGCTGATATGGAAACAAATGTTTTATTTCATGTTCAAGATAAAATAAACTCTCCAATTTTTCATAAAGACTTGTCCCTGTTGGCAATGTTCCTTCTACTGTATTGGTTGAAGAACTGGTTTGTTCATCAACCTGTTTGTTTTCTTTCACTACAAAACTTTCCAAATCCATTAATCTACCTTCTTCATTAACAGGACTGGGCAAACCTTTATTTAACACAACATCAAATCTTTCTTTGAAGGTAAAAATTTCTTGTTGCATGTCTGAACACCTTCTTTCAAGATTTTGCATAAGAGTCCTTTTGGTAAAAATTCGTTTGATTTCCAAGATAGTCCCTGTTCTCTCTTGAATTCCAACTCCTACAAGTTGCTGCTTATTCTGAGTATTCAAAAAATTGATAAGTCTATTAGCTTCTTCTGGCATATTCCCTAACTCTTCCCTTGCTTTCTCAATTTCCTCCAGAGCCAATCTGACTAAATCCTCTTGTTCATACATTATTTGAATAGAAGACCAAACGTTCTTTATTGATTGAATAATGTTATACCAAATAATTTCTTTTAATTCACTTAAAGGTTTTTCCATTGTAAGATCCTTTTCCAATTCTTTAACTGATTTTTCTAGTTTTTTTATTTCTCTTGTCTTCTCAGCAACATTTATTTTTGATTGATCATATTTATTTTCCACAGTAGAAAGCTGAGCCTTTAAGCTTTGGAGTTCTGTCACTTGCAGTTTTAATTCATTCATTGCTTTGATTAATTCATCAGAACCCTTATCAGAAGTGTTCACCTGTGTTAGCTCTGCTTGTTGGCCTGTGATTGGTGTACCTGTTCCTGTGGCTGCCTGTGTTGTGGTTGCTGGAATAATGGACTCTTTATCTTTTAATGCTTGCTCAAGTTCTTTTTCTGTTTCAGCAAGTCGTTCATTCATTTTTAAAAGTAAGTCCATCACCTCTTCTTCTGAATTTTTCTTCATTACTTCTTCAGTCTGAGGGTGCCTTGAAGCTGGTAGTTTCAATTGTTTCCTTAATGCAGCAATATCATCATCTTTCTTTTTAATCAATGCTTCAATACCCTTAACATCCTTTGGATTATGACCCAAACTGATAATTATTTCCTCCAAAGATTTTATCCTATTATCCTTTTCTTGGGAAGAAGCTTTCTCAATCTGCAACTGGGTATTTGTATTATTCAAAGAATCTTGTAATTTATGAGCTGCCATTGCTTTGTCAGTAAGGGTGGAATAGATCATTTCTCCAGTCTTCTTGTGTAATTCAATTTGATCTAATGGATGAATATCTCTTGCTAGGACCTCAAAATTGGTCCTAACGTAATCAGCTACTGTCTGTGGTTTTGGCACTTTAGATTTGAAATGGCTCATTAACATTTTCCCTTGTTGAATGTCAAAAGCTGACATCAATCTCTCTTGATTTTGTGGAGCCATTTTAAGATACTAATTATACACCTGGACCCTTAGTGGATCATTCCTTGCTTTTATATTGATAAATGTCTTTTTTATGTCTCCTGCATCTTTCATTGGAGGTTTAAAAGAAGATATTTCTGTACTTATCTGCCTGTGTATTGTCTTTCCTTGAAGACCAGAGCATGTACCACTAACTGAACTTGTTTGCTGACTATCTTCTCTTTTTGGAATATCAATGATTTCTTCAAATGATTCAACTTTTTTAAGTGGATTCAGTTTTTGAAGATTACTTGGGAGGAGTAGGACCTTCAGACTCTCTTTTCCTGCCCTTTTCAACATTCAGTGGAGTTTTCAAGTTTGGCATTTCTCCTGGATTGGTTTTTGGAGGAACCTGTACTTGTCCTTGAGCCTTAGATGTTTGAGGTTGTTCTGTCATGATGAGTGTTTCAATCACTTGTATTTCAGGCTCTTTCTCTTTTCCTTTGGATTCAACTGCAATTGATGGAATGTTTTCCTATAATTCCTGTTGAAAATTCCCTGCTGAAGAAGGACCAATCTATGGTACCTGCACTTGCCCAAAAAATTCTAGGTCAAGCATTTTTCCAAGATCTTTCATTACATTTTCCATATTGACTTCTTCACTATCCTGTTCAATTAATGTTCCCTCCACCCATTCATCTTTATTAGCATACTGTTCAATTTCTGGAATCCTATGATGGATGTAAGGTGCTGATTTATTTTGCATTCTTTTTTCACAAATGAAACCGAATGGGTCATAAGGGGCCCAGTAGAAACTCTTTTGCAATTTGAAATTGTATTCTAGTATTCTTTCAGCTTCTTGTCCAGCATCCCTATAATTGCATATAAATCGACCTAATTGACCTTTGATTTGGAGTTGGGCTTTCTTCTTTGCATTACAAAAATGAATAATATCAGAGATATTCATTTGCATGAAGTACTCTAAAGCAAAAATTCTGATAGGCACATACTTTGGAAATTTAAATGGACATAATTCACATCCATATATTCTGACTTCTGTATAGTTTTGGTACAAGTACCAATCGCCAATTTTGTAGTGTTTTGAAAGTTGCAGAGTTTTCTTAATTTCATTGCTGAGTCTTGGAGGAGGAACTCCAGTAAACAAGGCAGTTGCAGGGTGTATAAACAGATCAATGAATTCATTATAAGAATAAGGAGAATCTCTGGAATGATGGGTGATGGCTGACCAAAATATGACAGACCTGGGATTTCCTTGGACATTGAGCTTTTGAACATGGAAAGGAAAGTTTTCAGACTGGTAATATATCATGAGGTGATAGATGAAAGAGGAATATTTGAAGACTTTTTCATTTTCTAATCTCATGAATTGATCATGGATTTTGCTGGCTATGTAAGATGCAAAGTCATATTTGACAGCAGGAGGTTTTCTAGGAGTGAAGATAGATAATAATACTAGAGTTAACCCATCAACATACTCACTATTATTAAAGCCCATGATAAAAGAAATCATATTCAGAATGATCTGGCCCATTTCAGTAAAAAAGGCACTAGCATAGGGAGGTGGGCTCTTGGGCTGATGTTCAGGTAACATGAAAGTATGACAGATGCGTTTTACCTCTTCATGGGACAACTGGGTAGATTTTTCAAGCAATTCTCCAATGAACAAAGGAGTGAGGTTTTGACCAGGTTCAAAATTGAGCATATCATTGATAGAATGAGGAGTAATAGAGAAAAGGACATTCTGGTTTGGGGATAAAACTGCTCTCTGAATTGGATCATAATTAGCATGGAAATAATGGATAATTTCAGGGAAGATATGGACTGAGGGTAAAAGGTATCTCGAGAAATTAGATTCCCATAACCCAATGACGTCCAAGCCTTTCAAATAATCATCTCTGCAACGACAATGAATTCAAAGGGGGCTTTCACTGAAAACTAAGTCTTTGATCTGAAAATCTTTATCCACTAATGGCAAATATTCCAATTCTCTATGAGGGGCATTCAATGGAGCAACATTTAAGGCTACAGGAACTTCCATTCTTGGTTCTTGTGTGTTCAAAGATGGAAATTTGGGGGTTTTTATGAAAATTTAGCAGAATTACAGGTTTTGAGAGGGAAACGGGTATAATTGCAAGTTCGGGAATATAATTTACAGTCTTTAGGATGAAGTTATGAACCACCAATCGATTTTAACTCTGTTTTAGTGAAAAAATAAGGAAAGCTGAGTTTCTTTCAGAGTTCAGGGCGAAATGGAGTAAATATCTGTTTTAGAGGAAACACTGTGATTAACAGGTGCAAGCTGACTGCGGATGGTCGCTGGGAAACTGGACTAGCAGAGGTCTTCAACAAAATTTGGTTAAATAGCAGTTGACAGTAGATTTTTGAATTTCTTAGTATGGAGGGCACAGTCGTTTTCAGCATGCAGAATGATGAAAAATGCGCGAACTTTTGTTTTATTTACAAAGACAAACGGGGGAATATTTTATTATTTTAATATATGACGTAAGACTGTACAATGGACATGTCACGGGGGAATGATGGTAAGCGGTTTATTCTGCACCACCTTTGAGGAAAAGCAGTTTTATGTGAATCGGCAGCGATTCCATAGATTGAAAGACACGTGGACCGGGCACTATTTAAAAACTGGTTTGATTTCGCGAGTTATCTATCGGACGAAGGATGGGCAGCGGAATGAACGTGCGCTGTGGATCTTCCATGGAGCGGTGAGACGGTGATTGGAATTTGAAGTCGGCGGGGGAGTTAATGAGCGGGCCCGACGCATTTTTTATTGTTTTAATCATTTCGGGAGGCTTTTCATTGGCGGTTGACAAGATTATTAATTAATCCGGGTGATTAATTAATCTCGTTGGTTTATAAAGGGTCGGGGTTACAAATGGTTTAAAGACTTCGGGTTTTATTTATTTTTTCGTTTTAAACATATAAAACACATGTTTAAACCTTTTTCTGAATATTTTTATTATATGGTAATAAATCAATGAAATGCATTTACCATAGGGGCGGAGTTAATATATACGGATATATTTTAGCCAAAGGGTTTGTAATGTGGGATTTTTATTTAATCATGTATGATTTAATTAACTTTGGCTAAAACGTATAATAAGAGGATTTTTTGGGGATATTATTATAAAAGGGAGTTATAGATAATAGGATAAGGTATTTTCAATAGGGATTTAATAGATAAATTAGAGTTAATATGACAAAGGACAAGGTAAACTCAAAACACTTTTACATAACCAAGCAAGTGAAGATTTTTTAAAGCAAATTGCATTATCATAACTTCATCACTTGAACTCAGAATAAAAAGTAATTTTGAGGGATTTTTATGGAATATTGCATGATTTTCCTAAGTAAAATGGTATTTTACTTAGGAAAAGATTTTGATGAATGAATGAGTATGATGATGAATATTTTTAAATACTAAGGTTTTCTCCAATTATTGGGCCGAGGGTCTGGTCCCTCCAAAAGTCAAGGAAATGCCTTGAGCCCCTTTAATCTTCAAATTCCTTAGCACTTAGGGGAATTAGTAAATTGTTCAGGGAAAATTGAGATGGGAAGTTAATGATCTTGACTTTGCTGTGTTCTGAAATTCTGCCAATGTGGTGTTCTTCCTTTGCACTTGGTGATGAAAGTAAAATATTACAAACATTTTGAAGCCATCATTCATCACATTTAATTCAGTAACAAAATCTACCTACTCTTCTTACTTATTCTACCATATTCTCTTCTTTATTAGGGTGCACTTAGACTGGCAAACCCTTAACAATCTTCTTTTTCTTTTACATGGTACATCTATCTAAGTCTATACTTATTACATCCAAGGGCTCAGATTAAACTGTTGAGCACCTTTTATTAACTCTACCTATCTACTTATTTGCCAAGATTAAACTGTTTGGTCAGATATTTATTCTCTATTCTACGGCATGAAATTGAAAAATGAATGAGTCAAGTTTAAACAGTTTGACTCTTCATAAATTGTGGAAAATTTTTGACAAGCTGCACACAATTGCTTATTACAGAAAATGAAATAGTAGTGGCATTTAGACTTGCACACTTTCATGGTCTGTTTTTGTTTGGGGTTCATTTCTTTCACTTTTTTGACCATTTTATTCTTTTTACCCTTTGATTTTTCTTTTAGGATATACCCTCTTTACATTTTTTTTAAATTTTTTGATTTTTTAAGAATATGGAACACCTTTGCACAAGAAAAAGGTTTGAACATATTGCATAGTTCAATAAGACAATCATGAAAAATGACACCTATTGGTATAGGAGTCTAACACTGGCTCCACTTGGGGATGGCTTTTCTCGGCGAAAAGTCAAGAACAGCAGGTCAGATGCCTCAAAACGTATTTGACTGAACCATGAAATCTTCTTTTTCTGGTAGCTTTATTGTATATATGATAGTGAAACTTCTGAAGCTTAGGGCCTTCACTTCGGGCTTCAACTTCAGAAATTCACCATCCAATCAAAACTGATGCATTAGAAAGGATATATTATGTACAAGTTAGAAAAAATCAGAACATCCTAGTAAATAGGATAAAAATAGTGCTTTAGCATTCGACCATTGACTGGTCCTTCCTCAGCTTCTGAACTATCCAAATTCTTCAAAAAGTATGTGCTATTTCCCTGTAAAGCATGAATGATGTAAGGTCCTTTCCATAAGAAATCAAATTTCCCATGTTTTCCTTTATCTTCCCTTCTGGAATCCCATCTGAGAACTTTGTCTCCTAGTTGAAAATCTTCTGCTTTAGTCCTTTTTTCAAACATTTTCTTTAACTTTTCCTACAAGTCTTGGGATCATTGATACACTTCTTCTCTGGTCTGCTGCAAGTGAATTGTTTGGTTTATTCTTCTTTGAATCTCATTTGGTTCCTCTTGAGCCTCCTAAAGTAGCTTCATAACAGGAATTCCTAAGGATGATGGAAATCTAGCCTCAATACCATAAACTAATTCATATGTACTGGTCCCAATTGATTTCTTAGTTGTAAGTCTGTCTGCCCACAATGCATTGGTAAGTTTCTTATGCCAATTCTTTTTATTTTCTTCCAATAATTTTTTAATGATATTAATAAGGCTTTTATTGGAAGATTCTGCCAGTCCATTACCCTGGGGGTAATAGGTTGTTGAATGGCCTAAAGTAATGTGATATTTATTGTAGAAAATAATCATTTTCTTAGACTTAAATGCGGCAGCATTATCTGTTATAATTTTCTCTGGACAGCCAAATCTTGAAAGTATATTGGTTTCTAAAAACCCCATAATTACAGAATCATTGGCTTGTCTGCATGGGATAACTTCAATCCATTTAGTAAAGTAATCTGTGGCAGTAAGAATCCATCTGTGTTGCCCATAAGAAGGGGGATGGATTTCTCCAATAAAATCCAGTCCCCATTGTTGAAAGGGTCTCTCGGTGGAAATTGGTTTTAATGGTAAAGGCAACAATTTTCTCTTGCCTTCAAAGATCTGACACTTATGACAAGAAGTTACAAATTTCTTAACATCTGAAAACAAGGTTGGCCAGTAAAAACCAGCCCTTAAGATTTTATCTGCAGTTGATTTCCAGTAGAGGTGTCCACCACAATCTCCTGCATGAAATTCATTAAGAACCTTGTCAGTTTCATCTTTCAATAAACAATTTAATAGAATTCCATCATGATTCTTCCAAAAAAGAGCACTATCTAAAATACAATACTTTAAAGATGTCATTTTTAAAAACCTTTGTTTCGTTTTGGATAACCCTGGAGGAGCTTGCAGGTTTAACGAAACATAAATGATATCAGTGTACCAGGGTGAGTCTAAAAAGGCTTGACTGATGTGTGGAGTCGCCATCTCTTGTTCGTCATCCAGCTCGTTAATCTTCAGAGCTTGGCAATTTGTTTCAGTCATAAGTTGAGCCAAACCTTGACCTTTTATGAGTTTTTTTGGTTTAATTTCAATATAATATTCTAATATGGTAGCTATCCAATTACCTCTTTTGCCTTCAATACCATCTTGAGTTAAGATGTCTTTAACGACAGCATTAGGTACATAAGATACCACATGAGAATACAATATATAAACTCTGAAATCTTAATTTCTTTCACAAGTGAAAAATCTTGTTTCTCCATGATATTGTATTTCAAAGATGCATCTCTAAGTGCTTTACTAAAAAAGGCTATTTTTTTTTCACATCCCTGATCATTCTTTCGTAGTAAAAAAGCTGCAATTGTATGTTCAGAAGCAAATGAAAAAATGATGAAATCTCTATCAATCTTTGGACTAGTAAGAACTGGTGTTCTGGTTAAAGCCATTTTGATTTCTTCAAATGATTGCTTTGCTTCTACGGTCCAGTCAATACTCGAATCCTTTTTTAACATGTTAGTAAGCAGTCTAAGTAATTCAGCTAAACTAGAAATGAATCTTCTTAAAAAATTGATCTTTCCTATGAAAGCTTGAAGTTCTTTAATGTTTCTGGGATGAGGTATCTGCAAAATTGCTTGTATTCTTTCAGGATCAATTCTAATGCCATCTTTAGAAATAATGTGACCTAGGAGTTTTCCTTCTTCAAGACCAAACAATGATTTTTTCGGATTTAAAGAAATACCATACTTTCTGCATTTTAAAAACACTTTTCTTAGATGATCTAAATGTTGCTGATCTGTTTTTGAAAAAACAGTTAAATCATCTAGATAAATAACTAGAAAATCATGAATTTCTTTGGCGAATGCAATATCCATTGCTCTTTGAAAGGTTGCCCCTGCGTTTTTGAGTCCAAATGGCATCTTAACATATTTAAAAGTACCCCATGGTGTTGTAAATGTTGTTTTATCTTGATCATCAGGATGGACCAAAATATGATTGTACCCTAAAAATCCATCCAGAAGAGAAATCCTTGAAGATCCCACTACCCTTTGTAAGATATGGTCCATTTTAGGCAAAGGATAGTTATCTTTTAAAGAAACTTTTTTCAAATTTCTCAAATCGACACACAACCTAATCTCTCCAGTCTTTTTTCTTGTTGGTACCAAATTAGAAACCCATTCAGAAAATCTAATAGGAGCTATAATTCCTGCTTCATACATTCTTTTAATTTCTTTCTCAATTGAAGGTAGTAAAACAGGATTGATCCTTCTAAGTTTCTGTTTGAAAGGTTTCTAATCTGGTTTCAAAGGTATTGTATGTTGAATTATTGATGTATCATATGATTTAAGATCTTCATAACTCTAAGCAAAAACATCCTGGAATTCTTTTAAAAGTTCAACATATTTAACCTTCTGATCTCTTGGCAGAGATTTAGATAGTTTAACCATCTTGGGATTTTCTTCAGTTCCCAAATTGACTTCTTCAATATCAGCTTTTAAAGGTTCCCTTTTGGGTTTTAGTGGAATGTCATTTGAGTAAAAAAGATCTTCTAAAGGAGTTAATCCTTTAGGTAAATGATTATCTTTCAGATTAATAATTTCATATTCATCTTCTATGATCTCATCAAATTCCATTTTTTTCAAATCCTGCATATCTTTTTTAGTGAATTTGGTTGGGTGAAGCATGTGAATTGCAGTCTCTTCTGAAATATTCGTTTCTTGTTCATATAGTTTATTAGATTCATTGATTGTTGCATCTTCATCTATACTACTATTAGAGAACTCATTTTCTAATGTCAAAAAACTATTGATTTGATTATTATTTACAAATACTTGCCAATTCATGAGATTGTCCGGTATAGCAGGTCTATGTCTAATCTCAGCTGTGAATTGATGATTAGGTCCAAAAGGTAATTTACATGTGCTGGCAAACATTGCAAGACTGTGAACATGCAAATTTTGTTTTCTAGGAATTTTGGCAAGTTGAGCTTGTAGAAAAGTGTTGAGAATTTCCACAACTGTTTCTCTTTACTGTTTCAATCTGGGATCTTTTGTTGAAAATTCACCATTGATCTGTTGGATAATTCACTCAGAGTTTCCTATGATTGATACTCTAATTGCTCCCAAATTTTTGACATGTTTAAGCCCTAACAAAAGGGCTTCGTACTCTGCCATGTTGTTAGTGCATCTAAAGTTCAATCTATAAGCATGGCCTTCGGCAAGATCATTTTCAACATTATGTATCCAAACTCCAGCTCCTGCTCCTAACTTATTCACTGAACCATCAAATTCTAAATGACACAGAATTTCATGTCCATAGTCTTCATCAACTATTTTAACATGTTTCTTAACAGGAGGAACTGGTTTTTCAGTTTTTTGTGGTGTCTCTTGAATGTCTCAGGCTTCTTTGTTTTCAAAAATTTCTTCAATTTGGACAGTAGATTTATTTGCAGTCTTCGTTTCTGGTGCTTCTAATTTAGTAGGAAGGTCTAATTCAGCATTATAAAGGATGAAAGAGTCCATATCAGAATGTACTGAATAGACAGGGAAGTTTTCAGGCTTCTCATGGCTACTGACTAAATATTTCATCAAGGTCTCTCTGTATAATCTTTTAGGTTGACCAAATACCGAAATAGTGGCATATGACATGTATAATTGAATAGATCCTCCAAGTTTAGCACCCCAGGATCTAGACAACAACATACCATATTTGGGAGGAATATCGGCCACTACTATATCCATCAAAACAGATTTCGCAGGGTATTGCACCAAAGTAACACACAAATCTTTAATCAAACCTAAACATCTTACCTGACTTGAATCAAACGAAAAAAGATCTTTATACGGTCTGGTAATGTCTAAATTTAATCTTTCCATCACAGCGTTTGGCATTAAATTGTGGGACGTTCCAGAATCAAGCATGGCGTTATGGAGTATTTTGTCATGAACATTCAAGCTCACATAAAATGGAGGAGTTCCTCCACTTTCTGGTTTGCCATTTACCTCAGGGCCAAAAAGGAGTTTGGGTTGATCATCAAGAACATTTACTGAATCATCCATTTCAGTAATGTTAATGTTAAGGGATTTGCTGATTTAGCTTCTATAGACATCATGTTTAGCCAATTCTGATAATGGAACAGCTATCTTTAGTTTTCCTATTTCAGCTTCTATATTGAAAGATTTTTCTATTTGAGCTCTAGTATTTTGAACAGTTGGATTTTCTCTATTTTTTGGATCTTCAGCGTTTTTATCTTTTTCATGAGTGGGATTATGAGTTGAAGGTGTTTCTGAATTAACTTCTACTGGTTCTTCTACATTTCCTGCAAGAGGAGAAGTATTAGAAATTTGTTTATTGTTCAGTTGATTGTCAGACACATCTTCAATTATTGGATTTGCGGGGTTAGGACTTGTCCTAGACAGAATTTGTACAGGAGGAGTGTTTTGTACCGGAGGGATCTTAGTTTTACCTTTGACGTTTTGTTCTACAGCTTTCTGTTTGCTATTCTCTAGCACATCAATCCGTTTGCTTCTCAAATTGTATTGTTTATGAACTTCATAGATCGTTGTGTCATATCCTTCTTTAAAATCAAAAGTTTCTCCTGAATGAGTTTGAAATGCTTCAAGAATATGATTTTCTTGATCATCTTGAGATAGGAAAACTTCTGGTTCATTTTTATTCTTAGTCACATTATTTATTTCAACATCCTCTGTTGGTTCTTCAGAGGATGAACCTTCCACAAAATTTTCTTGGAATGGTGGCCTGATGTTTTGGTCAGGAATATTTTTCCCAGGATTTTGGTTTTGATTTCTTCTGAAATTTGGGTTTCTAATAACATTTTGACCATCGCCGGAAGACTTTATTTTGATTTTCTCTACTCTGTCTCCCAGTATTTCCATACCTTTAATAATTGCATCCAGCTTTCTTTCAAAAGCCGAAGGTTCTTCATTTACAGGCATCCTTCTCTCAGCTCTAGCCCTAGCTCTTTTTTCTATGAGGTTAGCTTCAACACTAACCACTATGCTTTGCATCTCTTCTAGGGTTTGAGGGGCTCTTTCCCTAAGTGAATATGCTATGTCAGAGTCAAATCCATCAGGGAATTTAACCAATACTGAATCAGGAGGGGGTCTAAGGTTCTGGGGAACAACGTTATATGCTTCGTTGAATCTAATAATGTAATCTTGCACTGTTTCATTAGGTCTTCTTCTCAATTTTTCAAATTCTGATAGGATTTGAAGAGGGTCTTTCTTCTTCTCCCATCTATTCAAAAATTCCCTATACAAAGCTATTAAATCAGCAATACTGTTTGGAGCAAGAGCCCTAAACCATGTCCTGACTTCCCCAGTTAAGACTCTGAACAAAAATTCTCATTCGGACATCGTCAGTGTCAATTTCATAAAATTCAAAGTAATCAGTCATCCTTTTGGTATGTTGTTGAGCTGTATAAGTACCAGATCCATCAAAAGGGGTGATCTTACTCTGATAATATTGGGGCAAAGCAACAGGGTTGGCTGGAAACTGTAACGGAGCATATATATTGGCCATTGGAAGGTATAATGGAATAATAGGTGGTGGTGGTCTGGAAGGAGTGAGCGAAGGAGAAGAAGGTGTGATTTGTGTTTGAGAAGTTTGGGGAAAAGCAGCTGAACTTGGGGAAGCTTCAGTAATTACATAAATGTTTGAGGTTTCTTCAAAGGTCTGTTCAGATTGAATTGAGTTTTGTAAATGTCTGTCAAGATGAAATGAAACAAATCTCAATTGTAAATCTTCAAGAAATAATGGGTCCAGAACTAGTCTGGATAATTCAGTTTCAGAAAAATTCACAAATAAAGATGTTTCAAATCGCTCATCAAAAGGTATTTCATCAAAATATATAATCTTCACAGGATAGGATGTTGATCTAGAAAGAGGTCAAGAACTTCCAGAAATTTTTTGACTTCCTCATTCAGAGCTTTCTTAACTTCCTTGTCTTCTAAGAATCCTAGGAATCAGATTTGGATTATCGAATACCGGAGGTGTGTTTGGATCAGGATTTGACCTGGTATAACGAGTTCTTTCTGAAGCCAGTTTTCCTAGACTTTATATTTTTGGTTTTTTGTTTTGAATACAATGAAAGTACAACTTCAGCAAATTCTTCAAGAAATTTAAGATTTTTGATTAAAATTTTCTCAAAGAATTATTGAACTAGAGAATCTGATCGAACCCAAAGTTCAGTTTATAAGCTAAACCAGAGATAGACTGAAGCAACATTTGTTTACTATGCAGTTGCAGAGCAAAAGCATTTCAAAGGCTACCTGGCTGATCTTCAGACTCTGTCTATAGCTTATAAGCAAACAATAGTACCAATAAAGATATTCAGATCCCAATATGGTCGCCACTATGTTATCACTCAGATTTTCCTTGAAGTTGTAAGAAAAGGAAAGAAACCCAAGGTAACCACAAACCAACCTTCAGATACAGAATCTAGCCAATCTGTATCCAGAGAGGGCTCTCTCTTTAAAATTTAGCTTTGTTCTTAGAAAATATTAGGCTAGTTGTAAGTCCAAGAGTTTTGTTTGAATTTGAATGGTGGAATCCGCCAACTAAGGGTACGATTGAGTATTTCAGGCCATTGGGATATGGAGTCGAAAGGATGGCTTTACTGGATTAATATTCTACACACAAGATGGCTTTGCAGGGCAAGATAGCCAAACAGAGAACAATTTTAGAAATTAAAGTGAATGGAATGGATTTTGAAGGGATGAAAGGAAATTAAGAATCTTTCAACATTTTCAAAGAAAGAAAGTGAATGATTACAAATAAAGAGCAGTTAAGAATTCTTTACTATAGTAATCAAAATGCTTAAACCAGCGAAACAAGAGAAATTAAGAATTCGTTGCTTATAACTAGTTTAGAAGAAAACATTTAGAATAATCACAATTGAAATCAGAGTACACTTAAGTAAGTTCTGATTTATTCTTTTATGTCAATTATTCAGAAATGGAACACAGTGAAATTATAAACAGATATAAAACTTAAAACATAGGATAGAAAGGACTTATTGAACTGTAGTCGGACACATGAATCCTGCAAAAAGTCTTGAGCTTCAAATCATCATCCAGTAAACCACAAATAAATTTCTCCGAAGCACTTTTATTCCAAAAGATCAATGTTACAGCAAAGTAGTAGAATCCACCCTCAATACTCCTTTCGAGGGTTTATTTATACAAAAAATATTAAAAATACCTCATAACAAAAGAGATATAACCTAGGGTGACTAATGAATAGGTTACAATACAAATGGAGACAGATGGTCTAGTAGATAGGATAAATCAGCTGATGTTGTGTGCTGTCTCCTCTTTTTTAGAATGTGCTGGAAGCAGTTCCTTTGTTTTAGCTCGTTGCTGTCTTCTTGAGTAATTATTTTCTAACTGCCTTGCTTGTCTGATACTCTTTTATTCTTACTAATACACTTTAACTGTTGAACTGATACTCTTTGACTTTTATTCACCTATTTATCCTTTATCAAGATATACCTCAGTAAAATAGGCCAAAATTTTTTACCCAAGGATAAATTTTATAAAAGTTACATCATCTCATCCCACCATTGAACTTCTGGCACTCTGGTTCTTTGAAATTTTCTCAATGTTTCATCAGCTTCAGTGTATTTGAAAAAATTAGGCTGATATGGAAACAAACGTTTTATTTCATGTTCCAGATAAAATAAACTCTCCAATTTTTCATAAAGACTTTTCCCTGTTGGAAATGTTCCTTCTGCTGTACTGGTTGAAGAACTGGCTTGATCATCAACCTGTTTGTTTACTTTCGCTACAAAACTTTCCAAATCCATTAATCTACCTTCTTCATTAACAGGACTGGGAAAACCTTTATTTAACACAACATCAAATCTTTCTTTGAAGGTAAAAATTTCTTGCTGCATGTCTTAACACCTTCTTTCAAGATTTTGCATAAGAGTCCTTTTGGTAAAAAATCTTTTGATTTCCAAGATAGTCCATGTTCTATCCTGAATTCCAACTCCTGCAAGTTGCTTCTTATTCTGAGTATTCAAAAAATTGATAAGTCTATTAGCTTCTTCTAGCATATTCCCTAACTCTTCCCTTGCTTTCTCAATTTCCTCCAGAGCCAATTTGACTAAATCCTGCTATTCATACATTATTTGAATAGAAGACCAAACGTTCTTTATTGATTGAATAATGTTATACCAAATAATTTATTTTAATTCACTTAAAGGTCTTTCCATTGTAAGATCCTTTTCCAATTCTTTAACTGATTTTTCTAGGTTTTTGATTTCTCTTGTCTTCTGAGCAACATTTATTTTTGATTGATCATATTTATTTTCCAGAGTAGATAGTTGAGACTTTAATCTTTGGAGTTCTGTCACTTGCAGTTTTAATTCATTCATTTCTTTGATTAATTCATCAGAACCCTTACCAGAAGTGTTCACCTGTGTTAGCTCTGCTTGTTGGCCTGTGATTGGTGTACCTGTTCCTGTGGCTGCCTGTGTTGTGGTTGCTAGAATAATGGACTCTTTATCTTTTAATGCTTGCTCAAGTTCTTTTTCTGTTTCAGCAAGTCGTTCATTCCTTTTTAAAAGTAATTCCATCACCTCTTCTTCTGAATTTTCTTTCATTACTTCTTCAGTCTGAGGGTGCCTTGAAGCTGGTAGTTTCAATTGTTTCCTTAATGCAGCAATATCATCATCTTTCTTTTTAATCAATGCTTCAATACCCTTGACATCCTTTGGATTGTGACCTAATCCAATTATTATTTCCTCTAAATATTTTATCCTATTATCCTTTGCTTGGGAAGAAGCTTTCTCAATCTGCAACTGGATATTTTTATTATACAAAGAATCTTGTAGTTTATGAGCTGCCATTGCTTTGTCAGTAAGTGTAGAATATATCATTTATCCAGTCTGCTTGTGTAATTCTATCTGGTCCAAATAATGAATATCTCTTGCTAGGACCTCAAAATTGGTCCTGACGTAATCAGCTGTTGTCTGTGGTTTTGGCACTTTAGATTTGAAATGGCTCATTAAAATTTTCCCTTGTTGAATGTCAAAAGCTGACATCAATCTCTCTTGATTTTTTGGAGCCATTTTAAGATACTGATTATACACCTGGACCCTTAGTGGATCATTCCTTGCTTTTATACTGATAAATTTCTTTTTTATGTCTCCTGCATCTTTCATTGGCTGTTTGAATGAAGACATTTTAATACTTGGCTGAATAGCAGTGACTGTCCCACTAATTGATCCTATTAACTGACTTTCTTCTCTCTCTCGACTATCAATGATTTCATCAACATATTCTACTTCTGGTGGAGGATTCACTTTTTTTCTTTTGGTCTAAGGCTGTTTTGAAGATTCCTTTGGTGGAGTAGGACCTTCAGCCTCTCTTTTCTTTCCCTTTTCAATATTCAATGTAGTTTGCAAATTTGGTATTTCTACTGGATTGGTTTGAGGAGGAACCTGTACTTGTCCTTGAGCCTTAGATGTTTGAGGTTGTTAAGTCATTTTGAATGTTTCAATCACTTGTATTTCAGGCTCTTTCTCTTTTCCTTTGGATTCAACTGCAATTGATGGAATGTTTTCCTGTAAATTCTGTTGAAAAATCCCTGCTGAAGAAGGACCAATGTTTGGTACCTGCACTTGCCAAAAAATTCTAGGCCAAGCATTTTTCCAAGATATTTCATTACACTGTCCATATTGACTTCTTCATTATCCTGTTCAATTAATGTTCCCTCCACCCATTCATCTTTATTAGCATACTGTTCAATTTCTGGAATCCTATGATGGATGTAAGGTGCTGACTCATTTTTCATTCTTTTTTCACAAATGAAGCCGAATGGGTCATAAGGGGCCCAGTAGAAACTCTTTTGCAATTTGAAATTATATTCTAGTATTATTTCAGCTTCTTGTGCAGCATCCCTAGAATTTCATATAAATGGACCTAATTGACCTTTGATTCGGAGTTGGGCTTTCTTCTTTGCACTACAAAAATGAATAATATCAGAGTTATTCATTTGCCTGAAGTACTCTAAAGCAAAAATTCTCATAGGCACATACTTTGGCAATTTAAATGGACATAATTCACATCCATATATTCTAACTTCTGTATAATTTTGGTATGAGTACCAATTGCCAATTTTGTAGTGTTTTGAAAGTTGCAAAGTTTTCTTAATTTCATTGCTGAGTCTTGGAGGAGGAACTCCAGTCAACAAGGCAGTTGCAGGGTGTATAAACAGATCAATGAATTCATTATAAGAATAAGGAGAATCTCTAGAATGATGGGTGATGGCTGACCAAAATATGACAGACCTGGGATTTCCTTGGACATTGAGCTTTTGAACATGGAAAGGAAAGTTTTCAGACTGGTAATATATCATGAGGTGATAGATGAAAGAGGAATATTTGAAGACTTTTTCATTTTCTAATCTCATGAATTGATCATGGATTTTGCTGGCTATGTAAGATGAAAAGTCATATTTGACAGCAGGAGGCTGTCCAGGAGTGAATATAGATAATAATACTAGAGTTAACTCATCAACATACTCACTATTATTAAAGCCCATGATAAAATAAATCATATTCAAAATGATCTGGCCCATTTCATTAAAAAAGGCACTAGCATAGGGAGGTGGGCTCTTGGGCTGATGTTCAGGTAACATGAAAGTATGACAGATGCGTTTTACCTCTTCAGGGGAAAACTGGGTAGATTTTTCAAGCAATTCTCCAATGAACAAAGGAGTGATGTTTTGACCAGGTTCAAAATTGAGCATATCATTGATAGACTGAGAAGTAATAGAGAAAAGGACATTCTGGTTTGGGGTTAAAACTGCTCTCTGAATTGAATCATAATTAGCATGGAAATAATGGATAATTTCAGTGAAGATATGGACTGAGGGTAAAAGGTATCTCGGGAAATTGGATTCCCATAACCCAATGACGTCCAAGCCTTTGAAATAATCATCTTTGCAGCCTTTCAAACTAAGTCTTTGATCTGAAAATCTTTATCCACTAATGGAAAATATTCCAATTCTCTATGAGGGGCGTTCAATGGAGCAACATTTAAGGCTACAGGAACTTCCATTCTTGGTTCTTGTGTGTTCAAAGATGGAAATTCGGGGTTTTTTATGAAAATTTAGCAGAATTACAGGTTTTGACAAGGAAAGGGGTATAATTGCAAGTTCGGGAATATAATTTATAGTCTTTAGGATCAAGGAATGAACCAGCAATCAATTTTAACTCTATTTTATTGAAAAAACAAGGAAAGCTGAGTTTCTTTCAGAGTTCAGGGCGAAATGGAGTAAATACCTGTTTTAGAGGAAAAACTGTGATTAACAGGTGCAAGCTGACTGCGGATGGTCGCTGGAAAACTGGACTAGCAGAGATCTTCAGCAAAATTCAGTTAAATAGCAGTTGACAGTAGATTTTTGAATTTCTCAGTATGGAGGGCGCAGTCATTTTCAGCATGCAGAATGATGAAAAATGTGCGAACTTTTGTTTTATTTACAAAGTCAAATGGGGGAATATTTTATTATTTTAATATATGACATCAGACTGTACAATGGACACGTCACGGGGGAATGGTGGTAAGCAGTTTATTCCGCACCACCTTTGAGGAAAAGCAATTTTATGCGAATCGGCAGCGATTCCATAGATTGAAAGACACGTGGCCCGGGCACTGTTTAAAAGCCGCTTTGATTTCGCGAGTTATCTATGGGACGAAGGATGGGCAGTGGAATGAACGTGCGCCGTGGATCTTCGATGGAGCGATCGTACGGTGATTGGAATTTGAAGTCGGCGGGGGAGTTAATGAGCGGGCCCGACGCATTTTTTATTGTTTTAATCATTTCGGGAGGCTTTTCATTGGCGGTTGACAAGATTATTAATTAATCCAGGTGATTAATTAATCTCATCGGTTTATAAAGGGTCGGGATTACAAATGGTTTAAAGACTTCGGGCTTTATTTATTTTTTCGTTTTAAACATATAAAACACATGTTTAAACCTTTTTCTGAATATTTTTATTATATGGTAGTAAATCAATGAAATTCATTTACCATAGGGGCAGAGTTAATATATACGGATATATTTTAGCCAAAGGGTTTGTAATGTGGGATTTTTATTTAATCATGTATGATTTAATTAACTTTGGCTAAAACTTATCATAAGGGGATTTTTTGGGGATATTATTATAAAAGGGAGTTATAGATAATAGGATAAGGTATTTTCAATAGGGATTTAATAGATAAATTAGAGTTAATATGACAAAAGACAAGGTAAACTCAAAACACTTTTACATAACCAAGCAAGTGAAGATTTTTTAAAGCAAATTGCATTATCATAACTTCATCACTTGAACTCAGAATAAAAAGTAATTTTGAGGGATTTTTATGGAATATTGAATGATTTTCCTAAGTAAAATGGTATTTTACTTAGGAAAATATTTTGATGAATGAATGAGTATGATGATGAATATTTTTAAATACTAAGGTTTTCTCGAATTATTGGGCCTTGAGCCCCTTTAATCTTCAAATTCCTTAGCACTTAGGGGAATTAGTAAATTGTTCAGGGAAAATTGAGATGGGAAGTTAATGATCTTGACTTTGCTATGTTCTGAAATTATGCCAATGTGGTGTTTTGCCTTTGCACTTGGTGATGAAAGTAAAAGATTACAAACATTTTGAAGCCATCATTCATCACATGTAATTCAATAACAACATCTACCTACCCTACTTACTTATTCTACCATTTTCTCTTCTTTATTAGGGTGCACTTAGACTGGCAAACCCTTAACAATCTTCTTTTTCTTTTACATGGTAAATCTATCTAAGTCTACACTTATTACATCCAAGGGCTCAGATTAAACTATTGAGCACATTTTATTAACTCTACCTATCTACTTATCTACCAATAGTAAACTGTTTGGTCAGATATTTATTCCCTATTCTACAGCATGAAATTGAAAAATGAATGAGTCAAGTTTAAACAGTTTGACTCTTCATAAATTGTGGCAAAAGTTTGACAATCTGCACACAATTTCTTATTACAGAAAATGAAATAGTAGTGGTATTTAGACTTGCACACTTTCATGGTCTATTTTTGTTTGGGATTCATTTCTTTCACATTTTTGACCATTTTATTCTTTTTACCCTTTGATTTTTCTTTTAGGGTATACCCTCTTTACATTTTTTTAAATTTTTTTTATTTTTTAAGAATATGGAACACCTTTGCACAAGAAAAAGGTTTGAACATATTGCATAGTTCAATAAGACAATCATGAAAAATGACACCTATTGGTATAGGAGTCTAACAACACCAGCAACTCGTTTACACAAGTCTTCCTAAGTTGTGTTTATATGCCTCCACTGCTTGCCCATTCATGTACTTATACTTTCTCTTTTCAAGATATTCCACCTCTACCCACACTCTCAATGAACCCCAAGTTCTTCCCAACCGAACAAAAAAAGTTACTCATTCAAAAATATTCATGGTTTTCCCATTATGTGTGGGCGCATGGCCAAGGCTACTCACTTCTACATGTGGCTACCCTATTGTGCCTTGTTCTGGACATTTCCCCTGAACTTACCCATTTACCCTTCACCATTATGCCCTTTGATCTAAACTTGTGTGAACGCTTCTTGGTAGAATAGATTGAAGCATTGGTAGAGCTTCCCTTCTATTAATATATACACGCTTAGCACTTCATTTTTCTCCAATACTCACGTCCTTTATAGTCCAAGAAAACTCATATATGTTTTTCCTCAGGCTTACTTGAATGAGTTGGGAGGGTGCGCCTTGCACGTAGACACGTCCTTCCTCCACGGTTGGTCGCACTTCATCCTAGGTCGTTGCCCCGTGTCCTGCTATTGACACTCTCCTTTCCCGGCTACCACATGCACGCACTCTCCATATGTTGGGTGGGTGCCTGCCATTATGTATCACACTCCTCGCACATCCATTTGGTTAAATGCATTATAGAATGTTTCCTCCATGTGGGAGAAAGCACTCCCGACTCGCCCACCATATGTGTTCGGTTAAGCATCATCATTTCCTGACTCACTTGTTGATTCAACACTAAGGTTTTTTTACTCTCCTCATACGTGTGGGCAGTCAGAGGCATTCGTTGGTTGTAGTGCCAACTCAGGTCTCTGAAATCCTCCCCAACTTCAAAATGGTTGTTTCCCTTGCCAAACTCATATCATAAAAATCCATTCTCTAAGATTAAATATCGTAAAATGGTACCAACTCCAATGTCAATCATCCTTTCTACATAACTCCTCGCCTCCATCGTAAGAACTTCAATCAAGGCTCATGACCCTATATAGGTAAAACTCATCAATCACATGATCATCCACCACAATTCTTGGCAATATATCCCTGCGACACATATCGCACCAACTTACTGCATATTTTCATGATGTGGACTACTATTTCCATACTCCAACTCAACTCAAACAAATCTCAACAAAATACTATCCCTCATGAATCGAACTAGTTGGGTGATCATTCCAACTGTCATGCTCAACCCATGAGAATGCACCTCATGCCTTCATTGGCTTATTTCCTTTTCCACTTTTTTGCACCTCCAACTTCAACCAAGAACTTTCCCCATCAATATAATGTTCAATGCTCCATATCTAGGTTCGGGAAGAAGTCTCCATCCATCTGTTATATGTTTCTCATCATTTTTATTGTCCGTGTGATACCTTTGGTGATAGACCAATAGCCACATCCATCCAAGCATCACTTCCTTTTTTTGTGAGGCCTTTTCTCCCATGTCCCCTCTGTCATGGTGGTGAAACACTTGCTCGTAATTGAGGAAGTGCACTCACCCATCTCCAAATTTCTAGAGCATGGAAAGGGTCATGAAGTTGCCTTCCTAGCTCTCTACCACCCATTTATTTGATTGATGTTGTGTCATCAAGTGATTTTGCAAAACAACAACCTCTTCCTTTGTACATCCAATCTTCTCAAGTCTTCCTTTCGTCAACTGAAAATCATAGATTCCCATAGCTTCTCTGCAATAATCAACTATGGATGTTAGATATCTACCTACATACTCTATGGGTGGAGCCTCCTCTCTCTTTGGCACTTCTGTTGCTGAAGAATTATGGGAAAAGTCACAACCTTATCATTTCCGATGGGTGGAGCCATTCCTTCACCTCCATTTTTCTTCTATTTCATGGCTCATGCAACAAATTCCATCATTTTCTTCTCCTTTATCAGTTGAGTCAAACATCTAATGTCCTGTTGTTCCACATGTTCATGCTTCATGTTTGGATCCTTCTCATACAAAATCATCGAAGCAATCCTTGGATGATACCCCAAGTGATTCTTCCTTGTTATCGAGACACTCATGATTTTCCCACTAGCTGTAATCAAGATAATATCTTGGGCCACCATCGATATGTCTTATGCTACTACTAAGAAGTCCTTCCATAATAACATAGCATGATCATCCATCTTGATCACCCTTGGATCTAACTTTCCAAAAAATGAACCCACCTTCACCTGTGTATCGATTAAAATACTTGTCACGGTCTTCATGCTAAATTTAATAACTTTGAAAGCAGTTAAATCTTTGTCCATTCCATATTTTAGCATCAAATATTTCAATCCCTTCTTGTTAAGGAACAGTTTGTAGCTCCCGTATCAATCACTGCAACAAAATCCCTTCCATACGTGGTTTCCTGCAAAAAGTGCAATCCCAAAGCATTTCCATCTTCCATGGGTCTTGTCTTGAATATTACTTCTAGAACCTTCTTCATTTTTTCCTCATCAGAATTGTCTTCCGCCCCATGTCTCGACCAAAGCATCCTCTTGAGGTATGCTACTTCCCCTTTCGACATACTTTAGAAATTCAAACTTTGTCCATATTGATTGGTCTTTATTCCATTAAGCTCATCCTCCTTTGCATGTTTCCCAATCACACCTACTCGGCCCAAATCATCTCTTTCAACTTAGAGTGCTCCCATTGTTCGCAAATAGTTTTTCATTTCCCAATACCAAGCTCCAAGCCTGTCATTGTATTCGATCTCATCTTCTTCTATAACAATGTGATATTATTTGCGATCAAGGAAGTCCCTCTTGATCCATTCTTCAAGTTCCTTCAATTTTCCCTACAACTTGGCTTGTTCCTCCCTTAAGCAAACTTGTTCATCCATGAGTTCTTGGAGTATATAGTAGCCTTGTCTTAGATCTTCATCAAATTATTCAAGTTCGTTAGACTTAACTCAGAAATTTTCTCTTGGATGAAAAAAATAACTCTCTAAGGTAGCCTTTACAAACAAAATTATATATTTAAGGCTATACCCTTCAATCTAGAGAGGGCTCTCTATGATGGTATAATAACTAAATTTAGAAATTTACTATACCTTAAAACTATGCTTAAAGCTTCAATTGAGTTGTGTTGAGGTAGTGTTTAGCTGGGAATGAGGGAAATAATACAATGGGAAATGGAGCTAACAAGATAGGGTTTATGAAAACTTACCAAGATACTAGTTGTCTAATCAAGATTGTCAAAGGTAAGGTAGATGGCACATCCAAGACATTTCAAATTATTGTTATAGCTAAAAGAGGAAAATATAAGAACATTCCACTACAATAGGGAATATGAAATTAATCCCAAAGCAATGTTAGAAGATAAGATTGCAAATATTTAAATCTACAAGAAAGGTTATAAAAAATGAGTGTTGGAACACCTAATCCTCTATCGGTAGGTGTGGAATGCAAAAAGTCAATGGAGTCCAAGTGACCTTGGAATGTGAAACCAAGATTCACAACATTGTACTATGAATGTACATCATGTATAATGGAAAAAATAAGAGACCTACACGCTTATCCTTCATTGTGTGTTGAGTTTCTTGTTGTGTGTGTGTTTATCTTTCTCATACACCATGTGTGTGTTTAACATGGTGTTTAACAGGGTATCGAAGCTGATACGTTCAAAACCAGCTCAACCTTGAGTGAGCCATTTATGTTTATGGCTTGTGCATATCTGTAAACATTCTTGGCATTTTTGCAGTACTCTGAGTTTTTCTGCAATAGTCTTTTTGCCACATTCATCAAGCTTCTTGCAGCATTCAAAAATTGGCACATTCGTAAATTTCGTCTTGAACAAGAGCAGCATTTGGGGGGCATTCTGCAGGTTTTCTCACTGCACATTATTTTGCAATTTCTGCATTGGAGAGCTACTCGAATATTGTTTAAAGCAGAATTCCGGGATTTTTATCAAAAATTTCTGAGTTTTTCACTAAAAATTCTGCAAATTTATGGTGGAACAATCTCTGCAAATTTTTCTACTATTGTCCAATTCTGCTGTATATTTGGAAAAAATTTGTTGTTCTGAAGACTAAAATCCTACTGTTGCCCTCATTTATGCAATTTCTGCCAGCTGTTTTAAAGAGCAATCTCCTCTCTGCTGTAATTTTTTTTATTAAAAAATATATATATATATATTTAAAAAATTAAAAAAAATATTTTCAGGCCTTTCAGCCCCCCGTCTCCAACCTGCAAAAATCTTACAAGATTCGGCCCCCTCACATTCTTAGCCTCACGGCCATCTCTCACAGTGGCCGCCCTCTCCTTACCCACGGCCATCCAGCCCATTCTACTCACCCCTCACTCCCGCAACATCTACCTAACAGCTTTCCTACAGCTCCCTCAATCCATCTCTCGACCCCGCACACCTTACGCCCTCGCACCGAGCTCCCTCATGGCCCCTATCCTCTCTGTAACCCACCCTCCCTACGCCACTCCACTTGCCCACTCCCTGCTAGCCCTTACCCCCCCTCCTACGACTCTCTCCCCTACCCCTTACCATGCTCCCCTTTCCACACGCCTTACTCCCCATGCTCTCCTAGCTACCCCTCCCATCGCACACCCATTCCCCCTTACCTGCACACTCCCCCACCCCTGCACTCAGCTTCCCCTACCTTGGCCCTCCTATCTACTACCCACGCCCATCCCCTACCCGCTCCCCACCCCTCGCTCCCCCTATCCCCTATACAATAACCCGCCCCCTCTCTGCGTCAACCCTCCCTCCCCCTCACTGTAACATACTCTCCTCCCCTTCCCCCATACGCTCTCACATCCTTTTCAATTAACCCCCATTTTAAATAAATTTCCCTCCCCATTTTAATTAATCCCCCTTTTTTTTAATGAATTCCTTTCTTAATAAAATTCCCTTTTCTTACCCAATTTTTTAATATTTAAAATTTTTGATTTAATTCCCTTACCTATTTAAATCTCTCCCACCCCCCACATTAAAATTCCCTTCCTTCCCTATTTAAATTTTTAAAGTTTAGTTTTTTTTTAATTTAATTATTAAAAAAAAAAATCGCAGAGAGAGAGGAAGAGAGGAAGTAAATAGCAGAGAGAGAAAATGAACAGTAGGAAATGAGGAAATGGCATACGAAGCAGATGGACTGAATACATAATGAAAAGATAAAATTGCATTGTGATTTGAATGGTGATTTTCTGAAAAAGGTTGATAATGTGAAGACAAGTTTTCCATCATTTTTAAAACAGCGCCTTGAAGAAGAAAATTCAGCTACCTTAAAGGCTTCTTGCACAAGTGTTTTGCTGCACATTTTTGCAGAGATATTGTATTGAGATGACATTGTATTGCTTCTTCATTCATAGTTGAAATCAATATTTGATTTGTTGGAAAAATTGTTGATTTTCCTCCATAATTTGAGGAACACATTTTGTACTTTGAGATTTCCATAGTTGGAACTTCTTTCGAGTCATTTGTATTTGCTGAGATAAAGTTGAATCACATTGTAAACGGGTGCATTTTCGATTGAAGCCGACACCCTTTACTTTTTAGCCTAAGTTGTTGAAAAATGGCTAAAATCATTGAGGCATTAGAGTTGTTGGATAACCTCATTCATTCCAATGTTGATGATATGATAAAAATGAGCAAGAATTTTCTCTGTAATATTCAAAATTGTTTGCAAGATGCACAAGAAAAGATTGAATTTTTGCAACTTGAGTTAGACCTCTAGCAAGAAGAATTAAAAGAAAAGAGTCACCATTCTGAACCTGATGCTGTTCAGAAGATTGAGAAATACTCCCATTAGCAGCAAGTCAATAAAGTTCCAATTGATTCCCATTCAGTTCCTTGTACTAGAGCATATTTACATGCAGATGCAGCAGTTCAACCTACACTTCTCAAGCCCATCATCAGACCTTGGGAAGAGCTTGTCCACAACAAGCACAAAAATGGTCCTGGATTTAACAAGGATATGTCCTTTCATATTCCAGACTACACCAAGCCCATCATATTTCAGAGTGTTGGATTCCTGTATGACAGTTCACCTGCAGCTGTTCCAGGTCCTGCTCCACTTCCACAACAACAATAACAGATTGTAAAATGCCAACACTGTGATCGAGTTGGCCATATGAAAGATCACTGTTTTGATCTTCATCCATGCAAGCACTCTGGTCGGCACACCCATTCTTGAGACAGATGCTTCATAAACAAGCCTCCTGCAAGAACAAAGATTCATCTTGGATGGATCGCTTCTTGGAAATGGGCATCGGCAGCCAAGAAGATGTTTAAGACACATGTCAGAACTTGTTCATGGATATTGAGCAAAATTGCAGTTGAGCTTTCGCCATAATCTCACCTTGTCCCTGACAGGGGGGAAATGGTGGTCATGTACAAGCTTCAACATCAGATCAAGCAAGCCTGAGCTACAATCTCCCATTCCATGTTCAAAGTTGTAGCCAGAGACACAACAGTTCAAGCAAGCCCGAGCCACGATTCGTCATTCCAGATTCAGAGATGTAGCCAGAGACACGGATGCCCATGAGCATGCCTTTGGTTGGTGGACAACCTTAAACCATCATCTTTGGTTGGTGGACAGCCTTAAACCATCACAGGTTGTAGACCTCCCTTATTTTGGGTTGAAGGTCTCCCTTTGATATATGAGGGACACTTCCTCTAGTAGAAGCCTCCAGCTTCTTACCAGCTTTGGTTGAGTTCCAAGAAATGCTTAAGCATTCCACTATTGTTGGTAATCCTTAAACCATCACAGGTTTTAAACCTCCCTTCTTTTAGGTTGAAGGTCTCCCTTTTTTATGAGGGACAATTCCTCTAGCAGAAGCTTTCAGCTTCTTGCCAGTTTTGGAAGAGTTCTAGGAACTACAACAAGTGTTGTGTTCTAGTGTTCATGGTCATCCTTAAACCACCTCTTTCTGTCAACATTTCAGAGAGTTGATTCAGCCTAAGGGCTGCCATGCATACTTTGCAGATTTGTATTACAACTCTATTCTTGGACTCACACATACCCCTTCGGATTAAGCGGGGGAATGTTGGAACACCTAATCCTCTATGGGTAGGTGTGGAATGCAAAAAGTCACAATGGAGTCCAAGTGACCTTGGAATGTGAAACCAAGAGTCGCACCATTGTACTATAAATGTACATCATGTATAATGGAAAAAATAAGAGAGCTGCACACTTATCCTTCATTGTGTGTTGAGTTTCTTGTTGTGTGTGTGTTTATCTTTCTCATACACCATGTGTGTGTTTAACATGGTGTTTAACAATGAGGATGAATTCTGAAACATTTTTTATCATTCAAATATCAAAAGAAATTACAGTCAAATGATATTACAAACGGAGAAACACTAAAACATTTAGAAATTATAGACTAAGAGACATCATCACATGAATCTTTGTGTCACTAATCAAAATCTATTGATATTTTAAAATTGTAAATTAATAAAGCTCTCAATACACATACAATAGTTAATTTTTCATTAAAACCCGACCCTTGGTCCTCCTTCTACATTTAATTTATATAAATACTACATAAGTTTGAGATCCACAGTTTTTGGAAAGTACTAATTACAATAATCCTCAAGATCCAAAATAAATGGATCGAAAAACCTCTTGACTAAGCTTTAGTAAACTGATTTAAATAATCAAGGATATGGTTATATATCATCCCCAAGTCAAATTGATGAGGTGGCTCATCAATACCTATCTATGAGTTTATTTTTAGAAAATTAAATCTGGCGAATTCCTGAAAAATAGGGTCCAAATAAATATGCATTCGGGTCTTCCCAAATATGACATGTGTTGCACAAAAGAAAGAGGTTTATGTAGTAATATTTTTCTACACATTTTTTTTAAAAATACATCACCACTTTTTCGTAAACAGTGTTTGAAAACAATGAATAAAATAGGAAAAAATAGAATTACAAAATATAGAAAAATATGCCTCAAACATTCCTCTATAGTTTCTAAAGCATGATATGTGCATAAAATATGAAAGAGGTGTTTTTAAATCAACTCGTTGCCTAGAAAAACCTTTTTTGTTTTTTGAAATTCATCACTATCTTCTTGGAATATCTATTTGAAGAGGGTGCCTAAAACATGAACAAACATAGTGTTTTCATTTCTTCTTAAATCACTTCTCTCCTTTTGTTGGTAAAATTGTTCCCTTGGCAACTTTTTTCACTTGAAATTTCATGTCCCTAGACCTAGTAGTGCTTCAATTAAGGGAGTCGATGAAATATTCCACACATTATAAAAAATGCTAAAAACTCCTTTTTCTGTTGCAGATTGGTTTCCTCGATATCTTGGAAATGGCCTTTTTACAAAAAAAAAACCTGCAGCTTTTAGAGTTTAACTTTAAAACCTTCTCTAATTCTTGGAAAGTACACAAAATGCCACATCACACCTTAACATGAGTTAAATTACTTAAAATATGGTTTGGGCACTTGAATTTATTCAAAGGATTGTTCAAAATATTTTAACTTTATATTTTGTGTAGACACTACGAAAATATTTCATAGAGCCACCGATTTTCGAGTAGCTAAAACATTAGATATTACACAATAAACCTCTTTGATATGTTCCTAACCTTTATGCCATCCTTTCACATAAAATTTTATTATATTCCAACATTTAAGCTTTCACTCTTTCTAAGTGAAGTTATCAATTAATTCTCGAAACATTTGGATCCTTTGCGAAGATACAAACCTAGTGCTCACACTTCCCTTCCACCAGTATATACGCATTCGAACCTTCATGTTTTCCCCAAATTTCACATCTTTTAGAGTTGAGGTCGACTCGTTTATATTTTTCCATGGGCCGACTTGACAGGAGTTAGGCGGGCGCCCCTCAACTGTGAGTGTGCACTTCTCACCGCATGTTTCCTCCACAGTTGGTCTCCCATCATATGGACTTCGTTTCGTTGCACCCCGCTATTGTTTGTCACTTCCGTTTCTCACCTTACCCTGATCACTACACAGACACGCTCTCTACAAGTCAGGAGGGCACTTGACGCTATGTGTTGCCCACCGCTACGTCTCACACTCGTCACATAACCATTTGGTTAAACACGTTCAAGTGCCTCGCTTCTATGTGCCCGCGTTCTCTCCTAACTCACCCTCCACATGCATTCAGTTAAACACGCTTGTCGCCTGACTGCCCTATCTGTTCAACACTTCAGTTTTTAAACTCTCCTCATGCTTGTGGGCAGTCACGGGTGCTTGTTGGTCGTAGTGCCAACTCGAGGCCCCAACAAGCAGGATTACGAGCATGATCTACGCATTCTCATATAATATTTTTTACTATATATATTTAATACATGGGTGTGGGGTTATATTCATACAAAGCTTTGTTTTTAATAATATAATAATATATTTTTCACATATAATATAATTTTCAATATATGTAAAGTGCAATCTAAACTTAATCAATAATATATATATTTTATAAATAGATGTCCGGTTATATTTATACAATATTTTTATTAGTATTTATAATATATATTTTTACCTATAGTATAATTTTCAATATCTGTAAAATTAAATTTACACATATAGGTGTTATGTTAATTTGTTTTTATATATGTTGCTTATAGTTTATGTTATTATTCTTTTATTTTGAAGTTTTGGATAATTTATGTTTTGTTATAAATTATATGTTATAAATATTATTAAATAATAAATTTATTTATATAAATATAATATATATTAATTTATATTTATATAATTTTATAATACAAGTTAAGTTTGTTTATTTATATATATATAAACAAACTTATATATATATAAGTTTGAATATATATATATATATATATATATATATATAATTGTTATGGAAATGTCGCGTGGAGTTCTAGATGCGAATGAAGTGTACATGTCAATATTTTTTCATGTTATCATGTATAGTTACCAAACAAGTGAAGCAACCCATACTTCAAGTAATCCTAACTTTCAAACCAGGAGTTCGAATCACATGAAACTAAAGTCATTGGAAAGCTCTTGGAGAGGAAGAGACAAAGTCACAATAAAATAAAATGAAAACTTATTAATTTCAATATAATTCAAAATAAATAAACTGAAACAATCGAAATTGATACATGTCCATATTTGAAAAAAAATTAATAGTGGGCCATTAGTTTTTTTGACAGAACTAAGATGGGTATTTGTAGTAATAGCAAGCTCCTGAGTGAGACATGGGCACTGCTCAATGTTTATGGGGACCATGTTTGTGTCACAATACCTATCACTTCAACCTTTGATTCATTACGATCTTTTACACATGATGTAATAAACATATGGAAACCATATGTATATTTTTGGGGTTATATTCTTCCTCTACATAGATATCTATTACCATTACTGTGTTTCTCATGATAATTGGAAGCTTTGGGGCCTATACCATACCAAGTGAAGAGAACAAAATAATATAAACCTAAAATGAATATTCTTAAGGTTGAGGGAAATGAACTAGAGCATAGACAACCACATCAATTTCTTTTAGGAAATATGTGGCTTCAGGTAGACACATGGTGCCTTAGGAGTTTCTTCACAAAAAAATATAGGAGTAAATACGTGTACCATAGTTATGGTAAGGAAACAAAGGGCTAGATAGTAAACAACTATTTATAACTATAAATTTCTATTAATAAAGTTAACAACTACAAATTTGGGCACTATAAGCATATTTTATGCAGATAGAATAGGTGTAAGGATGCGTATAATGGCTAAGGGAAGGAAAAAGAGCCTTAGGATACAAATATGGACTGTTACATTCAATGGATATGAATAAAATTATAGTAAGTATTTGATATAATATGTATGTTCTACAATACTGCATGCATCAGCGGAAGGGGATATATTAATATAAAGCTCTATTTTAGAACATGTTAAAGATCATAATGATATTCTCATTAGGACTCCAAACTATTGTAACAAATATGTTGGATTAAACATAGTGGAATAAAATGAAACCTCGTGGATTTTACTTTTCACTCTTCTTCACTTGATTTTAAATATGATCAAACATGGATGAATCTTTGAATAGAGAAAAGAAGTTTATAACAAACATATTGGATTAAATCTGGTTAACTAAGATGAAATATCTTCGAATCTACTTTTCACTCTTCTTTATTAAGGTGGATATTTCTTGTTCAAATATTACATTTTATGAACGTATTTAATGCTATTGATTACATTCTCATTTATATAAGGGGAATTGAACCTTGCATATTATAGTTTACATAATATTTTATATTATGGATTCTCCAATTAAATTACCAATAAAAACATATTTTAAATAATATTGTATATCATTTTTAATTTAATTTCTCATTCAACATATAATTACCCAATTAAAAAAAAAAATTCATGTATTATAATAGCAAAGTTCTATATATGAAACTAAAAAAGAAAAAATGAATGCTAAACTCGTGTGTCCATACATATATTATAAATGAGAACAATGTATTCCTACGCTAATATGTTTTAAAATAGAAACCATATATGTATTCTTATGCTAATATGTTTTAAAATAGAAATAATATATTTTAGGTACTCTATATTAACAAAGAGAAATATATACATTGGAAAAAACAAACTTAAAAAAATAAAAATAATAATTTGAAATTCATATAACCATACGAATACCATAAATAAAACTAATATCCTCCAAAGCCTAATTATACTTCTTACGTTTTACTTTTCAATGCCATATTCAAATTAAAAAAAAATACATTGAATTAGATATGGTATCTCTGTGTTTGCATTCCTACTAGAATTTCAATAGATACTACTACTAAAGTGGAATCAACCATTACACTTTGTATTCCATGCTCACGCCCCTACTTTGAGAAGATTACTTATTGCTTTGACACTAATTTTATTGTTCATACTTCTCGTTCCAAAACTTAATTTATTTCTTAAGCTATTGGTTAGATATCATTATTTGATTTTTTGAAATATTTTTAAAAGGGATGACTGAATCTATGAAGGATGCATTTATAATAAATGGAAATGAGTGCAACTCCTAGTAGATGAAGGTTATTTATGAACTGTCAGTTTTATGATTACATTAGCAGTTTAGTTTTGCATTCCTTTTTGTGAGTTTTAATTGAAGTGTTGTTTCTTGAGTTTTTTAGTTAGTTTTTAATTTTATATTTAGATTAAGACATTTGTTTTTAACAAATTATTGTTTTGTTTTATTAATATTTCTAAGTTTATTATTGAATTTTGATATTAATAGAGGTTTTTAATCAGCCAAGATCCATCTTAACTCTAGATTTATCAAGAATTAAGAGGGGTCAAATCTCTTGAGGTGCAAAACTCTTTTTAGAGTCAAAATATGAGGAAAGGTTTGCACCTCGAGAGGTTTGATCCCTCTCAGTGCTTGATAGATATGGAATTAAGATGTATCTAGGTCGGTTTCAGTCGTGTGTGGCCAAGGAAAATCTATTGAACATATGAATAATTTTATAAATAAGATGTAAATACATCTAATACTAATATAACCATTTTAAATATGCTAAATATATCAAATATTTATCTATTCATTTTAATTTTAAATTTGCTTAGTTACCTCAGTTTGTTGAGATGATAAATATTGGAAAATAACTTTAATGATTAAATAAAAATTTTGAATTTAAAGTGAAAATGTAATAGTGTTGAATGATAGAAAATGTAAATAATAAGAATGTAGTAAACTAGAAATAGTCTTCATCTTGTACTATTCTTATTGTCATCCTTTTTATTTTTTTCATATTTTCATATCGATTATATGAAAAGGACAGTTGAAATAGTAAACCATTTAAATATTTAGCCTGATTTGTCATTGTAAATATCATACCTTGTCTCTCTTTCTCTCCAATATTAATAGGTTTAATTACGATAATACAAAATCAATGTACATTATCAAAAACAAAATTGCTTGCACTAAAATCAATGCACATTGTTAATCCAATGGCTTTAAAATTAATGTACCATCATACATCCAATTACATCAACTTAGAAATCAACATATACATTGAAATTGATGCATCTAATGCAAGAAATAAAATAATATTAAAAAACAACATCTACACAGAAATCAATGCATCTAATGCAAGTAATAAAATTTTATTATAAATAAACATCTACCCTCAAATCAATCCATATAGTGAAAGTAAGCAAATAGGATTAGAAACAAACATCTAAACTGAAATAAATGCATCTAGTGCAAGCAATCAAATAGGATTAGACATCACCATCTACATTGAAATCAATGCATTTAATACTAGCAATCAAATAGGATTAGAAATCATATACATTGAAATCAATGCATCTAGTGCGACAAATCAAATATAATTATAAATAACTATCCACATTGAAATCAATGCATCTAGTGCAAGAAATCAAATAAGATTAGAAATTACCATCTACACTGAAATCAATGCATTTAGTGCAAATAATCAAATAGGATAAGAAATCATCTACATTGAAATCAATGCATCTAGTGCAATTAATCAAATTTCATTAGAAAACAACATCTACCCTAAAATCAATGCATCTGGTGCAAGCAATCAAATAGGATTAGAAATCACCATATACATTGAAATCAATGCATTTATTGCAGTAAATATTATTCCTCCTCTCCCCCCTCAATCTAAATCTATATCTCCCTCCATCTCTCTTTCTTTGTCTCCTTATATAACCCCGCCAAACACATGCTCTCTCACTCCATATCTATCAATCTCTTTTTCCATCCCTCCATGTATCCATATCTCTCTTATTTATATTCACCTTCCATATATATATATATATCTCCCTCTATCTCTCTATACCAACCCAAAAAAACACACTCTATTTCTATCACTCCCTCCTCCTCTCCCCCCCCCTCCCCCTCTAGGCTCTCTCTCTCTCCTCCCCTTCCCTCCGCGTCCCTCTCTTCTATCACTCTTCCCTCCTGTTGTCCTCTCTATCTCTCTCTCCATATTACTTATCACTCCATCTCTCTCTCTCCACCTTTCTCTCTCCATGTATTTCTTGTTACATCCCTCTCTCTCCCCCTCCATATCTATCTCTCTTTCCCTACCTATCGCCACTATCTCACATCCTCTATCTCTATTCCTTCCTCTCGCTCTCTTTCTCTCTATCTCTCTTAACCTTACAACATTGTTACTATATTCCTCTCTCTCTCTCTCTTTATATTACAACCTTGTTACTATATGCCTCTATCTCTCTTTCTCTTCCCCCTTCTCCATCTCTCCTTGTTTGTCTCTTTGTCCTAGTGCAAGCAATCAAATATGATTATAAATCACCATATACACTAAAATAAATGCATTTAGTGCAAGAAATCAAATAGGATTAGAAAGAATCTACATTGAAATAAATGCATCTAGTGAAAGTAATAAAATAGGATTAGAAGCACCATATACACTTAGAATCAATGAATTTAATGCAAGCAATCAAATAGTATTAGACATAATCTACATTGAAAAAAATACATCTAGTGGAATTTATCAAATATCATTATAAATCAACACATACACTAAAATCAATGCATCTAGTGCAAGCAATCAAATATGATTAGAAATCACCATCTAAATTGAAATCAATGCATCTAGTGCAAGAAATTTTATTCCCTCTCTCCCTCCTCCATATATATGTGTGTGTGTGTGTGTGTCTATGTATATATATCCCTCTATCTCTCCGTATTTGTCTCTTTATATCACCCACCCAAACACACACGCTCTCTCACTCCATATATATAAATCTCTTTGTCCCTCCATCCTTGCCTCCATCGATCTCTTCTTTCTCTTCACCTTCTATCTATATCTCTATCTACCTCTGTCCCTCTATATTTACCCCAAAACATACACTATATATAAAATATATCTATATATCACTCCCTCCTCTTCTCCGTCTCTCTCTCTCTCTCTCTCTCTCTCTCTCTCTCTCTCTCTCTCTTCCCTCCCTCTCCCCCGCTTCTATCAATCTTCCCTCTTGTTGACCACTCGCCCTCTCTGTCCATATTCCTTATCACTCGCTTTCTGTCTTTCCCTCCACCTTTCTCTCTCTACGTCTTTCTTCTTACCTCTCTCTCTCTCTCTCTCTCTCTCTCTCTCTCTCTCTTTTCACCTTCCAACTTTGTCACTTTATGCCTCTCTCTCTCCTTCTCTCCCCCCTTGTCTCCATCTCTCCTTCTTTGCCTCTTAATCTCTTCCCCAAACATACACACTCTCTCTCCATCTCTCCCATGTCACTCCCTCTCTCTCACAACTTATCAGTCTCTATGTCTTTCTTCTTCCCTCCATCTCTCCCCCTCCAACTCCATTTCTCTATTACTCACTCTCTCCTCCTCTCTCTTGTCCTTCCTCTTTCTCCTTTTCTCTCCTACCTCCCTCTCTCTTCCCCAATCACTCTCTCTCTGCAATAAAATCCTCTTGATTCCGCCCTCACTCTCTTCCTCTCTCTCAAGTCCTCTCTCGTGTCATTCCCTCTCTTCCTTTCTCTCCTACCTTACTCTATCTCTCTCTCTCTCTCTCTCTCTCTCCCATTCAATTATATCTCTCTCTCTTTTACCTCCAATCCTCTCTCTTCCCCCATCACCCTATATCTCTCTCCAACTATGTTACTATATCCTTTCCTTTCTCCATCTCTCTCCTTCTCCACCCCCTCGTCATCGTCTCTCATTTTATGTCTCTTTATCTCACCCCTAAAAATACACACTCTCTCTCCATCTTTCCATTTTAACTCTCTGTCTCTCCACTTCTCACTCTCTATGTCTTTCTTCCTCCCACCCTCTCTCCTACTCTAACTCCATCTCTCCTTCTCTTCTCATCCTTACTCTATCTCCATTTATCTCCTACCTCTTTCTCTATTCCCCCCCCCCCCCCTCTCTCTCTCTCTCTCTCTCTCACATTCTCTCTCTCCCAAACTCATATTTATGTCTCGCTCCTCCTCTCTTACCATTATCTGCCTCTCTCACTCCTCTCCTCTTCATTTCTCCTCTCCCCTCTCCTTTAGTGTATCTCCATCTCTCCCTTGTCACTCCCCCTATTTCTCCACCTCTATCATACTTCTTTGTTCTTCTCTTCTATATATATATATATATAGAGTTAATATATATATCATGATATATTAATATGTATTATAATATAGCTAATTTAATATGGTATCAATCCAAATTTATTAAATTTAACAATATTAATATTAATATTAATTTAATAATAATAATGTTAATATTATTATTTTAATATTAATATTAATATGAGGGTTAATAATGTTTTTTTTGCATGGTATTAGCAATAGGCTTGGTATATAATTAGATGTTGATTTCTAATCATATTTGATATATTTTTATTTATTTATTCCTCTTTATACATCTTTTATATTTATTTGTTTACTACTCCTATTTTATAAATATGATATTTGGCCTATGGTATTAATAATAATTTGTCCAATGATATTTGGCCCATAACATTCACCTAGATAAAACCTCTTTTTTGAGAGAGTTTTATGGAGAAAATATAAAAAGAAGTTTTGTTTATTTACCATACCTCTTGAGTATGTATAAAAATAGGTTTTATTTATTTACAATACCTTTCATTTATTTATATTTTTATTTATCTACCATATCTCTTTTTTAATTTTTCTTAAACCTCCTCAATTTTTAAATTTATATTGTTTAAATTTATTTTTAATAAATCTTTAATTGTTTATTTATATAGATATGTAAGCTATTGTTTAACCCCACATTATTTAGATTTTTTTTTTTTTTAATCCAAACAAAAAAACTTATGCAAACTTACACATCTCCCCATAATAATTATAGAATTTGCCTCTGGCCTCAATGAATCTTATTATAAGTCTTCATTTTAATAAAATAAAATAAAAATACATAAACATGTAAACTAATAATTAAAAAATAATGGTGTTCCTTTTAAAAGGGAAATGTGCTGCTAGACAGACATGAAATAACCTAATAACGGACCTCACCTTCTCCATTGATCATAATTTATTCAATATCTTACTGTATATATAATTTCATTTTAAAAATTCATTTAAAAGAAGATAATTTTATAATAAAAAGATAACATTTTCCTAATAAATAAATACATGTTTTCGTTGAATATCTTTCTCCTCGATTTCCATTTCGTACTTTAAATACGAAATTGTAAATCCAATTTTCATATGTATCTAAGATAGTGTATATCTTAGAAACTTATACATGCTTACACTGTTCAATCAGACAGTCCATACTTAGTGGATAGTAAAATGTTTGATTGCAAAAGCTATACAGAGCAACCATGCAGTTCAAGCAAAGACTGAAGCAAAGCAGCCAGACCTCTGCACTTAGGCTCAACTTTTGGAGATTCAGGACCAGCAACAGCATATTAAGATTACACAATACCAGACCGCAGATCGAGTCAGTAGACTAGATGATAAAGTGAGGCGCATGGAGAAACTCCTCCAAAAGATTCTCCAGCAACTCAATCAAGCAGAAATGCGAGGGTCTAATGTCAAAGACCCTGCCCCAGTCTCCTCATCTGAGGGCTAGAAGATTTATCTTGTTAGATTTTGATGGTTTTTTGTTAGCTATGAACTTTTATAGTCTGTTATGTTTGTACATACAAGTAGTTGAACAGGTAGCGCAAGAAAACTTTAGACGTAAGAGACAATTTCAGTATTGAGATGCACATCATGCTTTTAGATGGCCAATAGACCTAGTTTCCCTCGGGCAGGTTGAGGCCAAAGACTGATTTTATATTTTGTAGCCTGTCTTTTAATATAAATAGAAATGGCAAGGTCCCACCGAATTTACAAAAAAAAATAAGATAGTGTATATCAAATTTGATTTTTTTTCTTTTTTTCTAATATGTTTAAATTTGATTTAGACTAAGAAAGGTTAAGTTAAATATAAACCAATGTAATAAATACGATAATCTATTCTAATGGGAATAGTAATATTTTAAAAATCTACCAAAAATCCATTTTGGAATTACTAAAAACCGTATGCAAAATTTGCACTAGTGTTTATTCTTCGTACTCATGATTTTGTTCCTTCCACACCACATCCTGAAAACAAGTATATCAATACAACAAAAACAGGTATAAGAGTACAACAAAACATTTTTAGACCTTATGTAAACCAAACCACATCTTCTTATGGACATTTATGAACTATGAAGTCAAATAGCTTCAAATGAAAATGACATTGTGTTTGGACGTTTAGTATTACAAAAAGTCAATCGGACGGCACGAACTGAAGAATTATGATTCTGCGTTTACGCGTCTGGTACCTCTCTTCGGTGCCGCTTTTCATACAAGCTTCATAAGCATCAAGATTCCCCGTTGGCTTTACCGAGGACTTTTGTTAATTCAGTCTGAGTTCCAGGACATATTGAGCTTAGAAGGAAACTGATAGTACCTGTAACACCACTCGAACACTTGTTAAAATCACTGTTAGTTATTTTTTTTCGGTTATTTGTGGTTTACAAAGCTTGAGGAAGCATGTTGTGGACAAAACAACTAATTACGGTTAAACATTTAAATTGAAGAACATTTTTTCCTTTTAAAAAATAAATTATAACACCGTTTTGAAAAATATTCTCTCTTCTCTAGGCGAAACTGGAGGCAAGAAAGGGACAGAGAGGGAAAAGACTTGAAAAAATCAAAAGGTAAGGTTCGTTGAGTTTGGCTTGAAGCAGTTGACTCCTTGGAAGAACCCTCAAAAGGGTGAAATTCTCAATTGGACTAGGTGGTCTTGAGGTACATAACCACTTAAGCTCAGTTTTAGTCTCTTTCTACTGAAAGGTTGGAAGAGCTTGGGGAGATACTCTACGTCATAGCCAATCTCACGGTTGGGTGGTGATGTCATCGTGGTGTTTTCTTAGTAACCACATAACTTTGACAGATAGGTATACAAATATTCTCTTTTCTAATTTCTTTTAGGAAATTCATGAAGAGTCTAGGTTATGATGAGATATTACATTATGCCTATGCGTCATTACATAACCACTAACCTATAACTTAATATTGTATAAATAATAATCACAGGTGCTGGAAGAAAGTTTAATTGATTATGAGGGACTGCTATGGGTTGATACTTGAGGCTAGGGAAGCCCTAAGACCTGTAAGTTATTACATACATAAAATAGAAATAGATAAAACAGAAATAGGGTTGAAATTATATAAACAAACCATTATATGAACAAAGGGTTTGTACAGAAGCACTTGAAAATGATTATCAATCGTGTCATTTTTAATAAAGGCAACAAATTACAAATGTAGGTGAAGCAGGAACCTTTAAAATGACAAATTTAAGAACAGGGAGAAGCATAACATTGCAGCATTGAATTTCATTATGGGAAGAAATATATAAATACATTCAGAAATAGTTAAAATTAAGTAAATCTTAACTGATTTTAGAAACTGATTTTTTAGCTAGATTAATCTCTAACACTCTCCCTTAATCTTGAGGGATATATTAATTTAATACCTAACTTTTGAAATTGAAATTCAAAATTAACTTTTCCTAGCAGTTTGATGAAGATATCCGCTAACTATTCTTTGGAACCACAAAATTTAAGAACAACATCACCATTCTTATCTAGTTCACGGATAAAGTGAAAACGAGTGTTGATATGTTTTCTTTTTTTGATGAAAGACATTATTGTTCGACAAATAAATAGTAGAAATGTTATCACAAAATATTGAAATAGGTGCATTTTATGTATAACCGAAGTCAGAGAGAAGTCTCTTCAGCCACACTGCTTGACATGATCCTGAATTTGCTGCAACGTACTCGGCCTCTGTTGAAGATAACACAATAATGGGCTGCTTTTTGGATGACCACGAAATCAAATTTCTACCAAATAGAAAAGCATATCCAGGAGTTCTTTTCCGATCATCAATACATTCTGCACAATCACTGTCTGTATAGCCAACAAGCTTAATGTCTGTAGATGCTGCATACCATAAACCATGAGTAATTGTACCTACAATGTATCTTAACACCCTTTTTCCAGCTTTCCAATGACAGTCTTTAGGAGATTCCATAAACCCAGAAATATAACTAGTTGTAAATGCTATATCGGGTCTAGTAGCAGTAAGATACATAATGCTACCAGCAAGTTGCTTGTACAAAGTTGAACTAACAGCAATACCCACAACATCTTTACTTAAATTTGTACCAACCTCAATAAGAGTATCCACTGGTTTACAGTTGTCCATCTTAAACTTTTTCAAAATGTGAGTAGCATAATTCTGTTGACCCATAAAGATACCATCATGTGTTTGCTTTACTTCAGTACCTAAGAGGTATCTCATTAATCCAAGATGTGTCATTTCAAATTCATTTTTCATTACAGTTTTAAATTCATCTAACTCCATGTTACCTATATAAATTATGTCATCAACATAAAGACACAGTATCAAGATATTACCTTGATGATCATTTTTGATATACAAATTAGGCTCATGGTCACTCCTTTTGAAGCCATTATTTAGCAAGTAATGGTCTACTCGATTGTACCAAGCTCTTGGAGCTTGCTTCAAGCTATACATTTATTTCTTCAACATGTACACCTTATGTTTTTATTTTTTATTTCGAAGCGAGGGGGATGATCAACTTACAATTCTTCATTCAAAACACCACTTAAAAAAGCAAACTTATATCAATTTGGTAAATTGGCCACTTGTTTTGTGCTTCAATAGCTAATACAAATCAAACATTATAAATTATTGCTACAGATGAAAATGTTTCACCATAATCTATGCTAGGTTGATGTGCACAAACTTTAGCAACTAATCTTTCTTTGTGCTTATCAACTTCACCTCTCTCATTTAACTTAGTTTTAAAAACCCATATGACACCTATATATTTTTTATCATCATGTAGATCAACCAAATCCCAAGTTCGATTTCTTTCAATAACATCGATTTCATTATTCATTGCATCTACCCATTCTTTGTCCTTTATAGGCTCTTGAAACAAGTAGGTTGAAATGAAAGAAATGTAAAATTCACAATGTCATCAAAATCGTCTTGTGCATAAATATCACTTAAGCTTCTGATTTTAGGATTATCAAAATCAGACTTACTTAAAGATGATGAACTGCTACTGCTTGATGAACTACTACTTGTTTTGTCTTGAACCTGTAATCTTGGAGTGCTAGTTGTAGATGCTTGATGTTCGTCTAACATAATAAAAGCACTAGGACAAGTATTTTTCTCCATTTCATTCCAAGATTTGTCTTCAAGAAATTTCACATCTCGAATTACGAAAAAATTCTTAGTTATATGATTAAACAATCTGTATACTTTAGATTGGTCATTATACCCTATAAAGATATACTTTTGCTTCTATCATCAAGTGTCTTTTTTTTTTTTTTGGAACATGAGCGAAAGAAATACAACCAAATACTCGAAATTGTAAAACAATTACCATTTGTTCACTCCATGCTTCTCCGGGTACAACACTCTGAACACTGGAAGTTGGTGATCTATTCAAAATATATATCGTATATGCAACTGCTTCTGCCCATAAATCTTTAGAAAATTTTCATGTTATGAGCAGACTTCGAGTCATATTCATAATTGTCTGATTATTTCTTTCCGCTACTCCATTTTGCTGTGGAGTATAACTGGTTGTCATACGTTTTTTAATACCATGTTCTTTACAAAAAATTAATGAATTCGTTAGACTCATACTAACCTCCTTTATCAAACCTCAGAACTTTAATAAACTTGCCACTCTATCTTTCATCCTTGACTTTGAATTCCTTGAACTTGGAAAATGTTTTGGATTTGTATTTGAAGAAATACACCCAAATTTTCCTTCCAAAAGCATCAATAAAAGTAAGAAAATATAGAATTCCAACAACTGATTTTATTTTCATTGGACTGCACAAATCTGTGTGCAATAACTCTAGTTTTTCTTTGGCTCTATAAGAGTTTGATGCAAAACTATCTCATTTATGTTTACCCATTATACAAATTGTACAAGAAGAGATATGGTTAGACAAAGCAGGAAAACCTTCACCATAGTCTGTCTTTGCAACAAACTCATACTTTTGATGGATAAATGACCATACCACAAATTCCATAGGCCAGAATCAGTTGGCTACCCATTATACAAATTGTACAAGAAGAGATATGGTTAGACAAAGCAGGAAAACCTTCACCATAGAATTTCTTTGCAACGAACTCATACTTTTGATGGATAAATGACCATACCGCAAAAGCCACAGGTAAGAATCAGTTGGCGTTGAAATATTATGTGCATACAAATTCTCTCTTCCCAATTGTAATTGATACAACCTGTTCTTTTTCATAGGAATCTTTGCAATAAGATACTGATGTTGATCCAAAGTTTTGCAAGTAGTGTTGTGAAAGCTAACATCATGACAATGTGCATCTAACAGTCCAACACTCAAGAAATTATGCTTGAAATTGGGTATATAATAAACATCATAGATATTCTTCACAACATTTTGTTTGGTTAAGACAGGTAAAACACCCTTTCCTGAAGCTTTGACCTGACAATCATCACCCAAACCAATAGAGGAACTGAAAGATGTATCAAGATGTCAAAACAAATCACTATGACCAGTCATATGATTACTTCATCCGTTTTCTACCAACCAAACATCTTTATTAGGTACTTCCACAGTCACTTGGCATGCCAAAAATAAAGCATCTGATGTTTCACATTCAGTGTTTGTGACATTAGCTTTATTTTTACTCAAAACATTTTGTAATTTTCGACATTCAGATTTATAATGGCCATATTTTTTGCAATGGTGACATTGAGTTTTTTATTTATCTATCCACCTATAGCCATGATTAGTTTGAGCCTACTTTGAATGTGTTTGAGTTACATGTAATCTATCATCAAACTGAGACTGTCCTCTTCCTTTTCCTCTCTTGCCACGAAAACCTCTGCCTCTACCTCTATCCATAGAAGCTTTAGATTTGAAAGCATGCTCTAAAGTACTGACATATAAATTAATTCTTGCTTCATGAGCCAGCAAAGAACCAGTTAATTATTCCATGGATAATTTTTTTAATTCTTTCGACTCAAAAATAATAACTATGATGTCAAAATTTTTAGGAAAACATCTAAAATAAAATTCAACAATTATTTGCTTTCTAGTTCTTCACCATTCATCTGAAGATGATTAACAACGCCCATAAATTTAGTCATTAACTGATGAAATGTTTCTGATTTAGTCATTTTAAGTGTTTCAAATTGTTTTTTGAGAGCCCATAATATTACCATCTTTACTTTATCATTACCTTGATAAGCAACCTTAAGTATATCCGATATTGATTTAGCAGTCTTAATAGCAGTGATTTTAGGAAAAATAGAATCATCTAAGGAATTTAAAATGAGGGACTTCACTCTACCTTCTTTCCCTTTAAGTTCATCAAATTGTCTTCTTTGAGCAACACTCATTGTAGCAATTATATTTACATCAGGTTCTGTGAACCCCAATTCTACAGTTTCCCAACAACCTAAACCTTGCAAGCATGCTCACATTTTAAGAATCCAAAAATTGTAATTCTTCCCACTAAATAATGGCATCGGAATTTCAAAATGAATTGATGAAGCCATATCGAAAACAATAAAAAAATCTGGTTTAAAGCTTAAAACCCAATAGCTCTATAAAAACTTCAAAACAAATAGGGCACTCTCTTTTCCACTCAAATCTTTCTTTGTTGTTGAAAACTTTTGAAACTGAACCACGGTCCTAAATATAAGAATAAAATAGCTCCGTAAAAATTTATACATCAGCTCACTGGAAATGTATACATATGTTGCATACAACATTCCTTGGGAAAATGTATCAACCTCAAAAACTAATTGAAAGAGGGTGCAGAAATAAACTATTTTACAAGAAAATTTTAATCACTTTGAACAGAGTCTTTATTTTTATTCTTTGTTTCCCTCTGGAAATCATAGAAATATGAAGCAGGATACAGACATTCATACAGTAGGCAGCAACAGCATGCAGGGCTCTTTCTCTCTAATGCGGGTCTCTTCCTCTTTGAACGAAACAATAGTTCTCTTGAACAGAATGAACCTAAGCAGCACTTCAACCTTCATATGAAACGAACCGACTGTCCTTTTCTGCAGTGACAACAACAACGACAAAGCTGAGTGGCATAGTTGATCTTGCCTCTGATGGCATATAGTCTCCCACGGCTTTAGCGGACTTCAAAACTTCAAACAACTTCCTTCTCTCTCCAAGAGAAAACAAACAGTGCAAAAAAATAGAATCAAGATCGCAATAGCTCTGATACCATGACAAATTTAAGAAAAGAGAGAAGAAGAACACCGAAGCATTGAATTTAATTATGGGAAGAAATATATATATATACATTCAGAAAGAGTTAAAATTAACTAAGTCCTAACCGATTTCAGAAATCGATTCATTAAATAGATTAATCTCTAACATAAATGACTTGAAGGAGTGATTTAGAAGTCAATAACGATGACTAATCACATTGTAACAAATATTGTTTCATTCATTTTAAAATTAAGTGACATGCATCACTAGATGGTAGCAAAAATATTCTCAATAAGCCCTTAGAACTACATAACGTACATGTTGCTTTTTGTAGCTGGTTAAAAGTTCCAAAAGTCTAATGGATACAACCCCAGCGTACTCAAAATACAGAAAGGACAAAAGACACTAAATACCGAAAAAATGAAAGTAATATTTCTCTTAATTACAAGAAAACAACGTCCATAGACTTTCCATTTCACTAATAAATATGTTTCAGTTCTACATAAACATTGAAACTTTAACCTAAGCCAAAAGGTTGCGAATAATAACAAAGGGTGACATTGTCAAGGAAGTGAACACTATAATTTCTAGAAACAGAATTTAGCTAGGAGTCGTGTCATCCGTTAGAATAAATACCTCAAAGAGAGAAACAACAACTCGTAAATAGTTGTAGTGTCTTGAGCTTAAACCATAGTGAACAACCATTGTAATTCTGCTACTTATTACCTTCCAACAACAAATCACAACGAATGCTTTTAATATTAACTCAAGAGCGTGTGAACTTAGGATTAAAATAAAGAAAATGTTGGAAAGTGTAATTAGGATCAATCTTCATATTGACTATGTAATTATTTATTTATGTAATGAAGCAAAAAAATATATTAAAATATATTTTTGGTATGCTTGCTTCATGGTTTTCATGAGTAAGGTTTTATAATAGGTCAAAAGACTTCTTCTTGATGTCTTTTAGGATTTTTTTTCTAGTCATAAATTGTACTATTTAAAGAGTCATTTTTATTAAGATTTGAGTCACACTTGTATGCCTCAAGACTGTGTGGCATAAACCTTGAAGTCATGGCGAAAATGTTCCTCATAATCATCGTTATAACACTCTTCTAAATCATCCTTGAATTTGGCCTATTAACCCTGATCATGTCGGCATAATGAGCAGTCACATGTATTGACTATCAGGTTAGATAATATAAGGGTTGAACATTATATATACCCCTGTGAACTGTGCAAAAAAAGATAGAACATAAATTCAGAATTTTGTGATTTTCGGTAAAAGTGTTTTGGGTTTTAGTGTGGATTTCAAGATAGAAACAAGTTTGGATTTCATGATTGGTCTAAGGCTGAAATGCGAGGAAAAGAGTGAAATCCTCTACAGTTATACATATTAGCAAAGTGTGAAGTAAAGGTTGTGTTCAAGGGTGAAAGAATAACTGAAGTAAGTGTGGATAGGAACCTTAGGAACTGTGAATGATAATGTCAAAGAATATTGGTAAAGGATTACATGGTTAGTATATTATTGTGTGGGCTGCAACGTTTATATATATATATATATATATATATATATATATATATATATATCCAGTTTTGGATATCTCTGTCTAGACGGTAATATAAACCGAGTAAGAAGACATAATGCGAAAAATATGACAAATAATATGATATGATAGATACCACACAATGCAAGAAATCCAACCTCGTACCTTTGTCCCGTATCGAAGGAAAGGAGTTAACACACTTTCATGAATGTATCACTGTTTTGAAATATAAAGAGAAATATAAGAGATATCGAAGAGTCGGCTATAGAGGCATAGTATAAGAGGGAGGTTGATTCAAGAAGGAAGAATAATTGTTCAGTTGATAAACAAAGTTATCTAGTTCTAGTGCAGGGTGGTTTATGGCAGTGCAGGATGGTGCAGAGAAGAAGAATCATATTAAGGAGTGTAGGAACAATCAGTGACAAGGTCTTGAAGGCATTCAAGGGTCAAGAATTTTTGTCATGGTCATGGTACTTGTCATCTAAAATTCTATAAGAGAAATTTATCATGGGTTTTCCTCTCCAAGTTGGAGAGGTTTTGGCCCTGGCTCAAAGATCTTAAATTTGTGTCTCCTATTTTTCGGTAATTGAATTGATGAAATACATAATAAGCTAAGAAGACAAGACGTAAGTAAAAGAAGTAAGATCAAAAATAGTTATCAAGAAGATAATTTGAATTAAACACTGCCCTACCTAATTCTCAACATGGAATTGGAGCTAAGGTGTTGAAGACAAAGGATACATGACAAAGAGACACTCAAGGGAGCAAGAATCAGAGTCAAGGTCAATGTTTGCATTAAAAAGTAAAATTATTTTTCAAGGAATATTCTTCAATATCATTCAAAGGATCCACTTATCAAGTAGGTAATATTTACCATCAAATATTTATGATATTGTAGAGATTATTGGAAGACTCATCATCAATCTCCATCCTTCAATATCCAATATCTACAATGGGGAATCAAATCTAAGAGGGATTTCTTACCTTCATCTTCATTAACATCAAGGAAGCTACTAGAAGGAAGAAGTCACCCTATTCAATTCAACCCTCAAAATAAGATGCTCCCTCTCATGACAAGTAAATGAAATGAGAAATCTTAACCTAGAGGATTCTAATAGAATCCATTAAGGACTTACTCCATTAGGGGAATTTTGAGGTCTAAAATGGGCCTCCTAAGGAAATAATAAAATAATAGCTAAAGCAATAAAATAATATTTATGAATTTGCAATTCAATTTTTACACCACAATCCATGTAACAATAGTTAAATTCAATTCAAAAGTTGTACCAAAATAAAATTAATAAAAAAATTGTATTAATGTGACTATAAATAAGAATTAGCTTTTCAACAAAAAGTCATTAACATTGAACAAATAATGCATTTGTCCATTGTACTTAAATAACTTAAAATAAAATATAAATATAAATTTATAATTTCTTAATTATATTATATGCTATTAATGAAAATTTATATTACTCAAATTGTATAATAACATATAATTAATATACTATATAAGAATAATATAAAATAATATAATTTAATGTAATATAATAAAGGTATAGGGATATGCATTGTTTCCTTCAAGAAATATGAAATGACAATAATATATTTTTATTCAAAAAGTGTGAAATCACATTATTATGAGTACTTTACTTTGACTTTAAAAGTACTTAGAGCACTACCACAGTTAACCATGAGTTTTTATCCACCATTGAGAATGTTACAAGTACCTTTAACTCAAATAGTGCCACCTCAACCATTAGGGATGATGTGATCCCCTAAAATGTGATTGGTTCTCATAAAGTGATTTTTTATTGTATATTTTCCTTAGGAGGCCAATTTTAGACCTCAAAATTCCCCTAATGACATAAAACTGCAAAAGAAATATATGAGAAGCTGGTGGAGCTATTCTTTGAGTACTATAGGAGAAGCAATCTCTCTGAGACAATAACTATATAGGATCAAATTTTCAAGAGTGGAAGGAATCACTTCATATTTTATGAGGATTTCTGAAATAAGATACCAGCTATAGGAATTGGGAGAAGTAATGTTTTATAATGAGATGACTACAATGGCGTTTAATGCTCTACCGGAAGAATTCAAAAACTTCACTTCAAGATTTAAATAGAGCAAAGAAGCGACACCATTCCACGATCTATGGTCTCTAAGTAAAATACAAGAAACAATATTGAAATCCAAACTTGATACAGGATCAAGTGAATGGAATCAAGCCTTTGCATCCATGTCCAAGAAGAAAGGAAGATTCGGTAAATTTGGTCCTCAGAATAAAAGAATTAAGATGGACAGAGTATGATGCTTTGGATGTAACAAAATTGGGCATTACAAAAGGTATTTTCCTAAATTTGGGAAGGACAAGAGGAAAAAAGAAGAAGACCATGTCATAGATGAAAGGGAAGAAACTCATGCAAATAAATATAATAAAGAAGAAGCGAAAAATCTCTATTATGATTGAGACCATCTTCCTCTTTAAGTCATTTATGTTGGTTGTAAAATAGTATGATAGGAAAAAAATTATATTAATAACATCATGATAGAAGCATGGAAGGATCACTTGAAGAAGTAGCTCCTGGAAACCAAATTTATAACAACATTGATGGAATGTGGTCATCAGGATCAAGTCTCGTCATTCAATAATCAATATGGAAAGATGTGATGACATTTTCTAATGGATTTCTCTATGGATCTAGCGGTTAGTAACACAACAAAAGGTTTTATTGAGAATTATATGTTACAAAATTATGCGATTAGGATATGATGACATATTGATGAAGCACATCAAGGGAATGAAGTTATTCATTCTAGTAAAATTGTTGCAGGATGAATTGAAAGGAAATGATGAGGTACATATATCTATATGATGACACTCGATGTTGTAAAGTAATTCCATGTGGTTGCAGGTGATGGACTTATATCTTTAGAAGTATGATCTATGAAAATAAGACCTCTTATGGTGCACAGGTTGCCCCTAAAAGATGAAATTAAATATGTCCTCATATGGAATATGAGGTGGTTGTATACAAGAAAGGAACTGGATACTGGAAGTTCCGGGGGATGAATTTGTGTGGAGAAAGAATGGAAGAGATCATGAAGTACAACCATCCGAAGAGGAAGTTATCATTAAAAAGCCAAGAATATGTGACTAGGATATCTCAAAAGATATGTGGAATCTAATAAAAGAATGGTAAAAAAGAATACCCTTTGAAATACATATCTTTAGGAGATGTGTCAATCTAAATAAAGCATGTTGATGCCTACAGGAAGATTTCATGGTGAAATATCATCAGTACGGTAGCTTTTAATTTAAAATTTCTTATGTATATGTTTATCTGGATAAGTTTATGCAGGGATGCCAATCATGTGGAAGGATGTAAGATCCTTGGGAGATGGTTAAAAGGAAATAAGCATGGCATAAAGGTGGAACAGAGGAGAAGGAATGATGAATCACTTTCTTGTGGATGACATGACTCATGGATGATATGTGCCCTATGGAGAAAAAGTTGAAGATTCCTCAGTATCGAAATCCATGACATCGAGGGGAGGAATTCATCATAAGCAGTTGGGTGTCTCACCATTTCTACTACAGATCCCTGGTTAAGAGGGAGCCTTGTGGTAAATTTCTTACTTCAAAGAAAATTTAGGTATATACTTCCTGAGTTAAGAGAGAGTGACATATGTGATTCTGTAATTCATGTGTCATGCACTAGACCAGGACTAATAGTCATAAGTATTAGTGAAAGTCATGAGGAGAGAACATATAGACACATCATTCTGGTCCTCACCTGGAATAATAAATGGAGGATTGGGTAATCATCTAGCATTAGATACTTTTTAAGAATGAGATAGGACATTAAAGATAAGAGTGGTCGGGACTGATATTCTTTGAGGGTTGGCTACCCATGAGAAGAATAGTCCAAGAAGGTAATACTTTCAGAACACTTGGGTGGAGTATGTACCTTTGAGAGACAATGACTATGGTGTCTATAATTCATGTTTATTTTCAATATTGTAGCCCATTTTCTCGTTGAGAGATGGGGCTATTAGTCGAGGCCTTGCACTAGGACAATGTTGGTTGATATGATGCTATAGAGATGTGATTAGCAATCTTATTATTCTTATGAGATTGTTCATATTGAAAGTGACAATGTACCATTATGAATACCTCCCTAGTTAAGAGGGAGTGTTGGAAAGTGTAACTAGGATTGGTCTTCATATTGGCTATGCAATTATGTATCTATGCAATGAAGAAGAGAAAGATAATAAAATACATTTTTGGTATGCTTCCTTCATCAGCTTCATGAGAAAGGTTTTATTTTAGGTCAAAAGACTTCTTCTTGATTTCTTTTAGGAATTTTTTTTTTGTTATAAATTTTACTAATTAAAGAGTCATGTTTATGAAGAGTGAAGTCACACTTGTATGCCTCAAGACTGTGTGACATAATCCTTGAATTCATGGAAAAAATGTTCCTCAATGTAAACATTGTAACACTCTTCTAAATCAACCTTCAAGTTTGCCTATTAACAATGGTCATGTTGGCCCAATCAACAGTCACATCTATTTATTTTCAGGTTAGCTAATATAGGGGCTAACAATATATATACCCCTACGAACTGTGTAGAAAAAGACAGAACATAAATTAAAACTTCTATGATTTTCGGTAAAGTTGTTATGTGATTTAGTGTGGATTTCATAACAGAAATAAGTGTGGATTTCATGAGTGGTGTGAGGTTGAAATTATAGGAAAATGGGGACATCCTTTGTGGTTATACAAATCAGCAAAGTGTGAGTTAAAGGTTGCATTCAAGGGTGAAAGAATAATTGAAGTAAGTACAGATAAGAACCTCAATCACTGTCAAGGATAGTGTCTGAAAATACTGGTAAAGGATTACATGGTTAGTATATTATTGTGTGGGCTGTTATATATATATATATATATATATAGTTTCGATTATGTCTATTTGGATTATAATATAAAACGAGGATAAGAAGACATATTATGAAGAATATGATATGATAGACACCACACAATGCAAGACATCCTACATTAGATATTTTTCCCACGACAAAGGAAAGGAGTCAACTCATGGTCATTAATGTATCTCTATTTTGAAATATAAAGAAGAAATATATCACAAATCTAAGAGTCAGACATCAAAGCATAGTATAAGATGGAGGTCTAACTAAGATTTCCTAGATTCAAGAAGCAAGAAGAATCATTCAATTGATAAACTAAGTTATATAGTTCTGGTGCAGGGTGGTGCAGAGAAGAAGGATCATATTAAGGAGTCAAGGAAGAAGCAGTGACAAGGTCTTGAAGGCATACAAGGGTCAAGCGCTTGTGTCATGGTTGTGGTACTTGTCATATGAAATTCTATAAGAATAATCTATCACTGGTTTTCTTCTCCAAGAGGGATAGGTTATGGCCCTGGCTCAAACAACCTAAATGTTTTCTCTCGTGTTTTGGTAATTGACTTGATGAAAAATATAATAAGCTAAGAAGATAAGATATGTGTAAAATAATTAATCTCACAAGTAGTTATCAAGAAGAGGATTTGAATTAAACATTTCTCTACCTAATTCTCAACGGAAAATACATCACCTATGTACAATTACTTATTCTGGGTTCCGCAAAGCTATGATTAGTTTTAAAACCTATGCATATAATGAACCACAGGTTTTCAGTGAAAAATACCCCTTTCTTCGACTTCCAAACATAGAAAAATGAGGAAATATTTAAGGAAAATAACTCAGACATCTAGATTATACCTTCCAAACACCCAGGGATAGAGTTTCTGAATCTTAACGCCATGTTATCTTGAGAGAAACAAAACATGTAAAGGAAGAGTCAGATTTGGTCCAGCTAGCAAACAAGAAACGCGTGGAGCTATAACATTAATTGTGTAGGTACTTTTTGGAGAAAGTTTTACCTATTGGAAGAGGCTAGCCAATTGAAATATACGAGCCAACAAGAGGACTAGAACTGCCAACAAGACCAGACACATCTTACATTAGGACTAACCATAAAGTGTGAATACAGTTGGGAGAATATTCTCTCCAAGCTAATGCAGTTTTGTTAGAGAAAAATACAACAAGTGTGAATTGAAATGAAAAAATTGAGAGAATATAATGAAAGGATGAGGCAAGAATAAGAAATGACTTTAAAGAGTTTGTTAGACAGACAAAATCTGTAACATACTAATCCAAGTGTTAGCTATGGGAATAGAACTAAATCCTTTCATGAGAGGGAGGAAAATGAAGAATTTGTAGGAGGAAAAAATAAAGAGGAAGGAAGGTATACTAACACTATTGGTTATAAAGGAACTATACACAAAAGGTCGAACTTCATGGTGAATTCAAAAAGATGAAACCTTCAACCTTTGATGTAGAGTCCAAAGAAGCAACTGAGGCTTTCTTGCTCAATATGAACAAGTAGTTCGAGACCTATGAATGTGATGGTAATTTGATAGCACGATTGGAAATATACCAATTAGAAATCAAAGCCATATTGCGGTGGGAGGAAACAAAAAATGTTCGAAAATTTGAAGAACATGAAATTACCTACAATGAATGTCATAAACATTTTAAAGGTAAGTACATGACTGAATGGTTTTATGAAGAAAATGAAAAAATGTTTTACGATTTGAGACTAGGCACGCTCACCATGGACGAATTTGTGACTAAATTTACATAATTCCTACGAAATTTCCATACATAAAGGAAAAGAAGGTTAAAGTTCAATGCTTTACCAAAAGTATACCTTCCTTTATGAGAGACAAATTAGAGTTCGATAATAAAAAAACCATGGATGAGGCTGTGTGGAAAGCCAAAATATGTTATCAGCAAATGAAGCAAGGAAGTGGGGGGGTGGGGGATGGACCAAAGAATAAAGGAGATAATTTTTTTCTAAAAAGCCAAAACACAAAAAATGTTTACTGGAAAAAGTACGTACCATTGACTGATCAATACATTTTCAAGAAGGAACCATCCAAAATATGGATTTCAAGGGGAGAACATAAAAATAGAAGTAGTAAGTAGATTGAATTTAGTTAACAAGAAAAACCATCCCATGCAATGTTGGGGTTGTTGAGGGCCTCACTATTACAAGATTTTTCCACATCGTGTGCGAGGAGAACAAGCTTCCAATATACGGGAAGCCTCCACAATTGGCGAGGTGGCAATAAACATACCTAGAATCATTGCAAAATTTGACGATAATCAATCTGAATATCAGTCAACTATGATAGAATGTGAAGATAAAATCATTTTTCATATTATATCCATTTTGATTGATCAAGGTGCAATTCTAATATATGTAAGCCCAAAATTGTATAATTATGTCACCTGTCAATGATTAAATTCAGAAACCCTTGGTTGGTACAGTTGGCCACTGGTGCCAAGCAAAGGGTGACAACTAAACTAAAAAATTGTTCCATTCAAATTTTGGAATAAAAAATTAACATTGACTAGAATATGCTACTCCTAGGATCTTATGATGTGCTAATGCGGATGGACTGTTAGAAAAGCATTGGTCCCTGATAAAATACAAGGACAAAACTGTTAGTTTCCTCTCTGAGGGAGGTATTAGACAATAAATTAAGGGCATTATGAAATCCATTAAAATACAGCCCATTACTACTAATCAGCTAGGAAAATTCCTTTGGAAGGGCTATCAAATTTATGTTGTGCAAGTGGGTTATACAAAATCCAAGGAAAGGATAACATCCTTGGAAAATTTGCCAATCATACAAGATTTTCCTATCGTGTTCCAGAAGAGATATCGGGGTTGCCACCAAAGTGGTATATTGACTTCACCATAGATCTCCTCTCGGAAGAAACACCTATATATAGAATTCCTTATCATATAAGTGTACCTTAGTTAACTGAATTTAAGTTACAACTACAGGACCTCCTTGACAAAGGCTATATTTGGCCAACTGTATCACCATGGGGAGCCCTTGTGATGTTTGTAAGGAAGAAAAATGGTACTTTATGCTTATGTATTGACTAGAAATAATTGAAATTTTTTACCATAGAAAACAAATATCCTTTACCAAGTATTGATAGCTCGTTTGACCAAGTTAGGGGGCACTATGTTAAAAAATTGCTTGCGAGTGGGGTATCACCAAATACGAATTAAGGATGAGGATATTTACAAGACAACCTTTCAAACTTGTAATGGTTATTACGCATTCTTGGTGCTACCTTTTGGACTTCCCAATTACCCTACAACATTCATGATCCTAATGAATGGCATATTTGAACCTTATTTAGATAAGTTTGCGCTGATTTTTATCGATGATATTTTGATTTATTCCAAGAATTTTGAAGAGCATGAAAACCATTTGAGAATAGTACTCCAAACATTACAAGGTTAACAGGTATATTATAAATACACTAAATGTGATTTTTACATGGTTCATATATGGTATTTGGTGCATGTCATATCCTTAAAAGGCATAACAGTAGACCTCGAAAAGATCAAAACTATCATGGAATGGTTTGTTCCTTAAAATGTGTAGACATCCGGTCCTTTATGGGCTTAGTTGGGTACTACCATCGCTTTCTATAGGGATTAAAAAAAAATGCCTACCCTATAACATCTTTGTAGAAGAAAGGACATATTTTTAAGTGGATTCTTGAATGCAAGAAAATTTTTGAATATTTGAAAGACTTGTTGACCACAACACATGTATTGAAGGTAGTAGATCCAGAAAAAATAGTTCATTTTTTGCACTAACGCCTAGAAGGAAGGTGTTGGGGGAGTATTGATGTAACATGATAGAGTTGTAGCATATCAATCCCACAAAATGAAGGATCGTGAAAAATGGTACCTTCATATGACATTGAATTGACTATGGTGATCCATGCCTTAAAAATCCGGTGACATTATTTACTATGAAAGAAATTGCTACTGATGATTGATCACAAGAGCTTGAAATTTTTATTTAATCAACCTAGTATGAATGCTCATCAACCCAGATGGACAACCTTTCTAAGCGAGTTTGATTTTGAAATATGAAATCTCAAGGGGAAGGAGAATCAAGTTTCTAATGGATTTATCAGAACATTGCATTGTGTGTATGAAACTCATTACAGTAAAGTGGAATCAAATTTCCCTGAAATTATTATGGAGGAATCTCATAGGGATCCTGCATACAATATTTTTTGGCAAAAATATCAACATACAGGGAGCCTTGGGTAGGAGTTTGATTATGGCATAAATTATGATAATTTATTGACTTTTAAGGGGCATGTTTATGTACCCAACCAAATCTCCTTAAAACATTTCATGCTACATAAATTCCAGAAGAACCCATATGCTTCTCACCCTAGCTATCAAAAATTGTCTTCTACATTAATGAAAGATTATTTATGGTCGAGTATGAGGACAGATGTCATTGAATATTTCACTAATTTTCTATAATGTCAACAAGTCAACGCGGAGCACCAACATCTTCCTAGACTACTCAATGCATTACCCATTCCTGAGTGGAAATGGGATATAATTACATTGAACTTTATGAGAGGGTTACCTAAGTCTAAAAATCAGAATGAATTTATTATGGTGGTAGTGGACAAGTTAAGTAAAACAAACCATTTTATGCCAGTTAAATCCACCTAAAAAGCTATTGAAATTGTTGATATATTTACGAGGGAGATATTCAGGCTGCATGGCATACCTAAGGTGGTGATTTCTAATAGAGATGTAAAAGTTACATTAGATTTTTGGAAAGATCTTTTTACCAGGCTATACACATAATTTAAAGTTATCACCGCTTATAACCCTAAAACCGATTGCCAGATAGAGAAAGTAAATCAAGTCCTAGAGGACATGTTGAGAATTTTTATAATGTAGAAACCAACCAAGTGGCATGAGTATCTCCACTTAGTGTAATATTCATACAATAACAACAACCATGAATCATTGGGAATCAGTCCATTTGAGTTACTTTATGCAAGGAAATGTAAAATTCCTATTAAATGGAATAGTATTGAAGAAAAAATGATGTTGGGACCAGAGATGTTAGCAAACATGGAGTAGGAAGTAAAGAATGTTCGTCAGAATATAAAAGCTTGCTAGGATAGGCAGAAATTTTATGTTGATAGGAAAGTCTTGGACAGATAAGTCGTTATCGCGGACAAGATAGACCTCCCAAGTGTCCTAAAGATAGCTAGCAAAAAACGAACAAACAAAACTATCTTTCTCTAGATATATTGTGATTCATAATTAAATTCTATAAAGGTTTAATGATCCTAGCTTTGATCCAACACTTGTTTGTAGTAGTATTCCTTCAGTCGCCTGAAATAGTTGCCTTCGAAGATCTGCAATCATAAACAAGAAAACATCAAATAGCACCTGCATAGCATATATTCATAAATCATATCTATTATGGTGATCAAGGAATCCATAAAATAAACTAATCAACTGAGAGATTATTGAGAAAAACATATTTATTTGTATTAACTTAAATAAGGAAGAGCCTTACAACCATGTCCACCCTGATGTCATATAGGCCTTCCTGGGGTCCAAAACAGGTGTTTCCTTTACTCTGACAATCCTTGCACTCTTCCAACTGAGATAAATACAGGTATGTAATCTTTTGCACATGAAATCTCAGCTTAAAGGGTCTAAGTTTCGACAGCACTTCACCTCCAACAATACTAAAACTTCAACTCATCAATTGTAACCCTTTGAGGCTGCCCTATGCCTTTTTTTATAGTGGAAGAGAGGAGGTTACAGCTCCATACAAGAAGCGATAGAATTCTCCTTCAAAGGGATTAGTTCCTTACATCAAGGTGTTAGTTCCTTATTGGATGGGATGCATGAACATGAAAGGAGCGGACTTTCCACTGCAGGAATGTTTCTAGAAGATTCCAAAAATGACTTAAACTGAGCTTCTAGATTTTACTTGCACCTTTTCTAACCTTTTACAGGGGTCCACACTTTTAATAAACAAAAAGTGCATTTTGCTACGCATGATTTATAGCCAAAACGTGCGGGACCGTAAGAAAAATAAGAGAAAGTGCGGTACCAGAGTTTTTAAGACTTTTATGAGATTTTCTCTTAATTTCAAGGCTTGACTTTAGGAACTTTGATATTGTAGACTTCCAAGGGAGTACTAAAATGTCATGGTGACAAATTTCAGTGTAACAAATTTCCCCCTAAAGTGTGAAATCTGAGAATATTCGAAGAGTGATGTGCTTTATCATTTCAAGGATCAGCCTGTGGACACCCTAGTCAGAACCCTATAAAAACATTCAATGCAACACACACACACACACATATATATATATATCATCATTGAGGTAGGCATTCCCATACTCAGATCAAAAATAACTAAACTTGTTCTGATACAGAAATGATTTTAATATTACATCAATAGTGCAGACACAGCATGGGCGCATCCATCTGTAATGAATCGTCTACTGCATAATGAATAATAAAACTCCTCATAGCTTGGATGGTGGAAACTAGATCTAGGGTCTTGATTTATGCTTCTCAAACTAGTACGATTCTATCCATGTGATTAAATGTGTTGAAGTCGAACATGGTAGAAACCACTTGATTACCAGTCAATGGTGTGAACTGTTAAAAAATGTGAGAGAAACCACCAATAATGAAAATGGCTCTCAAAGTACTCAGTACAATCTATGAAATGTGAATAAGTAATCTGAAGTCGAACATTTCACAAAATCGTTCGATCGAAGGTCAAATGATGCAACCTGTCATCGAAGGTGAGAAACCTACCATTAAGGCATGCACATTTCAAGTTACTGATGGATTCTCGATCAACTTCCTAGATGATGAGATGTCATCGATAGAAAGCGATCCATCGTAAGCAGGATCACGACACAAAACCATAAATCAATTTTTGAAGAAATTTGATGCAAGGATTGACTCCGGAATGGTCACCGCGAATGGAGACAAGTGTTTGCAGATGAATGGTTTGTTTGACTGTCCTCTTGAACACATAATGACACTACAGATGGTTTGGTGATAGTTGCCCGAAGCTAATACCCAGAAACTGGATGCATACTTTCAATGTGGTTTAATTAACTGATAGGAAAGGATTTCCCAACCCAGGTGGAAGTGTGACAAAAAGTGTCGTGTTGAAGAGTGGTGTAATGCTTTTTACAAATCAAAGTGTAACAAATGAATCTGTTTTTTTCTCTTTTCCCCCACCATTTCTGGCAAGTACCTCTTTATTTTTGACAAGCTTGAGGAGGATAACATTTTCTTGTTTATAAGTGTTACACTGAATTTTGTCACCATGACATTTTAAGTACTCCCTTGAAAGTCTACAATATCAAAGTTCCCAAAGTCAAGCCTTGAAACTAAGAGAAAAGCTCATAAAAGCCTTAAAACTCTGGTACCGCACTTTCTCCTAGTTTTGCCTGCGGTCCCGCACTTTTTGGCTATAAAACATGCGTAGCCAAGTGCACTTTATGTTTATTAAAAGTTCAGACCCCTGTAAAAGATTAGAAAAGGCGCAAGTAAAATCTAGAAGCTCAGTTAAAGTCATTTTTAGAAGCTTCTGGAAACATTCCTGTGGTGGAAAGTCCGCTCCTTTCATGTTCATGCATCCCATCCAATAAGGAGCTAACCCCTTGATGTAAGGAACTAATCCCTTTGAAGGAGGATTCTATCCCTTCTTGTATGGAGTTGTAACCTCCTCTCTTCCACTATAAAAAGAGGCATAGGGCAGCCTCAAGGGGTTACAATTGATGAGTTGAAGTTTTAGTATTGTTGGAGGCGAAGTGCTGTTGAAACTTAGACCCTTTTAGCTGAGATTTCATGTGGGAAGGATTACATACCTGTATGTATCTCGGTTGGAAGAGTGCAAGGCTGATCTGAGTAAAGGAAACACCTGTTCTGAACCCCAGGAAGACCTGTACAACATCAAGGCAGACACGGTTGTAAGGCTCTTCCTTATTTAAGTTAATACAAATAAATCTGTTTTTCTCAATAAGCTGTCAATTGATTGGTTTATTTTATGGATTCCTTGATCACCATAATGGATATGATTTATGAATATATGCTATGCAGGTGCTATTTGATGTTTTTTTTTTTTGTGATTGTAGATCTTCGAAGATAACTCTTTCGAGCGACTGAAGGACTACTACTACGAACAAGTGTTGGATCAAAGGTAAGATCGTTAAACCTTTATAGCATTTAATTATGAATCGCAATATATCTAGAGAAAGATAGTTTTGTTTTTCTGTTTGTTGCTAGCTGTCCGTAGGACACTTGGGAGGTCTGTCTTGTCCGCAAGAATGACTTATCCGTCCAAACAAATGGCGACTCCGCTGGGGAAAGATTTGAGCTTTGATTTCTTTTACTTTTGATTAATGAACTTATGTTTCCTGATTTTGAATGATTTATACTCGCTTCGGTAGTTAATCCCTGTAGAATCCTTGAGAAATCTTTCAGAATTTTTTGTTTTTTCTCTTGTTTTCTTGTGTCTACTCTTTTCCTTTAGAGACAGTGCGGGTTGTTCCGCACTTTTCCTGTACCCATAGTGCGGTACCGCACTGGATTGCACTGAATCCTATGGACCGTGACAAAAATTTTGAAAAATATTAAAATTCTCTTTTCTGGATTAGTTTTTTAGGTTCTCAGTGATTACCCAGACCTGTATCTTCTATCAGAAAGCCTTGGTTAATAGTTTGTTTCAGCATTTTTATTTTTGATTGATTTTCTGAAAGATTTGCATGTTATAATTATTTTTGCTTTGTCTTACATCCCACTCAAAGATTAGAAACCTTGGTATGCCTTTAGATCACTGGTATTCTCTTGTTTTCTTGTTGAGTCTGACATGATAGCAAAAATTGTTTTATGAGTTTTAGATCCTTTTTTTCTCATTTGCAAATTTTAAACTTTTGTTAATAAGTTTGGAATTTCACTTAAAAAAAACGAAAATTGGATGCTTTTTCGAGTTCTTTCTGATTCAAGAAAAGAATTTCTTAGTTAGATCACAAGCTAAGTAATAAATCCTTAAAATATTTGAAGCTTTAATTCATATTTAGTCTTAGAATTGTTAGATCTCAAAATAGTGTTTTTAGCTTTGAATGCTTTTCTAGAAATTGTAGTGTCTTTTGAAGTAAAACTTAGTTTGTAGTTTCAATCTTAAAAAAAGGGATTTTTTATAGAGCATAGATAATTTTGAGTTCTTCTTGAAATTAGATTTCTTTTCATTTATTCTTGTTTGAAGGAAAGATTTGTTTTTAAAAAGATTTCATTTCTCAACTCTCCCTTTAGCTAGAATTCATTGAAAGAAAATGGATTGTTTCTCATTATAGATGCATTTTTAGTATGATTTGAGTTGGGTTGCTTCATATCATCAGTTTCACTTTCGCAACTATTGTATTAAGAAACAACCTTATAAAATCAACGCTTAAATTAAAATTAATCTAGTAAATTTTATATTTCTAGGGCTCTTTTCACCAATATAGCTTAGGCTAGTGTCTTGGAGTAGGGAGTAATTAACTCTCCAAGACAGTTAAAACAAACAAGTAGTTAATCTTGCGGTAGGAAAAAATCCAATAGTCACTTGTATGCTCTGGGAAGCTCCTCTTAATGTAGTCAAGCACGAGGTCATATCTGAACCAGTGGGATAATCAATTCTATCTCATTGGGAACGATAGAAGATTTGTGTGTATTAAAAAAAGTAAATCTCGAATAGACCATTGTCGAGGAGCCTGGGGTCACTTGTCAGTATACCTTGGATTATTTCAAAGAGCCTTCAAGGGGATTGAGCTTTGTTACTCTGCCCTTGCACGTATGTCGGACTGTAGAATGTTCCCCCGGGTATATCAGTTCCTGTTGGTAACCATAGTGACCATAATCTTACGGTTTTTTCCTAAGGTGATGGTGGTGGAAAGATCCCACTGTACCTGGAGAAGACATCGACTAGACTCACGTGGACTCTCTGGAGGGTTATCTTCACTCGAGATGATTTAAGTGGAGAAACTTGCACCGGTCTGTTTCATTAAGCAAGTTGTCGGGGTAACTGTTCCAACTGCCCTTTCTACATTAAATACTACGACGTTGGATTTCATCACCAACTAGTGTTTTTAGTGTGGGAAGTTACTATTTTAAGCGTGTGATTCATTTTTTTGTTTCCTTAGTGACCTTAGGAGTTTTCATTGAAATTTTCATTTGATTGCATGTGATTAATAAGTTTTAATCGTGGCTGAATTACCGAGAAAATCGCACAGACTTCAAGGGAAGCCCCCTGAATATACACCAAGCCAACTTGAAGGGCTGCGAGATCTAGTATCGCCTACTGACAGTAGAATTAGATCAACAAAAGTAGGAGAGTCATCTATAGTTTTTCATCCTGATTATCAGCTATAAACAACAGAGCATATTCAAGAGCCGATTTCAGTTTTTGAGCTTACTGGTAGTATTTCTCCTTCTAGTTAATTCGTTGAAGAACCTGACACTGAACCTGTTGTTTTGGAACCATCTTCAGGATTTGTTACTCCAACTTCTAGTGATCCTAGTTCACCTAGAGTAAGACATATTATTACTGAAAATATTCCTTCTGACCTCATTTCCATTGCATAACTTGTCGGTCTAGACAAAGAAGTAACTCTTCTCGAAACCCAACAGACTTTGAATATTAGGGAGTGTGAATCTATATTCTACAATCCTTTTAGAAGTGACGCTTAGTATTTTTCATTGGCAGATTTTTTATAGAACCTGGGTCTTATTTTTTCACCACCTCGAATTCCTTTTCATCCTACACCAAGGGGTTATTATCCTTCATAAATCATGTCAATTGAGTCATCTATGTTTTCCCAATCACTGGAAACATTTTTATACGGTGGTCCTTTTGTTCCTTCAAGGTACCAGTCACTTTCTGGTACTTTCTCGGGAGCAACTCCTCGACCAACTGAAAAAGTGTTATCAACTGGTACAAATGGAACTAAAACTGAAACGTCAAACACAGAGAAAATTTTTATGATGTCTGGTAATATTCCAAATCCTCAACCTCAAGGTAGTCAGTTACCACCTGGGGGGCAACCTCAAGGCAGTCAATTACTGCCTGGGGGGAAACCTGAAGGTAGTCAGTTACCGCCCGAGGGGAAACCTCAAGGTAGTCAGTTACTGCCTGGGGGGCAGCCTCAAGGTAATTTTCTACCAGGACAAACTGTAGGACAATATTATTTACCTGGAGAACAACCTCAACGATAGTACATACCCCAAGGTCAACCCCAGACTCAGTATATTCCTCAGGGTCCTTATCAACCCCAGATTCAGTACGTACCTCAAGGTTATCAACCTCAAGGTAAATACCCAACTCAAGGTTTCCAACTACCTTTTGGTCAATCATTTTTACAAGGAGCTGGAAATTTACCACTTAATTATCAACCCTACGTTCAACCAAGCTATGGTCCTTCATATGTACAACCTTATATGGGTCGATACCCCAGAATGAACATGGTGTGGAATCCATTGCAAGTTCAACAGACTATGCAACCTAATGTGTAGTTACCTAATCAACCTAGATAGCCTTTAGTTTCTAGTCCAACCCAGCAACCTATTCAGCCTACTGTTCAAATCCCTGCACCTGGTTCTGTTCAGCAACCTGGGCCCAGTACACCTCAGACTCCGCCTCAAACTGCTGCAAATATTGCAACCTATGTTCAACCTACAATGCCTGTTTCTAGAGTATATGCAGCTTCGGTTTCTTCTATCCCTGCATCAGTACAAATTCCTCAAGCCTTTGTACCACAGTCGGGACCTACAAGTCAGACTAGGGCCCACATGCCTACGGGACAAGCTGGTACAAGTACGATTGTCTGTAGTCAACCTCAGTTTACTTATCAACCATACCAGGGACAGTATAAAATTGGTCAAGCTACACAAAATCCAACATATCAGTATCAGCCATACCCTGGGTATACTTATCAAATACCTCAACAACCCCGGTATGGTCTGGTTAATCCTAGTTACCCAGGAGGTTACACGATTCAAAATGCACATCCAATTCCAAGATATCCTGGCTATCCTCCTCCTGGCACTAGTTTGATCACTCAAAGTTATCAAGACCATATCCATCAGTTACCATTCATAACAAATTTAGATTTACTGGATCTATCGCGCCTTATGAATGATCCCATTTTTTATCTTCCATTTTGGCCGTCGATGCCTAACAAGTTTCCCAGTGACATTCCAAAATTCAAAGGTAAGTCAGGATAGGACCCATCTAATCACGTTATGACTTATCACCTCTGGTGCGCATCCAATTCGGTAGTTAATGATTCTATTCAATTACGACTTTTTAAGAGAACTCTCATTGGTCCAGCTGCCAAATGGTACATTAAGTTACCACGCGGCTCTTTTAATAATTTTAACGCGTTAGCTACAGCTTTCTTAACTCATTTTCAGTTGCCTGTCAGATACGACAATGGCACATAATTGATGACTTCATAAAATAGTCTACGTCTACATACATATCTAATCACATTCATGAATGGAGACGTAGAAGACGTTTAGTGAAAATCTTTATTCCTGATCAAATTTTGGGTGAATGGTTTATTAAATCGTTATTTCCCAAAATTACTAAATATGTGGCTAAAGGAGGCATTGTTACGGAAGAGAAAGTTATTTCTCAGGCTCAGTACCTTGATGTTGTGTATACTCAGTCAGGTACTCTGTATGATAAAATCCCCGATTTACCAAGACCTTTTCCATTAACTGAAACTCCTTTTGGCTCTCATGCAGATGATGGTGTAATTGGTTCTATTATTACTGGTAAGAGTAAGAAGAAGTCTTCCAAGACTACTTCTCCCATTATCAATTTACCCAATTCACCCAAAGGAGATTCTTCCCTAGAAACTTCTGCCGATATCCATGTTGTAGAGACATCTACGACCAAATCTAAAACTGGTGGTAAGAAGAAAGGTAAGAATAAAAAGAATAAATCTTCAAAAGAGAAAACTGATACAACTGAACCAAATGATGAAAGACGCAAACCTCAATTTCCTTGTTTCATCTGTGACCAGGATCATTTTACAAAACAGTGCCCGCATAGAGCCTAGGTATCAAAATTCGTTAAGGGTTCATCTATACCTGCTGTCTTGAAGGATCCCTTTCCTACACAAGATAGTAACATGGTTGGATCTTGCTCCAATCCGGTTGAGGATATTCTCATGGTTGCGACGCGATCACAAGATTACGGTAGTAAAAATATTGGTAAAGAAGCAGAAACATCCAATTCTGCATCAACTACATCTCCCTCAGTTTTTGATCCATTAAAGATCGAGAAACAAAATCCTGACTTAGTGATTAAAGCGCCTGCAAAAGGTGTACTTCATAGGTTAGCTTTTAATCCACATGAGAGAGCTGCTCAGAATTACAATATTGTTGAAGATTTGGCGATTTCCCCTTCAGCAATGTCAACTTTGAAAGTATTGAAATCATGCCCATCCCAAAGAAAATTACTTTTTTCAGCCTTAGGAGCTGTAGATCTCCAAGATTCAAACCTCATGATCTTTGATTTAGAAAATTTTACACTGCACCTACCTCATCAAATGGCTTTCCAATTTCCAGTAATAGTCAAGAACAAGCGTATATTTCATATTTGTGTTGATGAAGGGGCTTCTACGTGTATAATGTCGATAAAATGTTGGAAATCACTTATTTCTCCAAAAATCAACCAATTTCCAACTATTCCCAAAGCGTTTGATGGAAGAGGTTTTCAGCCATATGGTATTTTACAAGATATACCAATAGAGGTCAAAGGAAAAGTGGTTAATCTAGATGTGGAAGTGGTTGATGCCCCTCTGGATTATAACCTTCTCCTAGGTCGCAGTTGGTCTTATGCTATGACTGTTGTTGTATCATCGATATTTCGTCTCATCATGTTTCCTCATAAAGGAAATATCATTAAGATAAATCAGCTCTCATATTATTCATCCGACCCAACCTCTACTAATAGTATCCAACATATCAAAAAATCGACTATCCCTTATAAGGATGTCAGAGTAGGTTTGATTAAAGATTTAGCTTTACTGGGAACTTTTTCCCTTCCTCCTCCTAATTTACAAACTCCTATTGCTAATATCAATATGATTACATCAAGTACTATTTCCTTTGATGATCCTTGGATAGTACCTTCAGAATCAGAATTGGATTCTATCAAGGGCCCGATGCCTTTGAGTCCTTTTGAGCTAGCATATCAGCAAGTACAGTCATTTTTTGATACCCCTTCAACTGAATCTAATCCAGTGAATGTGATCAATCAGGATTTGTTTTCAATATCGATTTTAGCTTCCACACCAATTTCGGATCCTTCTCAACAAGTTTCCATACTGATGAGCATATTTGTGAATTCTTGTTGGTAGATGAATTACCATGGGAAGATCTACACCATAGGTCTTCATTTTTACCTAATCTCGATCATTTTGAGAATGATTTTTCCTCCATTTTTACCACTGATTACGTTAAATAACCTCAGAATCCTCCCTCACATGCCGATTCTGAATTGAATTTAGAAAATATTTCTACGACGGTTCCTCTTGAAATTTCAGTAAAACCTAGAATTGTTGAAAACATTCACATAGGTGCTTCTTGTACGCCTAAAGAAATTCAAGCATATAAGACCCTCTTTCAGGAATTCTGCGACATCTTTGCCTGGTCATATGAAGAAATTCCAGGAATCAATCCGTCAATCATTGTACATGAAATTAAGACATACCCAGATGCCAAACAAGTCAGACAGAAATTACGTCAGATTCATCCGAGAAAATCTGCCGCTATTAAAACAGAAGTTGAAAAATTACTTCATGCAGGTTTTATTTATCCGATCTCATTAACAAACTGGGTATCTAATATTGCTCCAGTCAATAAAAAATAAGGAACAATAAGAGTATGTATCGACTATAGGGATATAAATCGAGCTTGTCTTAAAGACAATTATCCAATCGCTTACATCGATCAAATTATCGACGATTGTGTTAGAAGTGAAATGTTCTCCTTCATGGAGGGATTTTCTGGCTACAATCAAATAAACATACTCCCTCCATATCAACCTAAAACAACTTTCATTTGTGCATGGGGAACTTTTGCTTATCGCAAATTACCTTTCGGCCTTAAGAACGCTAACGACACTTTTCAAAGGGCCATGTCTTATGCATTTCATGACATTAAGCATATTGTGCAACCCTACCTCGATGATTTTCCTTCTCATTATTCACACAGAACATACCATATTAGTCATTTACGAGTAATATTTATACGATGTAGGCACTATAAGATTCGTTTGAATCCTCAAAAATGTGTTTTCTGCGTAGAATCCAGACGATTATTGGGATTTATTGTCTCAAAGGCAGGCATTCGTGTCAACCCATTGAAGGTTGAGGAAATCATCAATTTACCTCTTCCTTCTACTCTTCACCAACTCCAAATTTTGCAAGGGAAAGAAAATTTTTTATGTCGATTCATTCCTACCTACGTCGAGTTAACGAAAGGTTTCACTAGGTTGTTGAAATAGAACATTCCATTCTTTTGGGACGAGGTCGCTAATAGATCTTTTTATGCTTTGAAAAACACGTTGACCCATGCAGTGTTACTGCATCCTCCCAACTACAACCAAGGTTACTTTTTGTACCTCACCGCTTCTGATTCCACGATAGGAATGGTTTTAGTTCAGGAAGGTGAATTCCATAGTGAACATGTGATTTACTATCTTAGTCGAAATTTGCATCCTGTGAGAGTCGGTCTTGTCATCCCTCCGTCAGAGATCATTTCTCTTATTGCATTTCATTTTTAGGTGTCTCATTCTGCTCATTCATCTGCATTCCGTTAGGGAGCATGCCATTATCTGATGGAAGGGTCTCTTCATGAGTTTCCCTCGTGTTTGTACCTGCTGGGTTAGTCAAAATTTATCAAAATTCATTAAAGTTGATTTCAGTCATTTACAGTCATAGATGGTATTTTGCTAAAAAAAAAGAGTCTTTTAGTTTCTAGGTCTAAGATTTGGTCTTTAGAAATTTTATATAATGCTCGCAGGCCATGAGGATGTCTTCAATAAGCTTTCATTTCAAGATCTTCATCGTCAGTAATGCTCAAGAATGTTTCTTCTTCAAAACTCTGTTTTTAGGAAGAAATCATCAAATTTATTGTTTGTTATGTATTTTAAAGTTTTCCGCCATGAAGTACTTCAAATGCAGACTCTGGTCATCCTTTGCCGAAGTCCAATTCCACCATCCCTACAAAAATCAACCAAGAAAACATCATGTCAAGCCAAAAATCAAAAGGAGATTTGAAAAACAAAGTTGTATTAAAATGTGAAAAAGTGCCAATGCCAAACATTACAAAATGGGTTTGTGAGAAAAAAAAATTGAATCCACCACTACCAGATATTTTCATTTGTTTTAAAACATTCATTTGCATCCAAAGGTCGATTGAAAGCCGACTCGAGCTGTGAGAAGGCGATTTTATCATTTTCAAAACCAAGACTGTGTTTACAAGTCTGCGCGGCGCATTGGGCAAGCGCACGACGCACACAGGCTGCGTGACGCATTGGGTGGTTTGCCATAGTATATTTTTCCTCTGGCGCGACGCATCCACAGGACGTGGTGCACTAGGCTTGTGCGCGGCGCACAGAGCCTCCAAGGCACAAACTCATCACCGCTCCATAAAAAATCAAACCGATTCAACTCATTTGCTCCAAGTAAGTTTGACAACGCTTGTTCAGTGATTTTAGTTATGTGTGGTGTGGTTTGGAGGCAAAGACATTAGAGTTTTGGTTGGTGAAAAACAAACCCTATATCCATGTCAAAGTCTTCTCCCTTAGGGTTTGAAATGAAGTGTTGAAATTTGAATATTGGTGCTAAATGCTCTCACTCCATTTTTCATTCATGTTCCCATCATTGTCATACTGTTATCACAATCCTTCTCCTATTTCTCTCTGTCCCAAACTACTTATACCCTTTATTCCCATGTTTCATCCTCAAACCCTACCACTTTCTATCACTTCCCTTCCTTCATATCAATTATAAATTCCTAATTCCCAAAACATTCAAAGACTGTCTCTATATCCTTGACTTCACCTATCTTAAGTATATCTTGTCATTTCATTTATCCCTATCTCTAAAAACTACATTTCCCATCACCATCTCCCATTCCCATATCACTTATAAAATATCCAAATCTCGAAGTCCCCCAAGCAGTGAAGTGACTGTCCTTCCATTCAAATTTCACTTGACAGTCCATTATACCCAATGTAATATTTCCTCACAGTCTCTCATTACATATTTGGCACATTTGGTATTGAAAGACAAACTCTTATTTTCACCACACATATATCAGCATATACTTGTTATACACATTGCAAAGCACCATGTCAGAAACAAATTCATCATATGAGAAAGAATATGAGCAAGACAGTGATTCAACCGTAGAACTAAATGTACCAAGGAGGTCTCATAAAAGTGGCAGGAACGTCAGAGAAGAGCCCACTTCCTCGACTCAATTGTAGGCCTGCCCACTTGCAATGGCATGCTTTCAGCAACATTCATGTTTTCAGTATTGTGAGATAATTGCTCAGATTCAGCATCATCAGGAGTTGGTTCGCTTATTTGTCCTACATTTGTGTGATGGTCATGTAAACCTTGCTGGAGTGAACTTCACCTTAACACCAGAAACCATTTCTCAGGCAACCGGGATACCAAACATAGGTGAAGAGTGAAATAAGAGACAGCAGAAGGATAAAGCATATTATGAACCTTACATCAGGCCTGGTTATATGCGGCAGCTCAACAGGGTGTTTCCTTTCAGATTCTTGAAGGAGTCCTATGCGCCATTAATGAAACTCATCATTAGATACTTCAGTTGCAAGGGTAGATTCTCACGCCTTTATGCATACCACATCCGACTGTTGATGCATTTCACGAGAGTGAGACTGATGAATATTCCATAATTCATGTGTTGAAACACAGAGCGGATGACTACCCTTGTACAGAAGAAGACTCCAGAGCAGCAACATAGCAACATTTATCATTATGCGCTCATCAAGATGATTGTGGTACAGCAGCTTGGATTGCAGGGCATTGCATGGGAGGAATTCATTTCTCGTGACTTCTTTACAGCCCCTCAGCCTCCTCCGGAGATTGTTCACAATGCAGGTGAGCCTTCACATCAGTTTGAGGTTCCTAAGACAGAGCCTATCAGTGTTCCAGTGTGTGTTACCTATCAGAGAGGTACCAGAGCCTTATTTGCAGCAGCACGACGAGTACTACCTCCACCCGGGGTGGAAGGGGTCTCACCTTTTACATCAGCACAGGTACAGGACAGAGGCAAGAAGCCTATGCAGGATGAGGGCCCCTCAGGAGGCCAAGATACTGATTTTATATTGATCGATGTTGATTCGAGCTCTCCCAGCTCAAAGCTAAAAGAAATCATCCAGGAACAGAAAGATGAGATCGACACACTAACCGAGAAATTTTAGAGAGCTCAATGGGTTATAAATTACTTGGAGCAGTGGAATAAACAATTGGAGGATCAGCAAACACTCATAGAGTTGCGGAAAATTCGTGAAGACCGTGAATTGGCCCGAAAGAGACCAGGTGACATGACACCATTTGAGCGGGAGACTTGCCTTACAAGAGTCAACATTCATCTGGAGAAGCTCTTGGTGAAGGCCAATAGGGACAAAGATACGCTCAGACATATGAAGAACCACTATTGGGCCCACACACACGTTTGCAGAGCTAGGATGAAGATCCTGAAGGCGAGGTTGAGAAGAGCACTGAAACGGCGAAAAAGGCCTAATCCACTCCAAATCTTGGCCGAAGCTTCCTTGGCTGAGCATGGGACATGACGGGAGACATTCACTCCAAATTTCAAAAAATTTGGAGTAAATTTTGTCATTTTTGAAATTTTGGTTGCAAAACAGGTTTTCCTGCCCGACGCGTCCCGCCACTCGACGCGCGCTTACGTTTGAGAGATCTTCTGGAGGAAAAATTTACATTTTTGGATTTTTTATGGTAAATTATGCATGCTCAGGAATGGTTGAGAGATTTCATCAAGTTATGGGTGGTCTTAAGGGTCAAAAACACACCAAAAATGGTCTTTTTGCCACTTTTTGCACCAGCAGGAACCAGTATTGGGAGATTGAAGTTTTGGAGCGGCAAATGAGCTCCGAATTGAAAAATTACACTTGGGTTGGATAGCAGACAGACAGGGCTTTCCAATGAGCTATCATGAGCTCAATTTGGACTTCAGGAAGTGCCCCAAAAGTAGGCTCAAAGTGGCCCGACGCATTGAGTTTTCTGGTGCTTCGCATAGAGGATTTTGGTACAATTTTTACTTTTCAGCTCAGAAATTCGGCCAGTTTGACTAGTTTCACTTATTGATGTAATTATTGATCCATATTGATGTAATTTTATGGCTATGATGTAAATTTGGCTCATTTTTACTTTTTCTAGAGGATTCATTCACTAAAGGGTGAAAATTAAGTGAATGGATAAGTTTCCTAGCATATTGAGGTAAGTTGTTTGGCTGCCTAGATTTCAGTTCCATGTTTAGAATTGGTTGAAACAGCTCCTAGAAGGATGAGCTCGACCCCTAGAGGCATGGGAAGGGGTTAGGATGGTCTATATCATGTATTTTCTGAGACATTTTTAGGGTTGGACTCTTGGGAATAGTTTGGCACTTCATTGTACATACATTTCTGCATTTTTGGCAAAGGAAAGACCAGAGCTTTTGCAGCACTTGTTGGGATCCTTGTGGCTCTGAGTTTTGATGATGTTTTTCTCCATGTATATGTATGTTTCATTAATTTTATATGTATTCCATTTCCCTTCTCTTTGCTTCTGAAATAAACAAATGAGTAACTAAGGTAGAATTCATTAGTTTGATGGTGCTCTACCTTAAACTTTTGTTTTGTTTTATATATTTTCGTCAGCTTGAAGAGAATCCTTGCACCCTCTTGCCCTCTTCAGCTCCTCAGCAGTATTTTCCATTCATTCATTTAATCTAAGACATCAAATTCATTGCCTTCCCTGCCCCAACTTGAACTCTGCAAGAATTTGGCCTCATCCCCAAGCCCAAAAATTGCCTTTCCTTTTCTTCAACAAAACCCCTAAAAAATCATTCCAAACTCCTTGATTCATATACCTAGCCTAAAATTAGCACTCATTTCAGTCATCTCAAGCCCTATTGATTACTTATCGCTGAGATTGACCCGGAGAGAGCCCTCTCCTGTTCTGGTAGGGCTAGCTACCAGACTGAGCGTGGTATGATGTTAACCTGAATCCCGCCTTCCTTCAGCCTAAGGTGGATTTGGGCTATAACATAGTGGTGACCATACTGGGGAAGAAAATGGTTTTCTTGTTAGTGTTATTTTTTTTATAAGCTACAGACGGAGCCTGAAGTTATGCCAGGTAGCCTTGGAAATGCTTTTTCTTTGCATTAGCGGAAGTAGATAAATGCTGCTTCAGTCAATCTCTGGTCTAGCTTGTGAACGTGACACTTGACTTGTAGATTTTCTTGCCCCAGTACATGTATCAAGTTCAGATCTGATAGTTGATGGTGGACAACGATCAGACATAAGAAGGCTGAAATCATTCACCTGGTGACTCCAACTCAATGTAGAGACTCCAATGGAGGACTAACTCTTTCTCTGTGAAAATGGAAGGATCTTACACAAAGTTCAGGTATCCAAGGTGGAATGGTATTCAGGATCTAGTCTACTTTCTTTTCAATTAATTCTTTGCTGTTCTTGAAGCTGTCCTAAAAGTTTTTCAAAATTTGTTGTATGAGAAAGGTGATCAAAATCTTCACTCGACCTATTCAAAGAGTGTAAATACTAAGTTTCCCTTTGATCCTGGCCTCCTTACTTTTCCCACATCTTATGATGACTCTCTTCAGAGTGATGAGCCTAAAGAAAACAAGACTGATCCCGTAGCTCTTGTATATACTCCTACACCTTTTAAAATCCTAGATAGGTATAAACCTCTTATTTTACCTTTTGTTCTTCATGCTTTCCCTAAAAATTATGACCTATATCTACCAAGATTTGACGGGGAATGTAACAATGTCAACGCTGAGCAACATGTGCAGAATGTTGAGACTTTCCTAGACCTTTTTGAAGTTGATGAAGAAGATGTTAGTATTAGGATTTTTGCTCTTTCTTTTCAAGGCCAAGTGAAGAGTTGGTTCAAAGCCCTGCCTGATGTGAGCATCTCAGATTTCCAGCAGTTCATTGAAGTTTTCCTCGATAGGTGGGTGGTCAGACATAACCTTTTCCTTATTATAGAAGAGTATAACCAGCTGGAAAGACTTCCAGGGGAGACAGTAGAACAATTTTCTGCCAGATTTAACCAAGTTTATTATTCGATGCCAGCTGACATAAGACCTTCTCCTAGATCTTCTCTCTTGCACTACCCGGGTGCCTTTGATCTGGAAATGGAGTTTCAGTTGAGAGAAAGGAATCTTGCAACACTTCAAGAAGTGCAGAACATGGCAGTGAATGTAGAGGCTCATTTGTTGATCCGAAGGGAAAGGTTGAAGGAAGAAGAGATGAAAAACATGGATCCGGAGAAATCGACATCTCTAGAGGTAAAGCTTGACATGTTGGTAAGTGCAGTAGAAGAGATGATGTAAAAGAACACCACAAGGAATGAGTATAAAGTTCAAGCCCATGGCTTGCTGATTGAAGAAGAACCAATGGCTGATCCAAAACATTTTGTTTCTTATCCCAGTTGTCATAGTGATTTTTTTATAGATCATTTTGGAGAAGAGAGAGTTGTTTATATGACATGTATGCTTGATGGTGTGTTGTATACTGATGATTTGCCTCAGTTTGATCATTATGATGATGATTATGTTCTCCAAGCAGAAGCCAATCTTGCAAACAAATCAACAACTATTTTGTGCGAGGACGAATTTCACTTTCAGTAGCTTGAGTACAGTGATCAACCGATGCATATCAGCTATGACAATGATGAGGAAAGTGCAGTAATTTTTGAAGTAAGTGAAGGATCTTTTCCTTTTTGTTTTGACTCATTTCAGTTCATGAGAGATAACTTTCATACAATCAGAAATCAAATGTCAAAAAGTCGTGATTTGGACCATCTTGAGGGTAATAAAAACTTTGTTCAAGACTTCTCATATTCAGATTTACAGTCCCCGAGTGCCATTGATTGTCAAGTTGCAGATGAAAACATAGAAACTGGCACATATGATCAAATGATACAAGGTGACTCCATACAATTTTGTTTTGAATCATTCTAGTTTTTTAAGGGTAAATTGCATAGGAAATCTTCAAATGAGAAGCCTATAGGAAATCAACAATCTCTCAGTTTTAATGTTGAGGATGAGACAGATAGCGAAATTCTTGAGCAAGTTGTTAATGAGAAATCTTCCCCTGAGATGACTGATGAAATCATTTTGGATAAAAAACCCTCCCTAGCTCCAGATTTGCAGCCACCAAACGGAATTGAAGGTCAGATTGCGGATGAAAGCGTGGAAGCCGAAATACATGATTTAATGATGCAAGAGGATTTTGTACCCTTTTGGTTTGAAGCATTTCAGTTTATAAATCAGAATCTTCGTAATATCTCTCAAGAAAAAGATGAACATCCAGTAGGATGTTAGGTAGTTTCAATGGATACAACACAACAGTCTTCTCAAGTTTTTGATGATCCTATTGCTCGTGTGTTGGATGATCTTTGCTGTAAAAATTCTTCTCCATTAGTTAACCATGTGCCAGGAAATAAAGTTGATAATAATCTTATTCAAAAGTCGCCTTCATTGTCTTGTTTAACAAATTTTTCATTACAAAGTCTATATCAAGATTTGCAGTCATATGAGGAGATTGATAAAGGAGACTTTTTTTCTGTCTGGAATCAGCTCTAGAGTTTGGTTATTCACGAAATTCAGGATCCTTTTGAAAGCTAGCTACAATCACCAAAGAAAGGTAGCACAGATGTGAGGAAAATATTAATATCCAGCTATGAAGATTACCTGGACCAGAGCAGTAATGTGTTAATGGAAATCAGTAGCTATGTTTATGAAGATACTTTCGTAGTTTTCTTGAAGTCATCCAGTCAATTCATGCTTTGCAAGTTTATCAGCAGTCAACTTGATTCCAAGTTTCCATGGGAGATGCCTTTCTATAGCTCTCTCTTGTTGTTCATAAACGAGCACTTTCAGAGAATCCAAACAGCAGCTGCAATACATACTTGGTTGCATTGGCTGTTTCATTTTACTTGATCAGGTGATGAATGGAACAATTAGAGTAGGTAGTATTGAATAAGCTTCATATTGAGCATCTTTTCCACTTTTTCTGTTTTGTTTAAGTATCGAGTCAGTTTTTAGTTGAGTGAGAGTCAGTTTGTGTCATCAAGTCATCTGTTTTCAGTCATGCATTTCAGCTTGAGTTTTTGATTCCATTTCCCAATGGATGAAGGCACTGTCTATCTCTCCCAGAGATTTGTAGTTCTTGGCACCTCCAAGGAGCCACCATCCCCATTGGAGCCAATGTTAGAGTCGGTCTTTTCATCCCTCCGTCAGAGATCATTTCTCTTATTGCATTTCATTTTTAGGTGTCTCATTCCGCTCATTCATCTGCATTCCGTTAGGGGGCATGCCATTATCTGACGGAAGAGTCTCTTCACGAGTTTCCCTCGTGTATGTACCTGCTAGGTTAGTCAAAATTTATCAAAATTCATTAAAGTTGATTTCAGTCATTTACAGTCATAGATGGTATTTTGGTCAAAAAAAAGAGTCTTTCAGTTTCTAGGTCTAGGATTTGGTCTTCATAAATGTCATATAATGCCCGCAGGCCATGAGGATGTCTTCAATAAGTTTTCATTTCAAGATCTTCATCGTCAATAATTCTCGAGAATGTTTCTTCTTCGAAGCTCTATTTTGAGGAAGAAATCGTCAAATTTATTGTTTGTAATAAATATGTATTTTAAAGTTTTCCGCCATGAAGTACTTCAAATGCAGACTCTGGTCATCCTTTTCTGAAGTCCAATGCCACCATCCCTACAAAAATCAACCAAGAAAACATCATGTCAAGCCAAAAATCAAAAAGGAAATTTGAAAAACAGAGTTGTATTGAAATGTGAAAAAGTGCCGATGCCAAACTTTACAAAATGGGTTTGTGAGAAACAAAAATTGAATCCACCACTATAAGATATTTTCATTTGTTTTAAAACATTCATTTGCATCCAAAGGTCGATTGAAATCCGACTCGAGCTGTGAGAAGGCGATTTTGTCATTTTGAAAACCAAGACTGTGTTTACAAGTCTGCGCGGCGCATTGGGCAAGCACGCGATGCACACAGGCTGCACGACGTATTGGGTGGTTTGCCACAGTGTATTTTTCCTGTGGCACGGCGCATCCACAGGACGCGGCGCACTGGGCTAGTGCGCGGCGCACAGAGCCTCCAAGGCACAAATTCATCACCGCTCCATAAAAAATCAAATCGATTCAACTCATTTGCTCCAAGTAAGTTTGACAATGCTTGTTCAGTGATTTTAGTCATGTCTGGTGTGGTTTGAAGGCAAAGACATGAGAGTTTTGGTTGGTGAAAAACAAACCCTATATCCATGTCAAAGTCTACTCCCTTAGGGTTTGAAATGAAGTGTTGAAATTTGACTATTGGTGCTAAACGCTCTCACTCCATTGTTCATTCGTGTTCCCATCACTGTCATACTGTTATCACAGTCCTTCTCCTATTTCTCTCTGTCCCAAACTACTTATACCCTTTATTCCAATGTTTCATCCTCAAACCCTACCACTTTCTATCACTTCCCTTCCTTCATATTAGTTATAAATTCCTAATTCCCAAAACATTCAAAGACTATCTCTATATCCTTGACTTCACCTAGCTTAAGTATATATTGTCATTTCATTTACCCCTATCTCTAAAAACTACATTTCCCATCACCATCTCCCATTCCCATATCACTTATAAAATCTCCAAATCTCGAAGTCCCCCAAGCAGTGAAGTGACTGTCCTTCCATTCAAATTTCACTTGACAGTCCATTATACCCAATGTAATATTTCCTCACAGTCTCTCATTACATATTTGGCACATTTGGTATTGAAGACAAACTCTTGTTTTCACCACACATATATCAGCATATAATTGTTATACACATTGCAAAGCACCATGTCAGAAACAAATTCATCATATGAGCAAGAATATGAGCAGGACAGTGATTCAACCGTAGAACTAAATGTACCAAGGAGGTCTCATAAAAGTGGCAGCCACGTCAGAGAAGAGCCCACTTCCTTGACTCAATTACATGCCTGTCCGCTTGCAATGGCATGCTTTCAGCAACATTCATGTTTTCGGTATTGTGAGATTATTTCTCAGATTCAGCATCATCAGGAGTTGGTTCCCTTATTTGTCCTACATTTGCGTGATGGTCATGTAAACCTTGCTAGAGTGAACTTCACCTTAACACCAGAAACCATTTCTCAGGCAACCGGGATACCAAACATAGGTGACGAGTGGAATAAGAGACAACAGCTAGATAGAGCATATTATGAACCTTACATCAGGCCTGGTTATATGAGGCAGCTCAGCAGGGTGTTTCCTTTCAGATTTTTGAAGCAGTCCTATGCGCCATTAATGAAACTCATCATTAGATACTTCATTTGTGAGGGTAGATTCTCACGCCTTTATGCATACCACATTAGATTGTTGATGCATTTCATGAGAGTGAGACTAATGAATATTCCATACTTCATGTTTTGAAACATAGAGCGGATGACTACCCTTGTGTAGAAGAAGACTCCAGAGCAGCAACATAACAACATTTATCATTATGCGCTCATCAAGATGATTGTGGTACATCAGCTTGGATTGCAGGGCATTGCGTGGGAGTAGTTCATTTCCCGTGAATTCTTTATAACCCCTCAACCTCCTCCAGATATTTTTCACGATGCAGGTGAGCCTTCACATTAGTTTGAGGTTCCTGAGACTGAGCCTATCAGTGTTCCAGTGTGTGTTACCTATCAGAGAGGTACCAGAGCCTTATTTGCAGCAGGACGATGAGTACTATCTCCACCCGGGGTGGAAGGGGTCTCACATTCTACATCAGGACAGGTATAGGACAGAGGCAAGAAGCCTATGCTAGATGAGGGCCCTTCAGGAGGCCAAGACACTGATTTTATATTGATCGATGTTGATTCGAGCTCTCCCAGCTCAAAGCTGAAAGAAATCATCCAGGAGCAGAAAGCTGAGATCGACACACTGACCATGAAATTGTAGAGAGCTCAGTGGGTTATAAATTACTTGGATCAGTTGAATAAACAATTGGAGGATCAGCAGACACTCATAGAGTTGTGGAAAATCCGTGAAGACCGTGAATTGGCCCGAAAAAGACCAGGTGACATGACACCATTTGAGCGGGAGACTTGCCTTATGAGAGTCAAAATTCATCTGGAGAAGCTCTTGGAAAAGGCCAATAGGGACAAAGACATACTCATACATATGAAGAACCACTATTGGGCCTGCACACACGTTTGCAGAGCTAGGATGAAGATCCTGAAGGCGAGGTTGAGAAGAGCACTGAAACGGCGAAAAAGGCCTGATCCACTCCAAATCTTGGCCAAAGCTTCCTTGGCTAAGCATGGGACATGATGGGAGAAATTCAATCCAAATTTCAGCAAATTTGGAGTAAATTTTGTCATTTTTGAAATTTTGGTTGCAAAACAGGTTTTTCTGCCCGATGCGTCACGCCACTCGACACGCGCTTACGTTTGAGAGATCTTCTGGAGGAAAAATTTACATTTTTGGATTTGTTATGGTAAATTATGCATGCTCAGGAATGGCTAAGAGATTTAATCAAGTTCTGATTGGTCTTAAAGGTCAAAAAGACTCCAAAAATGGCCTTTCTGCCACTTTTTGCACCAGCAGGAACCAGTCTTGGGAGATTGTAGTTTTGTAGGGGCAAATGAACTCCAAATTGAAAAATTCCACTTGGGTTGGATAGCAGACAGACAAGGCTTTCCAAAGAGATATAATTAGCACAATTTTGAATTTATTAAGTGCCCCAAAAATAGGCTCAAAGTGGCGTGGCGCATTGAGTTTTCTGGCACGGCGCATAGAGGATTTTGGTCCAATTTTTACTTTTCAGCTCAGAAGTTCGGCCAATTTGACTAGTTTCACTTCTTGATGTAATTATTGATCCATATTGATGTAATTTTATGGCTATGATGTAAATTTGGCTCATTTTTACTTGTTCTAGAGGATTCATTCACTAAAGGGTGAAAATTAAGTGAATGGATCAGTTTCCTAGCATATAGAGGTAAGTTGTTTGGCTGCCTAGATTTCAGTTCCATGTTTAGAATTGGTTGAAATAGCCCCTAGAAGGATGAGCTCGAACCCTAGAGGCATGAGAAGGGGTTAGGATGGTCTATATCATGTATTTTCAGAGACATTTTCAGGGTTGGACTCTTGGGAATAGTTTGGCACTTCATTGTACATACATTTCTGCGTTTTTGGCAAAGGAAAGACCAGAGCTTTTGCAACACTTGTTGGGATCCTTGTGGCTCTGAGTTTTGATGATTTTTTTCTCCATGTATCTATATGTTTCATTAATGTTATATGTATTCCATTTCCCTTCTCTTTGCTTCTGAAAGAAACAAATGAGTAACTAAGGTAGAATTCATTAGTTTGATGGTGCTCTTCCTTAAACTTTTGTTTAGTTTTATATGTTTTTGTCAGTTTGAAGAGGATCCTTTCACCCTCTTGCCCTATTCAGCTCCTCAGCAGTATTTTCCATCCATTCATTGAATCTAAGACATAAAATGCATTGCCTTCCCTGCCCCAACTTGAACTCTGCAAGAATTTGGCCTCATCCCCAAGCCCAAAAATTTCCTTTCCCCTTTTTTCAACAAAACCCCTAAAAAATCATTCCAAACTCCTTGATTCATATACCTAGCCTAAAATTAGCACTCATTTCAGTCATCTCAAGCCCTATTGATTACTTATCGTTGAGATTGACTCGAAGAGAGCCCTCTCCTGTTCTGGTAGGGCTAGCTACCAGAATGAGCATGGTATGATGTTACCCTAAATCCTGCCTTCTTTCAGCCTAAGGTGGATTTGGGCTATAACACATTCGACTGAAACCAAATACTCACATGTGGAGAAATTTTCTTTGGCAGCTGTTCACGCTGTCCAATGTTTTCGTCACTACATACTTTTATGCAAAACGATAGTGATCTCTGATTGTAACCCTATGATGTACACCTTGACCAAACAATTGCTTGGGGGAAAATACTCCAAATGGATTGTTATCCTGCAAGAGTTAGATTTCGAGTTTGAAAAGTCCAAATCTAAGAAATCATTGATATTTGCTGAACTTATGTGTGATTTCCCACGTACTAATACAGAACTTGTGGCGGAACAACCAATCATAGATGAATCCTAGATTCTTATTAGTACCATTGATCCATGGTATGGAGATATTATTGTATATCTTCAAGCCCAATCTTTTCGTCTTGAGCTTTCACGGTCAAAACGACGAAAAATTCGTTTCCAGTCTCAACAATATGACATTGTTGGTGAAACACTCTATCGTCATGGTGCGGACTAGGTTTTTTAGCATTGTCTAACTCATGATGAAGCCGATTTTTTTTTTAAATGACTATCACTCTGGAGCTGTTATAGCATCATTTCTCACCTTCACATGATTCATGATTTCTTTGATGGTTTTGGGCACCCATTCCTACAGAATTGGACAAATTCACTTAAAAACAGTGTAAAAATCCCCATACGTGACTATGCCCATACTTTTCCGCGTGTATACGCGAGTCCAGCTGCACTTTTCCGCATATGCCATTAAAATTATGAAAAAATATATAAAAATTCCCTATTTTCGGGCTGGGTTGATGGTTACTCAGGTAGTTCAACCACCCCAGCACGTGGCCAACTGTTTCCAACTGTTGAAACTACTTGGAGGGAGTATAAAAACCCCTCATGTGTATGGCCTAAGGGAGAGAGAGAATTATTGATATTATACTATGTTGGTATTCCCTATCCAAGTCTGATTCCCCGTGCCTCCTGCACTTTCCCAGTTCATTATAGGAAACCCTTGTTTCCTTGAGATGCTCATCTTCCTATATGTCATCTCGTATGCACCAGTTTGGAAGGAGTCTTAGCGAGGCAAGGGCTGGACGGATCCGGACGACGGTCTGCTCGAAGGCCGTGGGAGGATTCAGGTGATCTCTCCACTCGTTACTTTTGTACATGCTATTTATAATATAGAAGTACCATGATGTTCCCGAAATAAACGTGTTAGTGTATGCTTATATGTATGTGAAAATTGTTATTTAAGCATTCATTATGATTTATTTAATGTTTTATATGAATCTCACTAACATTTAGAGTAGATATATGCTGTACAACCAGTTCTTCGTGCTTGTTTCTTCTTGTATTTCAGGTTAAGAAGGAAGGACGGTTGCTGGGGGTTTGAACCCTGCGGGATCTTCTTCAACCGTAGGACCTATGGGTAACTTTCTCATTATACTCTATTTAGTTTTTCTGAACGTGCATGGTTGTGTGGTGGAGCCCTTCTTCGTAGCATGCCTACTGCGTAAGGTTGTAACCCAACGAACCTCTAGGGTGATATTCAGAAACGGAGGCGGGCACCCCATAAATGAAGAATAAGCTGACCAGGAATCCCTGCAAGCAGTTGGAAACCACTCCAACGGGGGAGAATGCAAGAATGCCAGTCCCCGGCGAGTTGCGATTCTGTTCCAGAATATCACCCTAGAGGTTCGTTGGGTTACAACCTCCACGGAGCGAGGGCATGCTACTTAAGAAGGACTCACACAACCAGACATGTTCATGAAAAACTAAATAGAGTAGATTGAGGAAGTTACCCGTAGGTCCTACGGTTGAAGCAGATCCCGCGGGGTCCAAACCCCCAGCAACCGTCCTTCCTTCTTAACCTGAAAGACAAGAAGAAACAAGCACGAAGAACTAGTTGTACAGCATATATCTACTCTAAATGTTAGTGAAATCGATATAAAACATCAGATAAATCATAATGAATGCTTAAATAACAATATTCTCATACATATAAGCATACACTAACACATATATTTCGGGAACAACATGGTACTTCTGTATTATAAATAGCATGTACAAAAGTAAGGAGTGGAGAGATCACCTGAATCCTCCCACGGCCTTCGAGCAGACCGTCGTCCGGATCCGTCCAGCCCTTGCCTCGCTAAGACTCCTTCCAAACTGGTGCATACGAGATGACATATAGGAAGATGAGCATCTCAAGGAAACACGGGTTTCCTATAATGAGCTGGGAAAGTGCAGGAGGCACGGGGAATCAGACTTGGATGGGGAATACCAACAGAGTATAATATCAATAATTCTCTCCCTCCCTTAGGCCATACACATGAGGGGTTTTTATACTCCCTCCAAGTAGTTTCAATAGTTGGAAACGGTTGGCCACGTGCTGGGGTGGTTGAACTACCTGAGTAACCATCAACCCAGCCCGAAAATAGGGAATTTTTATATATTTTTTCATAATTTTAATGGCATACGTGGAAAAGTGCAGCTGGACTCACGTATACACGCGGAAAAGTACGGGCATAGTCGCGTATGGGGATTTTTACACTGTTTTTAAGTGAATTTGTCCAAGTCTGTAGGAATGGGTGCCCAAAACCATCAAAGCAATCATGAATCATGTGAAGGTGAGAAATGATGCTATAACAGGAGCATGTGGCGGTCATATGTCTGGGTATGCCACAGCCCAAAAGATATTGCACGCAGGGTATTTCTGGCCGTCCATGTTTAAAGATTGTATTTACACAGTCCGAAAATGTCATAATTGTCAAATCTTCGATCGAAAAATGTGTGAAGCACCTGCTCCTCTTCACCCCATAATTACCGTCGATCCTTTTGCAAAATGGGGCATCGATTTCATTACATGTAACCCTCACTCGGTCAAGGGGCATGGGTACATTATTCTAGCAGTAGACTATTTTACCAAATGGGCCGAGGCGATGCCTACATTTATGGCAGAGGGCGAAACTATAGCTACTTTCGTATTCAATCATGTGATTGCTCGTTTCGGTGTAACCCAAGCGATAATTAGTGATCATGGGAGTCATTTTCGAAATATCATGATGACCGAGTTAACAGACCAGCTTGGCCTGTGTCATGATAGTTCTACACCATATTATCCACAGGCCAATGGTTTAATTGAAGAGATTAATAAAGTTTTAGTCATCATGATCAAATGAATCATTGGAATTAATAAGTCGAATTGGCATACCATGCTCTTTTCAGCACTTTGGGCATATTAAACCTCAGCAAAAACATTGACAGGTTTTACCCTTTTTCAACTGGTCTACAGTTTAGAAGTGGTATTACCCATTGAATGCGAGATACCTTCACTCCAACTAGCCATAGAGTTATTACTAGACACTTCTGAAGATGAGAAACATTTTTTATACTTGGCTCAATTAGATGAGAATCGATGCGCCACTGCATTAGCTACCGAGGCTCATGCAAAAAGAATGAAAGCTCAGTATGATAGAAGTGTTACCCCTCATAATTTTTCAGAAGGAGACCTAGTTTTGATTTATGATCAAGCCAACGATAAACTAGGTGCTGGGAAATTTGAACCCATGTGGCATTGTCCTTATATTCTCAAGCGATAGCTTGCAAAAGGGGCCTATGAATTGATTGATTTTGACGGGGTCTCTTTGGGTAAACCCAAAAATGGACTTTATCTGAAGAGATATTACACTTGACTTCGTGTGGACATATTCTCTGTATATTAGTTACTTTTTAGCTGGTGTGCTATAGATAAGAAACGTGCGCCTAGTGTAAGTGTGCTCTTACTATTATTCCCGCTTATCTAGATACTTTTGATATCGCAGATGTCGACATCCTTTCAAATGTATTTTTTTTTTTGCTGATGGTGCTTGTTGTAGTACAAAGAACATCTCTTCCACAGCTTGGATTATTTACTCACCCAATGACAAGTTAGTATTGATGCATGGGATAAGTCTCGGTCAAACGACGAATAATATTGCCAAATATAGTGCAGTTATTGAATTATTATCGAAATTCATTTCATTTGGAATTCGGATTTCGATCGTTAAGTTAGATTTTGAACATGTTATATTACAGTTAAATCGAGTATATGCCATTAGAAATCCAATATTATTAAGATTATTTTTAAGGGTTCATCTCTTGGAACGAGAGTTCTATTATATTGAATATCAACACATTTCAAGAAATTTAAATACATTAATGGATGCAATTTCTTATAATGTTATAAATATACATTTGCGATAACAAAGTAAAAAGTCAAAATTCCATAACATGATTGAATAGGTAAACTAGAAATAATAGTATATCATAGTATAAATGTAGTGCTCAAAAAATAATACATCGTCTTCGATCATAGGCTCAAAACGCCTTATGATTAGAAAAAAGTGATACAAAAATGAGTCTACAAGTCAATCATCTACTATCTGTGGTGATGATCATGATAATACACCACTGCTCATGCCACCCTAGTCAAAAACCTCCTGAATGGACCAGGAACACCTATGACATATCTCTGTAGATGGAGCGGGATATCATCTATAGTAGTCTCAGGAATATCTATAGTGAGCTGCTTTAGATGGTGCTCTAAGTCAGTCAGGATCTCTGCAGTTTGATCCTGTGGTGGTGGTGGTGGTGTTGCTGCATCCCTTTGCCTCCAGTCAAAGGGGCGGAGAATGGCTGGTCGAGTTGGACCCACATCTACATTTGAAAAAAAAATTATCAGTTTTGGATGATTAAAAAAAAAAATAGAAATTAGAACATGTCAAAAAAGATTTTTTACCTAACTCGTCCCACTGAGCTCCTAGAGGAAGGGGTATCTCCCAGTCACCGGGAATGTCCATGCCATCATAAGGAAAATCCTCTATAACAAAAAGTTGGAGTTCCAACCAACGAAAGTATGTAGAGGGAAATCACACAATCTCCCCACCCTCACTGTGACGGGCCATCAAAGCAACCTAATGAACCATCCTAGGCTCTCGAGGCTGACCAGCATCGACAGGAATGTGCTGCGGTGCTAACATGGGGATCCTCTCTTGAGCAAAGGTGACTACAATGGACCCATATTCAAATTTGTTTAGCTTCCCATTCTTTTCTCTAGTAAGTTGGCCTTTCACATTTGCCAACACTGCCTCGCACCAGTTGTATATGGTGCCTCGAAAGAAATCTACTTCTATCCACATCTGAGAACCAGTGGCTACATGCAAAGCTGCACTTCTGCATAACTTGACAACGGTAAAATTTATCACTTTTAGTTCTGGAGAGATGATAGTTTTTATGTCAATCCGTTTTTCCCGGGGATTGGCCTCATCATTGCAGAACTCTAATTGTAGGCTAGTGACAGACTGGCCACCTGGCCTAGCCCAAAATAGAGATAATGGTTCGCCTCTCCTAGACAAACTAGTCAAAAAATAGATTTCTTCCAGCTCAATCTCGAGCCAATGACCTCTGATCACAAAACACTGGTCCTGGACATCCCATTTACTTACCAGCCAAGTAAGGAGATCCACTTGAGCTCTCATGCCACTGATATCCCAAAATTTGTAGAGATCGCATGCTCTTAAAGCTTGCAAAGTAGGTTGATGATTTATCGTTGCTTCATATACCTCTTCGTGCTCCCGTTCTCGGAAAATAAGCATTGTAGAGGTCCTACAACAAGTAAAATGAAGGATTAGAATCATTTTCAAGCAAAACATTTGGGTAATTTAGGAAGAAAATATTTTTTTAATTTGCCACGGCACCTCCGCACTTTATGCTGAGGGAAAATGCATAGATACACATGGGCCCTATGTTAAAACTGCGGGGCCCTGACATTTTTCTTTGTAGAAAAATGTCGGGGTCCGCAGGTACCTAATGCATTAGGTACGGAACCCCCGAGGGTGAATGTTTCGGCATATTTTCCTCCCAAAAATGAAATTCTGACCCAAAATTAAAAAATTGAACTGATCAAATGCAAGATAAGGAGGTTTTGGATTACCTGAAACAAACGGTTTTCGATTCCGATGGTCGATTTTCCCAGAATCTTCTCCGAAAAGATTTTTCCTAAAGCTCTAAAAACTTCACTCCAAATTCAAATGGTAAAAATGAACTTGAAAAAATCCTTTTTATAAGTCTTTTCGAATAGATGAATTTTAAATTTCTTTATTTTTCACTTTAAAAATCAGTTTTTCAAAATATTTTTATTATTGAAATAGGTATGTTTAATTTTTCAAGTTTTTTTGCAGAATAACGGATTTTTCAGGAAAAATGGTCATTTTTGACGAAGAGTAAACTTTTATCACTTTTTCGGGCTCTTTAAATTTTACGAAAAAGCGAAACCATGGAGTCCTCTTTTAAGCCCTTTTAAGACTCTCTAAAAATGAAAATATCGCCGAGTACTTGACTATTCGGACTCATTAAAGTAAATGAACGGTTGTCATTTCAATATGAGTCTACCCCTTTTCCGGACTGAAATGGACTATTTACGAAAAATGTATATGTTGGCTAATCATGTTCAATAGAGTTCTCTCTTGCATTATTTTATCCTTTTTCAGCCCTGAGGGACTAAATTTATGAAAAAGAAAACCCATGGAATTTTCTTAAGTTTTTTCTTCTAAATCCCTAAAAATGAAAAACATCGAGTTTCTCCTATACTTGACTCGTTAAAATTTAACAGTAAAGGACCTGTCGAGTACATACAGGAACAGACCACTCCTTCTTAGGGTTTGTTTTTAAACTAATTTGGACTCATCCGAAGGATGAGCTTATAAAAAAGAAAATGTTATCCTACTCAAGCTTGTCAAAAATAAAGAGGTACTTGGTAGAAATGGTGGGGGAAAAGAGAAAAAAATAAATTCATTTGTTACAATTTGATTTGTAAAAGCATTACACCACTCTTGAACAGGAAAATTTTTGTCGCACTTCTATCTGGTTTGGGAAATCCTTTGCCTATCAGTTAATCAAACCACATTGAAAGTCTTCAGCTGGTTTCTGGGTATTAGCTTAGGGAAACTGTCACCAAACCATATGCAATGTCGTTATGTGTTCAAGAGGACAGTCAAACAAACCATTCATCTGCAAACACTTGTCTCCATTCGCATTAACCATCCCTGAGTCAATCATTGCAAAAAATTATTTCAAAACGTGATCTATGGTTTCGTGTCGCAAGCTTGCTTACGACGGATCACTTTCTATCAACGACAGCGCATCATCTAGAAATTTGATCTGATTTCAGTCAGTACCTTGGAATCTGCATGCCTTAATGGCAGGTTTCTCACCTTCGACGATGGGTTACATAGTTGACCTTCGATCAAACGATTCTGTGAAATGTTCGACTTCGGATCACATATTCGCATTTCATGGATTGTACTGAGTACTTTGAGAGCCATTGTCATTATTGGTGGTTTCTCTCACACTTGTTAACAATTCACATCATTGACTGGTAATCAAGTGGTTTCTACCATGTTTGACTTCAATACGTTTAATCACATGGATAGAATCGTACTAGTTTGGGAAGCAGAAATCAAGACCCTGGATCTAGTTTCCACCATCCAGGCTGCGAGGAGTTTTATTATTCATTATGCAGTAGACGATTCATTACAGATGGTTGCGTCCATCCTATGTCTACATTATTGATGTGATATTAAAATCATTTCTGTATCAGAACAAGTTTAGTTACTTTTTGATCTGAGTATGGGAATTCCTACCTCGGAAATGACATATATATATGTGTGTGTGTGTGTGTTGCGTTGAATTTTTTTACAGGTTCCGAATGGGGTGTCCACAGGCTAATCCTTGAAATGATAAAGCACATCACTCTTAGAATATTCTCAGAATTTTCACTTTAGGGGGCAATTTGTTACACTGAAATTTGTCACCATGACATTTTAAGTAATCCCTTGAAAGTCTACAATATCAAAGTTTCCAAATTCAAGCCTTGAAACTAAGAGAAAATCTCATAAAAAGCCTTAAAACTCTAGTACCACACTTTCTCCTAGTTTTGCCTGCGGTCCCGCACTTTTTGGCTATAAATCATGCATAGCCAAGAAAAAATTTTGCTTATTAAAAGTGTGGACCCCTGTAAAATATTAGAAAAGGCGCAAGTAAAATCTAGAAGCTCAGTTAAAGTCATTTTTAGAAGCTTCTAGAAACATTCCTGCGGTGGAAAGTACGCTCCTTTCATGTTCATGCATCTCATCCAATAAGGAGCTAACCCCTTGATGTAAGGAACTAATCCCTTTGAAGGAGGATTCTATCCCTTATTGTATGGAGCTTTAACCTCCTCTTCTTCACTATAAAAAGAGGTATAGGGAGGCCTCAAGGGGTTACCAATTGATGAGTTGAAGTTTTAGTAATGTTGGAGGCGAAGTGCTGTTGAAACTTAGACCCTTTTAGCTGAGATTTCTGTGGGAAGGATTACAAACCTATATATATCTTGGTTGGAAGAGTGCAAGGCTGATCTGAGTAAAGGAAATGCCTGCTCCGGACCCTAGGAAGACCTGTACAACATCAAGGCGGACATGGTTGTAAGGCTCTTCCTTATTTAATTTAATACGAATACATTTGTTTTTCTCAATAAGCAGTCAATTGATTGGTTTATTTTATGGATTCCTTGATCACCATAATTGATATGATTATGGATATATGTTATGCAGGTGCTATTTGATGTTTGTTTTTTTGTGATTGCAGATCTTCAAAGATAACTCTTTCGGGCGACTGAAGGATTACTACTACAAACAAGCGTTGGCTTAAAGGTAAGATCGTTAAACCTTTATAACATTTAATTATGAATCACAATATATCTAGAGAAAGATAGTTTTGTTTGTCCGTTTGTCACTAGCTGTCCGTAGGAGACTTGGGAGGCCTCTCTTGTCCACAAGAACGACTTATCCGTCCAACAATAAGCTCATCCTTCGGATGAGTCCAACTTAGTTTAAAATCGAACCCTAATAAGTAGTGGCTCGTTACTTTTTGTAATCAACAGGTCCTTTACTATTAAATTTTAACAAGTCCAGTATAGGAGAAACTCAGTGTTTTTTATTTTTAGCGAGTCAGAAGAAAAAAATTAAGAAAACTCTTTGGGTGTAATTTTTTGTAAATTTAGTCTCTCAGGCCCAAAAAAGGATAAAATAATGCAAGATAAAACTCTATTGACCATGATTAGTCAATGTATACCTTTTTCGTAAATAGTCCATTTCAGTCTGAAAAAGGGGTAAACTTATACTAAAGGGACGACCGTTCATTTACTTTAACGAGTTCGAATAGTCAAGTTCTCGGCAATCTTTTCATTTTTAGACAGTCTGAAAAGGGCTTAAAAGAGGACTCCATGGTTTCGCCTTTTCGTAAATTTTTAAAGAGTCTGAAAAAGTGATAAAAGTTTACTCTTCGTCAAAGATGACCATTTTTCCTGAAAAATCCGTTATTCTGTAAAAAAACTCGAAAAATTAAACATACTTGTTTCAATAATAAAAAATATTTTGAAAAACCGACTTTTTAAAGTGAAAAATAAACAAATTTAAAATTCATCTATTTGAAAAAACTTATAAAAAGGAGTTTTTCAAGTTCATTTTTACCATTTGAGTTTGGAGTGAAGTTTTTACAGCTCTTGGCAAAAAACTCTTCAGAGAAGATTCTGGGAAAACCGACCGTCGAAATCGAAAACCTTTTGTTTCAGGTAATCCACAACCTCCCTATCTTGATTTTCATCTGTTCAATTTTTTAAATTAGGGTCAAAATTTCATTTTTGGGAGGAAAATATGTTGAAAAATTAACCCTCGGGGCTTCGCACCTAAGACATTAGGTACCTGCGGACCCCGACATTTTTCTACAAAGAAAAATGTCGTGGCCCTGCAATTTTCACACAGGGCCCGTGCGGAGCTACACACTATCTCTGAGCTTAAAGTGCAGGGGTGCCGTAATGAATTTAAAAACATATTTTCTTCCTAAATTACCCAAATTTTTTTCTTCAAAATGATTCTAATCCTTCATTTTACTTGTTCTAGGATATATACAATGCTCATTTGGCGATAACGGGAGCACGAAGAGGTAGATGAAGTAGCAATAAATCATCAACCTACTTTGCAAGATTTAAGAGTATGCAGGCTTTACAAATTTTGGGCTATCAATGGCATGAGAGCTCAAGTGGATCTTCATACTTGGCTGGTAAGTAAATGGGATGTTCAGGACCAGTTTTTCGTGATCGGAGGTCACCGGCATGAGATTGAGCTGGAAGACATCTATTTTTTGATTGGTTTGTCCAGGAGAGGTGAACCACTATCTCTATTTGGGGCTAGGCTAGGTGGCCAGTCTGTTTCTAGCCTACAATTAGAGTTCTGTAATGATGAAGCCAATCCCCGAGACAGACCGATTGACATAAAAAATATCATCTGTCCTGAGCTAAAAGTGATCGCTTTTACCGTTGGCAAGTTGTGCGGAAGTGCAGCTTTGCATGTAGCCACTGGATCTCAGATGCCCATCACAGTAGATTTCTTTCGAGGCACCATATTCAACTGGTGTGAGGTAGTGTTAGCAAATGTGAAAGGCCAACTTACCAGAGCAAAGAATGGGAAGCTAAACAACTTCGGGTATGGATCCATTGTCGTCACCTTTGCTCTAGAGAGGATCCCTATGTTAGCCTCGAAGCATATTCCTGTTGATGTTGGTCGACGTTGAGAGCCTAGGAGGTTTCGTTTGGTTGCTTTGATGTCCTGCCATAGCGAGGGTGGGGAGATTGTAAGATTTCCCTCAACATATTTTTGTTGGCTAGAACGCCAAATTTTCGTTATAGAGGATTTTCCTTATGCTAGCATGGATTTTCATGGCGACTGGGAACTGCCCCTTCCTCCAAGAGCTCAGTGGGATGAGTCAGGTAAAAAATATTTTTTTACATGTTCTAATTTTTAATTTTTAATTTTGTTTTTAAATCGTCCAAAACTAATAACAAAAATTTCAAATGCAGATGTGGGTCTGAGTCGACCAGCCATTCTCCGCCCCTTTGAACGGAGGAAAAGGGATGCAGCACCACCACCACCACTCCCACAGGATCATACTGTACAGATCCTAACTGATTTGGAGCACCATCTGGAGCGACTCACTATAGATATTCCTGAGACCACCATAGATGATATCTCGATCCATATACAGAGATATGTCATTGGTGTTCCTAGACCATTCAGGAGATTTTTTACCAGGGTGGCATGAGCAGTGGTGTATTATCAGGATAATCACCACAGATAGTGGATGATTGACTTGTAGACTCATTTTTTGTATCACTTTTTCCTATCATAAGGTGTTTTGAGCCTATGATTGAAGATGATGTACTATTTTTTGAACACTACATCTATACTATGATATACTATTATTTCAAGTTACCTGTTCAATCATGTTATGGAATGTTGATTTGTTACTTTGTTATCACAAATGTCTATTTATAACATTAGAAGAAATTGCATCTGCTAATGTATTTAAATTTCTTGGAATGTGTTGATACTCAATATAATCGAACTCTCATTCCAAGAGACGAACCCTTAAAAATAATCTTGATAATATTGGATTTCTAATGGCATATACTCGGTTTAACTGTAATACAATGAGTTCAGAATCTAACCTAACGATCAAACTTTGAATTTAAAATGAAATGGATTCCATTAATAATTCAATAACTGCACTATATTCGGCAATATTGTTCGTCATTTGACCGAGACTTACCCCATGAATCGATACTAACTCGTCAGTGGGTGAGTAAATAACCCAAGTTGCGGAAGAGATGTTCCGTGTACTACGACAAGCGCCATCATCAAAACCAATATACATTTGAAAGGACGTCGAAATCTGCGATATCAAAAGTATCCAGATAAGCAGGAAAAATAGTAAGAGCACACTTAAGCTAGGCACATGTTTCTAATCTATAGCACACCAGCTAAAAAGTAACTAATATACAGAGAAGATCTCCACACAAAAATCAAGCATAATATCTCTTCAGGTAAAGTCCATTTTTGGGTTTACCTAAAGAGACCCTATCAAAATCAATCAATTCATATGCCTCTTTTGCAAGCTGTCGTTTCACAATATAAGGACCATGCCACATGGGTTCAAATTTCCTAGTCCCTAGTTTATCGTTGGCTTGATCGTAAATCAAAACTAGGTCTCCTTTTGAAAAATTACGAGGGGTAACACTTCTATAATACTAAGCTTTCATTCTTTTCGCGTGAGCCTCGGTAGCTAATGCAGCGGTGCACCGATTCTCATCTAATTGAGCCAAGTATAAAAAATGTTTCTCCTCTTCAGAAGTTTCTGGTAGTAACTCTATGGCTATTTGGAGTAACGATATCTCGCATTCAATGGGTAATACCACTTCTAAACTGTAAAACAGTTGAAAAGGGGTAAAACCTGTCGATGTTTTTGCTGAAGTTCGATATGCCCAAAGTGCTGAAAAGAGCATGGTATGCCAATTCGACTTATGAATTCCAATGATTCGTTTTATCATGGTGACTAAAACTTTATTAATCGCTTCAAATAAACCATTGGCATGTGTATAATATGGTGTAGAGCTGTCATGGATATGGTGTAGAACTGTCATGGCGCAGGCCAAGTTGGTTCGTTAACTCAGTCATCATGATATTCAGAAAATGGCTCCCGTGATCAGTAATTATCGCTTGGGGTACACCGAAACGAGCAATCACATGATTGAATACGAAAGTAGCTACAGTTTTTCCATCTTCCACAAATTTAGGCATCGCCTCAGCCCATTTGGTAAAATAATCTATTTCTAGAATAATATAGCCATGCCCCCCCAACCGAGTGAGGGTTACATGTAATCAAGTCAATGCCCAATTTTTGCAAAAGGACCGATGGAAATTATAGGGTGAAGAGGAGCAGGTGGTGCACACATTTTTCGATCGAAGATTGACAGTTATGACATTTTCGGATTGTGTAAATACAATATTTAAATAAGGACGGCAAGAAATAACCTACGCGCAATATCTTTTGGGCTGTGGCATACCCAGACATATGACCGCCACATGCTCCAGAGTGACAGTCATTTAAAACCTTTTCGGCTTCCTCATGAGTTAGACAACGTCGAAAAACTGAGTCCGCACCACGACGATATAGTGTGTCGCCAAAAATATGATATTTTTGAGACTGGAAATGAACTTTTCGTCATTGTGACCGTGAAATTTCAGGCCAAAAAGATTGGGTCTGAAGATAAACAATAATATCTCCATACCAAGGATCAATGGTACTAATAAGAAAAAAGGATTCATCTGTGATTGGTTGTTCTGCCATAGTTTCTGTATCAGTACGTGGGAAATCACACATAAGTTCAGCAAATATCAATGATTTCTTGGATTTGGGTTTTTCAAATTCCAAATAAAACTCCTGTAGGATAGCAATCCATTTGGAGTATTTTCCCCTTAGCAATTGTTTGGTCAAGATGTACATCATAGGGTTACAGTCAGAGATCACTGTCATTTTGTGTAAAAGTATGTAGTGACAAAAATGTTGGACAACTTGAACAACTGCCAAGGCCAATTTCTCCACATGTGAATATTTGACCTCAGTCGGATGCAAATTTTTGCTAAGATAGTAAATCACATGTTCACTATGGATATCATCTTCCTGGACTAAAACCATCCCTATGATGGAATTGGAAGCAGCGAGTTACAAAAAGTAATCTTGGTTGTAGTTGGGAGGATGCAGTAACAGTGCATGGGTCAATGAGTTTTTCAAAGCATCAAAAGATCTATCAGCGACCTCATCCCAAAAGAAATGAATGTTCTGTTTCAACAACCTAGTGAAACCTTTCTTTAACTCAACGTAGTTGGGAATGAATCTACGTAAAAAGTTTGCTTTCCCTTGAAAACTTTGGAGTTGACGAAGGGTAGAAGGAGGAGGTAAATTGATGATTGCCTCAACCTTCGATGGATCGACAGAAATGCCTTCCTTTGAGACAATAAATCCCAATAATCGTCCGGATTCTACGCAAAAAAAAACATTTGTGAGGATTCAAACGAATCTTATAGTGCCTACACCGTATAAAAATGGCTCGTAAATGAGTAATATGATTTGATCTGCATGAAGAATGAGTAGGAAAATCATGGAGGTAGGGCTACAGAATGTGCTTAATTTCATGAAATGAATAAGACATGGCCCTTTGAAAAGTGGCGCCAACATTCTTAAGGCCAATAGGTAATTTGTGATAAGAAAAAGTTCCCCATGGAAAAATGAAAGCTATTTTAGGTTGATCTGTAGGGAGTATGTTTATTTGATTGTAGCCAGAAAATCCATCCAGGAACGAGAATAATTCACTTCCAGCATAATCGTCAATAATTTGATCGATGTAAGGGGTTGCATAGTTATCTTTTGGACAAGATCGATTTATATCCCTATAGTCGATACATACTCTTATTTTTCCTTGTTTTTTATTGATCAGAACAATGTTAGATACCCAATCCGTTAATGGGATCGGATAAATAAAACCTGCACAAAGTAATTTTTCAAATTCTTCTTTGATAGCGGTAGATTTTCTCGGATGAGTCTGACGTAATTTCTGTCTGACTGGTTTAGCATCCGGGTATGTCTTAATTTCATGAACAACAATCGACAGATTGATTCTTGGCATTTCTTCGTATGACCAGGCAAAAAATGTCGCGGAATTCCTGAAACAAGGCTTATATTCTTGGATTTCATCAGGCATACAAGAAGCACCTATGTGAATGTTTTCAACAATTCTAGGTTTTACTGAAATGTCAAGACGAACAGTCGTAGAAATTTTTCCTAAATTCAATTTAGAATCAGAATGTGAGAGAGGATTCTGAGGTTCTTTGACGTAATCAGTGGTAAAAATGGAGGAAAAATCATTCTCAAAATGATCGAGATCAGGTAAAAAAAAAGATATATGATGAAGATCTTCCCATGGTAACTCATCTACCGACAAGAATTCACGACTATGTTCATCAGTATTGAATTATTGTTGAGCAAGATCCGAAATTAGTGTCGAGGCTAAACTCGATATTGAAAATAACTCCTGATTGATAACATTCACTGGATCAGACTCGGTTGAAGGAGTATCAAAAAATGACTGTACATGCTGGTATGCTAACTGAAAAGGACTCAAAGGCATCGGGCCATCAAAAGAATCCAATTCTGATTCTGAAGGTACTATCCAAGGATCATCAAAGGAAATAGTACTTGATATAATCATATTGATATTAGCAATAGGAATTTGTACGTTGGGAGGAGGCAGGGAAAAAGTTCCCAGTAAAGTTGAATCTTTAATCAAACCTACTCCGACATCCTTATAAGGGATAGTCGATTTTCCGATATGTTGGATGCTATCAGTAGAGGCTGGGTCAGATGAATAATATGAGAGCTGATCTATCTTAATGATCCTTCCTTTATGAGGAAACATGATGAGACGAAAGATCGATGATACAACAGCAGTCATGGCGTAAGACCAACTGCGACCCAGGAGAAGGTTGTAATCCAGAGGGGCATCAACCACCTCCACATCTAGATTTACCATGTTGCCTTTGACCTCTATTGGTAGATCTTGTAAAATACCATATGGCTAAAAAAATCTTTTGTCAAAAGCTTTGAGAATATTTGGCGATTGGTTAATAGTCAGAGAACCAAGTGATTTTCGACATTTTAACGACATTATACACGTAGAAGCCCCTTCATCAACAACAGTACGAAAGATACGCTTGTTTTTTACTATTACCGGAATATGAAAAGCCATTTGATGAGGTAGGCGGGGTGTAAAATTCTCTAAATCGAAGATCATGAGGTTCTAATCCTGGAGATCTATAGCTCCTAGGGCTGATAAAAGAAATATTCTTTGGGTTGGGCTTGATTGCAATACTTCCAAAGCCGACATTGCTGAAGGGGAAATTGCCAAATCTTCAACAATATTGTAATTCTGAGCAGCGCTCCCATGTGTATTGAAAGATGATTTACGAAGTACACCTTTTGCAGGCAGTTTAATCACTAAGTCAAGATTTTGTTTCTCAATATGTAATGGATCAGAAACTGAGGGAGATGTAGTTGATGTAGAATTGGATGTTTCTGCTTCTTTACCAGTATTTTTACTACCATAATCTTGCGATCACATCGCAACCATCAATATATCCTCAACTGAATTGGAGGAAGATCCAACCATGTTACTATCTTTAGTGGGAAAGGGATCCTTCAAGATAGCAGGTATAGGAGAACCCTTGATGAATTTTAATACCTCGGCTTTATGCGGGCACTCTTTTGTAAAATGATCCTGGTCATAGATGAGACAAGGATATCAAGGTTTGCGTTTTTCATCATTTGGTTTAGCTGTATCTTTTTTCTCTTTTGAATATTTTTTCTTTTTATTCCTACCTTTCTTCTTACCACCAGTTTTAGATTTGGTCGTAGATGTCTCTACAACATGGATATCAATGAAAGTTTCTAGGGAAGAATCTCCTTTGGGTGAATCAGGTAAAGTGATAATAGGAGAAGTAGTCTTGGAAGACTTCCTCTTACTTTTACCAGTACTAACAGAACCAATTACACCATCAGCGACATGAGAGCCAGAAGGAGTTGCAGTTAACTTACTAGGTCTTGGTAAATTGGGGATTTTATAATATAGAGTACCTGACTGAGTATAGACAAGGTCAAGGTACTGAGCCTGAGAAATAACTTGTTCTTCAGTAAAAATGCCTCCTTTGGTCACATCTTCATTAATTTTGGGCAATAACGATTTAATAAACCATTCAGCCAAAATTTGATCAGGAATAAAGACTTTCACTAAACGCCTTCTATGTCTCCATTCATGAATGTGATTAGATATGTATATAGATGTAAATTGTTTTAATGAAGTCAGCAATTCTGTTCCATTGTCATATCTAATAGGAAACTGAAAATGAGTAAAGAAAGTAGTAGCTAGCGCATTAAAATTATTAAAAGAGTCGTGTGGTAACTCAATGTACCTTTCGGCAGCTAGACCAATGAGAATTCTCTGAAAAAGACGTAATCGAATAGAATCATCGACTAGTGAATTGGATGTGCACCAGAGGTGATAAGTCATAACGTGATTATATAGGTCTTCTACTGACTTACCTTCAAATTTCAGAATATCACTGGGCAACTTATTAGGCATCGACGGCCAACATGGAAGATAGAAAATGGGATCGTTCATAAGGTGCGATAGATCTGGTAAATCTAAATTTGCTATGAATGGTAACCGATGGCTAGGGTCTTGATAGCCTTGTGTGATCAAACCAGTGCCAGGAGGAGGATATCCAGGATACCATGGAATTGAATGTGCATTTGGAATCGTGAAACCTCCTGGATAACCAGGATTAACTGGACCATACTGGGGTTGTTGAGGTATTTTATAAGTATACCCAGGGTACGACTGATATTGATACACTGGATTTTGTGTAGCTTTACCAATTTGATACTATCCCTGGTACAGTTGATAAGTAAATTGTGGTTGACTAGAGACAATCGTACTAGTACCAGCTTGTCCCGTAGGCATCTGGATCGTAGTCTGAATTGTAGGTTCCGACTGTGGCATAGAGGCTTGAGGAATTTGCATTGATGTAGGGATATAAGAAACCAGAGCTACAGATACTCCAGAGACAGGTGTTGTAGGTTGAACAGAAGTTGCAGCAGCTATAGTAGTCTCAGGCAGAGTCTGAGGTGTACTAGGCCCAGGCTTCTAAATAGAACCAGGTGCAGGGACTTGAACAGTAGGCTGGACAGGTTGCTGGGTTGGACCAGAAACTAAAGGTTTTCCAGGTTGACTACGTAACTGCACATTAGGTTGCATAGTCTGTTGAATTTGAGATGGATTCCACACCATGTTCATTCTGGGGTATTGACCCGTAGAAGTTTGTGAATATGAAGGACCATAGCGTGGTTGAATGTAGGGTTGATAATTAAGTGGTAAATTTTCAGCTCCTTGTAGAAATGATTGACCGGAACGTGGTTGGAAACCTTGAGTTGGGTACTGGCCTTGAGGTTGATAACCTTGAGGCACGTACTAAATATGGGGTTGATAAGGACCCTGAGGAATATAATGGGTCTTGGGTTGACCTTGGGGTATGTACTGTCGTTGAGGTTGATAACCTTGAGGTATGTACTATCCTTGAGGTTTTTCCCCAGGTAAATAATACTGTCTACAGTTTGTCCTGGTAAAAAATTACCTTGAGGTTGCCCCCCAGGCAGTAACTGACTACCTTGAGGTTTCCCCCCAGGTGGTAACTGACTACCTTAAGGTTGCCCCCTAGGCAATAACTGACTACCTTGAGGTTGCCCCCTAGATGGTAATTGACTAACTTGAGGTTGAGGATTTGGAATATTACCAAACATCATAAAAATTTTCTCTGCATTCAACGTTTCATTTTTAGCTCCATTTGTGCCAGTTGATAACACTTGTTCAGTTGGTTGAGGATTTGCTCCTGATAAAGTACCAGAGAGTGACTGGTAGCTTGAAGGAACAAAAGGACCACCGTATAAAAATGTATCCAGTGATTGGGAAAACATAGATGACTCACCTGACATAATTGATGAAGGATAATAACCTCTTAGTGTAGGATGAAAAGGAATTCGGGGTGGTGAAAAACTAAGACTCGGGTTTTCTAAAAAATATTTCAATGAAAAATACCAAGTGTCACTTCTAAAAGGACTGTAGAATATAGATTCATGCTCCCTAAGATTCAAATTCTGCTAGGTTTCGGGAAGACTTACTTCTTCGTCAGGATCGACAAGTTATTCAATGGGAATGAGGTCAGAAGGAAGATTTTCAGTAATGATATGTCTTACCCTAGGTGAACCAGGATCACTAGAAATCGGAGTAACAAATCCTAACGATGCTTCCAAAACAGCAGGTTCAGTGTCAGGTTTAGAAATTTCAGGTTCTTCAACAAATTCACTGGAAGGAGAAATACTACCAGTAAGTTCGGAAACTGAAATCGGCTCTTGAATATGCTCTTTTGTTTGTAATTGATAATTAGGATGGACAACTATAGATGACTCTCCTGCTTCTATTGATCTAATTCTACTGTCAGTAGACAATACTAGAGCTCATAGCCCTTCAAGTTGGCTTGGTGTATACTCAGGAGGTTTCCCCTGAAGTTTATGCGATTGTCTTGGTAATTCAACCACCATTAAAAATTATTAATTGCATGAAATCAAATGAAAATTTCAATGAAAACTCCTAGAGTCACTAAGGAAACAAACAAATGAATCACACGCCTAAAAATATAGGAGATAAAACCACACACAAATAGTAACTTCCCACACTAAAAACACTAGTTGGTGATGAAATCCAACGTCGTAGTATTTAATGCAGAAAGGGCGGCTGGAACAGTTACCTAGACAACCTGCTTAATGAAACAAACGAGTGCAAGTTTCTCCACGTAAACCATCTCAAGTGAAGATAACCCTCCAGAGAGCCCAAGTGAGTCTAGTCGACGTCTGCTCTAGGTACAGTGGGATCTTTCCTCCACCATCACCTTAGGAAAAAACCGTAAGATTATGCTCACTATGGTTACCAACAGGAACTAATATACCTGGGGGAACAGTCTACGGTCTGACATACGCGCAAGGGTATAGTAACAAAGCTCAATCCCCTTGAAGGCTCCTTGACATAATCCAAGGTATACCGACAAGTGACCCCAGGCTCCTCGACAATGGTCTATCCAAGGTTTACCGTTGTTAATACGCCCATATCTTCTATCGTTCCCAATGAGATAGAATTGATTATCCCATTGGTTCAGATATGACCTCGTGCTTGACTCCTTTAAGAGGAGATTCCCAGAGCATACAAGCGACTATTGGATTTTTTCCTACTACAAGAGCAACCACTTGTTTTTTTTAATTGTCTTGGAGAGTTAATTACTCCCTACTCCAAGACACTAGCCTAAGCTATATTGGTGAAAAGATCCCTAGAAATATAAAAGTTACTAGATTAATTTTAATTTAAGCGTTGATTTTAAAAATTTGTTTCTTAGGAAAATAGGTGCGAAATTGAAACTGATGATATGTAGTGACCCGACTCAAAACATACTAAAAATGCATCTATTACGAGAAAAAAATCATTTTCTTTCAATGAATTCTAGCTAAAGGAAGAGTTGAGAAATACAATATTTTAAAAACAAATATTTCCTTCAAACAAGAATAAATGAAAATAAATCTAATTTCAATGATAACTCAAAATGATCTATGATCAATAAGAAATCCCTTTTATTCAAGATCGAAACTGCAAATCGAGTTTTTCTTCAAAAGACACTACAATTTCTAGAAAAGCACTCAAAGCTAAGAATATTAATATTGAGATCTAAAAATTCTAAGACTAAATCTGAATTAAAACTTCAAATATTTGAAGGATGTCTTACTTAGCTTGTAATATAACTAATAAATTCTTTTCTTGAATCAGAAAGAACTCGAAAAAACATCCAATCTTCGTTTTTAAGTGAAATTCCAACTTATTAACAAAAGTTTTTAAGTATTTTCAAATGAGAAAAATGGAATCTAAATCTCATAAAACAATTTCTGCTATGATGCTAGACTCAGGAAGAAGACAAGGGAATACGAGTGATGTGAAGTTATACCAAGATTTCTAATCTTTGAGCGGGATGTAAGACAAATAAAAAATCATTATAACATGCAGATCCTTCAGAAAATCATTCAAAACTAAAAATGGTGAAATAAAATCTTAACCAAGGCTTTCTGACAGAAGATACAGGTCTGGGTAATCACTGAGAATCTAAAAAACTAATCCAGAAAAGACGACTTTAAGATTTTTCAAAAATTTTGACAAGGTCCGCAGAAGTCAATGTAAACCAGTGCGGTCTCGCACTGTGGGTACAGGAAAAATGCAGAACTGCCCACACTGTTTCTAAAAGAAAAGAGAGGAAAAAATAAAACTAGAAAAAAAACAAAAATTTCTCAAACATTTCTCAGGGATTCTACAAGGATTAACTACCCAAGCTAGTATAAATCAATCTAAATCAGAAAAATCAATTCTTAAGTCAGAAATAAAAGAAATCAAAGCTCAAAATCCTTCCCCAGTGGAGTCACCATTTTGTTGGACGGATAAGTCATTCTTGCGGACAAGACAAACCTCCTAAGTTTCCTTTGGACGGCTAGCAAAAAACGGACAAACAAAACTATCTTTCTCTAGATATATTGTGATTCATAGTTAAATGCTATAAAGGTTTAACAATCCTACCTTTCACCCAACGCTTGTTTGTAGTAGTAGTCCTTTAGTTGCCTGAAAGAGTTTCCTTTGAAGATCTACAATAATAAACAATCAAACATCAAATAGCACCTGCATAACATATATTCATAAATCATATCTATTATGGTAATAAATGAATCCATAAAATAAACTAATCAATTGACAGCTTATTGAGAAAAACAAATCTATTTGTATTAACTTAAATTAGGAAGAGCTTTACAACTGTCTCCGCCTTGATGTCATACAGGCCTTCCTGGGGTCCGGAACAGGCGTTTCCTTTACTCTAACAAGCCTTGCACTCTTCCAACCGAGATACATATAGGTATGTAATATTTCCCACATGAAATCTCAGCTAAAAGGGTCTAAGTTTCAACAGCACTTCGCCTCCAAAAATACTAAAACTTCAACTCATCAATTGTAACCCTTTGAGGCTGCCCTATGCCTCTTTTTATAGTGGAAGAGAGGAGGTTACTGCTCCATACAATAAGGGATAGAGTCCTCCTTCAAAGGGATTAGTTCCTTACATCAAGGGGTTAGCTCCTTATTGGATGGGATGCATGAACATGAAAGGAGTGGACTTTCCACCATAGGAATATTTCTAGAAGCTTCCAAAAATGACTTAAACTGAGCTTCTAGATTTTACTTGCGCCTTTTCTAACCTTTTACAGGGGTCCGCACTTTTAATAAACAGAAAGTGCTTTTGGCTATGCATGATTTATAGCCAAAAGGAGCGGGACCGCAAGAAAAACTAAGAGAAAGTGCGGTACCAGAGTTTTTAAGACTTTTATGAGATTTTCTCTTAATTTGAAGGCTTGACTTTAGAACTTTGATATTGTAGACTTCCAAGGGAATACTAAAATTTCATGGTCACAAATTTCAGTGTAACAGAAGAACCTACATAATTTTTTTTGTTGGAGACCATGTTTATTTACAAGTTAAGCCAAAAAAAGTACATTTCATTGGGGAAATTGTGCCAATTTATCCCCTTAGTACTATGGACCCTTCCAAATCCTGGAAAGAACCGGACATGTGCCTTACAAACTAGTCCTACCCGGTCATATTCGGGTCCATATTGTATTGAATTTTTCTTTATTTAAAAAATATGTGTATGATCTTAGGCATGTGATTTATTGTGATAATGTATTGGTAAAATATCAATTTATGAAATCTTATGAATAAGTGTATGTATTCATGCAAGTAGCAAAAGCTAACAACCAGTTATGGCATGTGCAGGTCAAACTGAAGGGAGAATTTTGGGTGGCGCCTCTGCACATTCTAGAGCAAAGAGAAAAAATGTTACAGAAGTGACACATCACCCACGTTAAAGTGAAATGGAATCACTTTAGCTCAGAATATGCTACCTCCTAAGATGAGATCTTGGTGCACAAGGCTTATCTTAAGTTATTTCAGCATATGGAACCAAACATTGGGGATGATGTTTTGCACAAACGGGGGTAAGGAGGGTTGGGGGGGGGGCGCGATGTAACATCTTTGGAAACTCTTTTTAAAATTGAAGTTGTTATTTTGTTGGATCATTTTATTTTATGTTATTTTATTCTATTAAAAACTTAATGATTGGTGGCTTACAAAGCCTAAGGAAGCATGTTGTGGACAAAACAACTAGTTAAGGTTAAACAGTTAAATTCAAGAATATTTTTTTCTCTTTCTTTTAAAACAAAATTGTAGTCACCATTCTATTGAGACAGTTTTGAAAAAATATCTCTCTCTTCTCTTAGGGGAAACAAGAGGAAATAAGGTGACAGAGAACAAAAATACTGTAAAAAAATACTTCGACAAAAAAGAGAAAAAATAAAACACTGCCAGTACCAACACTCTCTTGATCTATTCTTGAACCAATGGTCTCCTTGGAAGAAACTTTAAAGGGTGAAATTATGGACTGGACGTAGGTGGCCTTAACGTACATAAGTGCTTAAGATCAATATTAGTCCCTTTCTACTGACTGGTTGGATGAGAGTGGGGGAGAGAATGGATGTCATAACGAGTCCCGCAGTTCAGTGGTGAGATATTCCTAGTGTTTTCTTCAAAACCACATAATTTTGACATATAATTACACACATATTCTCTTTGCTAATTATTATAGGAAATTCATGAAGAATATAGGTTATGATGAGATATTACATTCTGTTGTAAATGTTGATTTCTTCGTATGAGTTGATATAATCTATTTATGAATTTATATATGGATAATGTAAATGCTAGAAATTCTATAAAAAATAGATTAGGTATTTGTATTTATTTCACGAGGGAAAGTCGTTAACCTGTAAGTTGATAATATATAAATAATAATCATAGGGGGTGGAATAAAGTTTAAGGAATTACGAGGGATTTTTCTGGGTTGATACTCGAGGCTAGGGAAGCTCTAATACATGTCAATCATTACACACACATAACATAAATATGGTTGAAATTATACGAAATAAGAGTTTCTACAGAACCAGTTGAAAATGATTATCAATTGTGCCATTTCAAATAAACACAACAACTTACAAATGTAGGTGAAGTGCGAACCTAAAAGTGATGCGAAGGATTAATTTAGAAGTCAAAAACCATGAATAATCCCATTATAAAAAACAATGTTTCATTCTTTGGAAAATTCAGTGACATGCATCACTATCTGGTAGCAAAAAGGTTCTTAATAATCACTTACAACTACATATCATACATGTTGTTCGCTGGCACTGGTTAAAAGTTCAAACAGTCTAATGTATACAACCCCAGTGTACTTAAAATATGCAAAGGACCCAAAACACTAAATATCGAGAACACTAAACTAATATTTCTCTTAATTACAAAAAAAGAGATGTCGAGAGACCCTCCATTTCACTAAGAAACATGTTCGAATTATACAAAAACAATCAAACCTTAACCTAAATCTGAAAGCTGATAATAATGCCAAAGGATGACATAGTCAAGGAATTGAACACTATAATTTCCAGAAAGAGAATTAATCTCGAATCGTGTCATCTGTTATAATAAAAACCTAAAATTAAGAAATAAGAGCACTTAAATAGTTCAAATGACTTTAACTTAAACCCTAGTGAACAACGAGTGTAAGTATGCCACTTATTACCTTCCAACAATGGAGAATAGTGAGCACTCTTAAAATTAACTGAACATTGTATGCACTTAGGATGATAACGAAGAAAATACATAACCTATGTACAATTACCTATTCTCAGTTCCACGAAGCCATGGTTAGTTTGGAAAATTGTGCATATAATCACCCATAAGGTTGTTGGAGTTTCTGAGAATTCTAGAACAATACACAGAAATAATAATACTCTCCTCTAAACACAGAAAATTAATATAAAATTTTCTTGCTGGTAGACAGATTTTGCACAATTGAAAACTTCTATTTCATTAACCAAAAAAAAATTGTTACAATAAAACCTTCTTCCTCTAACAGAGGGATTTACAAGGACTACTACAAACGCAGTGCATAAAAACTTCACTGTCTCTGTTACAGAAGAAATACTTTGTCTAACTTTCAAAATAGCCTTCGGGCTCTCATAGCAAATACAACAAAACAACTTATCTTTACAATACAATACAACGCCCTTTTATATGTTGTGCATTGTAAAACATAAAAACCAAATTACAAAGAAATACACTGCCGGAACATCAAAATTTACCATAAAATTCTATTTGCGCGATGTATGAGTGGAGCCCACATCAAAATCGGTGATTGGCGATCGGCAGAACATTTGGTGTAGCGTAAAAACAAACTTGCGATTGAGTGATTGTGATCGGTGGAACAATAAGCTTGGTGGACAGAACTTTTCGACTTTGCGATTGCGATTGCACGATTGTGACAATCACATCGGCGAAAAACAAATGTGCAGAATGGTTGAATTTCATCGCATCACACCATCGGCATCGGTGGATGACATAAGCGGATAACAGAAGTAGAGGACATATCTTGAATGTTGCGATTTCGATTGTGACAATCGCATTACAATTATTCAATCGACGGAACACATTTCGGATGGTGGAACATTTGAGACGAGCGATTGCCATTTGCGATTGTGGTGGGACCACATCGCATCGCATCACAAATCTTCAATTGGAACATAACATATTGCGATGGCGGATCATTTATTCGTCCCTTTGCGATTTTTTATTGCGATTGTGGTGGGACCACATCGCATTGCATCGCAGTTATTCATATCAACAAGACACTTAACACTTCTACTACTGCAATTTACGATTGCAAGTCAAAGAGACTAGTGCGGACCACTATGACTTGTCCCATTCAAAACTTAGAAAATGTCTTGGCCACATTTAAACAAAAAGGCTCTGTTTTCTAAAAGAAAATTGTAAGGGCTTTTCAAAAACTGAATTGACTGTGCAATACAAAAAGAAAGCAGTTGTTCATTGAAAACATGAAAATAAAAACGGAAATCCGTTGTGTGCAGAACAGTGAATCACTCCTATACTGCTCCACCTGCACATGTACAAACCTGCAGTTGAAATTAACATTTCAACACTCCCCCTTAAGTTCAACTGCTGGGTTATCAATCATATCCAAACATTTCCTTAAAAATTCAAAACTCTTCTTCCCCAATGGCTTGGTTAGAATGTCTGCAAACTTCTCCCGAGTTCTGCAATGTTCTAAAACAATTTCTCTATTGTTCACCAATTCCCTGATGTAGTGAAACTTGGTATCAATGTCTTTCGTTCTTTTATGAAACAGATAATTATTTGATAATGCAATAGTTGAGCTATTGTCACAATAAATCACTGTGCCTTTTTCTTGCTCTTGGCATAAAATTCTCAACATCCTCCTCATCCAAACTACTTGGCACGCTACTACTGTAGCTGCCACATACTCTGCCTCTTCTGTAGACAATGCTACAATACGCTGTTTCTTAGAAGCCCATGAAATGGCTCCTGAACCCATGTGAAAAACATAACCAGAATTACTTTTCCAGTCATCTACACTTCCAGCCCAATCACTGTCAGTGTATCCAATTAACTCAGAATTTTCTGAAGTAGTATATAAAATTCCATACCTTTTAGTTCCTTTAACATACCTCAGAATTCTTTTTGCTGCCTGCGAATGTGCTTCTTTTGGCCTCTCCATGAATCTAGAAATCAAACTAACATCGTGCATAATATCCGGCCTAGTTGCAGTCAAATACATGAGGCTGCCAACTATGCTCTTGTACAAACTAGGATCAAAATCCGTGTTGCTCTCCTCTTTGCTGAATTTTAATCCCATCACTGTGGGAGTAATTGCTGCCTTACAATCCTTCATGTTAAATCTCTCCAAAACTTCATTAACATACTTTTCTTGACAAATAAAAATTTTATTTTCATTCTTCTTTACTTCTATTCCTAAAAAGTATCTAGCAAACCCATATCTGTCATTTCAAATTCATCTTTCATGACCTTCTTAAAATTTTCAACAAGGTAATCATCATTACCTATAAAGATCACATTATCAACATATAATACAACAATCAACATCTTACCATCTTTTTCTTTGATGTATAGGGTGGGTTCTCCCTCACATTTTTCAAATCCATTTTCCAGTAGATAGGAATCTATCCTACTGTATGATGCTCTTGATGCTTGTTTCAGCCAAGAAAGAGCTTTCTCCAATCTGCACACTTTGTGCTCTTGGCCTTTCTTCTCATAGCCTAGAGGTTGTTCAATATAAAACTCTTCCATTAACACTCCATTTAGGAATGCTGATTTCACATCCATTTGGTAAAATTTCCACTTGTTTTGTGCTGCTATGGATAGTGCTGCTTTCACGGTTTCCATTATTGCAACTGGTGCGAAATTTTCCTCATAGTCTCTCCCATGTTGATGCTTATACCCTTTGACTACAAGTATGGCCTTGTGTCTTTCGATTTTTCCTTTAGCATTACTTTTGGTCTTGTAGACCCATTTAACTCCAATAACTTCCCTACCTTTTGGGAGTTCAACCAAATCCCATTTTTTACTTCTTTCTATGGCATTAATCTCTTCATCTATAGCTTCTATCCATTTCCTATATTTAATAGCTTCCTCGAAATGAATAGGATCATCAAAATGATAATATAAAGAAAAAAAAGAGTTCATACCTTCATTTGCTGCCTCTTGCTCATAAATGTCATTTAAATTTCTGAACTTTGTTCCTCTTTCATTTGGTGTACAAGTGCTAGAAGTAGCACTCGAATCTCCTCCTTGTGGTGTGCTTAGAGAAACACTTTCATTTCTCCTCAAGGGTGTCCCTTTCTGTCCTTGTGTTGGTGTTGCTATTGAGGGATGTATTTTAGACATCTCTTCATCATGTTCATCATGAGACAAACAATTTTTAACATTCACTGTTTTCTCAATACTTCCATCCCAAGCTTCCTCTTCAATAAACTGAACATCTCTTCTCACAATAAATTTCTTGGTGGATGGGTTATACAACCTAAAAGCTTTGGATTCCTCACTGTATCCAATAAAAATACATTTCTCCCCCTTGTTGTCCAACTTCTTCCTTAGCTGATCTGGAATGTGTGCATAGGCCACACAACCAAAAAATTTCATGTGGGTGACTCCTTATTTTGTGCCACTCCATGCCTCTTCCGGAAATTTTTTCATGACTGTTTTTGTTGGGCATCTATTCAATAAATACGCTGCAAAATGTATAGCTTCAACCCAATAATCATTTGGAAAATGTTTTTCCTTTAGCATACTCCTTACCATATCCATGATTGTCCTATTTTTCCTTTCGGCAACTCCATTTTGCTGCGGAGTGTACCTTGCTGTAAATTTCTTGTGTATGCCATTTTCTCTGCAAAAATGCATGAATTCATTAGAGATGTACTCACCTCCTCTAACATTCCTTAGGACTTTGATATGCAGCCCACTTTGGTTCTCCACAAGTGCTTTGAAATTGCAGAATCTTTCAAACACTTCACTTTTATTTTTCAAAAAGTAAACCCAAGTTTTTCTTGTAAAATCATCAGTAAAAGTTAACATGTAGTGGTTGCATGCAAGTGATGGTGTTCGCATTGGTCCACATAAGTCTGAGTGGACAATTTCTAAGGGTGCTTTTGCCCTTATGCTTTTCCTGGATGGAAAACTTTCTCTGTGTTGTTTACCCAAGATACAACCTTCACAAAGGCTATCTGGTTTCTCAATCAATGGTAATCCTCTTACCATTCCTTTTATGTGTAACAAATTAAGACCTCAAAAGTTGAGATGTCCAAATCTCAAGTGCTGTAACTAATTCTCATCTTTTGCTTCTCTTTGGAAAGCCTATTATGACACTGCTGCCATTTCTTTTCCATTCTTCAAATCTGCTCTCATCTTGAGAGGGAACATTCTGTTCCTTGTCATCTTCACTTCAACAATACGTTTTTTTCTTGGTGGTTTATCCATGATGGTGCATACATCATCTTCAAAGAAAACATTGTACCCCTTTTGAACAAGCTGTCCAATACTTAAGAGGTTACATTTCATTCTCGGCACATAGTAAACATCTTATATGGATTTATTTTCTCCTTTCCTTGTTAAGACACCTAGATCTCCTTTTCCAATAACAGAGACTTTACTATCTGTCCCTAATGTGACTTGAGACTTCACATTCTCATCTAACATGGAAAACATAGAAATGTTTCCAGTCATATGGTTACTACAACCCGACTCTAGAAACCATAAATCTTCACTCTTTTCCTCAGCCATATTACATGCTAAAAATAATTTATCTTGGCTGATATTTTATCTAGTGAAATTTGCACTAGGTCTATTACCCATATCATGCTGCTTCTTCCTACATTCATTCGCATAATGCCCATATTTTTTACAATAATGACACTGGACATTGGATTTATCACACCTTTGTCCATAAGCATGTTGTTGTCCACTTTTTTGGTTGCGACTTTGGCCTTGATTCTGATTTTAATTGTTGCCCCTTCCTTGAGCATTTGCTTGATTGTTTCTTCCTCCTCTGTTTTGGCTTCTGCCTCTTCCTCTATTGTTTCCTCTGCCTTGACCTCTTCCTCTTCCAAAGGATATTTGGGTTTTCAAGGCATGCTCCAAAGATGAGTTTTCATTTCTACCCAATCTTTGTTCATGTGTCATCAGTGATGCATGAAGCTCATCAACTGAAAATTTAGAGAGATCCTTTGTCTTTTCTATGGTGGTGACTATAACATCAAACCTTGAGGGTAGGCTCCACAAAAGTTTCTCCAAAATCCTTCTTTCTTCAAGTGTCTCTCCATGAGACCTTATCTTTGTGACCATTCCAATCACATGTGTGAAGAATGAGCCTATGTTATCAGACTCCTTCATGCAAAGAGTCTCAAAATCTCTCCTCAGCAATTGTAGTTTTGTTGTCTTCACTTTCTCCATGCCTTGATAGGTTGTCTTGAGAGTTTCCCATGCTTCTTTGGATCTCCTAGCTGCTGCTATCCTTAGAAACACACTCTCATGTACTGCTTCATACAAATAGAAGAGGGCTTTAGAGTCCTTCTTCTTATTTCTCTTCAACAGTTCCTTCTCTGCCCGTGTTAAGTCATTAAACTCATTTTCATCTACTGGCTCTTCAAAACCATCCTCAACAAGTTCCCATAAGTCTTGAGAGGAAAACAGGGCTCTCATAGTGATTGCCCAATAATCATAGTTCTTCCCATTGAACTATGTTAGCTAAGCATTACCAATACTCATGCTAGTGCTGGCTCTTGCCATTCTTGCACTCTGAACTATGCTGCAAATATTTGACTGTGATATTTAAAATAAATTGATTGTCTTCAAACAGTAATACAAAAACTGTATTGAGAATACCTTGGATTCTTTTTTACTGAGCCTTCACTCTGCTGGAGAAGCTGCTGCAACGAAAATCCTTCCTTTAGCTTCTTTGGCACCTTCAAAGAGCCTCGACTAGCTCTGATACCATGTTGGAATTTCTGAGGATTCCAGAACAATTCACAGAGAGAATAATACTCTCCTCTAAACACATAGAATTGATATAAAATTTGCTTGATGGTAGATAAAGTTTTCACACTTGAAAACTTCTATTTCATTAACCAAAAAAAAACTGTTATAATACAACTTTCTTCCTCTAACAGAGGGATTTACAATGACTACTACAAACACAGTGCATAAAAACTTCATTATCTCTATTACAGAAGAAATACTTTGTCTAACTTTCAAAATAGCCTTCGGGCTCTCACAGCAAACACAACACAACAAGTTAACTTTATAATACAATACAACACCTTTTTATATGGTGCGCGTTGTAAAACATAAAAACTAAATTAAAAATAAATACATTGTTGGAACATTAAACTTCACCATAAAATTCTATTTGCGGGACGTACGAGTGGAGCCCACATCACAATCGACAATCGACGATCGGCGGAACATTTGGTGTAGTGGAAAAACAAACTTTCGATTGAGAGATTGCGATCGGCGGAACAATAAGCTTGGCGGATGGACCTTCTGGACTTTGCGATTGCGATTATGCGATTGCAAAAATTGCATCGGCGAAAAACAAATGCGCGGAAAAATTGAATCAACAACCTTATGATGTTGCGATTACGATTGCATCGCATCGCACCATCGGCATCGGCGGATGACTTAAGCAGATAACATAAGCGGAGGACATATCTTGAATGTTGCGATTGCGATTGCAACAATCACATTGCAAGTATTCAATCGGCGGAACACATTTCAGATGGCGGAACATTTGAGACAAGAAATTGCAATTTGCGATTGTGGTGCGACCACATCGCATTGCATCGCAACTCTTCAATTGGAACATAACATATTGCGATGGCGGATCATTGCTTCATCCCTTTGCAATTTGCGATTGCGATTGTGGTGGGACCACATCGCATCGTATCACAATTCTTCATATCAACAAGACACTTAATACTTCTACTGCTGCGATTTGCGATTGCGATTAAAAGATACTCGTGGGGACCACTATGACTTGTCCCATTCAAAACATAGAAAATGACTTGGCCGCGTTTAAACAGAAAGGCTTTGTTTTCTAAAAGAAAACTGTAAGGGCTTTTCAAAAACTGAATTGACTGTGCAATACAAATAGAAAGCATTTGTTCATTCAACATGAAAACAAAAACGGAAAGCGGCTGTGTGCAGAACAGTGAATCGCTCCTGTACTGCTCCACCTGCAGATGTACAAACCGGTAGTTGAAATTAACATTTCAACAAGGGTTTCAGTAAATAAGATCCCTTGGTTCGACTTCCAAACATAAAAAATTTGAGGAAAGTTTTAAGCAAAACAACTCATCCCTCAAGATTATACCGCTCAAACACCATGTACACTCTTTGACTCTTATCGCCATGTTGTCTCGACAGAAAGTAAACCTGTAAAGGCAGGGTCAGATTTGGTCAAGCTAGCAAACAAGAAACTCGTGGAGCAAGAACTTTAACTATGTAGATACTGTGTTGATAGAGATTTGAAAAGGCTACCCCATTGAAATCTACTAGTGCCTTGAGACAGATTGTAGAGCCCAGAGCAACCTTAAACCTTAACCTACATGAGGAAAATGACCGAACAACCATGAACCCTGAAGAATTTGGTTACGCAACCAATCCCTAGTCTTCGCCCACCATCACATGTCCTAGAAAATGGCGGATCAAGCTCTAAGTGTCTTCTAATATCAAAATCTACGGAAAGTCAATACAACTGGAGCTAAAGTGCCAACGTGCCTCGTAACCATCAAAGGTAAGGGGACGACCTTGGAGCACGGGATATGTTGAAGCCAAGAGTTAGCTAAGCAATGCACCAATGTTCCTTCTAACGAGCAGAGGTAAGGGGCCAACCTTGGAGCACAGGGTATGCCAAAGCCAAGAGTTAGCTAAACAATGAGATTTTAACCCTAGACTTTCGAAGCAAATTAAGCACACCTTATGTGATATTATATGTAACTTGTAACTAGTATAATTACTGTGGGCATGTTATTTCACCATATATTTAAACGTGTGAAGGTTTTCTGCATACAATAGTCATAATATGTATAAATGTTAACTCTATCGTAAGTATATTTACAATTAATTATAATTGTTGTTTCTTTGTACTTCGTATTTATTTTGTTTTATTATGTGTATTGAACATATGAGGGTGACCTTACCTCGTTTTCTTTCATGATCTCATTGGTAATATTCAATGCTTGAAATCCCATCCATATTTTTACCCAAATTAGAAAACAAACATAGTAATATTAAAATATTAGAAACAAATATAGTAATATTAATAAATTAGAAACGTCGAACTAATCATATCCGTACTAACCATGAACATATAAGAAGTATACTCAATCGCAATCATATTTTATCGAACAGATGGATTTTCAATCATATCGTACCACGCTTTGTTAGTGACTACCACTCCGCAACATGCACTTATATTTTATCTTATTAAACAAAAGTTAGTGCTTACCGTGACATATCAATATATGTATCTATGTTAACACTTTCGCGGCTGGAAAAGACAGATGAAGCAAAAAAGGAAAACTTAAGACATTGAATCATGGAGGAAAACTTAACCACAATGACTCAGGTAGGAAAATTGTATATAAAAATAAGTTGATAAATTGTATATAAAAATAAAAATAAGTCGATGGGCGTCTATTGGACAGCATATATCGTTTCTTCCAAATGGTTGAGAATTTAGACACGATTCTTGAGGTATCAACCTATAAAAACTAATTCACTGGCTTGTATTTTATAATACAGTTTTCCATTTTTGATAACTTTGACACGTATAAAATTGCATGGTGGATCATTAATAAGCAACTGCTTTTCCGTTTTTAAACATACGGTCCATTGAATCCGTTCGCTGGCATGAAAAATGCAGTTTACAGGTCGGTGACCCTTCTCAAAAGAGTGAACATTCGCTGGTCGTATGCCCCTCCATAACATGTAAAATGTAGACTGGAGGGCGCTGATTAGTGCTATGCAAGGAGAATATCTCATATTATTAATAAGAGAGGGTTGGAAGAAAATACTAAACATATGGCACCGTCCTCGTATTTATAGAGGTTATCACGCCATTGAGGAGCCAATGAAATTTTCACTCGTAAGTCAAGAACAACCCCACGACAGACCGACCGACGAAGATTTGACAAGGACGTGTCCATAACGCAGCGCCTTTTTTCCATTTAAATTGACTCTCATTCATGGCTATCAACCTACCTCCCCCTCCCGGTTAAACATTAGAGTTCGAGAATCACTTAAGATATAATGGCGAACCAGGTTAGACGCGTTACAATTCTCACCTTGGCGTTGCTTGCTACTGTTGGACTGGTTCGAATGGCAATGTCCGGTTTCCATTTTAAGAGGCCTATCACCATGACTGCTGAAAGTAAGTGTTTACAGCTTTCCGATAGTGAATACTTGAGGGTTTCTCATCAGAATGGGAAACATGATTGCTGAGTCTCGATTTTGGTTTAATTTTGGATTTAAGTATAAATTCAAGTTTATCTTTGAAGTTTAAGCATTTAAAGAAGATGAAGAATTGAGATATATCTTTAGAAACGTTTACATTATTAGAGCTCAAATATAACTTTCCTTGCAATGTTTACATTATTTGAAGTTAAAGATAACATTTCATATAATCTGGGAAGAGGAAAACTAGTTAGAAATACGAGAAACGTGACACTACTTACTATTATTAATGTTATTTTCAGAGATTATATTTTTAAATAATGTTGTTTTTAGTGTTATTGCTCTTTGATATTCAAGAAAAAGCAAGTCCAAATAAATTATAGTTGTGGAAGGTTATATTACAAAATCTTAAAAAAAAAAAAACCATATCTTTCGGCTTTTTAAAAACTAACGATATATTTATAAATTTTTTATTATTATAGTTCTGTTTTCTTGAAGTTTTTTCATATATTAATCTTCAACTTATGGGAAGCAGGAACTTATGGAGGGCCGGAATTGGTAACAGCAAACAACTACCAAGAAAACAAAAATCAAGCGGCCGTCACATACACGTATTTGCATAAACGAGCTACGCATAAGGTTTTTATTCAGCAGCCTGAACGAGTTATTGGTTCTGATCTTTTATTCATACTTTATTCATATTCTGATTCGTTTTTAATTCGTGTTACTCATTTCAGGTTAGCGGCTATCGTCGACTTGGCACTGTCGACGAAATTGAAATCGAAAATGGCGGATCGAGAGAAAACAAGTTCGGGAGCAAAATATTGGACCCGGAAAGAGCGACTCCTGGTGGACCAGATTCTCAACATCACCCACCGGTAAAGAATAATAGAAACGGCCAGTAGGAGAAATGATTTTGACCTTCAAACCGGAAGACAATCGGATTGTTTGGTTTAAGTTGCTTGTGATTGGGTAATAGAGCAATAAAGAATAAATATGGATGGTATGTGATGTGTGGTTTGAAAGAATGTGTTTTTTCGGGTGAAATTCAAAAGATTGCAGTTTAAATCTCATGAATATATGGCTGGCTACCATCTTGGCTTAAAAAAAAAATACGGATAATATATACTTTTCTACTTTTGTTTACAGCAATGTTAAAGAAAAAAAAAAAAGTACACATCTTATACTTTTCTACTTTTGTTTACAGCCATGTTAAAGAAAAAAAAAAAGGTACACATCTTATTGTAGAATGGATGATTTGGCTAAATAAAATTGTTTTTATATAAATGAATGTTAAATAATAATGAGCAACTTATCATGGAGGAACTTGTTATAATGTAGAATGATCTCAAATCTCTAAGAAATGAGTGGAAATCTTATAAATAATAACTAGGAATTTATAATGGAGGAAATCATGATAATTGGAATAATCTTAAATTTTAGGAAATTGGTGAGAGGTATAAATATGTTGTTGAGAATTTGTAGTAGTTTAATTAATTTTTAAAATCTAAATTTAAATTTAAATTTGTATTTATTTATTTTTAATGTTTTTGGAAAATAATAATAATAATAATGATAATTTAAGTTGAAGATTATGGTTAAATTAGATATTAAATTGATGTATGAGATTTTTTTTATTTAAAGTTTATAAATGCATATATATTTTAATCCTTTTTTAATTTAAATTTATAACATTTTACCAAAGAAATACATACTCCATTGTTATATATATATATATATATATATATATATATATATATATATATATATATAATTTTTCTCTTTTATGTTTATACTTTGTTAATATGAATTTGAGATTTTATAATTCTTCCATTCCACATACAAAACAAATATATATAAAATAAACTATTCAATAATGTGAAAATTTTCAAACTATAAATGCATATCATATACTTGACACCTATTCCTTCAAATCAAAATTTTTAAGACAACTCCCACTTAAAATCCTGTAAAGCTATAGACATTATTGGGATTTTTTTTGTTAGGAATGGCCATCCTTCACATAAAGACTTCTTAAGTACGTTTAACTTACATGGTCACTCATTAAACCATAATTTTATGGAAAGATGAAAAATAAATAAAGAAAATTTTAATGTCCACAAGACAAGGCTTCTCTTTTAGAGTGCAAAGTTTGAAAAAGAATATGCACGTAAAGGTATTTAATACTCTTCAAAATGGATCTATATTGATTTTATATATGTCTATAGTATGCTAAATTTTTCTTTTTTAAAATTGTATTTTTAAATCCATAAATGAATACAATGCCTTAAAATTATACTCTTGGAAGCCTCAACAGATTTCTTTCCCTTTATCTTCCACTCTTTAAATTGTTATCTTTCCTTTGATACAACATTTTTATAATAAGATCATAGTTATGTTCAATTCCATCTATATATCTTTGAACTTTTGAAAACAATGGCTAATTCTATTTTTCTTTAAATCAATATTTTATAGAAAATAATATACAAAGCCACAATTTTGCAAAAAAAAATATTTTAATTAAATTATTTTTTATATTGAAAATAAATTAATCCCATTAAAAAAAATACCAAAATTCCCAAACAAAATTGCGATATAATGGTCGGTTCACCATTTTTAACATTTTTGTTTTTTTCCACATTGACCTTAAGGTTGTTTCACAGTTAAAATAGATTTATACGGTTGATAAATTTTATATCGTAGCAAAGAGAACGGGTGGGGGACATGACACCTTGTCATTATATTTATTTTACATTTTTATGAAAAATGAACTTCATCAACATGTGAGTTTATTTAGTTTCGTTCATGCGGTATAAAAGCATTAAATATTTAAAATTTAAAAATTTTTATTGGAAATTTTATGATATAACAAATCTGATATAAAAAATTTAAATATTTTCAAAAAATAAAAAATTAAATTACATATTTTTTTATATCATTATTGAAATATTAAAATGATAATTTGTTTTTAAATTTTTAGTTCATTTAAATATCAAAGTTTTCTGAAATACATATTAAACTATTATATGTTTTATTTATTTTAATTTGTGTTATGTTTTTTCAAGAAAAAATGAAATTTTTATTAAGAGAATAAAAAGTTATATGTGATTAAGAATTCTGTAACTAGTGAATCCATCATGATAAAGGAAAAAAACCCACAACAAAAGTGAGTAAATAAGTAACCTTTGTTTTGACACAAAAATAAACTTGTCCATATCATGGGCTTCCTGTTAAGGAGAAAATGACCCATAAATATACCATTTTATAAGAAAATTCTATGAAGACCAATACCTATAAGTACAAAAACAGACAAATTGATATGTGAAAAAAAACTAGATAGACGATATTAGAGATTGTATGGTTGTTGATCTGACGCATGGATCGTTCCATATTCATGTTCAGCTATATGCCATGCGCTGAAATCCTGTTGTAAACTAATCAGGAGTTCATAAATATTGCTCAAAATTGAAAGTTTCAGGATTGCGTTGAAACTAGGATGGTTGCATAGATCTCGTCTTCCTGTCTTCGGCGCCGTGAACGATTCGAAAAACTGATGTCGTATGAGGGAGATATCGGTTCTGATCGAAATCCCAAATAACTAAATTTTGCGACAGGGTTGATTGGGATGCCCAGTTAGGATGGAGGATCCATAGTCAGCAAAAGGAATATTCCGAGGAATAATCATTTCCTCAGAATCAATCCTAGGCTGGCAAGTGACGTGTTGTTATGGTTTGAATGGATTTGTACATTTTGGTTTTTCGACCAATCAGAGGGTGACATTTGGCCAGCCCTGAGGCCCCCACATGTCCCCTTAGTGGTGATTTAAAATTTTGGGGTGAGGCCATAGGAGTCGAATCCTAGACCTCTAGCATGCACGCACAAGTCTCCACCAACCGAGCTACAAGTAATACTTAACAAGTATGGGAGACGACTTATTGATGTAGTGGATTGCATTAATGTTTGGGGGTTGGGACCACCGGTGGTCTCAACCCGTCAGCAGTCCCGTGAAGGTTGGTCACATGACAATGCAACAAACCATAGCATAAAATGTTAACGCCGACAATTTTCAACCGCAACCGTTTCCGTGGCATTAATAAACCATATCACATGCAACTGCTTGTTAACACTTTTTGTGTGTTTTGCACTACCACTCAACTTAACCCGAAGGCCCCACAACCACATGTGTTATGTTTTCACATGGCAACAATTAATTCTAGCGTGAACTCCATGTAGATAAGCCTCCGACAGTTATAGTTAGTCCCACGGATTGGGGTTGGCATGTGTCCACCATAACCGCAAAACTTAAATGCCATGGCTAGCTCGATGGTTAAGACTGGCGGACTTTTAGCTAACGCTATTTTTGTGCGGACTTTGCCAAATTGACTGCAGTTAAGTGGATTCCTCCACAATTAGTGGAGATTTTCTAGGTCTTATTGGGAAAATGAGTTGGAGACTCAATTTTCACCCATTTTGAGTGAATGAAGAGTCATTCTTGACTGATTGGAGCATTCTTGATCCATTGGTGCAGAGAAAAAAAAAATTAGAGGCATGTAACTACATGTATTTGCAACATTATGAGCATAATGAAAGATGGACATGCCATTGGGAGCTGGGCCAACAGATGTAGCCCAGGAGGGGTGAACTGCTTCATCATGCCTACTGTGTAAATGTTATGTGGTGACTTATTTCCCTATTTTGCACTATTTTTAAGTCTATTTTATGTTTAATTCATGTTTCTAATTCACTAAAATCATCTCGTTAAAATACTCAATCCTAAAGAAAACTAAAGAGACAAGTATGCACATGTTTATAAACTGAAAAGACACTTAGCACAAAAAAAGTAATACAGTCCTTTCAGATCAGATTGGTATCAGAGCTAAATTTTATTCTCTAGTGTTGTTTCGTGCAAATAATTGTTTAATTGTTTGCAAGTTTTTAGATGCTTACTAGGCTCAAGCTCAAAAGAGGAGAAGGAAAATTGGTGGGATCAGAAGGGTCTCAAGAAGAGCCAAAGCAAAGGAGAGCAAGATTGCCACAATCTCCACCACCTAGTTCACCTCCTAAGGAAACAAAAGCTACTTTAAGCATGCCTCATGAGGAAGGAGAAATGCATGAAGAAGTTGATCCCAAAGAGGAGGAAAGAGTATTTAGGAAAGGATTCCTTGACATGATTGATCATTTATCAAGAAAGGAATGAGAGACTAGAAGGAGAAGGATCCAAACCTCACAAGGAAGGACAGGGAACTTCAGGAGGTCACAATGATGAAGATAATTCAAAGAAGGGAAATAGAGGAAATGGAGGCAATGGAGATCCATCATCTTCACCCTAATCATCATCATCCTCTACTTCATCTTCAGTACATCAGCTACACAAGTCAAAGAACACTGGTAAAAGTCCTTTTTTAAAAACTTGATGTTAAGTTTGAATTGCCAATGTTTAATGGTGAAGTCAATGCAAAAAATCATGATAATTGGATTTGGAAATTGAAGGTCTATTTGAGAATCCAAAACCTTCAAGATGATGATACCAAAATCCAATTAGCTTCATTGAGAATGGAAGGTGCATCACTTGTTTGGTGGGAAGCCAAGACAAAGGAGGATATCAATAAGCATGGTAAGATTATTTTATCATGGACTAATTCCATTACTGCAATAAAACAAAAGTTTCATCCATTATCTCATATGCAAAAATCCATAATGAACTGGAAAAACTTAAGGCAATTGAAGGGATAGAATGTGCAAGAATACACCCAAGAATTTAGGAGAAGAGCTCTCTTATTAGAGGTAGATTTGCAGAGCCAAGATACTTTGCTCAAGTACATAGGAGGCTTACATAGCTACCTAAAACATACTATTCTCATGTTTAACCCCAAAAGTCTAGATGAAGTATGTGTTCAAGCCACACATCTAGAAGCTAGAGGGAAGAACATTTCGAAAGAGGGTAGGAAGAAACATTTTAAGGGTAAAAACAAATAGAAGACCTCAAAAGATAAAAGAAAAAAGAATGCATATGTTAAGAAAGAAAGAGAAAATTTGTTTTTTAAACATTGTTCAAAAGAACGCCGTGATGAAACTCATTGTTGGAAATAACATCCTGAAATGAGGCCCAAGAAACAAAACAACAAAGGGAAGAAAAACACTATAGCTACAACTCAACATGATTTAGGAGAGGATTTAGGTGATGAATCCAAAATTACAGCCATGGGATTGAACAACATGAAGGGAAAATAAATTGAAACTAAACCCAATACTAGTACATCAAACTGTCACATACATGCTCCAAATGAAAAATAAAGAATTGAACTGTTTCATCTCAGGGTTATATCCAAGCATACCAAGATTGACACATTGTTTAACATGTGGGTCACAAGAAATCTTAATCTCTGAAGACTTGGTCAAGGAACTTCACTTTGAGACCATACCACATCCAAAACCATATCCACTTCGTTGGATTTGTAAGGATGCAAATTTGCAGGTTTTAAAGAAATGCATATTGCAGTTTGCAATCACTACAGATTTTGTTGACAGAGTTGAATTAGATGTGGTTCCGTTTGAAATAAAAATTATTTTGTTGGGAATTCCTTAATTGTATGACAGGAAGGTGATCTTCCATCTCCATGAGAACAAATATCATTTATTAAAATATGGCAAGGAGTACATTGTTAGAGCACATCGCTAGAAGACAAAAATTTCTATGGTAAATGCTGGACAGGTAAAGAGGTTGGTAAATTCAAGTAAGAATTTTGTTCTTCTAATGACTAAGCCTAAAGCTAATGTTAATCATGAATCATTTGAGGGATGTGGTTCTAAGTTGAAATCAGATTTATATGACGTAGTTGATGTACATCATGAGATGTTTCAGGAGCCAACAAGATTGCCTCCAAAAACAGAGATTCAACATGAGATTCAGTTGCAGCAAGATTGTCCTCTTCCAAACATCGGTATGTATCGCATGTTGATAATGGAGAATGTTAAATAAAAAGGCAAATCAAAGAGATGTTGGAAAAAGGAATCATAAGGCCATGTACCTCGCCACAGTGTTCACCCATAGTCTTGATTCCAAAGAAAGATGGAACTTGGCGCATGTGTGTAGACTTCAGATCTTTGAACAAGATTACGGTAAAGAATCGTTACCCACTCCCAAGGATATATGACTTGCTTGATCAGCTGGAAGAAGCAATTTTTTTCACTAAGTTAGATTTACGAAGTGGATATCATCAAGTAAGAATTGCAGAAAGTGACATATGGAAAATTGCATTCAAAACAAAAAAAGGACTCTTTGAGTGGTTAGTTATGCCATTTGGTTTTTGTAATGCACTGGAAAATTTCATGCGTGTTATGGATAGTGTTTTGCATCCCTTCGTTGATGAATTTGTGATTGTGTACTTAGATGACATATTCATTTTCAAAAGAACAAGAGAAGAACATGTCTTTCATGTGAATAGAGTGCTTGATATTTTGAAGAAAAAGAAATTGTTTCTTAAGATGTCAAAATGTGAGTTTGGAAAGACTTATTTGGTTTATTTGGGACACATTGTAGGAGGAGGAGAGTTGACAATTAATCCTTCTAAAGCGGAATCCATTGTGAATTGACCCACACCCAAAACAGTAACTAAGGTAATAAGTTTCTTCGGTGCAAGAAAGTTTATTTCAAACGTTTATGCCATCACAGCTCCTATGCATGCAGTGACAAGTGTGAAGAAAGGCTTCCAATGGGGAGGGAAACAACATCAAGCTTTCAAAGCTGTAAAAGACAAGGTCAATTCATCTCCATTCCTTGCATTATCTAATTTGAGAAAGCCATTCGAGATACAAACTGATGCTAGTGTTTATGCCATGGGCGCAGTTCTTTTGCAGCATGGTAAGCTTATCACTTTTCATTTTGAAACATTCAATGGTGCTGTAACTAATTATCCTACATATGACAAAGAACTATATTCATTGGTACAAAGTGTCAAGAAGTGGAAACACTACTTGATGGGTAAAGAGACGATTGTGCATACTGATCACAAACCATTATAGTACTTGCAGTTGCAAACAAGATTGCAGTATCAAGACATTTCAGGTGGATGGGATTTCTTCAACAGTTTCACTTGGTTATAAGGTACAAGAAAGGTATTTTCAATAAATTTGTTGATATGATTTCAAGACCAATCATTATTGCATCTAATTTACTCAAAAATGTTTCTATTGTACGTGAGAGTTACATAGAACAATATGCACACGATGTTGATTTTCAACATGTGTATGCTAGTTTGAGTGAAGGGAATCAAGTGGAAGAGAAAGATTATCACATGCATAAAAATTTGTTGTTTCATTTGGGAAAGCTGTGTATACCACAAGGAGAGAGGCTAAGTTTCATGAGAGAAGCTCATTTATCTCTTATTGCTGGACACTTTGGGGTAAGAAAAACAATGGTGCATCTACAGAGGTATTGCTACTAGCCTCGCATGATACATAGTGTGTCGTGTTTTATAAGAGTTTGTTCTATGTGTGCAACAAGTAATCTTAGTAATAGGAATCTTGGGTTGTACACGCCACTACTGGTACCATCAAGGCCATGCGAGAGTGTCTCCATGGACTTTGTTGGAGGTCTACCTATGTCAAGAAAACAACATGATTATATTTATGTAGTTGTGGATAGATTCAGTAAAATGTGTATACTTATGCCATGTAAGAAAACCATTACTGCTGAAAAAACTGCTAAACTTTATTTTCAACATGTATGGGATCATTTTGGATTGCCAACTTCTATTGTTAGTGATAGGGATTCCAGGTTCATTGGGAAATTTTCGACCAATTTATGGAGTATGATGGACACAAAGTTGAAAAAGGGTACTGCTTTTCATCCGAAAATTGATGGAAAAACTGAGGTGGTGAACATAACCGGTGTGCATCTATTGAGAGGATATTGAAGCAAACATCCTAAGTTGTGGGATGAACAATTGAATTTCATTCAGTGCAATTAAAACTAAGCAAAGCAATATTGAACTCAAACATCACATTTTGAAGTATGCTTTGGGTACTTTCCAAAACTGCCATTAGACTTCATCTTTGGGAATGATTTCGCAATTAATGGCCATAGTGATATTGACAAGGCTTGAAATTTCATTGAGAAAATTCAGATTATACATCAACAAGTTCAAGAACAACTTGAGAAAGTTAAATAAAATACAAAGAGAGCCATGACAAACATAGAGTTGATCACAAGTTTCAAGAGGGAGATGAGGTATCGTTGCACATTAGCAAATAAATAATGCAAGGGGAAGATAAAAATCTCAAACCCATTTGCTATGGTCCATTCAAGATCATTAAGCAAGTTGGTAATAATGGATTTCAACTTGACTTGCCATCATATATGCAAATTTATTCAGTTGTTAATGTTGAAAACTTACATTTGTATGAGCCACCTTTGATTGATGACCAGGGAAGTGATGTTCAGCTAACTTCTATTGAATATTTCTCGCCATAATTTCTGGATAAGCTCAAGGAAGATACAATTCTTGACAGGAGTACAAGAGCATCCAAGAGCGGAGGTGTTGACTACCTTTGAGTTGGGCTCAGAGGCACTAAACCAAGCAAGGAAAAGTGGATGGAGGTTGGAAAGGTGACGGAGAATTACCCTCATCTACTGAATAGGTAATCATGTCTTTTGGGGTCCAAAAGCTTCCCAATGGGGGGGAGTGACTAGGAATTCCTAAATTTTGCTCAAAATTGAAAGTTATAGGATTGGGTTGAAACCAGAATGGTTGCGTATATCTTTTCTTCCCGATTCCAGTGCCACAAACGGTTCGAAAAATTGATGTCGTATGAGGGAGATATCACGTTCTGATAGAAATCCCAAGAAACTAAATTTTGCGACAGCGTTGACTGGGATGCCCAGTCAGCATGGAGGATGCACTCTCAACAAAAGGAATATTTTTTGAAATATTATTTTCCTCAGAACCAATCCTAAGCTGACAAGTGGCACATTATTATGGGTTGAATGGATTTGTACGTTTTGGTTTTTTGACCAATTGAAGGGTGACACATCGCCAACCCTAAGGCCACCACGTGTCCCCTTAGTGGTGATTTAAAATTTTGGGGTGAGGCCGCAGGAGTCGAATGCTGGACCTCCGGCATGCCTGCATAAGTCTCCACCAACCAAGCTATGAGTAATACTTAATAGGTATGGGATGAGCTTATTGTTATAGTGGATTTCATTAATGTTTGGGGGTTGGGACCACCAGCAGTCCCAACTTGCCAACAGTCCCATGGACACTGGTCACATGACAATGCAATAAACCATAGCATAAAATGTTAAGGCCAACAGTTTTCAACTGCAACAATTTCTGCAGTGTTAATAAAACATATCACATGCAATTGCTTGTTAACACTTTCCACAGAGTTTGCACTAACCACTCAACTTAACCTGCAAACTTCGCAACCATGTGTTATATTGTCACATGACAATAGTTAATGCAGTGTTAACTCCACGCAGATAAGCCTCCAATAGTTATGGTTAGTCCCTTGGATTGGGGTTGGCATGCGGCCACCCCAACTGCAAAACTTAAATTCCATGGCTAGCTCGGCAATTAAGATTGGCGAACTTTTAGTGAGCACTATTTTTCTACGGATTTGGCCAAATTGACTCCAGTTAAGTGGAGTCCTCCAGAATTAGTGGAGCGTTTCTAGTTGTTATTGAGAAAATGAGTTGGAGACTCAATTTTCACCCATTCTGAGTGAATTAAGAGTCATTCTTGACTAATTAGAGCATTCTAGAGCCATTGGTGCAAATAAAAAAACCATTAGAGGCCCCTAACTACATGTGTTTGCAAAATTTTTAGCATAATGAAATATGGACATGCCATTAGGAGCTAGACCAATAGATGTAGCCTAGGAGGGGTGAAATTATTCATCATGCTTGCTATGTAAATGTTATGTGGTGACTTATTTCTTTGTTTTGCACAAATTTTCACTATATTTTGTGCTTAATTCATGCTTCTAATTCACTAAAATCATCTACATTTCATGGTTAAGATCCTCAATCCTTAAGTAGACTAAAGAGACAAGTATGCAGATGTTTATAAACTGAAAATACACTTAGCACAAAAAAACTAATACATTCCTTTTAGATCATTAACCCTCCTTAGAAAGGAGGTATGTTGTTGTATTCTGCTCCATGTTTTCATTGATGTAGATGACCAGCCCAGACCCACACCTATGACGTTCATCTGAGGCACCATCAAAGTATGCCCAAGGAATATCATGCTTGAAATGTTCTTCATGTATGATCCTAGAGGTATGAGATGGAGAGTTATTAAGGAAAAAAAATGAGGAAAATTTTACAGTAATCGGATATAGAGAAGTCATAAGATCTTGAAAAATGTCTTTGTTTCGAGCTAGCCAGATTCCCTAAGAGATTATGACAAGGATATTTATTAAATTTCCATATGAGGCAAAATTCCACCAACTTTGCGAGGCTTCCATACAGTTATCCCCATTCCAAGTTAATCTAATCCCTGAAAGGCTCAAGGTGGACTCCCAAATCTTGGAGATGAATGGGAATCTCAAGAATAAGTGGCTAACAGATTCCTAGACGTTTTTGCACAAGACGCAACAACCCTCACCTTGTTTTTTCCATTTATGGAGGTTTTCCAAAGTAGACACTTTATTCTTTAGGATGAAACAAAAGAAAATTTTTGTTTTTCATGGATTTTTAGTTTCCATAATAGTTTGCACCACAATTTCTGCACCCCCAATCCACCAATAAGATATAACCATACTTTGGGAAGTAATGGTCTAAAGGAGCATGTACCCATCTAATAGAATTTGGATGATCCCTGATCCTTATATTTGTGCACTGAAACTATCATATGTACCTTTTTCATTCATCCCCCCATTGTGGCTCTAAGAAAATATCCTCTTCGGATTTCCATCCCTGATGGAAATTAGTTGAAGTTTCGGCTTTCTCGATCTGATTCAGGAACACGATAACTTGGCGATTGAGAGATTCCAGAATCTCCCTTGAGAGTGCATAACCTTCATTGCATCCCACCCAAGGGTCAATTCCTATTCAAAGCTTTTCTCTATTACTTACATGTCACGCTAGAACATCTTCCATAATTCTAAAAGTGTCTATTGTTAACTTCCATATTACTAATGAATTTGATTTTTTTTATCAACCCTCATATCCATTAATCCATAGCATCTCAATTGATGTACTTCTTTATTACCACAACATTCTACAAGTTATCCATAGTCAACAACCACCACCCCGACATTGCCACTAGTGACATTGCAAAATTTTGGAGCTCCTTTATTCCCCATCCTCCACGGGCCTTGGGTTGAGAATTTTTTTCCCAAGGGACCCAAGGAAGTACCATGTCCTCCTTTACACCTACCCAAAGGAAACAACTACACAATTTCCTAATTTGGATAATATTCCTTTTGGAACCCATGTAAGAGCGATCCAATATACAGGGATAGCCATAAGAACAAAATTTATGACTACCAATCAGCCAAATCTTGAAAACCACTTAAAACTCCATAGTTTAATATGGTTCTCAATTTTTTCCAATAGCCAATTCTAATCATGTTTCATGCATGACTCAGGATTTAAATGGAACCTCGAGTATTCAAAGATGTCCCCCATAGGATTTGTTTCAAATAGTAGAATCGAATTAATTTTGTCTACCTCATTTATCATGAATTATTTGTGTACAATTAAGGATTTATGAACATTAATGCACATTCTAGTTGCCTTCAGGAACATGTCAAGAGAGAACTTCAAACGTTGAATATCATCCCTGGATCCATTATTGAAAAGAAGGATATCATGCACAAATAGAAAATGGGAAATAAACAAATTTGTAGCTATTTCAATTCCTTTTAAATCACCTCTCCACTTTTTAGCCAGGATCAACTCACCTAGACCATTTACTGTGAGTAAGAACAAGAGAGGAGACAAAGGACATCCCTCTCTGAGCCCTCTCTGGCTGTGGAAGAAAGGTGAGGTTTCCCTATTTGTGAGGACAACAAAATACACATTGGATATGCACCCCATAACCTAATTTATAAATCTGACGCTAAATTGTAGGTGAGTCATTACAAGTTGAAGATATAACCATCTCATCCTGTCATATGTCTTTGAAAAATCAATTTTGACAACGAGACCTTTTATTTTCATTTTCATTATGTTTTCCATCGATTCTTGAGCAACTGTGATGGCTTCATGGATATGTCTTCCATCAAGGAAATCAAATTTTTCCTTGGATACATTTCTGGATAGTATTGGCTTTAGTTGATTCACAATAATTTTACCAATGATTTTATAGATGCAATTACATAGAGATGTAGGCCTTAACTCCTCTAACAATGCAGGGTCATCTGATTTACAGATTAAGGCTATAAATGTAGAGTTGAAGGGCTCATATATATACTTCGAGATCCTATATTCTTCCTCCACCCCTACAATCTCTTCCCCATTTAAATCGAAGAAATATTGAAAGAATTCCACAGTCTATCCATGAGGCCTACAAATCTTATCTCTTTGCATGGATTTTAGAATGCTTTCGCCTTCATATTTCGACACAATGGCCATTAGAAAATCATTTTCATCCCCCTATGTGTACCTTGGAAAGAGTTGAGCCACCCCAATGACCTTGACGTTTAAAACTACCTATGGAGCCTTGAACACAGTTTTAAAATGTTATTTTCCTAGAGTTTCCAGCTCATTAAAATATTTTTCTCTTCCCCAATCTAGCCGATACATTTCGCAGATAGAGTTGATTTTATTCTTCCCCTTAGCATAATTTTGAAACATTTTTGAATTATAATCCCCTACTGAGAGCCAAATAGCTCGACTCTTTAATCTCCATTCTTATGCAATGTCATTTAGGATCTTCCTCATCATAGACTTAAATAGTTATATCCTTTCTCTCTTATCCTCAATCTCATAGCCATCCCCTTCTGGAATTTCCAGGGCTTCCGTATCCATTCCAATTTTCTTTAGATTCACTTCATCCCTTTTATTTTTTTCCTTTTCTCAAATTATAGTTTCCAATTTCGGTATTTTTAGGTTTCCCATGAAATAATATGCAAATGATATGTCTTGTGAGTGATCCAAAGGCCTCCATGTATCTTGGACTAGGTTGATGAAACTAGGCTGTTTTAGCCAACCATGGTTAAATTTGACACGAGCTCCATGCTTCATACTGGACCATTTCAACTCCAAGAGAATGGGAAAGTGATCTGATTCCCCTCATGTTCCTACCCATTTCCTTGAAGAGGGAATATGGTTTACGGAATCCTTCCTTAGTAGGAAACAAGTCAATCACTTTTCCACCATAGTTTCCCTTACTCTTATGTTCCTCCATGTAGGGAAACTTTTTATCAAGATTATTTATATAAGCCTCTCATACCGGATCTTAGTCAGAAAAATATATGCCAAAGGGTCGACTTGGGCCTGGGGACCCCAGGTCTCAGAAAAACCGAAATAAAAATTGAGCCCACCTCTCCGCCCCCCCCCCGATAACCAAATTGGGGGCTTCCATAAAATATTTTGAAAAAATATTGTTCCAGAATTAATCCTTGTCGTGACATCACCAATAGATATTAACCAGGGTTATATCTGAGCATAGGTTATAAGAGTATACCTACAAACCCAGAACCAATTCTGATCCTGAAGAATTTTTCATCTTCATCCTAGTTTCTTAAAACCCAGGGCTAGGCCTCCCGATCTACCTTTCACATCAATTGTAACAAAAGTCCATCCTGGCATCATTTTACAAAGTGATAGCCTCAACACTTCGCCAGGTCAAAGGGTTTCTTGGACCATAATGACATCATGTTTGTAAGATGTCAAAAGAGTTTGAAGAGCTAGCTACTTATGAATGGCAGCAAAGCCACAAAAATTAAAGGACGAAAGTATCATTTGTTAACCATAATAGGGGCATGTGCTACTCTAAGTGCCCCTTTGAGGGATTATTGTTTTCTGTCAGAAATATTGAACTTAGCTTTAAGCTAAGCCTTAGATATGACATTCTTCCTTCCACGAGTCTTTCACAGCCTTAAGTGTTCAATAATGTTTCCTATCCCTCCTATCGGGGCCGTAGACAGAGCATTTTTTCCCCAGGGTGCAAGTTCTAGGGAAGGATCTCAGTAGAGTCCAATGTTAAATTGGAAGGTTTAGGGGCGACCATTGATGGTTTTGCAAGGGAGAAAGTTGGGATGGATGTAATAATACTATTGAGAGCTAGATATAGTTGCCTAAAATAAGAGATTGAGACATAGAGAGCCTCGAAGGATGAGGCCCGGGAAAATAATGAAGTAAAGAATGAAGAGATTCATGAGGAGAGGATAGGGGAGAAACAAGCACCCACCAAAAAAAGCACCAGATCATTTGTTTCATTCTCTTCCTGAACTCTTTGAAGGGGATTTTTCTCTAGCCAAGTATGTTATCATGGACTTACAAACTAATCTTCTTGTACCTCCATCGGCAGTTGTTCCCCTACTTGGTGAGGCTCCTCCCATTTAGTCTAAGCATTTACCTCTACTTCCGCCTAATGTCAACCCTCTAGACCAAGGTATTTGATTTTCCTTCTTCTCATTCTGAATCTAAATGGGAAATAGTGAGCTAAATGACCATATTTGTGAAATATGTGACATCTGAAGGGAATATACTCATAATCGATAATTTGATAGTGAGAGTATCCTTGTAGTTGTAATTGAATATTTTTTGCCAGACCTTCTCTTGTGTCTAGCCTAACTATGATGCATGCCACATTCCTAATTTTTGTCTCCACGAAATACATATATGCTTTCAGAAAAAATCCCAAGGTATTAACTATGGCTCTGAATACATCCTCTATCCATGGTTGCGGGGGAAAGGTTGCTAGACAGACCCATACCAGAATTTCTTGCACCTTTTCTATTTGAGCATCAAAAAGGGGCGCCCACTTCTTAAATAGAATTAGTAATATACCAAAACACAAATTTCAATTTAAAACCCATTACAAACTCTCGATATTGTTGAAATGCACTATAAGCCAACCCCTAGCCAAGGTCAGAACATCCACCTCGTTATCTAGAGGCCCACTCCAAGAATTTCTATCCACTCTAGAATATACTTTGTAGAAACAAATTTCGCTCTCGCTCTTCCAACCCAAATAAGTTTTGAGGCTTTCATTTCCTTATCTATCTAGATATCGATCCCGAGAATTAAATTAGGGCGTTCGGTTTTCTTAATTATAACCTTCCCTTTATTCCTCTGGGAACTAGGATTCTGTCCATTCTCAGCCATGCTTGAACATGACTGACTCTCCCTCCTTGAGCGACCCTAGTCATTCATGCACATGTTCCTTCTAGATAATTGAAAGTCAGGCTTCTAAGAGCCACTCCTACACATTAAAGGTGTTGTTCTAAGGCCAAACCACCTCAGAATGGCCTTCATATCTGATAAGGCCTTCGAAATTAGAACCTAGAAAAGTAGAATATGAAACGTCAACTTGTTCCTACCCACTAGTTTCGGAAAGAAATTTTACAGAACCTCCTTTCTGTTCTGAAACATCCTGAAGTAAACTCTCTCCATTTCCTGCCTCCAAACTAGGGGTCTGGAGGGAAATAAAAAACTCATTTTACTTTCGCCTCACTGGCCCTCTTCATACGAGCTCACTTCTCATATTTTTCCCCTCCACTTGTTCATTCGGCTGCCATTCCTTATACAGGCAGGCTTTTAGCCTTTCATTTCTCTGAATACTGCTATTGATAAACTATGTCTTCCAAACCACTGGAAAAAAGACCAAAAAACTCGGGTGAGCCAACAGGGTTTTTTAATTACCAGATTTCTCGCCTTCTCCACTTCCTTCTGTTCCGCCGAATCCTCTTTTGTTGCCCAAGCATCCAAGATATTGTTGTTAGAGCCCCCAACCGATCGCCTTTGAGCCACAATATTTACTTGTTTCCAAAAACCGTAAACCTCTTTCTGGATTTCAATCAATCATCATGTTTCCAATTTTTCCACCTAAACACCGAACTAGAACAATCACATTAGCGAAATGTTGCTGAGATGGCTCCATGCCCCAACCCGACAAGATATATTTTTCCTCGGGCTTGAAGTCAACATATTCTGATGGTTTGAGCACTTTTGTTGTCCGCGAGTTCAAATAACAATAACTACTCCCTTTTCTGTTATTGAAACCGTATCGCAAGGTGCACATAAAAACGATAACTGTAAAAAAGAGAAAATAGTGAGGGAAAACCATTGGAGTTTTGTGAATATGATATTCAGTTTCCGAGAAACTCCCTTCCCTAGGTAGGGTCCATATGTTCGCTCTTATCTGCCTACATCTTCCATTCGTACTGGGATTGTTAACCTTCATCCCTCCCAACGTTGTTCTCCACCCAAACCCTGGCCAGCGGCTCTTCCTCCTTAGACTACATCTTGTCATTTCTCATTCCTCTCAATCCTGTTACAAAAAACTCCTCAATTTGCGTTATTATTATTATTATTCAATCCATTTAAATATAAATTTTATATAAAATATTAAAAATTAAATTTAAATTTATTATTTTTTTTAAATTTTACATAACAATTTTATATAAAATATTAAAAAATAAACTATAATCAAATTCTAAAAAAAATCAATTATAATCAAATTCAAAAGTTAAAATAAACACAATTTCTAGATTCAATAAACAACCCAAATTATTTCTACCTCAACATCTAATCTCATTCCTTGGAAATATTCTTTCTACCTCGACATGCAATCTCATTATTTGGAAATATTATTTCTACATTAACATCTAATCTCAATTGTTGGAATGATAATAGGATGATACAAGCAATATGAAAACAATTCTCATCACCAACTCCAACCTCTGGAGTTTTTTTGTCGTGTTCAAATCTTTGCAAGCGTCACCTATATGTTCGCACTGTAGGAAGATACAAACAATATGAAAGCAAGTCCCATCACCAACTCAGACCTACGTAATTTTGGTGTTTGGAATCGATTTGCAATGAATATCCAAACTATTATCGTGCTAACTTAATTTTTTATTGCTTGTACATAAAAAAAAATCACTTATAATCCAATTCTAAAGTTAAGTGCAATTTCCAGATTCGACAAACCACACAAATTCTTTCTACCTCAACATCTAATCTCATTCGTTGGAAATGATTGTTATAACCCAGGATGACGATCCAAACTGTTGTGTCACCCACTTAATTTTTTATTAGTTGTACGTTGGCACTGAACACACTGGATGAAAATGGCTTGAATTTCAAACAATTATTAACGTCAACAACGTCATAGACTAAAAGAAAAACACATGAATTTAAAAGCAATTATCAAGCACGCACGAATTAAAAATCAATCATTAATATCGGTAAATAAATTTTTATCTATGGGAAGATTGATAGAAATAAGAGAGAAATGAAGATTCTAAATTATATAATTTCAAAATCTTGTTCTAATTCTTGTTCGACTGACGTGATTTTTCAATATATGGAGTTGGAACTGAATGTGAGTCTTTATCTTTAGGAGTCTCAATATTTAACTAAAAATTAATGGTTGAATTTACCTCTATTAATCAAGAATATTCACTTCCTTAAAAGTAACACTCAATTTGTATTAGAAGTTTCATGCAACCTTTGATGTATTTCCCATAATATGTCAAATAATGGCGTACTTAAATATTCTCAAGAGTACCTTGAGTGATTTATTGTTACTACCTATTTAGTTTTAGATCCTCATATTGTTCACTCGACATTGTAAACTTACATTTATACATGCATCTTAAAATTCCAATCTATATAATTACCTTTATCGGTTTGTATGAACTCATTTATTTATATAAGAAACCTATCATGAATTTGAATTTGTTTTTTAATAAAAAAATATCATATTAAAATGTATCACTAGCATAATCTTTTGCAATGTATGATAAATACGACCAGTTAAAAAAATAAAATTACAAAAGAGCAATTCACCAACATCAATATAAAAAACACTCACCTCAATGCAATGTTGATATGAATAGGGGAAATTTAATATAAAAAAACAAAATAAGAAATGAAGAGATAGATCTAGATTGATAGTCATGCCTTGTTGGGAACCTAAGTCTAAAGTCATACCACACTCAGTCGTTATGGACATCGATAAGGTGTTCAAAGCCACAATATGATCGTAATGGAGATGAGACGAGAGCCTTATCCAAAAAAGTTATAAAAACATCTGCCAACTACCCAAATCCTCTGTTTAAACAATTTAAGAATGAATAGTATACGAAGAGATATATTTGAAGGAAGAAAAGCATAACGTTCTAATACTGTTTGAAAGACACAAAGAACATGCAGCTACCACTATTAACAAAAAATACTCAATTCATATCACAATGCAACGAAAAAGTAGCTACAACTGCATTACAATTCAGACTATGCATATCTTCCATCCCTAATATACATTTCTACAAAAAAAACTATGTAAGTTGATTTCCTCCTCAGGTTGGCAGTGTTGGACTTTCGAATTTGAGGAGGTCATGGCGGTGGCACCCCTTCAAATTTGAGCAAGTTGTAGCGACACTGTGCGGTGAGGCGGTGCATGAAGTGGTGGTGGCCCATTGAAATTAGATCTTTCCGAAGTAATTATTTCCAACACTTCCCTTTAATTACAACATATAACTGGACATTGAATCATAATAAATTAAACATGTATGTTAGTCTAAGTCTCATCTAGCCTTACAATGACTCAAAAACTTTGACATCAGCTCTTGTGCTGGATTTATTTTTCCCTTTCTTCCACGTTTTGTATCTTCTAAATTGCTTCATCTTTGTCTTTTTATTGTAGGCTCCAAATTTCAATTTCTTCATTTAATATTGCATCTCTTCCATCATGATATCTTTGATTATCATAAAACATAGAAAAGCATTTTAGGTTGTCCATGGATGTCATATACTTCTTCAAAAATATGTTTGTATGTAGATTGCTACCACTTGTCATATTCTATAGTTTGTTCTTCATCATAAATATTCTAATTATAAATTTGCTGCAACATAAGTTCATAACAGAATTTTGTCTCTTTGAGACTCCAATACAGGAAAATTGCTTTGACGTTTTCATTTTCAATATTTTCCATGTTGTATTAAAAATTCATTATTGCAACTTATATGCAGATTTAATCAACACATGTTGTTTCAAGCCATGCTTCAAATAACTCTAATTCTTTTGTCGTTTCATCTCGGTTTCTTCTAACATCTGCACAAAGAAAATCAATGTTAAGTTTATATGTAAAAATATCTTCAGAACCATATTGGTTATGTCCATTACGCTTTGGAATGAGAGATTTCTTCTATTCATCCTTCTTTAACTCTGTAATTCCTCATAATCTTAATTCTCCACCCCTTCTTCTGCAAACATGTTTTATTACACTTTGTTTCAAGACGCAAGTGGATTTATCTCTCCAAATAACAACATATCAATAAAAAAATTTTGTTGCATCATATGCAACCACTCATCACTAGTTAATTTTTATTTAGCAAAGCTAACATCAACAATTTTAAGTTTTGGATCCATTAAACTAGTAGCTTCTCCATTGGTGACATTATCTATGCATCTCGTCCTTGTAACACGCGATGAACATTGTGATCTAATTTCAAGTTGAATTAACCAAACTCTTCATCCTTTTGTAGATTCATTGCTACATATGCTACAACACATTGATCTTCAAGCACTACTACATGACATTGTACAATACTATTATCTCCGACTTGATTGCCCTCCCTTGCACTAAACTCTGCTTCTAAGATCTTCCAAGCTTCCATGGAAGTTGTATATTTTGCTACCTTGAAAATAAAATTCTCATCCAATCCTTATTTTATAAAATTAAATGCTAAACAATCACACAGTTCATCATATGGGTTATTATACTGGTACTCAATTAACTCTTTAGCTCGAATAAAATTTATTAGTTTGATAACCCAAAAATCAAAATATTTAACAGTCAACATAGGTGGTGGTAGCATATTAAAGATACACAGATAAATATGGATCTCCTTTCTATCTTCTAATAGACTTATTAGTTCCTTGGCTACATCTTGAACTTATATAAACATGAAAACGTTTTTTTTTCCTTTTATTTTCAATTCATTTTCTTAATTTTCTTTAGTCGCACTTTGCGACCCATGATTGTTGTCTTTCCTTTATCTTATATTTTCTTTCCTGATTACACGAGGCTATCTTCCATATCGTAAAAAAAAATTATTTGAATATATGCCTCGTTAAGGCAAAATTTCACACAAAAAATACTATTATGCTTGAAAAAACACCGAAATATTTTGTAGGAAAACAATTTTTTGGAAAGCCAAAAAATCTCTTCAAATAAAACCTTTTTAATAAACCTATTTTTAAGCCTTTATAAACTTTTTAAAATTTTTAATATCACCTTTTCCAAACCTTATGGTCCTGAAATATTTTTTTCCTACTTAACATAAAATAAATCTCCTTATAACTTTCAACATATAAAGAAAGAAATAATTTGGATTTTTTTCTTAACAAAACCTTTATAAACCTTAATGATACATTAACATCTCTTGGTCTCTTAAAAATAATTTCAGAATACTTTAAGAACATTAAACTTTCCTTTCGTTGAGTTTTCAAGTTCCTTTCTGAAATTTTTGGCCAGTGCACTTTTCTTGCTCCCTTTTTCAGAGTACATACCTAAAATGGGTAGCTACAGAGAACACTACTACAGTGGCTCTATAGACTATTGTTGTAAATCCACTTTCCCTCAATTCATATAACTGAAATTATAGGACCATCCGCTTGGGAGGGTCCAATGAGAGTTGGATTAATTGACATAAAGCTACAATAATTGAGAATTTGTTAATGTCGAGTTACAATTTACAAAGATTGAAAAGCAACTCAATGTTGAGCATACTCTACAAGGAAAAGACCCTCTACCAGAGGTTATAAAGGAGGCTTTTAGTGTTATAAAATTGGCCAAAATTGTCAAAAGAACATTTGGTACAACATTTGTTTTTGGTAATGGAGGTTTTGGCAGAGCTTTTAACAGGATTTCAACACAACTAAAAAACGTGGGTGGTCGGAGGTTATTACAGATTTTTTTTTCATCGGTGCGCTACTAAGGTGTGAACGCACGGGTGCGTGTCATATAAATAGTCGGCTCAGGGCAGTTGAAGGTGCATGAACTGAGTCGTAAAGGTATACAACCACATAGGAGACACTGTAGGTGATATAACACATGGGGTCGTTCTAATTTGTATTGGGATTTGTGAGGTGCCCATATGTTGTATCAACAAACTGATACGTAGTCTTATTGAAGCGCACCACTGCACAATATCAGACAAACACACCAATTGTTTTAATCCGTATTAGTATTTATGCGGTGCCCATAGACAGTACAAATTCACCGGTACATAGTCTCACATAAACGCACCGGTGCGCAGTATCGTACAAACCCACCGAGATTTATAATTGGTATTGGTATTTGTACGGCTCCCATAGGTCGTAGAAATGCACTGGTGCGCTGTATCATACAAATCCACCGGTGTACAGTAACTGACACACACGGGTGTTCATATTGAATTTTTTAGAAACATCGATCCGTGACAGTGTAATTATTGTGTTTTTTTTTAATTCATTATTCATCAAAAGTTGACGCATCTTACAACAATATTCATAGTAATTGAATTTTTATTAATGCATTTGAATGTGATGTTTGGATTAATTTGTTATATCGTATTATAATTATTCTGATTTGTTTAATTCGTTATCCATCAAAAGATGACACATATCTTATAACAGTATTCATATAAATGAAATTTTTATTAGTGCATTTTAATGTGATGTTGGGATTAATTTGCTATATCAAATCATCATATTTCACATCTCTTCATTATAATATTTAATCATCCATAAATTTAATTAGACGTGGTGTTACATTTCATAGCAACAATGGAGAACACAATAGAATAAATTAAAACATGTTTTATTATATATATATCTGTGTGTGTGTGTGTGTGTGTGTGTGTGAATAAGATAGACTTTTTCATCTAAAATGGGACATTTATTGGTATCCCTTTCTCTTTTAATTGGGACACTATGTCCATTACATTAAACAAAATGTCTCATTTCACAGAAAAATATTTCAAAAAATACAACGCCTTGCTTTGATATCCAAACATAATGATCATCATTCTTCGCTTGAACTGCTTTCACTGCTCGAGCTACTTCCATGACTTGGGTTATTTTCAGGAATTTTTTGTTCATAGCGTTGATTGTTTTCTTCTTCTTCAGCTTCCATCTACAAACATAAAAATAAATTATAATGAGTGTATATAAATTTGTGACAATAATGAAAATTGCAATATTAAATAATATACATCATGGAAAATTTTAGGGGCTAATATTCGCAGGTGGGCTAGTTTTCCATGGTTTTTCCAAAAAAAAATATTTACCAATTTCCATTTCTTTATAAAAATGATTCGCCCAAATTTTACAGTATAAAATTATTTTACGTTAAAAATCTCCAACTTTATATAGACAATATATATAATATCATTATAAATATGAATAATTTTACAAATACATCAATAAACATTTTATAGTTTGCATATTTTTTTTTTTCTTGTTTAGACTAATCCTATTTTTTTCCATTTTTTCTCCTCCCATGCCACCCACGGGTTTCGAACCGGTGACCTTACAGAACGGAGTGCCTTAACAGTGCACCCCATCACCGACTGTTCTACACCACGTGGGCTTATAGTTTGCATATTAGGGACTAGTGAGATTTGCTAATTTTTTAACTTCAAGATAAATTTCCATCCTTAAGATTATCCCTGATATACATCAATGTAAATGGAAAAGAAATGACGTACCATAGCAATAATTGAATCATGGACTATACACATTCTTTCAAAACCATGTAGTATGTCATATTTCAAGATTTCATCTATTGGCACAGTTCCATACTTTGTTTCCTGCAACTTCTACCCCATAAAAAATCATATATTTAATATAAAAGATTTTTCCATTCTATTAATTATAGACGGAGATTAGTAAAACAAGATCGATAGATCGTTACAAATTCCAAAATTAATTTTTGATATGCCAACATATCCTCACAACCCATATTTAACCCAATGTCAATCCGTTCATCTCATGATTATTCTTTGTATGTTAGCACCTGTTTGAAGACATTCAATGATGATTTTGGTAAACAAATTAAAATATACTAAAAATAAATCTAGTTAAATTGTTATAAGGAAGTAACAATTACTCACAAACTTAGATATCAACCCTTTTCTTCCTTGTCGTCCTGTTTTATGTGCTGAATGGGTTCCTTTTTTTTTCTGCGAGAAAATACTTGAAAATTAATATTTAATGCTAAATTGTTTATTTATTTTACCCAATGATTGAAAAATTCAATGATTAGATATTACATTTGAAGCACGTTGTTGTTGAGATGGTTCCTCCTATGATGCAATTTTTTCCATTTCTTTGAACATCTCCTTGTACACCCTTTTGGACATTCCTACTGGCATATTTCTGATATTAACTCGTTCATATTTTGATATTTTCATAATCTTCCTGAAAATGTAACATAAAAATAACCTATTTAATTTTTATATTGATATATGAAAAGTGAATATAATAAAAGTGATATTTATAAATAATTCTAGAAAAACATTTAAAGGAATATTACTTTTTCATTCCTTCATTTTTGTTGTTGTACATTTTTTCCATTAGAAGTTTGACATGTCTCATTGACCAATTCTCTAGAAACTCTTCCTGTAGTTTAGATAAAATTTTGTTCTTGGAATCATTGGATTAATTTTTGTATTGTAAGTAGAAATAGCGTCTATACATTCATTCCACTAGATCCCTCAAACTTTTGTAATTTTTTCCCCCCTTTCGTTAACCTCCAGCACCACTCCAGATGAGCGAAGGAGCAATTAATTTTCATTTTCATGTTCTATTTTGTTTCTTTTCTTAGAAAACCATTCCTTTTCTGAGTTGTTGGTCCTTGTAGAACATTAAACATATGTGAATTAATAGATTTTTTAAAACATGTTATCTAATAATTTTAAGTATATTATTAATGGAAATTAAAAAAAGAAACTCATATTGGATCGATAGTATTTTTTAATTCACCTTATTCATTGTTTTGCAATTTTTCCATCAATATTTTACGCTCTTCTGGTCCTAATAAAAAATCATATTATCGAGCTTCGTCATTTTTTGGCTTTGCATGATACACAGTAAACAATACATATTAGTTGAACTTACATATAGTTCAAAAATAATATTTTTTTGTAAAGAATTTACAAAGGACTTGCCTTTTCTTATTTTCTTGATGTGTTATCAATATTTTTCCTACTTGATTTCTTTTTAGCCATTTATTTATCAAAATGAAACCTATACCATATCATTCATTAATATATTTTATTAATAAATTGTCAACTTTTCAAGTAAAAAAAATATATCAAGAAACCGGTGTTCTTTTAATGGTCTACACATCGATATCGCTGCATGGTGGTCTTATAAATGCACTGCCCAAATAGTATAAAACATTGTATGGTGCTCTATGTCAACAAGGAGCATTGATGGATTACATGTTAACCACCGCACTGATTTACACAGACAAAATAACAAAAATTGTCTAGTGTTAGTCTTTGTAGCATAGCAGTCTATTCTTAAAAACGCCCTGCTCAAACAAGGGACCACCGTATGGTGTTTTTTTTCAACTAGGAGACATGATGCGTTATATGTTACATGGTCCACCGATCAACAAAAAATAAATAAATGTCTTTTCCAAACAGTATGTGAGCACTATAATGAAATAGCACACCGATGCCCTATTTAACATAAGGCGCATATATTAAAAATTTGTTTTTAATTTTTTTATCAAAAAATATGTGCACAGTACGCTGGGATAAGCCAGCGCATCAGTGCGCTAGGTTACACAGGGCACACAGATTAAAAAAATTCTATTTTTTTTTTAATTCACGCAAGGGCCGACATGGATTGGGATCTTACTATGTAAGTCGTCTCGTGGGTTGGATGTCATAGGACTATATATATAGAAATAAAAACCCTATAAATCTAAAATGAAAAGCCCTAACTCTGAAATTAGAGAAATAGGAAGAAGCAAGGGAAGGAACAAAAATAATGAAGGGTTTAGGGTAAAAATGGATATTTTTTTGTTTGTTTCTAAAAATGAACAACAAATCGAAACTTTTTACTTACTGCGTAAAAAATACTGTAGAAAATGTAAGAAAAACAATAAAATTTAATCACAATATCGTTTGAAATTCTATGCTACAGGGTTTGAATCACCAGAGGTTTGAGATTTTGATTATATGAATACTTCTATTTGAAAATATTTCGCTACTCCACAATGCTCTCGTGCTATCTTGCTCTAGGTATGTCTCCTGCTAATCTCTGTCTCAAAATTTTTGCAAAAATAGTGAAATAATGAAATGTGTTTAGTATTTAAAGAATTGTTTTATGAAATTAGATTTTCAAAAATATTTTTCCGCCCATTTTTCAATTTACCGCTTTTTTTTCACTTCAAAAAAATAAAGTTACGTTTTTTTATTTGCGGCTTTTTTTCACTGGTGCGTAAATTAATAACACTGCATTGGTGCATCCGTTAATAACATGGCACCGGTGCGTAGTAACTAAAACAACATTGATGCGGTTATCTGTACATAAGCACTGATAACAATAAGTCCATTTTTAAGGCACCGAAATTAACTTTAGTTATGTGCGCTAAAATTTATTGTGGATTTTGCTAAAATGGAGGGAGAAAATATCATAATTATAGCGAATGGAAAATTCTACAAAATCCAGCTCGTTCCATAATATTTCTCAAAGTCCATCACGGAGTTCTCCCTATCCATATCAAGACGTAATATTTACTTCATATTTTATTTATATTTTCAGTATCTAATTGAATTTATGTTTTTTATCCATGTCAATCAGCTTAATAAAATTTATAATGTATACAAATTTGTAGGTTCATGCAGATTCATAATCGAGTTCAAATGTACAAAATAATCAAACAACTCCAAAATGTCAGAAACTCTTATCAGGAGCAGCATATCGCAAGGTGCATTTGGTAGATGAAAATGGATAGCCCCTTCACCCTGCCAATTGTAACAATATTGCATCTTCTAGCCACAATCCCGAGACAATGATGGTAATAATAATTGTTTGGAATATTAATGTAATTATTAATTTCAACCTCAAACAAATTAATCATGCATTTTCAATGTTCTTACTAATTGATATCATAAATTTTTTACTAATCATGTTCAAATCTATTTTGTGAAATTATTAGGATTCTAGTGATGATGAGCGACCTACGTACCATGTTTTCTTGCACCCCACGACAATGTCAAATAGATAGAAGGCTGAACTAAGAGAAAAAATGGAGAGGAACGATACCAAGAATTGTTGGATCAACCACAGATTTAATTCTCGCTAGGTCCAGATTCACCAATTAGGAATGACTACAACAACAATAGTTCTTCACAAGCTGACAATGGAGGTAATAAAATAGAGGTTGGTATGGATGATCATTTAAGGGATACGACCGCCATGGAGACAATTTTGTTATATGCATTTCAAAACAATGATCAACTAGGGGATGATGCTCATATCGCTGACACCTTTTTCGGAAGCCTTAAATTTTCTTCCACCACCTCTCTCTTTGGACCTAGTGGTCAGTCAAAGTCTACCTAGTTTGGGACAACAATGTTACTGTGCAAATTGAAATAAAAGTTTGGATTTTTGAATGCATGTTTCTCGGAAATTTTGATGTAAGTTACAATATAGTCCTACCTTATATAAATTTGAGAAATATAATCACAATGAGCATTGAAAATGGTCGATTTTATGAACGTTAATAATTATATCAATACTAATGTACATTTAATATTTTCAATGATGATCACCAACTACAGGTTATTCAAATATAAGGTTATTTCGAGTGATAATGCCTTTCCTGGTAGCTATGAAGAGGCAAAGAAATTGTTGAAAATGTTGGGTGTTGTGTACATATGATATAATGCATGTCCAAATGATTGCATTCTGTATAGAGGATAATATGTAGACAAAGAGATATGTCTGAAATGTGGGCATGACAGGTATGATAAATAAAAAAGAAGGGTATTTTGGATGTAACGAAATTGTATACAATAATCTCGCAGGTCTTGTAGCAAAAGGGTATTTTGGATGTAAATGTTGTGGACCTTCTCTGAAATCTAGATGGTCCAGGAACCTACGAAAACTGGCGTATTATTGCTCCAGGGTATTCCTCCCAGAAGAACACCCTTATAGAAGAGCGGCATCCTCTTTCAATGGTAAACGAGAGAGAACCCAAAGGCCTCCAATAACAACAATAGCTAAATGGCTTAGAGAATATGAGAGAGAAGGAGAAGGAGTTCATAGAAATTTTCGATTCAAATGGGGAGCCTATGTTCCATGATACATAATTCTTCGACACCTATGTTGAGAAATTTCCCATTGGGATGAAAATGAAATCTATCTTTTATAACCTCCCATGTTGAGAGCATATTAATATTACCCACTTCTTAGATCCCATGCATATATTTAAAAATGTTTCATCTTCTTTATGGAGGCACATATCATCGAAACAAATTGATACATTGGTTGTTAGGAAACATCTTATTACTTCAGAAACTAAAAGGAAACATTCCCCAAGACAATTAGAAAGTACAGGATCATAGGCAGGTGCTGGTCCCTCTAATTCATGGTATTTCAAAAAAGGTGATATCCCATGGATTTTTAAAAAAGATGATCTTTCTTTGGGAAAGTAAGTTATAATGGGTGTGAGGGTGCCATCTTCATACGAGCCTTCATTACGGCGCTGCTTCACCATGGATGACGATTTTCCAGGGTTGAAATCGCATGACCATTTGAATCTTCTAAGAGTACGTATAATGTCAAAAGCATGATTTTATTATTTGTTATATTAACAAAATTTATCCCATGAAGGGATCATAAAACAGAACTAATTTCATATATTATTGCACGTGTTTATAACTTTACAGTTCATTATCCTTTGTTTGTGCATGGGTGTGTGAAACATGAATTCCCTCAAGACCTAGGACATGTCATATCTACATTATCTTCTTTTGTACGTTCGATCACGTCAAATGAGATTCATGTGGCTAGCATTCCATTGTGGCCTCGAGAGATAATTGAGATTGTTTGTATGTTTGAGAAGGAACTACCGACAAGTTTCATGGACTTGCAGGTTCATATTCTAATTCACCTAGTAGATGAGGTTTAATTAGTTGGGGGGGTTTCTTGTCATTGGATTTTCTTCTTTAAGAGGTACATGGAGAATTTGAATGTTTTTGTTCGAAAAAAGGAAAACCCGAGGGGTTTATGATAGAGGGGTACATATAGTATGAGGCTTTCTATTATTTCAGTGAGTACACCAATTAGATCGACAACAGACCAGGTGTGATGATTTGGGACGATGAAAGGGATGAAGACAAAAGAGAAGGGGAGTTTCTCCAAATGAATGGAAAAAAGCGCTTGAGAAAGAGTAAGCAACTTATAATTTTTCAAATTTACACAAATTAAATGCTCATTTTTAACTTGGATATAATGTATATTTTGATCTATATGTACTATATAATGTCGGTTTTATTTCATCAGCGAATGCAAAAATTGAAGCAATTAATAAATTTGTTCTTTACAATTCTGAAGCGACACAATCGTGGGTCAGATTGTACGAATAAAAGAGGATGAAATCACACAGTGATAGGAAAGAATTCATATGTTTGAATGGTAGAAATATGCCTTATCCCAATCTTTTAAAAGAAAATATGCCAAAAATATGCCACAACATTTGGGTTGCTGACCAAGTCAAAGAGAAATACAGTGCAACCAATCGTTACCCACGTGCTGAAGAGGATGCGCTAAACGTAGGAATTCAGTGCAGCAACTCAGTAATAATATATTTAATCTATATGTACATTTGAAACATAATAATGCATCGTTAAAATGTAATTACATCTATATTTCATATTTTAATTGTTGGGTTATTATAAGACACATGACGTTATGATTTTTTAACTTTTTAATAAGTGCACTTGTTCCTATCTATGTGGGAATATGGACACCATTTTCGCACAGAAAATGTCGATAATGGACACATCACACAAGATTTTGGAGTGGAAGTCGAGTTCGATCAATCTATTCGATCTATGCACCGTGATGAAAACCTAGTATGAGGGACGTTAGGTTACGTCGGAAAGATACAAGAGATCATTGAAGTGGATTTCTCTTCTTTCCAATGTGTTAGTTTTAGGTGCAAGTGGTGGGACACCTTTGATCAGAATAATGTAAAGGAAGATCGCGATAGTAGGATGATATGTATCAACTCTAGAAAGATGTGGGATGAAGCTAAGGAGCCCTATGTTTTCCCCAAATAGTGCAACCAGGTGTTTTTTTACCTAGATGTGTTGGATAGGGATTGGTGGTTCGTATTTAGACATGACCCTAGATCAAAACATATTTTTGAGAACAATAGTGTCATCATGCCATGCAAGCTAGAAGATAATGAGGGTGATCATGAGAACCGAGAGTGATATGGTACATTTGTTATTTCATCAATATTTATACTTTTTAAGATAGGTTTTTATAAAGAAGATTATTTAAAAAAAAATGGCATACTATATAAAGTTCTTTTTTTTTGGTATGTAAGAACATAATAAAATAATGATAATTCAAAAGTACATTAATTTATTTGCATTATTTTCTAAAGTTTATTATGTTACAAAAAATCATATTATTCTAGATTTATTATTTTACAATTATTTAAAATTTTAAAAATTTACAAATTAAAATTTTTTAATAACATCATTTCACATTAATACAACTAAAATTTTACAGATATTTTACATATAATCACAATTAAAATTAAAATTACAATTACAATTTTACAATTTCACATACAATTACAATTACAATTTTAGAATTTTACATACAATTACAATCATTTCACAGTAAGACAATAAATTTTTTAAAAATATTCTACCCACAATTATAATTACAATTACAACTTTACAATTTGAGATACAATTGCAATTAAAATTAAAATTACAATTACAATTACAATTACAATTTTAGAATTTTACATAAAATTTACAATTACAATTACAATTTTACAAATTTACATATATACCATTACAAACACAATTTAGATGTGTTGGATAGGGATTGGTGGTTCGTATTTAGACATGACCCTAGATCAAAACATATTTTTGAGAACAATAGTGTCATCATGCCATGCGAGCTAGAAGATAATGAGGGTGATCATGAGAACCGAGAGTGATATGGTACATTTGTTATTTCATCAATATTTATACTTTTTAAGATAGGTTTTTATAAAGAAGATTATTTAAAAAAAAATGGCATACTATATAAAGTTCTTTTTTTTTGGTATGTAAGAACATAATAAAATAATGATAATTCAAAAGTACATTAATTTATTTGCATTATTTTCTAAAGTTTATTATGTTACAAAAAATCATATTATTCTAGATTTATCATTTTACAATTATTTAAAATTTTAAAAATTTACAAATTAAAAATTTTTAATAACATCATTTCACATTAATACAACTAAAATTTTACAGATATTTTGTCATAGAATTGTGAGGTACAATCATTTCACAGTAAGACAATAAATTTTTTAAAAATATTCTACCCACAATTATAATTACAATTACAACTTTACAATTTGAGATACAATTGCAATTAAAATTAAAATTAAAATTACAATTACAATTACAATTTTAGAATTTTACATACAATTACAATTACAATTTTAAAATTTTACATAAAATTTACAATTACAATTACAATTTTACAAATTTACATATATACCATTACAAACACAATTTTAGAATTTTACATACAATTAGAATTACAATTAAAATTTTACAACTTGTCATATATACAATTACAATTAAAATTACAATTACAATAATTTCACAATAAATTAAATATTACAGTTACAATTAAAATAATACAAATATTTTACATACAATTACAATTAAAATTACAATTACAAATACAATTACAATTTTAAAATTGTTCATAGAATTAGAATTAGAATTAGAATTTTATAATTTTTCATATATACAATTACAACTAAAATTACAATTACAATCATTTCACAATAAAGTAAATATTACTATTACAATTAAAATTTTACAAATATTTTACATACAATTACAATTAAAATTACATTTAAAAATACAAATACAATTCTACAGTTTTACATACAATTAAAATAAAAATAAAAATTTCAATTACAATCACGACCCAATATTTAATAGATAACATGATCATTTAATATTAAATTAATTAGTAAACATCACGATCATGATAACCATCGTACAAACATCATATTTGACTAAAAAAACATTCAAATTCACTAACATCGTCGTGATCATGATCATCTAACAAAACACAATTAGCATTGTATAATATCATCACAACCAAAACATCAAATCTACATCTCATGTCAAATAACTGTTCTCATATACACTTCTATTTGCACACTGCACATTAAATGAACATATCTGACATCACCTAACAATATACACATCATGATTATCAACAACATGTAAATTAAGTACAACTGCAACATGAACATAAAATACATGGACCATATATATATAATGTCAAAAATATACAACTGTAATATAAATGTCAAATATCAACTGGTGGTATAATATCATCAATAGTAGTACCAGTCGAGGCTTGCTTAGTCAAATGGTGCAGCCTCAATAATCTTAGATACATGTTGATGATCACGTGCCTACTGATCTGGTACTGGTGCCTCATGCTTATCAAGATCAACTGTCGGTTGCTCATCGTGATGACTCGACATGGTCGATGGTCCAGTCTGATCATGATCATGAGTACTGTTGGATGCTACAGGTTACTGACTCGACGTGGCCGATGGTTCAACTTGCTCTCCATCATGATTATTGGTCGATCCTACAGGATACTCATCTAGTGCAGTGTGAGGTGAACGATAATCACTCCCCTGATCATGATCATCAGATGATGTGTCGCTGCTCACGGATTGTCGATGTGCAGCGTCTCAACGACGCCTATAATGTCGAAGGGCCCTCCTTAACTGGGTAACTAAGGTCATAGATCCTAGGACATGCCACATCAGGTTGTACATGTGATGCAGCATGCCTCTCAACATATGTACCAACTTACCATCGACCTGCATATCTCTCATAGTGGTGGGCCTGACTCGCGTCTCAAAAAACAATGCACAGAGTTGGTTGCCCAAATCCATCCTCAATATATTGTCAAACCTACGCCTAGCAAAAGGCAGTATCGGCGTACCAGCAGGAGAAGGTTTGTCTGCACCAACCTCATTATCCTCGGCATCTACCATATCCTGATCTTCATCAGGATCCACACCTATATCATTTGGTGGTGCTGGCATCTCATCGCCATTAGAAGACCCAATGTCTGCAAAATATATATAAGTACACAAAAATAATTAGACAATTTCATTAAACAGTTTAATAAAAGCAAGTTAAAGAACATGTTAGAATAAATTTAAATAAAATAGTAATATTACCTCTATCCTCTAATGACTCATCATCTATGAAGAGGATGTTGGCACACCCTCGCCAATCAAAACTAGCATAAGGATAGGGAACCATAGCGAAGGGATGGTCACTAACACAAGCTAGCAACTCCAATGCATCATGTGATATCCTCGCGGAAAACTTAGACTCACCCCTCTTGGGCATCATCGGTCACCAAATGTGAATTCGTACATGCAGCATCAACTTACGAGGCTACTGAATAAAATTAGGCCTCGTCTTTGGAAACCACTCAAAAAATAAAAAAAATAGCTCTGAAGCACAAGGGAATTTTACCCTCCCTTGTGCATGAGCATGACATCTATCTAAAGTTGTACATAACTGCCGCAAAAAAATGGCAGACCACCGAACAAGTCGTGGCTCCTGTACTAAAGAATCAACATAATATAGAAATGAGAAACTAATGCATTTCCCATCGCCAGTGTTGTGTGAAATGGTCAAAATTAAAATTGAGAGGCACCTCACCTCATCACTATTAAATGAAGCAATACATAACTAACCTCCAGAGACCTGAAAATCTGAAGGAGATAGTATATCTACGCTAATGCATCTCTAGGAGTACACCAACTGGAACCTCTAGGAACGAGGTAAAACCCACACCTCTCCTCAACAGGAGAGTAATGAAATGTATTTCCTCTTCAGTGGGTGCGTACCATTGGTTAGGACCAACCCGAAAAGCTTGTAGGTGGGCATTCCACCTGTAGATAAGATGTCGCAAAAACACACCATGTCCTTTTAGGGATGTAGCCTCCTCATAGAACTTGAGGAGGCCTACTTGCCTTAGGAGCCCTTCAGTAGCTGTTGTAATAGGGTTAGGGTACGCATCTCTCTCCCTCGCTCGTGCCTCCCACAGGCGAACCATGTTATACTGGTCCACCTGTTGTTGTTGTTGTTCCTTCTCTTATCCCGTTTCACGTTGCTGAATGACTGACATATTAAATATAATTTTTTTATTAAATGAGACATGTATTTAGGAATATACGAATATAATTTGTTTTGACAAAAAAAGTAAAAACAATCGGTGCACCACAAAAAACAGGCATGCACCGGTTATGGTGCATCTTTTTTTTATTGTGCACCGCAGGCGTTGCACCAGAAAATTTGCAGAGTAGCGAAAATGGTGCGCCTGAAAATTTTTAGTGCATTGCCCTCCTAGCATTGTTCCAAAGTCAACAGTGCAGTGGTATAACAAACCGCACCGTTGACCATAGACCAGTGTCGAGAGGGCTGTGCACTGACCAAAATATATGCCTCGAGGCATATATTTTTTTCAACACAATGCCCTCCTAACATCACTATATATCTAATGGTGTGGTATTTTACTAGGATGCACTGTTTACCATGTAGAATTTTCATAATTTAGTATGTTGACCATATTAGCCACCCCGGGGCAGATATTTTCTTCAACGCATCGCATTCCCGCTATTCGATAGGGTCAACAGTGCAGTTGGGTAACTGATCGCACCGCACCTTTTTAAAATTTTAAAAAATCATGATGCGCCTTTCGGTACTACCCCGGAACTGGTGTGGATACCGTTAACACCGATGGTGGTGCGGTTTGAAAATTGATATGCAGCACTGGGAACCGGTGGGAGCCGAATGGCTCGAGCACATTGTGCGGGAATTTTTTATTTTTTTTAAGAAGGTGAATTTTAAGGTAATTTACAAATCTAATCTGCTAAAAGGTTTAATTATGGAAAAACAAGGAAAATACCTATACATTTAGCCATCGAGGAGACATATTGGCTATATAATTTGAAAAACTAAATTTCGTACCATTTTGCAAAATTGAAAATGGAGATGGTGGGTAATGGACAGCAGTAGTGCATGCAATGGGAGCACCGATGGTGAGGCACCTCACACAAGGTAATTTTTCACTGGTGCTTGAGATCTCTAGAGCACTGAAAAGTGAAAAATACATATTTTTGGCCATAATTTTTTATATTTAACCTTGTTTTGGTGTGCGGGTTTTATAGGCACACTAATTCCATATCTTAAGACCGCACCGGGTTGTTTCAGTTTTGGCGTGGGGTTTTTGGGTGCACCGATGTAGAATATTTGTAAATAACCAGTGCGCTATAATAATAAGACGCACTGAGCGGCTTTGTACGAAGCACACAATGTCCCGGTGTGCTAATGTTTTGTGTGCACCGGTGCTTTCTCTTGTTGAACGCAATGGTGTAGTTTAGGATGAGAGGCGAACTGGAAGAAAAACATCTGCGAAAACATCCACCTGCCAAACTCCTCTAGTAACCTCTGCTACAAACAGATTTCTAGGGTATTTTTATAAGGGGTTCCTCGAAAACATCCGCTAGAGGGTATTTTCCTTGTAGTGATACCTCTTATTCAAATAAACCAGACAGATCCAGGACCCATGACATCCATATTAGCTAAAAATCATCGATCAGAAATAGTCTGCTTTCCTTTGTCGACATATGGTGATATTTATTAGAGGAAAATACATTCTAGAGTCAAAAGTAAGACCCACAAAGAGTAATAATAAAAAAACCAATTGCAACACATTAAATGCCAAAACGCATGACACAACATACCAAAATTTCATTCATTGGTTAATTTGAAGAAAAACTCTTAGTTTACAAAATCCAGGTCAATATCATCAAGATAAGTGTCCTCCTCCATAAACTTCGGAGCAACATGCAGCTACAGTGGCTAGAAGTTCAAGAGTTTAGCAGTCATGTCCTTTCATGATACAACATCAGTGAATTTATAATTGAAATAGATAGTGGCGACTTCATCGAACGTAGGATAGCATCCTTTGTAGAGAAAATCTAATCAATATCATTGTAAATGACTTTGTACTGTATGAAGCCTCCTCCTTTCACCAAACTGACGTCTACAAACCTCATTGGCTCTGATACCAAATGAAAGAAGTAGCATGGTGCTCTGATACCATTTGAAAGACACAGAGAAGAGACAACTATAACTACTAACAAAAACTACTCAATGGACATAACAATGAAACAAAAAAGTACCTACAATTTCATTACAATTCATAATATGCATATATTCTATCCCTCATCATCTAGATTTATACAAAAAGTGGTTTTTTTTTATTTCCTCTTCAGGTTGGCAGTGTTTCCATTTCTAATTTGAATAGGTCATGACGGTGGTGCCCCTTCAAATCTGACCAAGCTATGGCAGTGAGGAGGTGCATGAAGTGGTGGCGGTGCATTGAAAATAGATATTTTGGGAGTAATTTGTTGAACCCTTAGTTAAACTGAGAGGGGGGGGGGGGGGGGTGAATCAGTTTAACAAATTCATAATATTTTAAACCTTTTATTAAACCTTATTTACACCTTCATTTCATGTCCAACTTAATATGTGAGTAATCTTATAATGTGAGCAGTAAGTATTAATATAATATAATAGCAGACTTAATATGAGAGAAGCAGGTATTAAGCAGATGATATAAACTAGATCAACACATAAACATCATGCACAGAGACACCAGATATAAGAGGAAACCCATAAATGGAGAAAACCACATCTTATTATTGTTGTGATGTAAAGGAAAGCTCCAACTCCCTCTCACCACTGTTTTTCTGCAGGCACCAACCTACAGGAGACTCCTACCTCAATTCTGCAAGCTACAACTTGCAAGGAAGCACCAACTCCCTTCAATTTTCTGCAGGCACCAACCTACAGGAGGCTCCAACCTCAGTCAGCTACAACTGACAGCTATCAAGCTGCAACTTGATAGGGAAGCTCCAAATTCCTCAATTTATCAAACTGAATGTTTGCTGATTTACCTCAGATATCAGCTCTGTTCTATAGCTTCTCTTTATGCTCTTCTTCTATTAATCTTCTCTGCCTCACACTTCTATATTCCGCCTTCTCTAGATTTACTCTCTCTAACCTCTCTTATGCATATCCAGTTAGTATTATTTATAGAGTTCCTCACATGACTGTTTGTATTTCACAAAGAATTTGGACTGAACAGTCATGACTCTTTGGCTTCTGTCTTCTCATTCCTTTTATCTTCTCATTCAATAAATATAACTGTAGGTGCTTATTTTAATATTACAGTGGGATATTTTCTCTCTTTCGGAGACTTGCCAATGCATCACAAACAATAAAAATCGATTAAAACATTTACATTCAAATTACAATGAGAATTCCAGCTCAACTCATTTAGTCTTTTGGATTTTCTTTGACTGTGTTTGTCTTTTCTATGACTGTGTTTTATCTCCTTTCAGCTCTGTTTACTTTTCTATCCTCTGTTGTGGTGTAACTGCTGCATACATGTAACTGAGCTTTTTATACCAGCTGACTGTAAATATGGAAAAATTCCAACGCTCTGTACATAGTACGTGTCTTGTTGATGTGGCAAGTTCCACAAGCGGAACATACTTTCATCACAATTGTTTTATATTAATAATCACCCTCCCATTAACCCGAGGCATATATATAACCCAGGGACCATGCGACACATTGCAACAGCGTTTTATATATATATAATCCAACTTCAACTCTTGGCATAAGTTTAACACACAAACTGCCCTTTTAGGTATGACTTAAATCAATTCTTAGCATATATAATAAAACCTATTTAAACATATAAAAACTCATTTCGGGCCCACCTGACACATTTTCCAATGCAATATGCTTCTCCTCCAGTGATTTCCAATTTCGATTGATTGCAATCGCAAACTTCTATTTGCATGTTCCGCTGCTTTGTTTAACTCCGATGTGATTGACCTGATGCGATGCGATTAATCGCAATCGCAAATTCTATGTTTATATATGTTTCTGACACATATCAATTATGGTTCATAAACCCTTTGGGTCCAAACTTCCAATCGCAATCGCAAACTTTTTGTTGCATGTTCCGATGCCCTGCTTAAATCCGATGCGATTGGTCACTGTTCAATAATATTTGCCGATGCGATTAGAACTAGAACTCAAGCTATATATGAGTTGTGGTTTATATACCCATCGGGTCTGGACTTCCAATTGCAATCGCAACTCTTATATTCTCCAATGCGATCATCACTGTTCACCGGAACTCACAGTATGTATGATTTGTAGTTTATATACCCATCGGATCCGGACTTCCAATCGCAATGACAACCCTTTTATTCTCCGATGTGATCATCACTGTTCACCGGAACTCACAATATGTATGAGTTGTAGTTTATATACCCATCAGATCCGGACTTCCAATCGCAATCGCAACTCTTATTTTAACCTGTTCCGCTGCCCTTATAATCTCCGATGCGATTGGGAAGGGTCCCACCTTATATTACTACGTTTCTTTGCATCTCACGCTGCATATGGCTATATATACACACATATATATATATATATATATATATATATATATATATATATATATATATATATATATATATATGTTTTTGTCCTTTGAATATAAAGCGCAATACTTTGCTGTTGGAGTATACGATTCCCAGAATGAAATTTATATTAACTATGCATTACATTGCCGCTTGGGTTATGATTCTCGGAATTTAGTTATATATATATATATATATTCACCAGGTGGGAACAACGATTCTCGGAATAATAGTTGTTTCTCTGCAATAATAGCTGTGTCTCTGCCTCTGCCTTTACTGCTGTGATAACGGCTCTGCCTCTACCTCTGCTTCTGATAACGGTTCTGCCTATATTATATTCGCTTCCTCTACCTCTGCCCATCTCCTTTACTTCCTTCATTTGCTTCTTTGTTGCCTCCATTTCCATGATAACAGCTCTGTCTCTGTATTCGCTGCTTCCTTTGCCTGTCTCTCTCTTTGCTGCCTCCTTTGCCATGATAACAACTCCGTCTCTGTATTCGCTGCTTCCTTTGCCTATCTGTCTCTTTGCTACCTCCTTTGCCATCAATGACAACATTTCCAACAGTCTCCCCCTTTGGCATTGATGGCAATACACTTCCTCTGTTTTCCTGATAGGATCCTTTCTCCTGTTGCTTCCTCTTCTTACTGTTGCTTGCTCTTCCTCCCCCTTTGACATCAATGGCAAGGGGTTTGATTTTTTTTTTTTTGTGAAGCTTCTATTCTCTGATACTGTGGTTTTATTCCTTTTTCAATATTTCATGCATTTCCTGGAATTTCCTAACTTTGTACGTTGCTGCCCCAAACTTTCGATTAGATACACGTCGAGTTCACTATTCTTCTGCTGCACGACAAACCCTTTGCCTTTTTGTTTATTTTTTTATGCTGACTATATTATTTCCATAATCCCTTTGATCCTGAGGACCTGTTTTCATGCTTCCCTTGCTAGCTGATCTCCCCCTAAGAATGATATTTTCGTTTTTGTTCTCCCCCTGAAACTGTGCTTTCTCTTCATATCAGAGAGTAGAATCTACAGATACATACTAAGTGGTTTGGTAAATATATCTGGTGTCTATTCTTTTGTTGGTACATACTCCATTTTTACTATCTTCTGAGCCACTTGTTCTCGGAGAAAATGATACTTGATTGGAATATGTTTAGTTTTTGAGTGAAGCACCGGATTTTTAGATATACTTATAGCACTTGTATTATCACATTTAATTGAGATAGGTTCATCAATGCTTACCTTCATGTCTTGAAGAGTTTGCTTCATCCACATGACTTGTGTACAACATGCTGCTGCTTCTATATATTCTGCTTCTGCTGTAGATAGAGAGATAGATGTTTGTTTCTTACTTAACCATGCCACCAGACTTTTTCCTAGATAGAAAGCACCTCCACTTGTACTTTTGCTGTCATCCACATAGCTGGCCCAATATGCATATGTGTATGCTGTCAAAGTGAAGATTTTTCCTTTAGGATACCAAAGCCCATACTGTGTAGTTCCTTGTAGATATCTGAATATTCTTTTGACTTCAAGAAGGTGATTTTGTTTAGGTGTTGCTTGATATGTAGCCACTAGTCCTACTGCTAGAATGATGTGTGGTCTTGATGCTGTCAAATACAGCAGGCTTCCTATCATGGATCTGTAGAGTTTTTGATCTACATCTGCAGACCCATCATCAGCACACAGCTTGCATCCCGTGATCACGGGGGTTGTCACAGGTTTGCAGTCCTCCATTTTGAATTTTTTCAGCATTTCTTTTAAGTATTTTTCCTAAGAAATGAATGTGCCTGAGTTCTTTTGCTGAATTTGTAGTCCTAAGTAGAAACTGAGCTCTCCAATCATAGACAATTCAAACTCTATTATCATCTCATCAAAAAACCCTTTTGCTAGTTCATCTCTATTTTGCTTCCAAACATAATGTCATCAACATATACTACAACAATTAGGAGTTCATTTTCATGGGCTTTTATGTATAGATTGTTGTCTACTCCACCTCTCTTAAAACCCCATTTTTGCAAATATTTATCCAATCTTGAGTACCAAGCACGAGGAGCCTGTTTCATTTCATATAGGGCCTTATTCAGTTTGCACACATAGTCTTCTTTGTCTGTCAATGAGAAGCCTTCTGGTTGTTCCATGTAGACTTCTTCTTCTAAGTCTCCATTCAGAAATGCAGATTTTACATCCATTTGATATACTTTGAAGTTTTGGTAGCATGCAAATGCCAGGAACATTCTAATAGCTTCCATTCTGGCTACAGGGGCAAATGTTTCATTGTAATCAAGTCCTTCGATTTGTGAATATCCTTTGCAGACAAGTCTAGCTTTGTTTCTGATTACCTGTCCTTCTTCATTCATTTTATTTTTGAATACCCATTTTGACTCTATGACATTTTTGTCAGTGGGTCTAGGAACTAGTTCCCAGGGATTTTTTTTCTCAATTTGGTCCAGTTATTCATTCATTGCATTCACCCAATACTTGTCCTTATTGGCTTCTTCAAATTTCTTTGGCTCTATTTGTGACAGCATGGCTATGTATACTTCTTCAGTTTGTTCTGTTAGCTGCCTTCTTGTTTGCACCCCTACTCTCTTGTCTCCAATGATCTGATCTTCAGGATGGTTCTTCTGAGTATATCTTGAGGGAGCTTTCGAGCTCAGCTCTGCATCTTCTGTTGTCTAGCTTGTTTCATCATCATCTTGGTTTTCTTCTTCATGGTTGTCTGATGGACTGCAGCAGTTTGTATCTCATGTATTTTTTGGGAGTTCTTCATCAAATCTCACATCAATACTTTCTACTATTTTTCGAAGAGTCTTGTTGTAGCACCTGTACCCTTTAATTTTGGATGCATATCCTAGAAATATTCCTTCATCTGCTCTTGCATCAAATTTTCCAAGATTTTCATCATTATTCTTTATGTAACACTTGCTTCCAAAGATTCTGAAATGTTTGATTGAAGTTGGCTTTCCATGCCACAGTTCATAGGGATTCTTGTCACTGCTTGGCCTTAAGTGAGCTTTATTAAGGATATGTGTTGTGTGCACTGCTTCTGCCCAGAAGGTTTGAGCAATATTATTCTCTTGCATCATGGCTCTGACAATTTGTTGAACAGATCTGTTTTGTCTCTCTACTACACCATTCTGCTGAGGTGTCCCTCCAATAGTAAATTGTTTTTTTATGCCATGTTCATTACATAGGTCTGCAAAGTCATAATCAGTGAATTCACCTCCTCTGTCTAATCTGATGCATTTCAACTTGCATCCTGTCTAATTTTCTACTAATGCTTTAAATATTTTGAATTTGTCCAGAGCTTCCGATTTATTCTTGAGAAAAGCAACCCATGTCATTCTGTAGAAATCATCTATTATCAGCATGAAGTAGGATTCTCCACTTGGTGTTTTAGTTCTTGCAGGTCCACACAGATCCATGTGCACAAGCTGGAGTGATCTTCTTGTTGACAACTCCTCTTTGGCCTTAAAGGATGTGCGGGTCTGTTTACCCAATTGACAAGATTTTCACATGGTTTTATAAGGCCTCTTTAATTCTGGCATGTCTCTGACAGCTTTCTTCTTGCTTAGTCTGATGATGTGATCGAAGCTGATATGTACCAATATTTTATGCCATAACCATGATTCCTCAAGTTTTCTAAGATGGCATGCCTCATCTTCCTCTTTCACAATGTCAACATTGCTCTCTATTCGAACACCTTTGAGCAGTGTCTTACCTGTGGTGCTTGATCTGACTTCACAGTCTTGTGCTCTAAATAGAACTTCGCAACCTTTGTCACACATCTGACTGACACTCAGTAAATTTGCTTTCAGCCCATCTACAAATAGTACATCTCGAGCCTTTCATCTGCCATTGTCTATGCTAACTGAGCCTTTTCCCTTAATCTTACCTGATTTGTCATTGCCAAAAGTGACATTGCCAGATTTCTTTCATCAAGAGTTATAAACTTTCTTCTGTCTCCAATCATGTGTTTTGAGCAGCCACTATCCAAATACCACTGACTTTTCAGGTCTTGAGCAGTTAGATCCAAGTCACATTTATTCACCTTCTTTATCCACTGGAGGCACCCTTTTGTTTGGTATCTTTTGTGAGGTGATGAACTACATCTTCTTAGAGGACATTTGGAAGGTATATGTCCAACTTGATTGCATACACAAAATTTGATCATAATTTTTGTAGAATTATGAGTATGAATAGAATTTCTTTGATTCATAAACCTCCTTGAGGTGTTAAACATCAATCTTTGTCCATAATTTCTACACTCAATGATTTTATGACCAAATTCCTTACAATAAAAGCAATAACCATAGAAGCTATTTGCATACCTGATGTAAGGTTGTCTCTTCCATTTGTTTGCTTGAGGCAGTCTCTTCAATGTTTGCATCTTTTGCTGGTTTGAATTACTCCTCCTTGCATGACAATATATAGCAATGTGTCCCAGCTTGTGGCAAGCATAACAAGTGGCATTCTTCATAGGAGGGAAGAATATCCTTTGATGGTTTCCAAATTTTACATACTCAGGGGTCTTAGTATTTATTACATTCTTAGCTACTAGTGGTTTCTTCTGATCTCTGTCTTCCTTATTGCAGATTTCTTCTTTTGTAGGAATTGTTTGAGCTGCTTCATCATTCTTCTTTGATTTTACAAAAATAATCTCTCTGTCAACCTTTTCTTTTCCTTTACTTGATTGTCCTTCATAGCCTATTCCAGTCTTTATCATAGGGGATCTTTGAGCAACTCGAATTTCATTCAACTTACTAGAGCTTGTTGTTTGAGAAGAGTTTATAACCACTTTCCTTTGAGCGTTTTCTAATTTCTTCCTGAGACATACTACTTCTTCTTCCAAATTTTCTTGTTCTTGAGTTTTTTCTTTGATTTGCTTAAGTAACATGTCCTCTATATTCTTGGCTTCTTCAAGCTCTATATTTAGCTGCTTAAGGACTTCTGAATTATGTTCTTCTCATACATACTTGAGGAGAATGTCCTTTTGTTTTCTGCATTTCAGTTTGAGTCTATCTATCTCTTCTAGAGCCCTTCTTAGCTCCCCCTCAAGGTCGACTTCACCTTATTCTTCTTCATATTCTAGCAGGAGACCTTCAAATTATTCTATGGCCATCAATAAGAATTCAGAGGTTCCTTCTTCACTTGAGGATTCATCTGAATATTTAGATATACTGCTGTCTTGTTGAGCATAGAAGGATTTTCTGCTGAACTTCTTTCCTTTCTACCAATTCTGTGATTTATTTTTCTCTGACTCTTGAGCCTAATTCCTTACTTTCTTGTGAGGACACTTAGCAGCATAGTGTCCCACTCTTCCACAGTTAAAGCATTTGAATGGGAGTTTACCTTTGTATTTACTTGAGCCTCTATCCAATTTCTTGACAAACTTTTCCTCTTCTTCATCCGAGTAAGAGCATATGTCTCCCTCTTCTTCTTTCTTCTTTTCTGTTTTAAAGGCAGCTTCCCTCGTACTTGGCTTCTTCTGTGGGAGCCTCATTTCATAGGCTGTTAGATTTCCATGTAGCTGGTTCATGGTCAAGGTATCCCAATCCACTGTTTCTTCTATTGCATACACCTTTGGATTAAACCTGGATGGAAGACATCTTAGAATATTTTGCACAATTATACTTTCTGGCATTTTTTCTCCAATAGCTTTCATATTGTTAATAATTTCTGCAGCTTTTAGGAAGAAACTAGCAATGTCTTCATCATCATTCATTTTTAAGTTCTCAAACTGGGCTCTATAGACTTGAAGTTTGGCAGTCTTTACTTTCTTGTCTCCCTCATGTATGTTCTCAAGAGTATCCCATATTTCTTTGGCAGAGTCTTTGTGCATTACTTTAATAAAATCTACTTCACATAATCCATTCAAGATGGCATTCATGGCTTTTGCGTTAGCCAAAAAATCTTGTTTTGTTTCTTTTTCTGTGTCAGTTGCCTTTGGGGCATATCCTAATTCCACAGTAGCCCAGACTTCTATTCCTAGAGACATTATGTATGTCCTCATTCTAATTTTCCAGAAAGAATAATTTTCACCAGTGAAGAAAGGGGCTTTATTGGTTCAGCATCCTTCTTTACTAGCCATCTTGGGAACCTAGGATCTCCTTTCAGCTGTTAGACTGGTACTAAGGAACCTGCTCTGATACCAATTGTTGAACCCTTAATTAAACTGGGGGGGGGGGCGTGAATCATTTTAACACATTCATAATCTTTTAAACCTTTTATTAAACCTTATTTACACCTTCATTTCATGTCCAAGTTAATATGTGAGTAATCTTAGAATGTGAGAAGCAAGTATTAATATAATATAACAACAGACTTAATATGGGAGCAGTAGGTATTAAGCAGATGATATAAACCAGATCAACACATAAACATCATGCACAGAGACACCAGATATAATTGGAAACCCATAAAGGGAGAAAACCACATCTTATTATTGTTGTGATGCAAAGGCAAGCTCCAACTCCCTCTCACCACTATTTTTCTGCAGGCACCAACCTACAGGAGACTCCTACCTCAATTCTTCAGCAAGGAAGCACCAACTCCATTCAATTTTCTGCAGGCACCAACCTACAGGAGGCTCAAGCCTCAATCAGCTACAACTGGCAGCTATCAAGCTACAACTTGATAGGGAAGCTCCAACTTCCTCAATTTATCAAACCGAATGTTTGCTGATTTATCTCAAATATCAGCTCTGTTCTGTAGCTTCTCTTTCTACTCTTCTTCTCTTAATCTTCTCTGCCTCACACTTCTATATTCTACCTTCTCTAGATTTACTCTCTCTAACCTCTCTTATGCATATCCAGTTAGTATTATTTATAGAGTTCCTCACATGACTGTTTGTATTTCACAAAGAATTTGGAGTGAACAGTCATGAATCTTTGGCTTATGTCTTCTCATTCCTTTTATGGCTTAAGAAGGACCACCTATTCTGTTAAAAATAGGTCTTAAAGGGGGCCTATGTTTATGACCATAGATCCTGGGGATGAGGCTATTGTTCTTAATAAGCTTTCTAGAGAGAGGATTAAGGGGGGAATCTAACTTAATGGCTAGTGAAACTTCCTCGGAAATGGATTTAACGGGATTATTTTCAAGCTTAACATAACTACCACTATTGGACATATGGTCAATCATTTTGCTGACATAGTCAGACTTATCCATAATGAATATGGCACCACCTTTGTCTTCCCTAAGGATGACAATGTCAGGATTGTCCCTGAGGGATTTAAGGGCAAGAAATTCAGGTTTGCTCAAATTTCTTTTCGGAGGCTTAGCCTTCCTAAGAATAATGGAACAATCCTGCCTAATAGTCTCCTTGATATTATCCGAAAGATCCACAATGTTATACTCAATATTATAAATAATATCATCAATGGGAATGTTCTTAGGGGCTAGGGAAAAACTAAGCCTCTTATTTAGGAGACTAAAAACAGAAGACTCAAAATTAAAACTAGAAATGTTAATAACATTTTTGTTATTAATGCTAGAATAGACATTATTATTGCTTTTGATATTAGTTATATTATTATTGTTGTTGTTGCTAAGATTAATTGAGTCATTTTTAGGTCTATTATTATTATTATTATTATTATTATTATTATTATTATTATTAATAGAAGGGTTTGGATTCAAATCACTACTATTATTGATCATTAGGTTAGTATTTATAATAGGGATCAAATTATGAACATTATAATTGTCACTTGAAATAGAATCAGAAAAATCACTGAACTAAGGGAGATTATCATCCAATTGGGGAATGGAATACCCAATGAGTTTAGGAGAGGATTGATGGAAAATATATGATTGAAGCATGACAACATTGCAGACTTGGACAAAGGAGAAGAAACGTTGAGGAGAACTCGAATACAATTCCCACTTCGATGAAGTAGAGAGATGGGATACCGAAATCAAATGCGCTAGGGGATGGGAGAGAGACGAACACAAATAGGTAGAAACCCTTTCTTATATATCAACATTGCACATTTGGACGAAGGAGCAGCAATGTTGAGGAGAAATCGAATATGATTCCAACTTCAATTGAGAAGAGAGCTGGGAAATCGAAATCGAATGCGCCAGGGGAGGGGAGAGAGGAGAATGCAGAGAGGCAGAAACCACTGCTTCTACTTCAGAATTTTTCTTAAACACTCCTGAGACTGAGATCGAATCTCCTCTTTTGTTCAACAATGAATCCAATAATAAATATGAAGAAAGAACACCGTTTTCGCTAGACACTGTAGAAACTCTTGGAACCAAAACACTTGTAATATTCATCTTCAACCATAAATTCAAACCAGGGTTCAAATCATGATTATAAGTATGCGCTATTTGAAAATAAGGACGAAGCTAATAAACCTCCACTATTAGAGATGAACGTGGGTTCTGTAGGAGAAAAGGTACCACTACAATCTGAGACTACCAACGACTTTGAAGAGGGTTGCGAAGAGGATGATCCTGTGATATGTTTGGAAGAAGGTCGAGATGAAGAAAATTTCGAGGGATAATCTGAAAATTTCCTGCTTACCCAAGAGCTAAGGGTTGAGATCCGCTCCTTGCTTATTAAGGTCCTTCGCTGGTTCGAGGAAGATTGAAAAACCGATGAATGAGAAATTGTACTAGCCAATTTCTCAAACTTGGACGAGTGCTTCTTCTTCGATATCTCTTCCAAATGAAGAGCCTTTTCCATTGAAATACCATCAATTGTATTCCAAAGAGAACGAGAGATACTATTTTCTTGATCCATATGGAGAAGGAAAAGTTTATGAGTAATAAAATATAGATCTCTTCTTCATTTACTAATTTATGATCTAATCAAAGCCAAATTCATTTTCAGAAAAATTGGTTTGTTATTAGAGCAATTTAAATGATGGGAGATATGAGAAAATAACGGAACCAATGATGCATCCCTACATCTTTTGAGAAATGTGATATTAGATTTATTCTTAGCAACTTTCAATCAGTCTCGCTCAAAGTGGCAAGCCTTATCAGCCAATTCCCTTCCATGTAGGGTAATAATGTTAGGTTTAAGACTTTTTTGATCCATAGTTTAGATAGATGTCTTCCGGATTAATCACATCATAATGATTTGGTCGACGTTTCGAACCATTTAATGTGGTTCATCCTCAAGACAAGGTGAAGAAATAAATCGATCTCAATGAATAAATAGTGTGGATGCATCATTTCCCTGTGATACCCGATGAAAACTAGTCGTTACTAGTTAGTTAGTTAGTTAAAAAAAATTATTTAATACAAATATTTTAAAAGCGGGGGGGTTAATTATAATACGGTAATAATGAGCACGGAATGAAGGTAAGATTAATTTTTTTAGAAATTATTATTTCATTTTATTATCTATTATTTCAAATATCAAGATAATATAAAATATAATATAATAAAAGAAAGACCAAGCACAAAGAAAAAATATATATACTAAAGAGAAATTGAAAAAGGGGGGTTAGAGAATATATAATAATAAATATATTAATAAAATGAATTTTTTTTAATAAAATACCAAACGGAAAAAAGAATTTTAATCAAAACTAATCTTAAAAGGTTAAATAAAAATAAAAATAAGAATAACAACCAAGAACCAAGAAAAATAAAAGAAAAAGGAAGAAGTGTAAATGAACAATAATTAAAAACAAGGAGAATGGAAACTAAAAACACAAAAGAAAACAACCAAGATCACAGCTGACTAGGGAGCAGAACAAGCGAGAGAAATCACCGCGAGAGAGCTGGAGTCCAACTCTTACTGAACCTCCACCCATCATCCCTATTGAGATTCACGTATTTATGGTCGATCGTACCTTTGACATATCTAAGAAAATTTCTAAAAGTACATAGGGGTTTGAAAGAGGAGGCAATATTATTCCTTCTAAGAGTTTGGGAAAAATTTTCCAAGGTCCCTTGGATAAACGAGAGATGAACATTTGAGATAGGATCTACTCGAGTAGATTTTCCATTCAATCCTTTATGAAAGGCCTTAAGGCCTTGAGATCTACTATATGCATTATTCTCGAAAACGTCAAGAAGATGGGATTTCTCAGACTCTAAGTGGATTTCATGAAAGATTCTTATATCCGGGGTAGCAAGAGTGGAAAGAACACCAAAACTTTTAGCAGGAAAATGATGAGAACCAACATGAAGATATTGTTCCGAATGATTTTTCTTGTGGAAAACTTGGTGGGAAATGGATCCATCCTCCATTCTCGAAAGGAGGATATCCAGGAAAGGAACAAAACCATCCACCTCAACTTCCATTGTGAATTTTATGGAATCCGATAGGGAATTTAGGTGAGCAAGAAAAATATCCAACTTTTTGCTACCATGGGGCCAAATGCCACATGTACCATCCATGAACCTGTTCCATTTCCTAAGGAAAAACAAATCAGAGGCTAGGGCCTTCATTAAAATTATTCGATAAATAAGTTAGCAATGATAGGGGAAACAGGAGAACCCATGGCCACACCACAATTTTTCTCATAGAACTCACCCTGGAAACTGAAAAAGTCAAGGTGAGGTAGAGACCAACTAATTTAGAAGTATCCTCGTCAGAAACCTACTTAATGAACTCAATGGTTTTTTGGATCAGGATTTTGGTAAATAAGGGCACAATGTCAAAACTGACTATTAATTTACTAGGTTCCAACTTGATGTCCTTCCATTCATTGATAAAGGAGGTTGAGTATTTCACAACAGAATCAGTGAGACCCATGGAAATTTTTAGGGGCTAATATTCACAGGTGGGCTAATTTTCCATAATTTTTCCTAAAAAAAGATTCACCAATTTCCATTTTTTATAAAACTGATTCGCCTAATTTTTACAATATAAAATTATTTTACATTAAAAATCGTGAACATTATATAGAGAGTATATATAAAATCATTACAAATTTGAATAATTTTATAAATACATCAATACACATTTTATAGTTTTGATTTTAGGGACTAGTGAGATTCGCCAATTTTTTAAGCTTCAAGATAGTTTTCCATCCTTAAAATTTTCCCTAGTGAGACCCACAAGGGGTTTAAGCTTCTTTGCTAAAAAATTAGCAAGATGATAAGAAGGACCACCTATTTTGTTAACAATAAGTCTTAAAGGTCCCTAGGTTTATGAATCTTAGGAAGACCATAGATCCTGGGGGCAAGGGGATTTCTCACAATAATCTGTCAAGGATCCGATCGACCCTAAAGACATGAAGTGTGTTTACATGGTTCCTTGTTCATGTGGTACTCCCTATATTGGTGAAACATGTCGATCCATTAGGCAGAGAATCCAGGAACATGCTGTAGACATTAGGCACAATCGTTCCCGCACTTTGGCCCTTGCGAAGCATGCGGGAAAGTAAAGTCACCATGTTTGCACAGAGAACTCCAAAGTCATTGCTAGGGTTTAACACTTCCACCATAGGAAGATTAGGGAGGCTATTAAGATTGAGAGGCATGCTAAGAATCTCAATAGGGATAATGGACGAAAGTTGAGTAAAAGCTGGACTCCATCTCTCTTGAGGTCATTTCTCCCCCTTGTTTTGATCCCCGATCGCCTGTGGGCTTGGTTGTTTTCTTTCGTGTTTTTAGTTTCCCTTGTCCTTATTTTTAATTGTTGTTCCTTTTTCTTTAAATGTTCTTGGTTCTTGGTAATTCTTCTTATTTTTATTTTTATTTAACCTTTTAATATTAGTTTTGATTAAAATTATTTTTTCCCTTTGCTATTTTATTAAAAAAAATTCATTTTATTAATATATATTCTCTAACCCCCCCTTTTCCATTTCTCTTTAGTATATATATATATTTTCTTTGTGCTTGGTCTTTATTTTATTATACTATATTTTATATTATCTTGATATTTAAAATAATAAATAATAAAATGAAATAATAATTTTAAATTTTTTAAATATTACCTTTATTCCTTGCCCATTATTACCTTATTATAATTAACTCCCCCATTTTAAAATATGATTATTAAATAAATATTTTTAACTAACTAATAACTACTATTTTTTAACGACTAGTTTTCATCGAGTATAAGCCAATAATGATGCATCCACACTATTTATTCATTGAGATCGATTATTTTCTTCATCTTCTCTTGAGGATGAGCCAAATTATATCGTTCGAAACGTCGACCAAATCATTATGATGTGATTAATCCAAAAGACATCTACTATACACTCGGAGGTGAGGGCCATGATGGAGAAGATCTGTGTGACTCCTAATGTTGAATCTAGGATCTGCAGGTAGAGGTGAGCGAGGTATCAAGGAGGGTAAAGCATCCCTTCCGCACCATATTAGAGAGGAAATACATATGTCATTTGGTTATAGCCATCACCATTAACATATTCCAACAACTCTCCGGGATAAACACCATCACATTCTATTCGCTCGTTCTATTCAAGATGCTCGATTTCAGCAACAATGCAGCATTTTTTTTCTATCGTCTTGATAGGGCTTATGGCTGGGGTACGAACTTTCGTTGTCCTTATCGCTGTTTATAGGGTTGGCAAAAGGTTTATTTTAATCACTAGAGGAATTGTTATGTTCTTCTCTCAAGCAAGTCTTTATTTTTGAGAAACCTCAAGTCCTCAAGTGAATACTTCATATTCCATCGACTAATTGAATTCGGAGTTGTCTATCGAGGCAACAGGATAGCCCGGACGACAGTTTTTTGCCGGAATCAAGTAAAAAAAAAATTAAAAATTCATGTAGTTGGAATGTTTGAGTTGAATTTTTGATGGTGGAAATGGATTCAACACCATCAAAAACCCTTTGGACACCCAAAATACTGATGTTTAACAACCATAACCCAAATTTTCAAAAATCTTTGCCGGAATTTTTCATAATCTTAGTGGAATTTCTGGGTTATTCAGTGGGTTTTTTAGACTACGACATTGAATTCAGAGTTGTCTACCGATGCAACAGAATAGCTCGATTGACAGTTGTAGGCTTTTTAGACTACGACATTGAATTCGAAGTTGTCTACCGACGGAACAAAATAGCTCAGACGACAATTTTTTGCGAAAATCAGTAACTTTTTTTTCAAAAAATCAGGTAGTTGGAGTGTTTGAATTGCATTTTTGATGGTAGAAATGGATTCAATACCATAAAAAACCCTTAGGGCACCCAAAATACTGAAGTTTAACAACTATAGCCCAAATTTTCAAAAATATTTGTGAGAATTTGTCATAATCTTATTGGAATTTCTGAGTTATTCTGTGAATTTTTTAGACTAAAAAAACTCTTAAAATAATCCAAAGTGTTCAAAAGTTTTTAATAATGCTGAATATATTATTCTGTGGATTTTTTAGACTAAAAAAACCCTTAAAATAATCCAAAGTGTTCAGAAGTTTTTAATAATGCTGAATATATTTCTACCATTAAAAAAAAAAAATATTCAAACACTCCAACTAATTTTTTTTTTAAGTCAATTTCAACAAAAAGCCTACCTACACTATTGTTGACAAAGCCAAAAAAATTCCCTACACATACCACCTCACGTCTTATTTGGGTTAATTTAATTATGTTCTATACAGGCGGTTGTTGTAGCAATTTTAGGCATTAACTTCGGGGAAAGTGGAGAAGGCACTCTGTCCGAAAGATTCGCAATACTAGTGGTCGTTTCCGTTTGCATCTACGTATTGTCTTTTTCCTGGTCATGGGGTCCTCTCGGACGGCTGGTTCCCAGTGAGAGCTTCCCTCTAATGATACGCGCGGTCGGGCAGAGCATCACCGTAACCGTAAACTTTCTCTTCGCGTTCAAGGTGGCCCAGGCATTCCTTGCCATGCTCTGGCACTTGAAGTGCGGGTTGTTTCTCCTTTTTGCAGGCTGGCTAGTGATGATGACCGCTTTCGTTTATTGGTTTCTCCAACACTGGGGATGATGATGAATACAAAAATACGAGTGGCTGACAAAGTACCACAGATACAGTTTTGATTTGAAATATTGGCACAAATCTACAGTGTTATCATAATATTTGTAGTGTAATTTATTTGCATTTTATAAGAAAGGAATTGGCAGACCGGAAGATACTTTATTTGCATTTTATAAGAAAGGAATTGGCAGACCGGAAGATACTCGATTGGAAATTTATTTGGTTTAAAATTGATTTGACTTGGAAAATGTTATTTTTAAATAATTAAATTTGAGTTGATAACTTATAAAATACATTTAGTAATTATACTTGATTTTATTTTCCAACTCTACTAGATTTGAACATAAGAAAAATTAATTTTAACCTTCACTATGGATTTACCACGTTTCAATCTATCATTATGTTAACACATATTCTATATTAAAAGGTAAAATATAATAATATTAATACTGTATTATTAATTATTAATTAATGATTAATAAACAATATGAATTATTAATTAATTAATAATATGATTAATTAATTAATTTTTAATATTAATTATTAATTAATCATCACCCTGTTTCTCTTTTAATATTTTTAATAAATTATTGTCATTTAAATCACATTTAAATTAAAATTTTATAAATAATAAATGTGATTTAAATGAGAAGAATTAATAAAAATATTAAAAGAGAAATACGGCTATAATTTATTAATAATTAATATTAAAAATGATTATTTAATGTATATTATTTATTAATCGTTAATTAATAGTTAATAATACATTATTAATATTATTATTGTTTACATTGTAATACATAATATGTGTTAACATAGTGATAAAGTATTATTATTATTAATTATTAGATATAAATAATTATTGTTAATTGTTATTTATTATTGTATACTTTTTCTCATACTCTTTCTAGCAAAAGCAAGCCAAGTAAAATTACATTACGTAATTTCTATGAGTATATTGAGTCTTTAGAAAGACAAAGAGAAGAAAGATAAAATCATTTAAAACTCGAACTACCGTCAATGCTTGATGAAAACCACAAATCATCAGAAAATAAAATAATCACACTCGAAATTGAACTCCGATAAATGAAAGGTAAAATTCAAGAAATAGAACATAGTAAACAAACAATGGTTGAAGTAAATGACACCCTAAAGAACGAGATTAAAAATCTAAAAGAGAAGCTACATGATAACTCAGCGCTAAATAACACATAAAATAACTTAGATATTAAGCCCATCAAACAGGAAATTAATAAATTAATTGTTCTCAACCATGAGCGCCAAAAACGAGCCTTAAATATTATAGTTGCACATATAGAAGAACAAAACAATGAAAACACATTAGAAATGGTTAAAGTACAATTAAAAAAAATATCAAATTGAAACAACCTATCTCATGGAAGCAATAAGGGTCGTAAAGATTCTTGAGCATAAACACCAACTCATCTGTGTCAAGGTTAATTGTCATGAACATAAACTGGATATACTCAGGAAATCCCCAAGCCTAAAAGGAACAAGAATCTTTATAAATGAAGATTTTATTCCAGAAGACCAAGTTGAACTTAGGAAAGAAGTTCAAAAGGTCAAGGATGCAAGAAAGGTCGGGAAATGGGAAATCATTAGGAATATGAAGCTATTATTAGAGACAAAGTCTCAAGTACGGGTGATAAATAGGGATTTCCGTCACTCTGGATCCTCTTCTAGAACTGTCGTGGATTTCAATGGTGTAAAGGTCCTACGTTAAGTTGGATCTCGAGTGATATTGACCTTATTCTCTTAATTGAAACATGGGCATGATGAATCTAGGGTCCCTCACCTCGATAGTTTCACTCTTTGGTTTGGTTGGAATAATAAATCCTCTCGAATGGGTTTTGGTGGTATAACTTGCTATATAAGGAAAAAAATTTCCTCTCACGTTATACTTCATAAAACCGACCTCTTCAATCAATACATTTGGATCGAAATCTTTGATTCTACCAGCAAAAGGATATTTCTTGCAATCTTCTATTTTTGTCCTATCAACTCTACATCCTATAAGAAGAACAACATGGATAAAAATTGTCCTTTCAATTCTTTAGAAAAAATACATCTTCAACCTCAGAAATGATGGTAATATCCTTTTATTGGGAAACTTTAATGCTAGAACTACTCCTAAGTAAGCCATTACATTAAGCAAAAACTCTAACCTTTGCCCCTTCTGGCTTGATGAAGATAGTAACTCAACTAATAAATTCAAGAGAAAATTGAAGACGTTATTGAGAACTTATTCGACACCAAGCTCCTCAAGCTTTGCAGTTCTGAGGACCTAATTATCTGTAATGGTATTAACAAGTGGCCCCTCTTCAGTTAGATGACATGTTTCCATGCGCTGGGTTTCAATGTCATGGAATATGCAATTTCTGACATCCTTGTCCTCAACCATCTTACAAACTTTGATATTCTTAATGGATTCGACCCTGACTCTCACCACTGATCCCTGTCTCTATCCCTCAATCTTGCTATGCTTACAACCCACATGTAGGAGACCAATGAGAGAAAAACATACATTCACTTCGATAGAAGTAAAACCAGCCTCTTCTTAAGGGATTTAGAGAGGGATTTAGGTCCCATGAAACATAATAATAACATTGATCAAATTTATTACCATTTCACTACTATCCTTTCCTACACCATTAGAAGTTTTTCTTTTAAGATTTCGTTTAAGCAGTCTAATAGAACTTCCAATCCATGGTATGAAAAAGATTACAGAATTGCGAAGAAATCGATTAGAGATGCTCCTAATGAAATCATTAAGTTGTAGAATATAAATATATACAAAAATATCATCAAGAGGAAGAAAATATCATATATTAATAAAAAAACATGATTATCTTCTCCACCTTTCTAAAGTCGCACCCAAAACATTTTTGCAGAATTTTCTTGTCCGTAAAACCAAAGATAACCATTCTATCCCCTTAGAAAATTGGGACAACTATCTTAAGAAGTTGTATGAATCTTCTAGCACTATGGGTACCACCTTAAGCACTCTATTTAAGGACGATTTACTCTCCCTAAACGACACTGAGTCTGGTATTAATAAGCCCACTAATGGGAAAGCTGAAGATATTGAAGGATACCTAGCTAAGATCCTTAAAATGGGAAGAGATATCCTCATTCCTTATCTCCATAACCTCCTGAAATTGGCTGTAACGCATGGCTTCCCTCAACTTTGGACACAATTCCTTATTGTAGCTATATTTAAATATGGGAACAAGAGTGTTCCATCCCACTACAAGACCATTATGGTTAGCCATATTCTGGCCAAGATTTATGGGCTCAGTTTGGAGAAGAAGATTAGCCTTGGGGTTGTATGCCAAGGAAAAAGAGCTAAAGGACAACTTCATTTTAAGAGACATCACTTGACTATTGACCATCTGGTCACTCTTAGAATCATTATGGAGGAATGTCGCAATAGTAAAGAGGATCTCTTTTGTTTCTTTGTGGACTTTATAAAAGCTTTCGACACTGTCCGTCAAGATAAACTTTGGGAGACACTTAAATAGATCGTGATCCCTCCTCAGATGATGATTGTTCTGATCCATCTCTACGATACTGTAACTGCCAAGATTAAGACCAATGAGGGGTGGTATAAATACATTAAATGCAATATTGGAGTTAATAAAGGGTGTCACCTATCCCCTACCCTTTTTGTCGTATACATTGATAAGCTACAGGAGTGTATGGAATCTGCAGGGTGCAAGGGCACCGAGCTTGCTAGTGTTCTCATTACTCTTCTCCTCTATGCCAAAGATATCATTCTTCTTCAAAAAATCCATGATGACCTTGACAAGCAGCTCCAAATTCTTCATGACTACTGCTCCAAGATGGGTATGATATTTAATACCGATAAGGCTAAAGTCATGATAATTAAATCCAAAAATATCACCCATGGTAGTTTCATGTATAATAACCAGTGCTTAGAGTAGGTTTATTCTTATAAGTATTTCGACATTGACTTCCCTCATCATCTCAACTGGAATTATAGCAACAAGAAAAGGGTTATTGGGGGTTGGAAAACTTATTATGAGCTTGAAAACAATTGTAAGTCGGTCAATCTTTACATTTGGAGTAAAAAGAGGTTCCTCTTTGAGACCCTTTCCACCCCTATTATCTTATATGGATGTAAAGTTTGGGGTTACAGTATATCCAGAGAGTCATGGAGGAAGATTGATATTATTCAAAAGCAATTCATAATCTACAACCTTAAGATAAAGTGAAATACTCCCTATGCTATCCTCTTGATAGAATCTAGTTTTTCCCCCATTGAATGTATGACTATGTTTAATTATCTGATGTATAAGAGGAAGCTTGAGAACATGGAATAAAAAAGGATCCCTAAAATTACTTCTAACTGTAGTCAAAACCCTCACCTTCACTTGAAGTATGAGTGGCATAAGGATGCCCAGTCTTGGCTCAACCATTGGGGAATTAAGGAGGAGCTCAGAATGGGAAGCAAAGATAATATCAAAAATACTATTACCTCCAAGTTTAAGGACAAGCTGTGTGAGGATCAGGAGCTGGAGGGAAAAAGGAAGCTAACATACTATAAGGAATTGATCAACCCCACCCTTGATAATTAGAATTATCTCTCTGTGTTTTCCAACAATAAGAAAAAAATGAAAATCGCTAAGATAAGAACTAATTCCCATGAGCTTTGGAGTGAGACAGGGTGGTGGTCTATTCCCAAGACCCCTTGGAACGATATAATTTGTCATATTTTCCATTCTTAGCAAGTAGAAGATGAAAATCACTTCCTTTTTAGACTGCCCGACTCTTACTCACATTCGCTCTCAATTCTCTATCACCTGCCACACTTCCAATATTCTTGACCTATTAATCCAACCCACCTATAGTGATCTTGGAGCAGTTATTTCCCTTCTATTTTACCATAGAAACAATATTTTGAAGAATCAAACTTAGATTCTTTCTCCTCCCTTAAGGTCTGATAGATCACATTGGTCTTAGTGGATGATAACCATCATCATCATCATCATTAATAATTAATTAATTAATAACTAATAACTTGTTATTATTTAATTAATAAATTATTGTTGTTATTAATTATTATAATTATTATTATTAGCTAGAGTGAACATGATGATAAACTAAAACCATGTAATTCCAAGATCAATGTAAAAATATTAATATGGTTTAAAACAAATTGATATACTAATGAGGATAACTATGCTCAAATGTGTAACTATGTGTGATAACCAACATTATTCAATGCCAGTCAAACAAAGTCATCTACTATTATTATTGATTGATAGTAATAGGGGAACATAGTCAGCTACATCAGTCAATGAAAGTCAAACTTTATAGTCATTGTCTAAATTACTAGCCATGATTAAACTTGGCCATCCTTATGTTTACCATATTTAACAATAGTCAACCTTAATCCCATAGGTTTATTGATCCCTTAGATTTATAATATTAATGCCTTGGGTTTATCAATCCATTAGATTTATAATATTAATTAGTTGGGCTAATATTATTCCCCTTGGTTTATAATCCATTGGGTTTATAACATTGATCCCAATGTTTATAATATTAATATTATGATTTATATTCCTAGGGTTTAATATTAATATTAGGTTCCAATTTTATTCCCTTGGGTTTATAATCCCTTACGATTTTAATATTAATCCAATGGGTTTGTAATATTAATCATAGGGCTTATATTATGATGTTTTAATATAAATCCTAGGGTTTATAATATTAATATTAGGGTTTAATATTAATATCTTGAGTTTAGAATACCTTAGGTTTATAATAACAATACCTCTGGTTTATTAATCTTAGGGTTTATATTCTTATGGTTTAATATTAATGCTATTGTTCAATGTCATTCCCTTGTCCTATGGTTTAATATTAATGCTAGGGTTCAACGTTATTCCCTTGGGTTTATCATCCCTTAGTGTTTTATATTAATCCATTTGATTTATAATATATATCCTCATGTCCATAATATTAATGTTAGGGTTTAATTTTATTTTAGGGCTTCTAATATTTATGTTAGGGTTTATTTCCCTTAGGTTAATAATAGTCATCCCTTTCTTTTGTGACATGGATTTTCTAAATATGGAAATTAATCACGGTAAATGATGGTCAAACAGGTTCAACCATGGTCAACCATTGTTAATGATAGACAACCATTGTCACATGAATCGTACTCATAAAACTTTAAAAATGAAGGACTTATCACCATGACAAGACCGAGTTCCTCCTTCCTAGGGCTCGTTAAATTTACTAGGATGGATTCATCCAAAGGGTGAACTTATACGCTAAACATATGGTATCATGTTCAACCTTTCTATATAAAATAAATAGGTACTTGCTATAAATAGTGGGGGGAAATGGAAGTAAAGCATGTTTTGTGTATTGTACCAAATGCATCATGTCGCTCTTGAACCTGCCACTTATATGCATTTCATGGAAGGTTGAGGATATCCTTCATTCATCATATTCCTTCCTGGGTTTGGGAAATCCATTTTCCTTTCATTCAATCATCATCTGCTTCCATCATGACCTTTGATCCAACTTTTATTCAAATGATGCCAAAGTCCGGAGTCGTGTGGTTGATATGTTCAAGAGAAGTCCTATATGTAAAAGTAAAACATTGTCTACTTATTTGACCCTCTGTACAAAAATATTGAATCACTCCTATCATCTTGAGGAATCCTTTATTTCATGTCGATGATGTGGGAATCATTATGGCCCTCCTTTGATGGATCACTTACTGCCGACTTCAGCTCGTGATCCAGGAAGGTGGTCTAGAAACTCCTTTTCAATAACTTTGAGCTTGCATGCCTCAATATCAAGTTCTTCACATTCGACGACAAGTTCACATCATTGGCCCTTGATCAAATGATTATATAATTTTTTGAATTCAGCTTATTCACTCACACTTGTAGATTGTATTGTTGTACCTTGAGGGCTATCGTAATTATTGGTGGTTTCTCTCGCACTTTTTAACATTTTACCTCATCGACCAGTAGTCAGGTGGTTTTTACCATGTTCAGTATCATCAAATCTATTAACATGGTTAGACTTGTACAATGGGTAGATCGAGATAGAGACGAAGACCCTAGATCACATTTGTTATTATCTAGGCCACGTGGAGTTATTGATTAGTTATGATTGTACACATGATCCTTTCTATACAGATGGTTGTGACCATACCGTGGATCCATTTTCATGATCCCTTTCAGATGGATGATTGGGTCCATACTGTGGATTCATGTCTTATTTGATTCCTATTCAGAGATATGTTATTAAGCATGTTTATATAAGGGATGTCATATATTGGATTATGTTTGATTCATAGGTCTCCCGACGATGGTTTTCCAAAGTCCTTGTCATGGCTGATAAAGTGATTCAACCATCACTTCTTATTTTTCTTTCATGTTTTAGGGGGCATTTGTTACACGATATTTTATCGCATTCCTCATTCCTTGATCCAGATTTATGCAGGAATGCAACAAGATACATAAATAACCATAAACATAGATATGCAGTGGAAATAATGCGTCATTTCATTAATATCAAATAACATAAATATGCTTATAGACATAATGGAAATAAAATAGCTAGGGTGCTGGTAGCGAATCTCTAAGAAGAGATGTAGTGGTTACAGACCTCTGAACTATGTTACAATGAGGCTCGAGGGCCTATTTATTATTGAGAAACAATGGAAAAGCTGAAACGTCCAAAAACCTAACTCTAGAAGATGAAGCACTAAAACTGTGGGTCCCATTTGGGCAAATTGGTGTTTCAACTTCCCAGGGACGTAACTTTGGCATCCGATCTCCATTTGACGCGCTCAATATCTTGTTAGAAATATATATCTGAGAAGTAAAACTTTAAATGTGAGCAACATCGATTCATGGATCGGATCGATGTTCCTCCCGATTTTCCCAAAAAACCTCGTTTAGGGCCTCAAAACAGCTCCAGAAGTTCAGGACCCAAAAAACTGCTAAAAATAGTAAGTTGTGCTGTAACTTAAAAACTGAATGAACTAATGGTGGGCGTTCAAATGGAATAGGTGGGTGGCCACCAATATCCACCTGGATCATTAAGGCCCCAAAACGGCTTCGGGAGTGCAGGACTTGAAAACCTGCTAAAAATAGTAAGTGGTGCTGAATGTGAAAAGTTGCAAGAATTGATGGTGTGGGTCCAAATGGATTAGGTGGGTGGCCACCGATATCCAATTGGATCATTCCTTATCCTAAGTGTCACATTTTTTTTCGCTCATGCCACAAACATTGTAAAAATACAAAATATGTGGAGACTTATTCATCTTGGATAATATGCTTAAAATATCCCTGAATTCCTAAAAGATAAACGCCTTAAAGCCTTTCTGAAAAATCTTGCCAAAAACCGTTATTTGCGAGCCTAAGGTGGTTCTTCCCTAAAAAACATTGCGCTTGTAACCCAATCCATAACTTGTGAAAACTGATAAAAGCGTGGGAATTTAGAAGTAAGGCCACGCTAGTCCTCTTTAGGCAGATTCTCCGAAAATTGAGCAGAAGCTTCGTCCTCTAGAACTCTTGAGGACATAATTATGGTACTTGTTGGTTTAGTATATGGTCGAATTCTCCCATTGTGAACCTTTGATATTATCTTCAAATGTTTTCCTCTTTGAGATAAGGACTTTCGCCCTCATTTGTGGATCCATAACCTCTCCATCTCTACTATAAAAGAGTTCCATGCTAGATAGTCTAGGTTGGTCATTTCTAGTTGCCATTCTTCTTCATGATTCTGCCTATATGCTGTTAATTTTTGGAGAAAGAAGAAGGGATTTCCTGCGTAAGAGCTATCATAAAATGGAGTAAGAATACCACTTATAGCATCTATCTCGAGTTAGGACTAAAAGAAAAAATAATAATAATAATAGTAACCCAATTGTTAAATTATTTTGGCTATACATCCATGGTTAAATTCTCCTAGTTGACAAGGAAATTTGTTTTCCTAAATAGTTTTGAGGCAATGAAATAACCAACAAAAACCTAACATTTCAAAGCGAGAAAATTTGATAGATGGGTTATAGAAAAATTCTTGAAATTGACGAGTGTTGTGTAAAGGAAAGTGATATTATGGGGCATTTAAGTAGGTTGGTAGTAGAAGTTACTATTAAATCAACCAAGTTAAATTTTAATAAGGGGGTACTGCAAAATATAAAGGGTATAATGGATACATTTATAAATGAGAACTTATCTTTTATGGTATTCACAAATGTTGATAATACACCATGAACTATTTGGAAATCAAAAAATCTTTACTTCTTTATTGCCAATCAAGAATACAAAGATTTTTTATTTTTTTCTAAAAATAAGGTGAATAACATAAACTGGCACAATAAACATTTTTTTTAGGAATCCATATAGGTGGGACCTTCCACTCACTTATACCTAATTAAAATGGTGAAAGTGACATCAACATAGTTATGTTATTCAATAGATAGATTAATTAGCATTATCATTACAATCTAAATTTTAGATTTCAGAATGGATAACATAAATAATAATGGATATCTTAATGTATAAAAGGGAAGTTCAAGTTACCAAATATGTTATAAATTCATAAATTAGGAAATAAAGGAAACATGACCTGTTCGACTAGGTAGATGGGTCCAATCCAAAAATGAACACAAATGGGTTTTATAGTTCTCGCCCACATTAGCATTATCAGATATCAACAAGTTTTGTTTTATTATCATAGATGAAAGCTCTATGGCTTATAGTAAATCAACTTTCCCTAAGTTAGTTCGTTAAATTATAAGTCATAGATTGTTATCTCTTACTACCCCAACCAGAAATGGTGCATGATGGTTTTAATATGTTGTTATAATGCATCGAGAAATGGAAACACGAGTATACAATTCGGTGACACATAATATGATTATGGCGTACACACATGTATAGTATTTTATTCCCCGCGTTTTATTTTACTAAGAGGGTTCTTAGTCCACATCTAATGCTTATATCCTAGAAATTTCTCACATTAATTTATACAAATAGGGCGGAAACGTGAAGCTCGGTTACACTTTTGTGAGAATCAGGATGTGAAATTTTTTTTCAACAATAGTTCGGCCGAACATTTTACAAAGTTCGGCCGAACTTTGTAATATTTCAGCTGAACTTTCTTATAAAGTTCGGCCGAACTCGTGTTTCCGTTTAGATTGACGGCACACTGATGGCACGGGCAAACAGAATTTTTGTCGGAGATTGGAAAACCGGCAACAAAAGTTCGGCTGAACTGTGAGTTCGGCCGAACTTTTTCTTTTAAAATAGTTCGGCCGAACTATTTTCTATAAATAAATCACCCGCGAATGTTTGTGGTTTACCATTTTCATTTTGCGCGCTTTCGCTGTTTGTTACTGTTTTCGCTCTGTTGCTCCTGCCGGCCGCCCTGGTGCTCCTGCCGTCCGCCCTGGTGCTCCTGCCGTCCGCGCTCGTCGACTGCTACGTCGGGTATGTTATGCTCAAAATTTTTTTGTGCTCCGAGTTAAAAAAAT